>CAWUFW010002137.1:0-1200000 GCA_963921515.1 Calotriton arnoldi
AAAGCAAAGTACAAACCAGACCCAGGATGGGCCAGGAGCCCGCATACACCAGAGTCACAATGAGTAGGGGCACAGCAACACACCCATCGGCATGGCCAATCCGTCCCATGCCACATGTGCACAGCACACAGTCCCATTGCCTAGCACACGCAACTACAGATGCCACAGCCACACACTCGCCTCCGGGAAACCCATGTACGAGATTGCACGAACTGCCAATGTCAGACGACAAATACATACTGTGCCAGGTGCAACACAATGACAAATCCCATTCTCACCACAGGTGACGAACTCACGGATGCTGGGGATGGAGACAGCAGCCAGCACAGCCAGCCCACAAGCCCCCAACGAGGACACACGGATCTGGAGGATCTGACCTCCTCTTCGGACACGGACCATCAAGCAGGCCCATCTGGTGGGGCAGGGCCCAGCCGCTCCCCAGGACCCCTCCTACCCACCAACCCATCATCCAGGGCTGCTGAACAGTCCCAGCCCCCTGCTGCCACTGTCGTTGCGGCCACTCCCACGGTCATTGCGGCCACACCCACGGTCATTGCGGCCACTACCACTGCCGCAACCGCCACCATCGCCGCACCGACCACCACCGCCACCACCACCACCACGTCTTCGCTGGCACCAGCCCCAGCGCAGGTGGTGGCCCGGCCGACTGGATCCACCCTGGGAGCCACAGCGAGGACCGCGGTATGCAATGTGGCTAGTGGGCAGGCCGGTGGCAGCAGGACTGGTAGGAGGAGCAGGGTCAGGGAAACGCCAGCCTCCCCTGGGAGCCATGCCCTGCCTCAAATGGCCAGAGTCCTTGGGGCCTATGAGGAGGCCCAAGAACAATGGGTCAGGT
This sequence comes from Calotriton arnoldi, assembly GCA_963921515.1. NCBI lineage: Eukaryota > Metazoa > Chordata > Amphibia > Caudata > Salamandridae > Calotriton > Calotriton arnoldi. The sequence continues at coordinate 857 of CAWUFW010002137.1, forward strand.
CTGCCACAGACACGCGGGAGGTGCTGGGGGTGCTGAGGTCCATGGACGCCCATATGGGCCAATTCGTGTCCCGTATGGACCAACTCGTGGACCTCATGGGCCAGCTGGTGGTGGCGGTGGGGTCACAGGCAAGGCCAGCAACACCACCTCCGCCACCACCTGCTAGGGCGCAGGCTCGGGCAGCAGTGTCCACATCCCCTGCGACCACAGCCAGTGAGCACACCTCACCCACCACCAGCAGGTCGCCACCACACACCCCCTCCCAAACGTGGAAGGGGCCGTCCGAAGAGGAAACAGGTCTCCCGGGAGGACTTCGCACGCACCAGTCGCAAGTGAGGCAGCCAGCCAGCCTTCCGCCAGCCTGCCTTGACCAGCCACTGCATTGACTTGCTCTACGATCCCACTCCACACAGCCAGCTGGATGGCATGTGTGTGTTGGACCATGGACATAGAACCAGTGGGTACACCCTGAGCTTCACGCAGCCATGACCGACAGCTCATTGACACTGCACGCACCACTTTTGTCACCACCTTACGCACAATCACATGTCACAGTTTGTAATAAATGCACCTTTTTCACTAACTGCTGTTTGTGCCCTGTGTTTTATTTGTACGGAATACAACGGCCACCTTGGGCGGAAAGGCACCTGATGCGTGGCATGGCAATGGAATCCGGACGGCCTGTAGGGACCTAGGGGTGGGAGACAGAACAGGAGCACATTCAATGAGTGTGTCACACACCCATCACACAGTACATGTCAACAACTACAAGCAATGTACACACATCGCACAGAGCAATAGGGCACAATGCCACAGTCACCGACAGTGGCATACTACCCTGGCCATGGAGCGTTGACACACAGCACGTAGTGAACAAACGGCCACCCTGACACAGCACACACACACCTGCACAGATACAGCCACATCAGCCGTCGTACATGGACACTCACCGTCAAGTGAAGTAGCGGGCGATGAGCTGCTGCCGCACATTCCCAGCTTCCTCCTCTCCGCTGTCCTCCTCACTCGAGCTGTCCTGGTCTGCGGGCTGGGGCCCTGGTTGATCTCCGTCATCCACAATGAGGGGGATCTGCTTCCGAATGGCCAGATTGTGCAGCATGCAGCACGCCACCACTATCTGGCACACCTTCTGTGGGGAGTACGCCAGTGCACCCTCGGTGCGGTCCAGGCACCTGAACCTGGACTTGAGGAGGCCAAAGGTACGCTCGACCACACGTCTGGTCCTCCCATGTGCCTCATTGTATCGATCGTCTGCTGGGGTGCGAGGATTCCTCAATGGACTGAGCAGCCATGCCCCATTCGGATACGCAGAGTCACCTGGGTGTGAGGGACACAGAGAACCGTTGCTATTCCAACTGGACAGGGGACAGCATCGCACAACAAGCACGCTACACCACTCCACATACTCACCGACAATACAGCCACGATCCTGTTGCAGATTGGCCATCAGTCGTGGCAAGATGCTGTTGCGCATTATGTGTGCGTCATGGGCCGAGCCTGGAAACTTGGCACACACGTGGGTGATCACCATGTCCGCAAGGCACACCACTTGCACATTCAGGGAGTGCGTGTGCTTCCTGTTGCGGTACAGGTGCTCAGTGGCCTGTGGTGGGACAAGGCCAACATGTGTGCAGTCAATGGCTCCCACGACGTGTGGGATTCTGCCAAGGGCATAGAATGCACCCTTCACTGCCGCCAATTCACGAGCCCTGGGGAAGCGGATGTACCTGTTCCGGTAAAGCATCATGGCTGCCAGTACATCCCTCAGCACCTTGCTGAACATGGGCTGGGACATCCCACCTCCACTGCCCACTGTGTGCTGGAATGACCCAGTGGCGAAGAAATGCATGGCGGCCATCACCTTAGCCGTGGGGGTGACAGCAGTCGGATACACCCTGCGGGGACGGAGATGGGGCTCTAACATGGCACACAGTCGATGCAGGGTTGGCCTGTCCAGCCGAAACTTCCTGATAACCTCTGTATCGTCCATGTCCGCCAGCAATTGGTATGGGCGGTCAATGTTCGGTCTCCGCCTGGGGAAAATGGCAGAGGACACATGTCAAAGCAACACGACACATAGCAATTTCGCATACACATCACTGACATGACTGAGCAAGCACATGTGCCACAGCCCAGCTGTCAAGCTGGGACGGCACGGCCACAATACACTTACACAGGTCTCCCAACAATGGCAATGGCAAGTGAGACATACCACTGCCATGGTCATGCACATGGGGATCTAGGCCCCAATGACTTGCGGGGCGTGCTGATGGGGACTGACTGCATATTCGTCAAGCGGCAACGCCACGGCGACATGAGTGTCTGCTGAGCATGGAACTGCTTCCGAGGCTGGATGAGTATGGCACACGACGACGACGATGTGGGCACTGGCTGAGCGGCCAATACAAGTGGGACCTGTGGCACGAGGGGAAATGAGACAGTAGTAGGTGTCAGCACTGCACCCTATGTACAGCACTGTACGGATCACAGCTCCCGAAACATTGACAGGTGTCCACATTGACAGCCCCATGCCAAGACGGCTGTGTGCTTGCAGTCACACGTCACAGGTGAGAGGTTACATTGCACGTGCCAGGTGGCAGACGTACATAGTGGGAGCTGGCATGTGTGTGCATGTGTCTCCTGTTCAGGATCCACCAGATGGGCGCTGACTCTGTACTGACCATTGGACACAGCATGTTCCGTGGAAGGCTTGTGTGTGTGGGATGGTGGCACTGGATGTGCCTCCGTTGGGTGGGGGGCCATGCACAGGGCGGGTACGTCGATGACTGCGCATTGTTGGTCACGGTGGGTGCACCTACTAAGATGTGTTGCCCTGTGTTCAATTCCTATGTCCGCATGATGATGGACTGTGGATGTGGGCAGACTACACATTGGTCGATGTGCTGACTATATGCATGTGCCTTCACACCAGGCACCGCTGCCCCTGCACATGTGACCCCTGCTGGACTCGCTGCTGAGTCTGTGGAGCTGATGCACCTTCTGTGCGTGGGGCGGACAGCTCTCCTCACTTCCCTCATTGCGCATGTCATGTCTTTGCCGCAGGTGACATGGATCATGGAGGGCCCACATGTACGCGTGGGTAGGCTACACATGATTGTTCACTGGTCGCCACCCCCAGTCAGTGTTTCGAATGGGAAGGTTGTTGTGCTGGTGGTATATTCGATGTGGCGGATGGGCGGGCCTAGGTGCGGGCTTACATTCCGGACATGGGGGGTAGTTGGATTGGCGACTAGTTGCAGTGCACACGGAACACGTCTCTTCCTTTCCACATCTGGGACATCCCTTGTACTACTTGACAGTGATACGGTCATCTTCGCCCCAGCCCTCATGTCCTCCCCTCGCCCCCCAATATGCATGCTCACCTGCGAGGCTAGCGCTTGCACAGGCAGCCCCAAGCTCGCACCAGGGAGGGCAAGGAGTGTATGTGTGGGTCCACTTGCACGAGTGGGCTGTCTCAGGGTATGATGTGTGGCGGGACGCCGTCCACCTGCGTGGTGCCCCCAATGGAGACCCGGCCTGCATGGACTATGCATCACAGTCTTCGCCTTCCGGATCCGCCACCTGCGACACCCAGTGGCTGTGGCTGCCCTTGCGGCCAGGCCGCGTCCGTCTGTGACTGGTGGCCCACACATTCACTCTTTGGCCTCTCTGGGGAGGGCTCGAGGGTGGTGGCGCACGCGCTTGCACTTAGTCGCAATGGCATGTGGCGTGGTTGGTATGATGGGCAATGGATGGGATGGTGCGAGACACCTCCCGTGACGTCAGTGCTGCTCGTGCTGTGGTGCGTCCCCCTACACTTCCATTTGACTTTTTGCCATGCTAGATGTTGAGGTTCTATTGCCTGCGTGATATGACCAGGAGGAGCGCGAGGAGACCTCTCACACACCATGCTCCACTGCCATCCCGTGCCCTGTATCGCCTGTGCGGATTGACTATGTTGGGGTTACACCTGGTCGACTGGGGCTGTGTGTGCCTTGTCAAGGGGCATGGCGGGCGCATAACAGGATCCAGCTTGTCCACAGAGGGTGGGCTGAGGTGCGCCTGGTACCGCTTTGTACGTGTGCCCGGCTGCTGTGCACACACGTGTTCACTCCCCCCGACAGGTGTCCTCTCACAATGCCCAGGGAAGCGGTGGTGTACTGTTCATGACCCCTCCCAACACGGCGTGCTCCAACTTGGCATGTGCGCATCTACCCGTCACACCCACCCACCTGTGCACTGCGTCCATACGACTTCACACGGCACATGTGTGTCTTCCACAGTTGTGCTACTCATTTGCATTGTCATCCAATACCAGTGGACTACATGGTCATGTCACGACTGCCATGTACTTCACATACTCTCATCCGCTCTCATTCGTACTTGTGAAATGAGTCAGCGGAGACAGTTCTGGTTTCAAACATTATATTGAGTCTTCTGTCCTCTGTGATGCAGTATAGTGGACACTACTGGCAGCGGAATACATGTTGAGGATATACTGAGCATGATAACAAATGGGATAGGGTGTGGGGTTACATCTGCTTGGCCAAGGCTGTGCTAATGTACATTTACGTATAGCTGCGGAGCTGCGGACTTTGACACAGACGGTATACATGTAGCCTACCAGACCGCTCGGCATCATGGGCACAGTCCATCTCAGTTCCATGTGACAGGTTTGCTGCGGTTGTTCCTCATGCACGCGTGCATGTGAGATGACATCAGGGCATGTGCTTGCGTGCATGCAGCGGCGTGCCACTTGTTGTTGCACTGTGGTGGTTACTGGACATGTCACAGTCACTGGGGTCGTGTTGTTGTTGTATGCACTTGTCGTCCATGCAAAGGTCCTGGTATGGGATTCCCGGGGCGGGGGTGGGAGGGGTGCAGCACCCACAGACTCCAGGCGACCTATTCATGTCCACTGAGCGGTGTGTGTGTCCATGTGCGCTGGATCCATGTCGTGTCCTGGTTGTTCGTGCAGTTCCGTCCATGTGGGTGCGATGCACAGAGCCCATGCCACTGCCTCCCACGATGCATGCGGTGTTCCTGGATGTGATGGGGAACAGTGTGCATGTCCCGGTCATATCCGATGTCATGGCGATGTCGTTGATGGTGTGGTTACAGTTGCCGGTCGTTTGGTATGGCTGTTGTGGTGGTGACTGGCCAGTCCGTGCGGAAGCTGAGCATGGGTGCGGGGTTGGACTTCATAGGTCACTCGGGGAACCTGCGTTGTGGTCCGACGTATTTACAGGTTGTCAGGTATGCGATGCCGTCCAGCAGGGCTTCCATGTCATTGGTGGTGTACATGTTTGCCAGCCAATGAAGCGGATGGTGGCTGTCAAGGTGTTGTTCGTAGGTTGTCCCTTGGAGGACCATGATGGGGCATGCTGGGTGACATTCGATGTAGCTGTTCTCGATGATCCGTCGTGTGGAGGCACAGTGGTTCCATTTCAGTGCGCGTGCGATGTTGGCCACATACGCCATGCCCCCATAGGCAGAGCAGGCCCTGTCGTGTGCGTCCAGAGGGAGGAGTAGTGGTAGCAGGTCCGCCTTCAGACATGCCGGGTTGGAGAGGCATATCTCGACGGGATGCTGGTAGGGACACCTCCGACAGTAGAAGACGGGCATGACGCAGCTGAACAATGTGATGCGGTAAGTCAGTCGGTAACTTACGTTCAGCAGGGACAGGAGATCGCATCCCAATGTATGTATCGTGTTGGTTTGGTACAGCTTGAGCTCTTCGGCGTAGTTGGGTAGGTGTGTTGCGGTTGCCATTTCGCAGCGGTTCGTAGAGGTGGCGTGCTCCGGCTGTGTGTGCAGTCTGCAATGTGCACGCTCCGGGGTTGCTGTGAGCTCTGTGTAGTCGTGGGGAGACAGGACTTGTGTTCTGTTGGCTTGTTTGGAGGACACGGGCCCTCTTCCCACATGCTTCTCAGACAGTTCAAGGTCGGTGCTGTGTGACTCCTTCCAATTAACTTGCATGTGGCCGACATGGGGGAGTGTTTTCTTCTTTCTTCCCCGTCCGTTGTGTGCTTCTGTGATATGCGCTATCTGCCCTGTGGTCGGTCTCCTCGGCATGCCTGTGTTGGTCTATTCTTGGACAATGGCTGTATTCACCGGCTTCTGTCGTAGGGCTGTGGTTTCGGTGTTGGAATGGAAGGTCATTCAGTGCTGTCTGCTCTCCCTTGTGTGGGCGGCAGGCTGCCTTTCCGCTCTGCGTTGGGCCTTGTGTGTGGATGTAATTCTTGGGCCACCTGTTGTCGGTCCCCGTGCTCTTTGGTGTTCCGTTTTATATGTCTTGTTCATATGTGCAGGGTGGTATGGGTTTTTCAGTGTGGTACTGGCGTTCCTCTTCCCGAAGGGGCCCTGCTTCTCCTAGTTGGTGTTGCCGCCGCTGTGTGCTACGCCATGTTTGTTACACTGGGGTGTGTCCTGCTGTTGCGTGACTTCACTGACATGTGTGCGTCGGTTGTGTGGCGTTGGGTGTTGTCTGTGATTTGGGCGTTGGGGACATGTCTGTGGCAGGCCTGTCACGTGTCATGTGCGTTCGGGGTGGGGCTGATGTGTGTGCTGCTTGGTTGTGTCCCTGTGTCTGTGTGCGACGCATGCATGGCGCTGCGGTTGGCCTCTGCGTTGTGCGCATGTGTGGCGGCGTCATCGGCGCTTTGTGGCCGTGACGGGGTGGTTGGTTCCTAGTCCCAGGTGGTGTGTACACATGTGTTCCGCGATGTTAGGATTTGGCCTGTGTGTCATATGTGGATGCAATGGTGGATGTGTAGTGTACACGCGCTGGTGGGGGGTTGTCCGCTTTTCCGCCCTTGCACTGTGTGCGCTGTTTGCGTGCACTTGTTGTGTGTGTGCCTACCTGCGTCTCCGCGGTACGTTGCGTCCTTGGTGGTGCATCAGCAGAAGCATGGGGAGGGCCTGCAGTGCTGGATTCATGCTCGGGATGCCGCTTCTTCGTTTTCCGTGCTCTGCGTCCGTGTTACCGCCTCTCTTTCACGTGCGGTGTCTCTTAGCCGTGGGAGCCGTTTGTTTGCGGCATCGTAATTTATACGCCGGGCGGGACGTGTTTCGTCGGACGGTGTGTGTCAGTTGTGCTGCGCCGCTACGTGTACGGGCGCACTTTGATGGCGGACGGTGTTGCTGGCTTGCCGGCGGTGTTTGGCCTACTTTACGCATCGTAATTGGACGGGCGTGTGGACTGCTGCGTGCCGGCGGTAACTGGTGGTTTTTGCATCCGCCAGCACGGCGGTTGTGCTTCCGCCCGCCATCGTAATGAGCCCCTTAGGGTTTTAATTAACACAGCGTGGGACACCGTGTCAAAAGCTGCGCTCAGATCCAACAAAATGAGGGCCACGGTGTCTCCAGCATCAAGATGGTGGCGTAGTCTTTCGTTTACCCCCAGCAGGGTGGTTTCTGTTGAAAATCCGGCTCTGAAGCCCGACTGAGAAGGATGGAGAAAACTTTGCGCATCGACAAACAGTGAAAGCTGTGCATGGACATGTTTTTCTAAGATTTTAGAGAAGGCCGGTAAGAGTGAAATGGGACGATAGTTAGAGAGTAGTTCAGGGTCAGCATTTGCCTTTTTAAGAAGAGGCATTACCATGGCATGTTTCCAATCAGGCGGGACGATTGCCTCCAGCAGGGAGGCATTTAAAAGATCCATGATTACCTGCAGCGATGGTGGTTCCAGCTGCTGGAGCACGGAAATGGGCAAGGGATCCCTTGGCGATCCTGATTTTATATTACCCAAAAGTTTTTTTAGGGTGGTGATGTTTAGCAGAGGCCATGTGTCCAATTGATTAGTGAGAAAGTTAGGGCTCCAATCTTGGTTGGGGGGCATATCGTCCATGGAAGATGGTGTGGATGTTTCTGGGGGAGGAGAGAAATTGTCATCCTGCCCTCGTACTATATCCAGATATATACTGTCAACTTTTTGAACAAAGAAAGTGGCCAGGTCCTCACATTGCTTTTTATTAAGTGCAGGGGGCTTGGTTTGAGTTTTGGAACCGACAAGTTCCTTAACCATGTTAAAAAGTGTTTTAGAGCAGTTTAGAGCGCTTGAAATGGTGGATGAGACATGGTCCGCCCTAGCTGTTTTGCAAAGATCATGATATATTTTTTTAGCTACTTTATAGTTACTTTTGGAAGCGGGGGTGCAGTTCCTTCTCCACTTGCGTTCCATTTTTTTACATTTGGCTTTCTCTGTCCTTAAAGTCTCAGTAAACCAAGGTGCAGGAGGTCGATGATTGTTGACTTTTTTTCTTGCCAAAGGTAAGCAAATGTCAATGGCATTAAGAAGCCATTTCTGTACCGAGGTAGAAAGTGAGTTCACTGATTGTTTGGAAATGGGCGTGTGGGAGCATAAAATATTATTTAAAGCTGTGGCATCTAAATTTTTCCAGTTCCTAATTAAAGTATCTGGAATTACATAAATAGGTACAGGAATCTCTAGAAGTTTTAGGTAGAATTTAGTAAGAAAGTGGTCCGACCAGTTTAGAGGGGAGGCAGGGAAGCAGTGGATCCCAGGAAGATTCGAAAAAATGGGGTCCAGCAGGTGACCTGCCTCGTGTGTGGGGCCTGAGTTCATTAGGCTAATATTTAAAGCTGCTAAGTCCGAGATAAGATTAGTGCTAGATTTACAGGTGGGGTCTTCCAGATGAAGATTTAAGTCACCCAAAATTGTGAAATTTGCTGTTTTCATACTTGGAGGGGTTATAAGTTCAGGGAAGGAAGAGGTCCAGGATGCAGACGGTCCCGGGGGATGATATACCAGCATACCTGAGAAAGTGAAATTAGGGGTCAGCTTAAATAGCGCTGCCTCACTGTTCTGAGAAACAAAAGGTTCAAAGGAGCATTGGTAATACTTTTTAAAAATAATGGCTATGCCCCCTCCAGTTTTTAGGGCTCTATCTTTCCTAACTATTGCATAGTTATATGGAAGAGCGGCAGTGACATCCGGGCCCGCACTTTCTTGGAGCCAAGTCTCCGTCAAGAAAATGGCATCAGGTCGTTCGTCATGCAACAGGTCAAACATATCCAATTTATGTTTAGGGAGGGAGCGACAGTTGGTATACAGGAAAGAGAAGTTTTTATGGGACGGAGCTGTCAGAGTGGTATTAGCCATGTTTTCATTTGTAATGTTATTGACATACCCTGGATTCCCCTTTAAAGAAAAACCACAGTTTGCACATATTTTCATCTTGCCGTCAAAGTATAGGCAGGCACACTTATGAGATGGAGGGGGGCAGTAGGATTTTAATCGTTCTGATGAATATTGCTGCCTGGTGGTTTTAGTGCAAACTGAAGATTCAACCTCTTTTTCGTGATTTATAATCTGTTTTGCAGCTGAGTATTGATGGCAGTTGGAGAGAGCACCAGGACTTCTGGCCCTTGGCCCGGTCCAGGCGCGGACGGGCGCAGACGGGCTTGCCTTAGGCGCGCCTTAGGCGCGCCAGCGGTGCGCCTGCTGCGCACGTCCGCTGCGCGTCCCTGGCATCGGCCCTAAAGTACTTTCCCCGCAGCTCTCTTGCGTGTGACGACACAGGAGGTGTGTCACGCTGTGCCGGTCCGCCCTCCACACAAACAGCAACAGCTGCGGTGGACCGGGGTCGGAGCGTGCAGTACGTGAGAGAATTCTTCAGTGCAGAGAAAAAGGTAAAAAGCAGAAATGCTGTTTGGTTTTAAAAAATAGAAATGGGTAAAAACGAGTAAAATCAAAGCGCTGCCAAGTTCTCTGACGTGGCTTACTTGTGTCTGCTGCGCGTCCCTGGCATCGGCCCTAAAGTGCTTTCCCCGCAGCCCTCTTGCGTGTGACGACACAGGAGGTGTGTCACGCTGTGCCGGTCCGCCCTCCACACAAACAGCAACAGCTGCGGTGGACCGGGGTCAGAGCGTGCAGTACGTGAGAAAATTCTTCAGTGCAGAGAAAAAGGTAAAAAGCAGAAATGCTGTTTGGTTTTAAAAAATAGAAATGGGTAAAAACGAGTAAAATCAAAGCGCTGCCAAGTTCTCTGACACGGCTTACTTGTGTCTGCTGCGCGTCCCTGAATGACCCCTGAAAATAAAACGGAACGCATGGGGCTCTACAGCCATTTCTCTAAACTACCCACTGCGGCCCCCATTGAAATCCGGCAACTTGTGGAGCCCAGAGGGGGCCCGGGAACTCCACCACCAGCAAACCAAACACAGCAAAAGACTGCTTTGGTCAAAAAGAAAAACTGGTTTTGCAGCTCATTATGTATTCATTGCTCGTGCTTTGTAGCAATTCCTAATGCTCTGCAGGGGCATACCCACATGGTTCTTTTTGCTCGTGGTGCTCCAAAGAGGGGCAGGGACACCACCAACAGTTCATGAGGAGTATTTGGGGGGCTGCAGGAATGTTTTCTAAACTCAATCATGGAATGTCTGCCATCCATGGCCATCCACATCCCTCCTAGTGCCCCCATCCTATAAATCTCTCTTCCTCCTATTGCATCAGTTCCAGCAAGGATACCAAATTTTCTTATGTTTCGTTGGACATCTCCTTCCCAAATAATCCCTTTCCTCTGTAGCAGAACAGAAGTCCATTGCTTTTGTACACTCGCCATTGTTGGGGCAGCACTATAATCATGCCCAGTGCACCAGACTCTTACCTACTGAGTTTCCCTCCCAGCCCTACACATGCTTAACAGTGCCTTCTGAGGAGTCACTGCAATGGGTCTAACAAATGCCCCGGTCAGCTTTGCCTGTATCCTGCCCCAATATTTGATATCACAGGGCACTCCCAGACCATATGCATAAAATGCATCCCACACCTCATGCAGGTTGGCACGGGGCTCCTCCCTATGCTGGTGTGAAGTAAACCATGTGAAAATAACTGAGCCTCACCAATATCACCAGTTCCCTAACTGCCATTTTGGCTTCTACACAATCTTTCTTCTCCAGTGGGCCCAGACCGTCTTCCCACCGCCCCTGAGAGTCTGTATTGGGTCTGGCATGTTCACTATTAGTGCCCTATAGGTGTAGGAGATAGCCTTCGTCCCCTGCCGCTCCATCCTCAGATGGGATTCTAATGGGTTAAATTCCGGACCCTCTCTTAGACGCTCAGACTAAAAAAACATAGAAAAATAAATGAAAATTTTTAAAAATGAAAAAAGAAAAGGTTCCCTTACCTTAGCCTACATTTCTTTTGCAGCTGGTCAAAAGTCTTAGGGGCAGATTCCGATCTCGGCCGGTAGGGCTCCGAATCGGATTCGGCTTAACCGGATCCGATTCGGAGCCCTATTTCCCGACCGATTCGTACGCGCGTCCGGGCGAGCGAGTACGATGCGAATTCGCCGACCGACTCGTCCGGGCGTCCCGACCGCTCTGACCGACTCGTTCCCGGCTCGAACCGCACCGACCGACTCGCTCGGACTCGACTCGCACCGCGCAATGGAGACGTTCCCCGGCCGGGTAAGTACGATGCGCGCCGCGAGCAGTCCGACCGAGCCGTGCACTCCGGCTCGAAAGAGCAGTCGGAGCCGTACTTCGGGGGTCCGTGTCGGACCCCCCTGTACGCGTAGCCGCGCGAGTCGCACACAGGGGGGACCCATGGGTCCCCCCTACCTGTGCGTGTACGGCGCGAATCGCTTCGCCACGTGCACGCTGTAGGGGGCTCCCTTGTCCGCCTCGCACCCATTGAGGCAATGGGAGACCGCGTACGCGTTGTACGACCGGCTCCCATTGACTTCAATGGGAGTCCGACCGACTCGAGTCCGATGGCATACGTGCGCATCGTACTCGTTCGGTCGGGCTGCCAGAGTCCGATTCGGTCGGGAATCTCTCCGAGTCCGGCTCGGTCGGAGAGATTTCCGGCCCGAATCGGAATCGGCCCCTTAATATGAGATGTCTCCCACAAGTCACCTATCTTAGATATCCTGATGCTATCCCATCCAGAGAAGCCACTCCATTAAGGGGCCTCCGGCAGCCATGTTGCATGCCAGGGAGGTGTCTCCCTAGTTAGTCTCCTTTTAAGGCACAGTGCTAATATTCAAGCGTGCTCCAGGTCACCTTCAGGAAGTCCCTTCAAAAGATACGTCTTGATCACATGCACCAAGATCATGTTGAACAAATTAACTTTGGTTTGAAAGCAAAACTGTCCTTTGCCAAAGTGATGATCCAGCCTCTTGTGTCAGAGAAACTGCTTCATGAGCGAAGCACCTTCTCAAGTAAAGTGCTGCAACTTCTGACATTTTGTTTTGTGTCTTAATTTGACGAATTCACCACAATTATGTACAATACTTTTAATGTTTTGCCGGTTGCGCCAAAGAAGTGGTGGCCACCCTATTGACTGTTTTTATGCATTCAACTATGTTGTCCTCTTCAAATAAAATTTGTGAAAATCAGATGGGGTCCTGGCATCAGACTAATATAGGGCCTCATTACGATGTCGGTCCGAAAGGCTCTGAACGGCATTCGGATTTTCCTAACCCTTGTCGGAACCCATGATTCTACGATAGAAGGTAACCATTCAGTCTTTCCGACTTGGTTCCAACCGGCATTCAGAGACTCCAAGTCGGTTGAAGCTGAATCGCACAGCTCTATGGACCGCATTTCCGACCGACATATTACGATGTGGGATTCGGACAGCCTTTCCGAATTGGTCTGACAGACACGGAACGGCTGTTGGAAACTGACTTTGGGGACCCATAGCAGGCCCCCATTCACCTGGAGACCTCCGGTTCGGGCCTGTGGGGGTACCCATGGGACCCCTCTTTACAACCAACAGGCTCCCATTAAAGTCAATGGGATTCCGACCCGAGCGGTGTTCAGAAATATCTTAATCGGTTGGTCGGACTCACCGAACCTGAGTCGGTCGGAACAGTTTCCGACAAGGAGTCAGTCAGAATGCTTTCCGACTGACATCGTAATGAGGCCTATAGTGTGTTTGCATTATCCAGAACAGGCCTAGGTCTCTGCAAAGTTGAGAAACTGTTCTGTGACCTGGTAGAAAACAACAAGCATGCTCTCATACTTCAGTGTGGCTGTGTACTCAGGTAGCGAGCTTGTAGATTCCTCTCCAGTTATGGCTCTCAACCTCATCTCTCCTGTGGATTTTGAGACCTGAAAAAAAGAACTGTTGTCCCTGCCCTGTGTACCACCCTCACATTAACACAGCGAAAAATGTGGCAGCATACTTTTTTGATTCTTTTGTATGAACAGACCTTTTTCTCTGTGACAGTGAGTGCATTGTAAACTGACCCCTCTCGTCTAAAGTTCCACTCTTATGTGAAACCCAAAGCCTTGATCTGACATACCATGTGCAAGTTGAGTGCGTCTATGTGCCGTGTCTGTACTGTACATGTAAGGTAGTAGCGATCTGTGTGTTGCGAGTCTGGGGTCAGTGGGATCAATTTTAGATGCCCCTAGTTTGGCATGAAAGATGAGGAGACCTTATATCCAGACGATGGAAATGTATTATCTGCATTTCTGTGGCTCCAAGGTGGAGAACAACCCACCAAAGGAGCAGGATGTAGATAGGGCTCCCTTGAAAAAATCCATGATGTCCTTATAGCAAAGGACTGCTGATTAGTTCTTCTTGTGCGCAGCCATGTAATGGATGGAGTGAGGAGTGAGAGTGCAGTTTCAATTGTCCATGGTGAGGAAGATTGTAGGCTGGGTCTGCCCTTTTGTCTGTCGTTGATTAGTATTTCAAGAAGAGGATTCACATCCCTTGCCTTAAAAATCTGTATGAAAGTGGGATCCTTTCCACCCTACTTTTTTACAGTCCCATGGTATTCATGTCCAAGGAAGGGAGTGGTCTGCAGAGTACTGGACGGACGTGTGGCGATGAGGGCTGAGGTCTGCCTGACAGCCAGTCTCCCAGAGATGACAGGACAACACCAAAAGTCTGCACATTCTGCTTGGGGAGATTATGGTCTGTCTAGTATATTAGAAGCCTGACTGCTGAGAGAGGCGAAGAGTATGCTTGGGTTCACTGACAGAATATCGACCCTGCAAATATTGAGATACAAAAATATCAGAACCAAAACATCAATGACAAAAATATTGTCATCATATCTTCATAATGGCAAGTACAAAAATATCGAAAAAAAATCAGTGTCATTAATATAGTTGTATTAAATATCGATTTTTAAATATATATAAAATAATACATATTGAATATATAAAATAGTAACATTAATTTAAAAAAATAAAAGCATATTTAATATATATCTTATACATGCTTAATTTAAAAAAGTTAAACACACATATATAATAATTAATATATATATATATTTACATATATCTACTTACAAAAAAGTTATTAAACTAATAATTTTAATTTGTATTATAATTTAAAAATAATATAAAATATATATATATATATACACATATACCATTAACATAAGATCTTTAAAAAACAAACCATTCTAATTAAATAAAAAACAACTTAAAATTCTTTACATTTTGTGAAAATTATTTTACACATTCAAAAAATATTAATAATTAAAAATATAATTTTAAATAAACAAAATTGGAATAATATGAATTATAACATAAAATAAATTATTAAGTATAAAATGTAATACATATACTTTTACCACTACAATTTATACCAAACTACGCAAACTATTAAAATATATAAAAATGTACTACTCCCATTCCAGCCAGTACAACAGTAGGGAAAGTGTTAGATTGCAGAGGGGTAAAATTTAATATTCCCACCCCAATGAGTGTAACAGTAAGGAAAGTGTTGGATAGTGGAGGAGTAAAATTTACTATTCCCACTCCAATAAGTGCAACAGTGGAGAAAGTGTTGGATAGCGGCCGGTTAAAAAGTACTATTCCCACTCCAGTCAGTACAACAGTAGGGAAAGTGTTGGAATTTTGAGGGGTAACATTTACTATCCCCACTCCAATATAAATGCAACAGTAGGGAAAGTCTTGGATAGTGGACGAGTAAAATGTACTATTCCTACTCCAGTAAGTTCAACATTAAAAACAAACAAAATATCCTCAACAAAATAAAATTATTTTAAAAACAAAGTAAATTAAAAAAATATAAATGTTGAAAAATAAAATGAAAATATAATTAATATTAAAATAAATTAAAAAAGGAAATAACATATTTCAATTTTAAATGCATATCACAAATACCTACAAATATTTTTATAAATAAAATACAAAAATAATTCTTACAAATATTTTTATTTAGACATTTTTATTAACAAAAACATTATTTATTACATACATTTAGTTTAGTTACTTCCCACCCTATAGCACCACAAAACTCACAACCTGCACCTAAAACATTGTTTACACTATTAATATAAATATTCATCAACAAACTAATTTTCATTAATTAAATATTGATTATTAATGAATTATAATTATGTACTTACCACAATATACCCCCACAAAGCAAACAACACACTCATAACATTTAGCAAAAAATAATTTACAATAATAACATAATTAATTATTAAATTAACCATTAATATTAATTAAAAACCAAATTATAATTAATTAAAATTAATTAACTTCCCACCCTTTATCCCTTTAATCCACACAACCAGCACCCAAAATTTAGCTTTAAAAAATTAATTACACAATTAAAATGTATTTTCAATTAAATAACTAATAGTATTTAACAACTAATTATAAATTAACTCAAATAATTTTACTCCCCACCCTTTACCCCTATAAACCCAAAACCCACACCCAAAAACAATAATGATTAATTATCAGTTAATTAATATTAACTAATAACTAATTATTAATTAATTACAAATTAATTACTTCCCACCCTTTACTCCTAGAACTCCCACAGACCCACACATTAAATATACCCCAAAAAAGCACAATTAAATGTCAATGAAATAAATAATATTAAATAAAAAATAATCAATAATTTATTATAATTAAATTGCTTTCCACCCTATTCTCCTATAAACCTACAACCCGCTACGGAACTAAAAAACATTAAATTAAATTTAATTAATACAATTTTTGACATATTAAAAAACGTAAACAATACTTGTACAAAAAAATTACAAATCATAAATTTTAAATATATACTGAAATATATGACACTAGTTTAAAATTGATATTTTAAACCAGTATGTTTTTGCAAACAGTATTAATTACTTCTATATTTTAAAAATCGATATTACTTACCTTAAAATCGGTATTCTTGACGTCGATATTCTTGCTGACGATATTTCCTAATCTCAATATTTTTGCATGGGGACAGTTTTTTTTTCATATTCTGTCTAAAAACTGTATGCCTGGCCAGGCAGGAGGCAGGAGGACAGACTGTGGAGGAGGAGATTCCAAACATAGGGGGTGATTAGGATTGCGGAAGGACCGCCGGTCCTGCGGTGGCGGTCCTTCTGCCATCAAACAACATTTTCCCACCACCAGATTATGATGGCGGTGGGAACATGACTGCATCCGCTGCGGACGCAAAGACCGTCCGCCGCCAGCAATCGTACCGATTGCCTGGCGGACGGTGCAGGGGGCCCAAAATGGTGGCGGTGCCTAGCAGGCACCGTCCACCAGATTAGGATGCATGCCCAAACCTGCCTTTCCATGGCGGCGATGCTGCCATGGAAAGGTGTACGAGTTTTGCAACGGGGCCCGTTGCGGGTCCCCTGGGGGGTGAGGGGGTGGGGCCTGCACTTGGGGGGTACCTATGGTACCCCCCTACATTGCCATGCTCAAGGTGGCAGGCACTGCACAGTGCCTGCCACATTGTGCATTACAATGCAAAACATGGTTGTTTAACATTGCGCACAGTGCTGCAGCCAGCAGCACCGTCCGCAATGTTAAACTACCAGGATGCGCCCGCCAGTGTGGCGGGCGCATCCTAATACGGCGCGCGGGACCGGCGCACCTATGGCAGACGGTCCCAGCTCCGCAGGGATGGCGGGCGGACGTAAGTCTGCCCGCCATCCTAATAAGGCCCATATTTCTAGTGTGGAAAAAGCCAGAGAGAGCAAGAGGCTGGCAGGGAGCAAATCAGGAGTGGCCAGTGTTGAATGCTGTTATAGGTAACAGTCGAATGTGAAAAGCACTTTAAAAGACCACTAGAAGAAAATGTCTGACCCAAAGCCTCTCTGTGTATGTATATTAATGTGAGCGCATTTTTGTATTTTTATGACTTTTTGATTACAGCGTTTGGCAGACAACTAACCCTGTCTGGCTCACCTCTGAGGACCTGGCAAGGATTTTTACAGTGCCAATCATATACTCCCAGGGTTTGGCAAAAGAGGAAATCAACACTTAGGGCTCGATTACGATGTCGGGCGGGCGGTCCCGACACTGCTATTACGATGCGGCCGTAACACAAGCTCCCATAGAGAAATGGGTGATTGTGTTAATCCCTGCACCCCGTGGCAGGCACATGAAGGTGCCTGGCACAAGGTGCAGGGATCAACAGCCCCCTCGGCCCCCAACCGGATGCCCCAAACAGAAGGAGGCCCTGCTAGTGGCCCCCAAACACTCTTTCCGACAGGCTTTCCATGTCGGTAAGCCCGCCATATGGATTACGGGTCGGCTTCCGACTGGCTGATGGGCTCCTTGAGCCGATCAGCATCCAGCCCGAATGACCGTCCGGTTTCAATTTCGACCAGCTGTATTGTAATCAGCTGGTCGGATTTGAAACCGATGGTCTCGGTCAAAAGGACCCGGGGGTCTTTCCAACCGAGATAATAATAGGCCCCTAAAACCTTTATCTACTAAGGTAATTTGGGAGATTCTATGTAACAAAATACATTTACAGTCTTACCAAAGTGTATTAACAATCTACACTCAAAGGCCTATTGGATAAACCATATGTGCTTTATAATAAGTAAGTCAATACTGCAGTCTTTGTTGTAACTTTTCATAATAAACTGATGAAAATCTATGGCATCATAGCTTTTCCCAATTATGCAATTAGTCCCATAGCATTGAAAATTGGTTTTCCCTCATAAGCATATATGAGCTGGTATATTGAGCATAAGCTTTTCCACAAGGCAAGCACCAAATTATAAATAGGTACAAAAGTACTGTTGGGAAAACAATAAAATACCGCCTCTAATGGGGTCTAATAAGAATTCTAACAGTGCAAATATTCATCATCCAGGGTTTGCCAGACAGGGTAAACAACACTAAAACCCTTGACTGCTAAGGTAAACTGTGAATTTCGATTAAATAAAATATCTGTTTATCGGCTCTAACACAGTTTTATCAGTGTATTATATAATAACAATAAACCCTCAAATGTCTATTGGCTTTGTCATGTGTTGTTCAGAATAAATACATCCTGACTACTTCCTTTAGTTATAACGTTTCATAAAAAAGATCAGACTGGCAGAGACTGTAGGAGGATAATCCTAGAATGTGCAAAAACATTCAGAATATATAGTCTATGTATAAACACATGATCTTATGGCACATTGCGCCAATGTAAGTGAAGCAAATGTACAGTAATGCCTCCGGCTTATGCTGGAGAAATTGTGGATAAAAAGGGGACGAATTGCATGTGTTTTGGGGATGCTCACCTTGATACTGATTTGGAAAGCGATTTTGAGCCATATAAAAGTGGCTTTGGGATATCCAATTCGGTCTGGTCCTGCTGTAGAGGTGTTAGGTATTTGGCCTATCAAGAAAAAGGTCTTATCAATAACTGATTGCAGGATAGCTACAAATATGATCCTGACAGCTAAGCAGATACTGGCCCATAAATGGAAATCCCTGAGCAGACAGACAGTGCAGGGTTGGGCCAATAAACTGTGGTTAATGGTGGTGACAGACCAGAGATTTCACTCAGCAAATTTGTGACAAAAAGAAAAGATTTAAACAACACATTACATAAATGACGACAAACTTATGTCAAGCTACACGTTTTTGGAAAATGACAAATGCAACTTTGATTCAGATACTGCATCATAAATGCATGCAGATGCTAGAATAGCTCATGATATATTTTATGTTTACTTTTAATAGATGTGAATTATTAACAATTACTAATGTTTTGATCTTATAATTTGATAATGTTATATTAATGGATATCAGAAATTTTATGTGACAGCTTATTTGACATGTGAGAATTTAAGAATGTATTATTTAATGCTGTAAAGTGTGCACTGAAAATGACTAAAGAAAAGTAGGTGTTACACAGGGTTTGGTTAAAGTGTTTTCATGAAACTTTCCCCTAACGTACATTTTAAATATGCGTGCCTAACAGCATATATGCAAAGAAAACTTATATTTATCTTTCCAATATGTGTGAGTGTAATGTTGACATTTGAAAAACGTTATGAGTACCTTATACTTACATGAATTAATTATGACTTGATTGAAGTGTTTATTAACGCATATATTTATGAAACTAATACAAGTTGTAATCAATGTAAGATTTATAATTAAGCATAATTCATCGTGTATGAGCTCTAGTTCATGTAGGCTTTGAATTCTGCTTTCTTTTCCAAATGTAAAAACATGAACTGAATAGTCTGAAGTCTAGGGAACAATTAGCAAAGTTGCCACTTGTATTGTACTAACTCTCAATTGTTCCCTTTGACATCCTCAGTACAGCTTAACTGCAATAGCAACAAAATCTATTACATGCTAGAACAGATGTCTGCGAAAGGTCTATTGACAATTCCTAAGCAGTTTTCACTTTCTCTCTGAAATTTCTCATTGTTCACACGACTAAGCTTACAGTGGTTTAAGGAAACTTCGTAACTTGAATTACTTAATTGTACCTACTACATCATCCTCATCTCATCGAAGACAATCAATAGGACAGAGTGGTCTGACATTTTTGGTGATGCCAAGGGGTGTCATCCCAGAAACCCTTGGAGTATAATTGTTCAGATCTTGAAACTTAGGGGCCGATTCCGATTCGGGCCGGAAAACTCTCCGACCGAGCCGGACCCGGAGAGATTTCCGACCGAATCGGACTCTGGCAGTCCGACCGAACGAGTACGATGCGCACGCTTGCTATCGGACTCGATTCGGTCGGACTCCCATTGAAGTCAATGGGAGCCGGTCGTACAACGCGTACGCGGGCTCCCATTGACTCAATGGGTGCGAGGCGAACAAGGGCGCCCCCTACAGTGGGTTCGCGTCGATGCGGTTCGCGCCGCATACGCACAGGTAGGGGGGACCCATGGGTCCCCCCTGTGTGCGACTCGTGTGGCTACGTGTACAGGGGGGTCTGACACGGACCCCCAAAGTCCGGCTCCGACAGCTGTTTCGAGCCGGACGGTGCGGGTCGGTCGGACTGCTCGCGGCGCGCATCGTACTTGCCCGGCCGGGGAACGTCTCCATCGCGCGGTGTGAGTCGAGTCCGAGCGAGTCGTCGGTGTGGTTCGGACCCGTGAACGAGTCGGTCGGCGATTTCGCGTGCGCTCGCATCGTACTCGCTCGGCCGGACGCGCGTTCGAATCGGTCAGAAAAGAGGGCTCCGAATCGGATCCGGTTAAGCCGAATCCGATTCGGTGCGCTACCGGCCGAGATCGGAATCGGCCCCTGAGTGTGTGACCAGCTTTTCCGCAGTGAGTAATGACGGCTTGGACATCTGAGGACTAAAGCGGACATGTTACGTAGTACTGCGATCTGCTGCAGACCAGTGTGCTAGCACAGTTAAACCTTTTGGCTGAAGGGTTCACATCATACTGCTGTGACTTTGATGTTGCAGCGACAGACTAAGACATATTACTGTCTTTAACGAACTGGAACTTGTCTCTTGGAACTTACTGAACTTTCCTTAGGGCTTGAATGAAGCTCAACGGATGTTCTATTGACCCATATGCTATAGACATCAAAATCTCCCTCGGCTGAAGAAGATATTTCCCTGTCATCTTTGGATCTCTGAGAATTTAATATTACTTGATTAAACCCAGTTCTAATTTAATTATTTGGCTGTATTCTGTTTATTTTAATGTTCTTTATTTCTGAATGAATAACTAAACTTGAAACTTAAACTAAATTCTGCTGATTCTAACTCATTATTTCCTTGTGAATAATTCATTTGATTAGCTGGACCATTGGGATTTCTAATTGTATGAAAAAACCTTTGAATATAGCAATTATCTTATTCCTGTTCCTCATTGGATAATTGCTCATCCTCCAAATATCTAGTCCCTTTCAGCACAGAACAAGATCTATCAGAGGACCAATTGAATGTGATAGGTAGCTGAGTACAATTTAAATGCAAATAAGTTTGAGGCCCAGTATAAATGCTACAGCACTGGTGATGAAAAAGTTGACTTGGGATTTGAATGATATGAATTCCAAATACGAAGCCATGTGGTGCCTACTGGTGGAATGTTTGCCTGGGGGAGGGCTGCCTCTGAGATGCCCGTGGTCATTGTGATTCTTGAGGTTGACTCATTGATGAACACCAGGTACTTTTACAAAAATCTGATATGTATGTGAAGAATATGTTCATTTACTTCTTGTACCACTGGATGAATCGTGTGCTCAATTGCGGGGTGGGATTAAGGGAAGAGGGAAGGGAAACTTGTTCGGCTACACTGTTGTAAAAAGATAATATCTAAAATCCAATGTATTAATACAGCCATAAAATTGCAAATAAAATGTAAGCAGGCAAGACAATATATATTTTGTAAGAAAGGTCTAACTCGAATTAAGAAACTTCAAATCTTTGTCAGAGGATGTGACCAAACCCCATGATTACCATGGTAATCTGTTACATTCAGTGTGACACACTGTGGGGCCGATTCCGATTCGGGCAGGAAATCTCTCCGACCGAGCCGGACCCGGAGAGATTTCCGACCGAATCGGACCCTAGCAGTCCGACTGAACGAGTACGATGCGTTCGCATGCTATCGGACTCGATTCGGTCGGACTCCCATTGAAGTCAATTTGAGCCGGTCGTACAACGCGTACGTGGGCTCCCATTGACTCAATGGTTGCGAGGCAAACAAGGGCGCCCCCTATAGCGGGTACGAGTTGAAGCGGGTCGCGCCGTACACGCACAGGTAGGGGGGACCCATGGGTCCCCCCTGTGTGCGACTCGCGCGGCTAGGCGTACAGGGGGGTCCGACACGGACCCCCAAAGTGCGGCTCCGACTGCTCTTTCGAGCCGGACGGCGCGAGTCGGTCGGACTGCTCGCGGCGCGCATCGTACTTACCCGGCCTGGGAACGTCTCCATTGCGCGGTGCGAGTCGTGTCCGTGCGAGTCGGTCGGAGCGGTTGGGTCCCGCGAACGAGTCGGTCGGCGATTTCACGTACGTTCGCATCGTACTCGTTCGCCCGGACGCACGTCTGACTCGGTCAATCAATCAATCAATCACAGAATTTGTAGAGCGCACTACTTACCCGCGAGGGTCTCAATGCGCTGGGGAGAGGGAAGGGGGGGGGTGCTGCTACTGGTCGAACAGCCAGGTCTTGAGTAGCCTCCTGAAGGTCAGCAGGTCTTGGGTCTGTCGTAGGCTTAGTGGAAGGGTGTTCCAGGTCTTGGCGGCGAGGTGTGAGAAGGATCTGCCGCCGGTGGTTGTTCTTCGAATGCGAGGGACGGTGGCGAGGGAGAGGTCGGCGGAGCGGAGCTGGCGGTTGGGGACGTAGAAGAAGAGTCGTCTGTTGAGGTAGGCTGGGCCAGTTTTGTGGAGTGCCTTGTGTGCGTGGATGAGGAGTTTGAAGGTGATCCTCCTGTCGACGGGGAGCCAGTGCAGGTTCCTCAAGTGGGGGGTGATGTGGCTGTGGCGTGGTATGTCGAGGATCAGGCGTGCGGAGGCGTTTTGTATGCGTTGCAGTCGCTTGATGAGCTTGGCCGGGGCTCCCGCGTAGAGGGCGTTCCCATAGTCAAGTCTGCTACTGACGAGGGCCTGGGTGACTGTTCTTCTTGTGTCTGTCGGGATCCACCTGTAGATCTTGCGAAGCATGCGGAGGGTGTTGAAGCAGGAGGAGGAGACTGCGTTGACTTGCTTGGCCATGGAGAGCGTTGAGTCGAGGATGACTCCCAGGTTGCGTGCGTGGTCGGTGGGTGTCGGGGCTGCTCCCAGCGTCTTTGGCCACCAGGAGTCGTCCCAGGCTGAGGGGTTGGAGCCGTGGATGAGGACCTCCGTCTTGTCCGTGTTCAGCTTTAGTCGGCTGATCTTCATCCAATCGGTGACGGCCTTCATTCCTTCATGGAGATTGGCTTTGGTGGCGAGGGGGTCCTTGGTGAGGGAGAGGATCAGTTGAGTGTCGTCGGCGTAGGAGATAATGTTGAGGTCGTGCTGTCTGGCGATGCGTGCGAGCGGGGCCATGTAGATGTTGAACAGTGTTGGGCTGAGGGAAGATCCCTGGGGTATGCCGCAGATGATCTCGGAGGCTTCGGATCGGAAAGGTGGGAGGCGGACTCTCTGGGTTCTGCCGTCGAGGAAGGAGGTGGTCCATTCCAGGGCCTTGTCTCGGATCCCTGCGTCGTGGAGGCGTGCGCGTAGAGTGCGGTGGCAGACAGTGTCGAAGGCGGCGGAGAGGTCCAGCAGGATGAGGGCTGCGGTCTCACCATTGTCCAGCAGGATCCTGATGTCGTCGGTGGCGGCGATGAGGGCAGTCTCAGTGCTGTGGTTGCTGCGGAACCCTGATTGGGATGGGTCCAGGATGCTGTTTTCTTCGAGGTATCGGGTTAGCTGTTTGTTGACGATCTTCTCGATGACCTTGGCTGGGAACGGAAGCAGGGAGATGGGCCGGAAGTTCTTGAGGTCTCTCGGGTCCGCCTTGGGTTTTTTGAGTAGGGCGTTGATCTCTGCGTGTTTCCAGCTCTCTGGGAAGGTCGCGGTCTCGAAGGAGAGATTGATGACGTTGCACAGGTGGGGTGCGATGGAGCTGCTGGCTTTGTTGAAGATGTGGTGCGGGAAAGGGTCTGACGGGGAGCCGGAGTGTATTGTGCTCATGGTCTTGATGGTGTCCTCGATGTTCACGCTGGCCCAGGCTGGCAGGGGGTCATGGTCGATGGTGTGTGGCAGGTCTGGTGCATCGATCTTAGTTGGGGCTGTCTGGGTGTTGAAGCTGTCGTGGATGTCGGCGATCTTGCGGTGAAAGAAGGTGGCGAGGGAATCGCACAGGGGTTGCGACGGCGGGATGTCGTTGGTGTTGGAGCTGGGATTGGAGAGTTCCTTCACTATGTTGAAAAGCTCCTTGCTGTTGTGTGCGTTGTTGTCGAGGCGGTCTTTGAAGGAGATTCTCTTGGCGGACCTGATGAGGTGGTGGTGGTTACGGATGGCGTCTTTGTGGGCTGTGTGGCTGTCCAGTGTCTTATCACTGTGCCATTTCTTCTCTAGTTTCCGGCAGGTACGCTTGGAAGCTAGGAGTTCCGAGGTGAACCAGCTGGCTCTTTTGGTGGTGTCACTGTAGGTGAGCTTTTTCAGCGGGACGAGGGTGTTGGCACAGTCGTCCATCCATCGTCTGAGGTTGCAGGCAGCGTCGTCGGTGTTGGATGGGTCGGAGGGAGGGCTGAGAGCGAGGGTTGCCCGAAGTTGGTCTTCGGTGACTTTGCTCCAGCAGCGGCGTGGGATCTGTTGGGTGCGGTGGTGTGTGGTGGGTTTCTGGAAGGTGAAATGGATGCAGTGGTGGTCGGTCCAGAGGAGTTCCGTGGTGTGGCTGAAGGAGACGTGGGAGCTTGAGGAGAAGATGGGGTCAAGCGTGTGGCCGGCGGAGTGGGTCGGTGTTGTGACGAGCTGGCTCAGACCGAGGTTGGCGAGGCTGTCGATCAGGGTGGTGGAGTTGCTGTCATTGTTGTTCTCCAGGTGAAAGTTCAGGTCTCCGAGGAGGATGTAGTCGGTAGAGGTCAGGGCGTGCGTGCTGATGAAGTCGGCGATGGAGTCGCTGAACTGGGGTCGGGCCCAGGGGGTCTGTAGACAAGGGTGCCTCTAAGGGTGGTGTTGGGGTCCGTGTGGATCTGGAAGTGCATGTGTTCGGCGGTGCTGAGAGTGTCGTCGGTGCTGGTCGAGACCCTGATGGTGTTCTTGTGGACGATGGCGATTCCTCCTCCTACTGCGTTCATGCGGTCTCTGCGGGTGATCTTATAGCCGTCTGGGATGGCTATGGCGATGTCGGGGGCGGAGGAGTCGTTCATCCAGGTCTCAGTCAGGAAGGCGACGTCTGGTGATGATGTGTCGAGCAGGTCCCAGAGCTCGACGGCGTGTTTGCGTGTGGAGCGGGTGTTCAGTAGGATGCACCGGAGGTGGTAGAGGTCCTTCTTGGCGGGCGCCTCGGTGGCTCTGAGGCTGGTGTAGCTGCAGTTCTGGCAGGTGAAGGGACCATGGGTGCGTTTCGGGGCGGCCTTGAAGCAGTTGTGTGTCCGTCCGGGGTTGAGAGCGTGGAGTGTGGTGGCATCGTATCGGCGTCGGTCCTCGAGGCTGGAGCGGGGGGCGCGCGGCCCAGGGGTTCTGGCGCTGGGCGCGGTCCAGTCGCGGACGGGCGCAGACGGGCTTGCCTTAGGCGCGCCTTCCGCGCGCCAGCGGCGCGCCCGCTGCGCACGTCCGCTGCGCGGCCGCGCAGCGGCCGCCATATATGGGGAGTTGGGAGGGAGGAGCAGCTGGGAGGCAGGGGCAGCGAATGGGCAGTCAGGGGGGCGGGGCCGCAGCGGACGCAGCGGCGGGAATGGAGAGAGGCAGCGAGGGGCACAGAAGGCAAAATGGACACAAGGGGGGTGGGGGCAGCGAGGAAAAAACAGAAGAAAACACGGGCACAGTATAGTGGGGCAGCGAGGGCACAGAAGGCAAAATGGACACAAGGGGGTGGGGGCAGCGAGGGAAAAACAGAAGAAAACACGGGCACAGTACAGTGGGGCAGCGAGGGCACAGAAGGCAAAATGGACACAAGGGGGTGGGGGCAGCGAGGGAAAAACAGAAGAAAACACGGGCACAGTACAGTGGGGCAGCGAGGGCACAGAAGGCAAAATGGACACAAGGGGGTGGGGGCAGCGAGGGAAAAACAGAAGAAAACACGGGCACAGTACAGTGGGGCAGCGAGGGCACAGAAGGCAAAATGGACACAAGGGGGGTGGGGGCAGCGAGGGAAAAACAGAAGAAAACACGGGCACAGTACAGTGGGGCAGCGAGGGCACAGAAGGCAAAATGGACACAAGGGGGTGGGGGCAGCGAGGGAAAAACAGAAGAAAACACGGGCACAGTACAGTGGGGCAGCGAGGGCACAGAAGGCAAAATGGACACAAGGGGGGTGGGGGCAGCGAGGGAAAAACAGAATAAAACACGGGCACAGTACAGTGGGGCAGCGAGGGCACAGAAGGCAAAATGGACAAAAGGGGGTGGGGGCAGCGAGGGAAAAACAGAAGAAAACACGGGCACAGTACAGTGGGGCAGCGAGGGCACAGAAGGCAAAAACGGACACAAGGGAGGTGGGGGCAGCGAGGGAAAACAGAAGAAAACACGGGCACCGAGGCCACAAGCGGAGGGGCGAGCTTACCAGCAGCAGCAGCGGGCGGACAGCACAGGCGGAGCTGTGTGGTGGGGGAGCGACCTACCTGGCAAGGTCAAGGGTCGCTCTCCTCACCGCGCAGCGGCCGCCATATATGGGGAGGTGGGAGGGAGGAGCAGCTGGGAGGCAGGGGCAGCAAATGGGCAGTCAGGGGGCGGGGCCGCAGGGACGCAGCGGCGGGAATGGAGAGAGGCAGCGAGGGGCACAGAAGGCAAAATGGGCACAAGGGGGGTGGGGGCAGCGAGGGAAAAACAGAAGAAAACACGGGCACAGTACAGTGGGGCAGCGAGGGCACCGAAGGCAAAATGGACACAAGGGGGTGGGGCAGCGAGGGAAAAACAGAAGAAAACACGGGCACAGTACAGTGGGGCAGCGAGGGCACAGAAGGCAAAATGGACACAAGGGGGTGGGGGCAGCGAGGGAAAAACAGAAGAAAACACGGGCACAGTACAGTGTGGCAGCGAGGGCACAGAAGGCAAAATGGACACAAGGGGGTGGGGGCAGCGAGGGAAAAACAGAAGAAAACACGGGCACAGTACAGTGGGGCAGCGAGGGCACAGAAGGCAAAATGGACACAAGGGGGTGGGGGCAGCGAGGGAAAAACAGAAGAAAACACGGGCACAGTACAGTGGGGCAGCGAGGGCACAGAAGGCAAAATGGACACAAGGGGGTGGGGGCAGCGAGGGAAA
The DNA here is from genome assembly GCA_963921515.1 of Calotriton arnoldi. Classification (NCBI taxonomy): domain Eukaryota; kingdom Metazoa; phylum Chordata; class Amphibia; order Caudata; family Salamandridae; genus Calotriton; species Calotriton arnoldi. The sequence continues at coordinate 27,971 of CAWUFW010002137.1, forward strand.
AACAGAAGAAAACACGGGCACAGTACAGTGGGGCAGCGAGGGCACAGAAGGCAAAATGGACACAAGGGGGGTGGGGGCAGCGAGGGAAAAACAGAAGAAAACACGGGCACAGTACAGTGGGGCAGCGAGGGCACAGAAGGCAAAATGGACACAAGGGGGTGGGGGCAGCGAGGGAAAAACAGAAGAAAACACGGGCACAGTACAGTGGGGCAGCGAGGGCACAGAAGGCAAAATGGACACAAGGGGGGTGGGGGCAGCGAGGGAAAAACAGAAGAAAACACGGGCACAGTACAGTGGGGCAGCGAGGGCACAGAAGGCAAAATGGACACAAGGGGGGTGGGGGCAGCGAGGGAAAAACAGAAGAAAACACGGGCACAGTACAGTGGGGCAGCGAGGGCACAGAAGGCAAAATGGACAAAAGGGGGGTGGGGGCAGCGAGGGAAAAACAGAAGAAAACACGGGCACAGTACAGTGGGGCAGCGAGGGCACAGAAGGCAAAAACGGACACAAGGGAGGTGGGGGCAGCGAGGGAAAACAGAAGAAAACACGGGCACCGAGGCCACAAGCGGAGGGGCGAGCTTACCAGCAGCAGCAGCGGGCGGACAGCACAGGCGGAGCTGTGTGGTGGGGGAGCGACCTACCTGGCAAGGTCAAGGGTCGCTCTCCTCACCGCGCAGCGGCCGCCATATATGGGGAGGTGGGAGGGAGGAGCAGCTGGGAGGCAGGGGCAGCAAATGGGCAGTCAGGGGGGCGGGGCCGCAGGGGACGCAGCGGCGGGAATGGAGAGAGGCAGCGAGGGGCACAGAAGGCAAAATGGGCACAAGGGGGTGGGGGCAGCGAGGGAAAAACAGAAGAAAACACGGGCACAGTACAGTGGGGCAGCGAGGGCACCGAAGGCAAAATGGACACAAGGGGGGTGGGGCAGCGAGGGAAAAACAGAAGAAAACACGGGCACAGTACAGTGGGGCAGCGAGGGCACAGAAGGCAAAATGGACACAAGGGGGGTGGGGGCAGCGAGGGAAAAACAGAAGAAAACACGGGCACAGTACAGTGTGGCAGCGAGGGCACAGAAGGCAAAATGGACACAAGGGGGGTGGGGGCAGCGAGGGAAAAACAGAAGAAAACACAGGCACAGTACAGTGGGGCAGCGAGGGCACAGAAGGCAAAATGGACACAAGGGGGTGGGGGCAGCGAGGGAAAAACAGAAGAAAACACGGGCACAGTACAGTGGGGCAGCGAGGGCACAGAAGGCAAAATGGACACAAGGGGGGTGGGGCAGCGAGGGAAAAGCAGAAGAAAACACGGGCACAGTACAGTGGGGCAGCGAGGGCACAGAAGGCAAAATGGACACAAGGGGGGTGGGGGCAGCGAGGGAAAAACAGAAGAAAACACGGGCACAGTACAGTGGGGCAGCGAGGGCACAGAAGGCAAAAACGGACACAAGGGAGGTGGGGGCAGCGAGGGAAAACAGAAGAAAACACGGGCACCGAGGCCACAAGCGGAGGGGCGAGCTTACCAGCAGCAGCACCGGGCGGACAGCACAGGCGGAGCTGTGTGGTGGGGGAGCGACCTACCTGGCAAGGTCAAGGGTCAGAAACAGGGCGTCCGAATCGGATCCTGTAAAGCCGAATCCGATTCGGAGCCCTACCGGCCGAGATCGGAATCGACCCCTGTGTGTCTACAGGCTTTAGCACAGCAGAATAATAACACCCCAACAGTCTATTTACTTTGGCATACACTTTTCATAATAAATACCTTAGGACTACTGCGCTTGTCTTAACATGTCATAATAAACAGCTCAAACCTATGACATCTGACGTACCTTTCCACAAGGAACCATTCAAGTCTACAGCCATCCTCATTGGCTTTTCACCATAACCAACTTAGGCCTACTGAACTAAAAGTAAACTTTCACACAAGGCAACCACCTGTCAGTCATAAAATTGCAAATGCGTACACGTACAAAAACACCATTGGCAAAACAATATATAAACAGCATACAAGATGACCTAACTAGGGTTACCACAGTGTAAATCTTCTACTATCCTCAGGGTTTGTTAGAGGAGTTCACCAGCAACAAAACCCTTGCATATTGTTTTACTCTGTGATATTCCTTGTAACAGAATACTTGTGTACATGCTTTACACATAGTATTAAAAAGAAATATCCTCTTTAACCTCACTGTTGCACTCAACCCAGTACAGAATATCGCAACCAACACCATCCAAAGCCACATCCTCGATCTTGTCTTTTTACATCACCAACAATCCAATGCAAACTTCTCATACCACTGGACTGGACCGACCCTTTTGCCATCCCAATCTCCCTAATCAGCATCCTACCAAATAACTAATGTCACGACAAAAGAAAAGACCAAACCTTCACATCCTTCAAAGACTTCTCCATAGACAACCTAATGCTTGAACTCCTTTATTACCTTATTAGCAACTTCCAAACAACTTCAACACGTTTGGAAAGCTTTGTGAACATCCATACCCCAATTGCAAAATGAAAATGTAAGCCTAAGTCTTCAGTGCCTTGTTACTCTAAAGACCTGACTGATAAACGATCCATCTGCAGAAACGAAAGAACATGAAAGAAATATATAACTTCAGTGGACCTCTCAATACTCAAGTCTCTCCAGACAACATGCCAGCAGCTCATCATATCAGCCAAAGCAAATTACCATACCAACATCATCAATAAAACCACCAACAAAACGGAACACTTTTCAAGACAATCAAACACTGCTCCAACCCCCCCAGCCGGGCCCTCCTATTCTGGACTCCACAGAAAAATGCAATGCAATTAACCTCTTCTTCAGTGAAAAACTACAGAAGATCTAACAGCACACTAATTACACTAGGCCTTCTTCAATTCTTACACCCACCCCTTCTTGTAGAATCCTGCAATGGCCAGCCTTCAAAGCGCTATCCCTCCCAGATCTCTCTGACATACTCAACTCCATAAAAGCCAGTTTTTATGAAAATGATGTCTTACCATTATCCTTCATCAAAGATCTTTCTGTGAATGCTCTCTTACCCCTACTTACCATTCCCTCACTCAAGGCACCTTCCCAGAAGCTCTCAAGACTGGCCAGATCCTTCCACTCCTAAAGAAACATACACTGGTCCCTGATGAACTCACCAATGACTGGCTCATCTACCATTTATCGGCAAGATAATTCAAGAAGCAGTCTAAGTTCTGCTTAAAGATTACATCAGTGCTAACCATCTCCTGCATGACTACCAGTCCGGCTTCTGATCAAGCAGCAGCACAGAGACAACTACTTTATATGACGGCAGATAAAGATTACCACTAGCTCCTGATTTTGCTGGACCTCTCAGCCGCCCTCAACACAGTAGACTATCCCATCCATAAATACCCTGGGGTCTGGAATTGAATTCACCAGCCATGTCCTTCACTGGTCCCTTCCTTCCTTTTCAGCCAGCACCAGTTTGTTCACAAGGGCAAATCACAAAAGATCACAATCAGCTGTAGAGTCCTCAGTGGTTATTACTGTCTCCTGTCATCTGCAGCCTGTACATGGAGCCACTTGGTGCTATACCAACAGATGTCAGCATCAAGATTCACCAATATGCTGATGACAAACAACTACATTTTGAAGTTTTGTCTGCTTCAGACATCCAATGTCTCCACCACTGCTTGCAAATCCTCCAGTCTTGGATGTCCAGGGCTTACCTGAAGCTCAGTCAAACCAAGACAGAATTCCTGCCGTTTGCCAAGGACATCAAACAAGAGACAGCACAATTTTGGTTCGCGTGCGGTTGTGGGCTGATGGCAGAGTGGGGCAGAGAGAGTATGGCAGACTCACTAAAATAGAGGGGAATGTTGCACCAAAACAGTGAAATCTTAGTAAATGCATAGCACGGTATGGAAGTCTCGAGAAAGGATAGAAACAGCTACTTTTTGTTTTTGTAATTTTCCCCTTGCTTTTTCTCCATTTTGTTTGATAAATGTTTGAATGATAAAGCCTGCTGAGTTATGAGAGGGTGCCCAGCATCATGTTAAAAACTCAGAAGTAGCCTTACAGAAAACTAAGGCAACAATAGCATGATAAATGAAAGAGCAAAACCAAAAGGGAAACTAGAGACCCAAGTCACATGAGAAAAACAAGTACCTTTTTCATTTGGCAAGGAAGGGGGCCAAAAGGCGTCATACAGCCCAGATACCACTCGCCTGAGATAAAGAAGTGTGTGCATTAGAGGAACTAAGGAGGGGAACAATGGTCCGAGAGAATGAAGAAAAACACAGAGCATCATAAAGGGCAGTAAACAATACTGGTAATAGAAAAAGATCTAAAATGTTAGATAATTGATTACTTACCTGTTCTTTTCGTGAGGGTCTCCAGCCCAGCGATATCCCCACCTGTGAAGAAAAACCTAACAGCAGATCAGTATCTGGGGGCCAGAGTGTGAGGGAGTTTCAAATTGACTCAAACTGGAATGAACAAACAAGTTAAAACAAAATAAAAGGAGATCAAGTCAAAACAGTTATCCTGTCTCTGGACTGATTATGGGTCATGCTGTCCCATGTTACACCCCACAACAAGAGCCACGCTCATCTACAACTCATCTGTTTAAAGAACAGTATATCACCACTCTGTTCCACCGAACTCGCCCTAGCCCCTGTCCCCAGGATCCACAAGACCAGAACTGGTGGAAGTTCATTCACCTACCTCCCCGCCAAGACCTGGAACACCCTGCCCCTCCACCTCAGGCAACCTGCGTCGCTGACCCAATTCAAAAAGGACCTCAAGACCTGGCTCTTTCACTGATCTTACACCCAGAGGGACCAGCCCTGATTGATTGATTGATTGACCGACTATGCATTGACCATCCACCTATTTTCTTCTTTTAATACTCATTGACTTTATGCTTGTCTTTGACCATGTACGGCGCTTTACTGACTTTTGGCAAGGTTTGCAGTATAGAAATACCATGTACATACACATAGTATAATAACAATCTTCCCACAAATGCCTATTGGCTTTAACATATGATTTTCAAAATAAAATATCAGGTCTTCTTCCTTTGCCTTAAGCTCTCTTAGCAAACAGATCAGACATATGTGATGTCTTCTTTCCCAGTGAACCAGAGAGTCCTTTAACATTTCTCATTTGTTCTTCATTGTTCCCAACTGAGGGGCCGATTCAGATGTTGGACGGACCGGAGTCTATCTGACATCGGATAGGAACTGGAACTGAACGACCTATTGTCGGTTCCAGATCTGCAAGTAGGATGCGACCGAACCCTGTTCGGTTGCAATCCTATACTTAACAATAGGAGCATGCATTCCGAACGGAATGCATGCTTGCATTGTTAACTGCAGAGGTGCAGTTCATCCCTGCACCCTGTGGCAGGCACAGAGTGCCTGCCACAGGGTGCCTGCCACCGGGTGCAGGGATCAACATGGGGGCACCATAGGTGCCCCCTAGGCCACCATTCAGCCGCCTCGCACCCATGGGGGCCCTGCTGGGGGCCCCCAAAGACAGTTTCCCACTGCCCACAGCGGGAAACTGCCATCGTACTCCCTAGGATGGAAAGAGGCAGCCGGGGGAGTACTGAAGGGTTTCCAGGTGCTGACGGGCTCTCCGAGCCCGTCGTAAGCCATCCAGAAAACCGTGTTGGATTCGTTTCCAACCAAGCCCATCAGAATGGCTCAGTCGGAAAGGAATCAGAATGGCACATTCCGATGCGGGCGGGAGGGCTCCGACCAACAGTCGGAGCCCTTCCTGTCTACATCGGAATCGGCCCCACTAGTCTCACAAGTCAACCATAAGACAAAAACAATATACAACCTCGCCTAAATGGGGTTAATAAGGATTGTCAAAGTGCATGTTTTGTACCCGCCACAGTTTTTATAGAGGGAGCATCCAACACCAAAACCTTTGCCTGGTAAAGTAGCCTGTTAGGTTCAACTTTATACAATAAACCGAAATTAAGATGTGGGTGGAGCCAAAGTCACTCTTTTGGTATTACATCTTAATGTTATTTTCTATTGATCACATAATGGCTGACGTCAACTGTGCTTTCAAACCAGACCTCAGAAAGAGTACCCTCAGAAAAAATAGTGTGATTTAATGTATTTGTCTCATTCTTGTTGTGATGTATGATTTTCTTGTCCTTGTTATAGTCTAAAGTGGCTGCCTTAAATTAAATACAATGGAACTTCTTTTACACAGTAAGTATGAAATATCTATGATCTCACTTTGGATAGCATAGTTGCATCCAGCATAATCGCACATGCATCTGCAGTAGTAATTATGAAAAACCATTAAATGACCTTGACATAAAACTTAACATGTGAGACTTCATGGAAAGCCGTGAAAAAGAAGAAAGGACTTTGTTAATTCCTTTGAAATAAAAGCGTGTGTGTTGATGGTGTTACGTTTTCTATTCTAAAGTATATCTCTGTGCTAGAACAGACAGTCAGTGTGCCAAGATTACACAGCACATGCAAAATATACGTGACGTAAAATATGTCTCAATTTCATATTATGCTAATTTCCACTGGTAAAATGAGAACTCTAAAGAGCATTACATAGCCAAGTAATCAGTATAATAGTAAAAATGCGATGCTTCTTGAAATTATAATCAAAATAAAGCTACCCCCTGCAAAGATGGGAGTTCTTTTTCCTGCTTTCAGGCTTGCAATCAGCTTCTACTGTAGACTAAAAGATAAAAAGGAAAAGTAATGCTGAATTACAATCACTAAACACGATATGCAGCAGGCAGATAGTGTACTTGCTCCAAATTAAATCATCAATCTGTCTAGCCAATTTATCATACATATTCTTCAATATAATGAGTTATACCAAAGTACCGGAAAACACAATTTTTTTAATTATCTACTTAAGGGGATTTTTTTTATAAAGCGTTGATTTTTTTCTGGGTAACGCTGAAGGCAAGTATCTTCGAGTCATCAGGATCTTACACTTTATTTTTGCTGAACAACAGCTACGAGAGGAGTAACCCTACACAAAATTCTGAGCTCTGTCAACCTAATGTAGTAATATGGAATTAGAAAGTGTTTTAAGCATGGCCTGAGACCTGACACCTTCCCCTTTCCCAGGTTGCCCTTAAACTGGATTTATAGTTTGTTTTCAGATCACTATCTCTTCCCTCTGACTGTTCAATGCGTTTTTAATTTTAATTACTATCGATTTAATCAATAGAAAATGCGTACACAATCTGTTCTGGAAGACCAATCTATCTTCCTATGGGTTTGTTGACATTGAGCTGTGCTTGGTCACGCCTTTTTAGATAGGTCGAAATCTACGGGTGTTTAAAGATTTTTGTCTGAACATTATAACTTTTGCTTTACTATACCCTTATTTAACATTGACAATTTTGTTTCCACCAGATATACATCAACTTTACAGTTTAGAAGAAAGGACGTCAAACGAGTCGGGTGGCAGAGGCCACCCTCTTCCAGCTCAGTAGCCACAGCCTGCTAAAAGAGAGCTTCTTTCCACTGTGACAGGGAATGAACAGGCGCCCCCCGCGCCTAGGGGAGGGGCGCCCTTAGTTGCGCCAAGAGACTGAGCCTCCACCGGGGCAGCTAAGAAGGGGGTGGATTGAATGAGGAGGGCCGGTGATGTCATCAGGGGTGCGCAGGAGATCCGGGGAGAGTTTTTAAGGCTGCGCCCTGCAGCATTCGGCCTCTTTGTCCCCTCAGACCTCCGGCAAACTGCAGAGGCGCGTCGTTGAGCGAGTGCGCCTGGTGGAGTGTTGTTCGGTAGGTTGGGAGGGCCTTGGCGTAGCGTTAAAAGTGTATTAGTTTTATTCGGAGCGCTGCCGTACACGAGCGGGTGCATCACCGCCGTGTGGTGGCAGGGCCAGGGTTTGATTCGGCCGTTACCTTTAACTATGCTTGGTAAAGGGGGGCTCAAGGTGCTGAAGTAGGGTCCCGTTTTACCATATAACAATACCCCATGAATAATCCTGCTCTGCTCATGCAGCATGAAGCTCCCATATAGGCCCCACCAATCAGCCCCTAACAAGTGTGTTAACTTGACCATTTTTGTAGCCTCACTGATCACACAATAGAGATTTGTGCCATGCACGGCACTGCGAAGCACACCAGCCCACTACGGTAATTTTCCACAATTACAAGAATAGGTTAGCCCATACGTACGCAAGAGGCAGCTGGTACATTTTGTTCTTTCACAAGCAATATTTGTAATATTTTTAGTTATGAAACTTTCCAAGCTTGCTCAAATGAAACCAAAGACGGCTGCATGGCATAATAACATTCTATAAAAAATCCTGTTTTCTTATAAGTTTCTGAGCATCTTACGCTAAGATTATCTTTGTTTATGTTCTGCGGTCAATCAGCACTGACCACCTGCTAAAAACACCTGTTTCACCATGATACCACTTCTGTGTTCTCATGATACCACTTCTGTGTTCTCAAAATCTTTCCGATGTAACCGTAAGCTTGCGGTCAAATGCCTACGTCAATTGTGGTTGACAGTTCTGCATTAAACCATATAAAAGACCTGCACCCCCGTCAATACCCCGAACTCTTCTCCAGTGCCTTGCACGGTGTGGGTTCCCGGTCGACCGTTCTTCCTATCTTGGGCCTAGAACGCCTCTTCTGAGGTGGTAGTGCTCTTCTCTGAGAGCAAGTCTTTTTGCCTTTGTCATTTTCTCTAACTGCTTTTATCCACACCCAATTAATTGCATTTATCATACTTTAAATTGTGTAGCATTGGATGGTGTTGATCTCTCATTTAAGAGTTGCCTTTTAGGCAACTGCCCTTTAATTGATATATATATATATAGCTATTTTGCTTGATTTAAAATGTGATTTTGTATATTTTCATGCATTGATTTCGTCCTGCTCATGCATCAGTGAGCAGCCTTGAACAGCTAATGAATAGATGAATAGTTTTCTGTGTTGCTTTTGTTTTGCTTATTAAAGTGCCACTGTAGTTCACACCGGTGTTCCTTATTTTTAGAACCAAGCAGAGTGCAGGTCTTGCTCTCATGAGCTGGTAAGCCAAGTGTGACCATCGCAGTCACTTCCTTTACCCTCGAACAGCTGGCGACCCACGAAGGTCTCGTGCGGACGGGTTTCTCTGCAGCGCGGACTTGGGACACACCTGTGGCTGCCCCCGGCCTCTCCCCGCCTCTCTCCTCACCGCCACCCGGGTAAGTCAGGGACATTTTTATTTTTTCCTTGCATTTACTACGGTGTCTGGCGTGTCTGGTTTGGAGGGGTAGGTCTGCCTGGTGGGGGCCTTCCCCGTGTCTGTTCCCTGGTACCCCTGTAGTATCTGTCTTGCCACGACCACCTCTGTGGATGGTCACACATCGACTGGGTTCCGTGTTTGCCACGCCCCTTCGGTCTGCTTTTATCGGTCTCCTGTTGATTTCCTTGTCATTGCTTTTGGTGGTTATTGCTATAGGTTTCACTGCTCTACAGGTTTGAGTCCTAGCTTGAGTCCTAGGTTTGAGTCCTAGGTTTCACTGCTAAATTCTCTACAGGTTTGAGTCCTTGGTTTGAGTCCTAAATTATCTACAGGTTTGAGTCCTCAGGTTTGAGTCCTAGCTTGAGTCCTAGGTTTGAGTCCTAGGTTTCACTGCTAAATTTTCTACAGGTTTGAGTCCTTGGTTTGAGTCCTAAATTCTCTACAGGTTTGAGTCCTCAGGTTTGAGTTCTAATGTTTGAGTCCTAAGGTTTGAGTTCTACATTCTCTAAGGTTCGAGTCCTCATTTATTGTGGTATTGAGTTATTGTTATTGAGCTGTTGGTTCTGCAGGTTCGAGTGCTCATTTATTGTATTCTTGCACTGTTATGCCGATTTTAGTAATATTTTGCTGTGTTACACGGGCTTGCGTCCTCATTCCTTGTGCCATACACCGTTCTTAATAACTGATTAATATCTCCCTTGTGGCCTCTTTCTCACGACCTCTCTCAATGCACATTTCACTTGCACGTTTTTCGTAGCTGTTGCCCCTCATTCTTTCACCACACTCTCTGCTGTGTCCCTCTCTTCTACCAACGATTCCGTTCTTCATGGATTGGGTGTTTTCTTCTTTTTATCTCTCAAATTATTATTTCTCTGTACCAGTCATCTTTTTCCGTGACATTCATCTTTCTTTCACCGCCTTTCATTTATTTTAAAGTGCGCACGTCCAAAAAGAGGAGGTGCCACTTCTCACCAGCCCTCCGCGATCCACAGCCTTCACCCGCCTCTCTCTGGTGTGGTTTCCTGCGGCTGCTGTCTCTCCGTGTTCATTGCTTCTTCGACCACATCTTTTCTTTCTCCTCCACCACCCTTGCCCTCTCTTTGTCTTCTCTCTCTCTCTCTCCCCGGTGCTTCCCCTCTCTCTTCAGGGTTTTCCCTTACTAGGTCCAGCACTATTGCTGTGATTGATTTCTGTTTCTTATGCATTTTTTGTATGTAATACTTATTTATTTCCTGTCCATTGTCCGCGTTTTTTGTGTTCCTTTGCTTTTTAATTCTGTGTCCGCCATGCTGCTCCTCTGACAATTACCTCCCAGCCCCCGCCTCTCCCGGTGCTGCCTTGCCATCTCCACACTCCCTAGCAGAGTGCCAAGGCTGCTAGTTACGTACTGTGGTCTGGGTTGCTTCCACTGTTTCCTCACTATTACCGCAGCCCCACCAGGTAGCTGCTCACTTACTGCCATTAACCCTCCACCTACATTGCGCCTCTTTTTCTGTCTCTCACATATTTTGCCTACCATTTGCCACAGTCAATTGGTAGCCAAGGGGGGGTGGAGATATCTGTTCTTCCCTACCTCCTCACTACCCGTTATGTCCGATAACCCTCTGCATACCCTTGACCTCGCTATCCATTCAGTGCATGGTACAGCCACCGCAGTCTACAACGTCACCCTTGACCGTTGTATTCCACTCACTCGCTATCAGAGTGACATCCTCGCTGTCGCTTGGGACATCCTAGGGGTCACTTTCACACCTACCACTCAAATACGCCTCTCCCTACTATCTTTAATAGACCTACCTCCCTCCGCCAACGCTCAATCCCATTCCCCGCCACCTCCAGATACCACTCGCCCTGATCTGCTTTGGCCTGATCAATTATCTAATTCCTCCACCGCCTCCGCATCTTCCCTTGCCCCATCTGTCTATTCTGCTTCCTCCCCCATTGTGATTACCTCTGCCGAAGAGTCTTCTGGAGACTCCGCACAGTCTGTGCCACTCTCTGAGGCAGCCACTCTCCCTGAACTTAGCACCCCTGCCTCTTCCACGTTATCCGCCTCCGCCTCTACCAGTGACTACTACCACATACCCTCTCCAGGTAACATGTCACCACTCCTCAGGGCACTCCTGCAAGATTTTTCGCCGGACTTTGAGCCTGCACCTGCCCTCGCCTGCCCACCCCGCATTCTAGCTCAGTCTAGGGTATGTGCGAACACTCCCTTGACGACACGGAGCATCACATTGCTGTATATTTGGTTAATAACCACGTGGTAGGTCTCTCAACTGGTCCCCCATCTTCCTTTTTTCACACCACACCCTTAACAAGTGCTGTTCTTCTCACCCTATTCCAAGTCTTAGGGGTTGACTACACTCACACACAACAGATAACGCTCTCAATAACACCAGCTTTCCCTTTCCCGCACCCCATTGCCCCCAAAACGAAAACACTTAAAAGCAGTACAAAATAACTCTTCCGGTCACACTCCTGCCCTGAGCTACCACCCACTTAGTAGCCCCCATGAACAGAATTTTGGGCACTTCTGTGCACAAAACACCGGATTGCATTTACGTGCGTATCCGCTTAGTATCTCCAGGCTTGGAGATACCTACCACATTAACAACATTCTATCCACGCAACCCCCTACAAAGTAAGATCACTGCTGCCCTTTCTCGCAACCAGCTCCAATTCCCTGATTTCTCCCCTCAAGGAGTATACACCGGACCACAGGACCTGGACTTAAGACAGGAAATATACCTTATCGTTATCCAAGCAATAGGAGACGTACTCGTACGAGACGTGCATCCCAATAATTGCAATAATTAACTACATCTCTTCCTAACTAGCAACACTCACCCTGAAAGTGAGGTGCTCTCACTAGTGCCCCATGAGTAGCATACTGAGCTCTACAGTGTATCAAACGCCCACCAACTTTCACATATTTTTCATCATACGCCCCCCAGGCTCGGTACTTACAGCCTTATTATCAAGCACTTGGCCAAGACACCCACTCCAGAGTAAAATTGCTGAGGCCTGCTTTGACGGCCAGCTTCGCTTCCCCCATTGTACTCCTGACCAAGAGCGCGAGTTACAGGATGGTGTATACCTCATTGTCCTTCAGGCTGTAGCACAAGAACTTATCAGAGATCTCAACCCTAGCACCTGAACATGCAAGCACAAGTAACGGGTACCTCTCCACAGCAACACCCTCTTCAATTCAGATCTAGCTTATAGCGCCCCATTACGATACACCAGCATGGCCACTCCATTGCAACATGTTTTGAAAGCATTCGGAGGGCAGGAACAGCGCATACTCAAACATTGTAGGAAACTCCATAAATTCACAAAAAACATGAGCCATCCCTGGCCATCAGAAGGGAGTTTTGATACCGCTATACTAGATCATGCTACCACCTTCCTAGACACTAAGTACTCCGGCACCAAGCTACAGAAAAGGAAGGCTACCCTAGATCTCTGGCGTATTTTCAAAGACAAAGCTCAAACACACAGTGACATGAGGCACACAGGTATACCCACTGCTCCTCCGGCTCCCCAACCATACCATATCAGCGGTATGTATACTGAACGCTCTCACACCAAAACACCAGACTTACCACCTACCACCAATGACTTACCCGCTGCTGGTTCTCAACCACTACCAAACGATACACCTCCCTCACCACCCCCCGGTCCAGACACAGCCATCACGCACACGGACGAACTCCAGACTCCACAAATACCCCCGAGTCACCTATACCCGCACACGAACGAACTCCAGACTACACACATGCCCCTCACCCACGGCACAATAATGGAGACAGCAGTATCAGGACTTCCAGGCCATATAGATGCCCAACTCTCACTGAAATTTACACCAACTTTAAATACTGTACAACAGCACCTAGATGAAGATGAAGACTCAGACTCTGCCTCCCACTCACCATCTCACTGCTCACGCACTAACAGCAACCCTTTCCTTGACACCATCATGCCGCCATTCCCAAAGTCGTGCCCCTCTTCCCAAAGTCAGCTGCCCTATAACACCACTGTACCTCTGCATGAGGGACTGGGGTCTGGCATTATGACAACTCAACAACAACTTTTGGATCTCCCCAACACAACATTGCTGTGCAGGAATGAGGGACAGCTTGCCCCTACAAAAAGCAACACCACCCCGTATGACCACTGGAGAACGCAGGCTGACTTAAACACAAGCCTGGAAAATAGTGCACCAGACAACCCTAAAACAGACATATTACACATGCATCAGTCACCAAGCCATGAAAGCCAGGTCGACAGAATGAGGCGCATGTCTCTGAAATTAGAGGAAATGAGGCACTCGTTCACTGAAATGCTCAGTAACACTGACTGTCCAGCACCATCACAACAGCCCACACTGCCAGTACACCACCTCAGCCAAGACATTTCACAGACAGGTGCCCATGGGAATGACGGGGGGGTTAGAGGATCACACGATAGTGAAGACAGCCATCACTCTGAAGCTGCTGCATCTGGGGTAACACAGACAGTTGCCACAACTCATCAGGCCGACCTACAAGAACGAGCAGCAGGGCTGGGATGGACTGCGGCCGTAGCACACCCATACCACCCACTCAGGGAGCTCACACAGGCAGGAGACCAAGCAGTAAGAAGAAAGACTAGGCTAACAGAAGCGGAGAAACTAAAGGTCTTGGGGTCACATGGGTGCCCAGATCACATATTGTATGACGTCTCGGGCTCTGCTTCCATGCGTACCACAAGAATGAAAAATTATCACAACATAGCTCTCAGCAGACCGTCTGGGCAACAAACTGGCGACGGTCTGACGCCCAATGAGATAGTGACTTTAGGGGAAGGCTCAGACTATGCCGTCAACCCCTTCTCAGACGATTTGGCAGGCTGGTCGGAGCCCCTAGCACCGCAGATGCTCCCTTGGCCAAGAGAAGGCTCTTTTGAGCCACAGTACATGGCAACAGCAGTTGAATGTATCCTGAAAGGGCTAGGAGATGAGGATTGGGACTATGATTACATGCGGGATAGTCTAAAGGTCTGGCAGAAATACGCCCGCCAGCACGACCTTACAAGGCCTACAGCGCCACGCACAGGGGTAACACGCCAGATGCCACTGCTGTACAAAAATGTGAATGATCCCCCCATCTATGTCCCGTGGTCACAACTGGACAAAGAAAATTTAAAAAAGCATCTCCCACCCCTCACGGAGGGCACTGGAAAATGGATTGCGGCTTTTGAAAAACACACCGCAGGTAACAACATAGCTATAGGAGATGTAAAAAGCCTGCTAATCTCCCTTATTGGAGAAGACGCAGAAGACCTCTTCACACACGTTCATCACATAAATTAACACCAAACATGATGGCGTATCATTTAACACAATTAGAACGCCAGTATGGTCTGAGTTGCGCAGAAAATTTCCGGATGTCCCAGATATTGGGGCTCTATTATCACAGACCATGCAACCAAATGAAGACCCTGCCAACTACCTTTCCAGAATGAAAGAAAAATGGCGTTAGGGGAACAATGGAATGCTACAGGAGGGTACGGAAGACTGTTCTACCACACAATAAAAAAGGGAATGCCAACTGAAGTGCAGGAAAAACTAGATGGAATAGTAGCAATGGAATGTAAGCCATGGCCTGAGATACAAGACCATATCATACATTTCTGCAAAAAGAGGCAAGAACAGGGAAGGAATAGGCAGTTGGCTATAGAAAATGCCGCTGCCAAATTGGTGCAGCAGAAACTTAGCAAGAAAAAAAGACAATCCAGATACAGTCATGTTGGCTGCACCTGTCAGTCAGATGACGGCAGTAACTTCAATCCCCCAGGCTGCCATGAATGCTCTTGCAGGCAATACGCAGCCTGCCCCACAACCCATGCAAGCACAGCTTGCCGTACAATGCGTACAAGCACAACCACAGCCTGCCATACAATATGTGCAGGCACAGCCAATTGTACAATACATGCCAGCACCACCTACTTATACTAATGACCTACAGCGCTACTACAATAGCAGACCCAATATGAACTGGAACACAGGCGTACAGGGAAGAGGGCGAGGGATGGGACAGCAAAGGTTTCAACAACAGCCAGGACAACTTACCTGCTTTTGTTGTCAGAAACCAGGCCACATGCAAAGAGATTGCCGCACTAGACTACGAGATCAGAATCAGCAGTCCATGGGTCCCAGTTACCAAGCACCCCCGCCCTTGCAGCTACAACAACAGATGCAACAACAACCCCAACAGGCCCAAATACTATACTCCTATGCCCAGCCAGTCCAGCAGCAAAACATGCAAGAAGTGCAGCTCCCAGCACCTATGGTGGCCCAAATTCAGCCACCGGTCCAACAGGTGCAGGTTCCACTGCAACAGCCACAGCAAGCACCTGCATATCAGGTGGCACCCCAAGCTCAAAATACTATGCCCCTAGGAGGCACGCTCATCACACCCAGCAACACATTCACCCAGGGCACCATCCAGCAGTATCAGACAGGAGGATACACTGGCTAGGACAGCCCACAGATAACTCTTGTGTGCCCAATTTTGTCATGCACTAGCAATACTGAGGAGGACCCTATTGCTTTTGTCACGATAAACAATAAAACTTACAGCTTTCTTGTTGACACAGGTGCCACATACTCTTGTATTACAGGTGGCCCTCTGCCCATTTCAGATCAGATAGCGGACACACAGGGATTCTCTGGGGCGATAGCAAGGGTCCCCTTCACTAAGCCAGTACCAATTGAGGTAGGAGGCCACGTGGTGGAACAACGACTGCTCTACTCACCAAAGTCCCCCGTCAATCTCTTGGGCCGTGACCTCATGGCAAAATTGAACATGACCATCACCTTTGATGAGAATGGAACAATGATATGCTCAGTACCAGGTACACCACTGGCTAGAATAATGGCAGTCACTGTACAGTCTTCCTTGAGCAGCCAGGTTAGAGCACATCCTGTGGATGAACACGCTTTCTCTGTTGCTGTCCACACCATTGTTGCCAACACTCCTGAATTGAAAGGCCGCACTGTTCAGCTACCTAAAGAATTTCTCTTCAGACCCCAAGCATCAGGCTCACAAATATCTGATAAGCACTTGCTCTTAGGCATATGTGCCCTTGAAATAACATCCACATACGGTGCATTTCTAGCATGCGATGATAATGCTCACACTTGGGCTTGTGTCATTTTCATCCAACCTGGAGGATTAGTTAGAGATATTTCAGATGACCAACTATTTGGATCACCTGAACACTACTCCAAAACTGAGATTGTTTATGACAATGAGGTGCCCCTCTCAGTGTCAGTGGAAATAAGAACACCAGAGATAGGCAAGATGGCCGCCGTGAGGCTGTAGCGTGCAGTAGCAGCCGTCGCCCTCTCCCCCCCCCTAATGTAATAGATGAAATGCCACACTGCACTTACCTGCTGGAGCAGTTGATTTGTCGGGTGGCGGATTGCAACGGCCGGCGGTGGAATCAGGAGCTGACATCGCGGAGGACATTGGCGCGAGATATCAGCCGTTCAATTTATGCTCTGTGCCGCTGTGTGATCTTCGACAAAAATATGGCACCACGGCTGAATAAGCCCATGAAGGAGCTGAATGAGAAACAGAAGGAGACAGCGGGTGTTGTGCGCGGCTCAGTTCAGCCCAGACGTGGGCAGTCAAAGAAAATAGACGGGCCCAGCAGCAGCAGCGGTAAAGGTGCCACGCAGAAGGAGGATATCAAAGGAGGGAGTAATACTCGAGTAAGCACCCTCCGACAACCTACTCTGACGGAGACCTTCCAGGCGGCAGTCCCAGCGAACATCACGGGTGTCACAACCTCCACACAGGCTGAGATCAGTGCCGGCAAAGCTCCAGCGGCCGCGAGCTTCCATATGGAGGATACAATGTTGCAGCCTCTCTCTCGACCGGATGACAGGCAAGCAGAGTTGAGTGTGGAGAAAGTAGATGGGCTGAATGTCTTGGGTGCTATGGAAATGACAGGCCAGCGGGTGACTACAGGCAGTACATTAGGCGGCGAAATACCCTCAAAGGAAATATTGCAAATACTGGGTAACAGTGGGGAAATCAAGAAAAACGGTATAAATGGTAAATCTGGTAATGATACGGAAGTGACACCTAAACATACAGAGCTGCCCACAGGGAAAGCAGCGGAGGGGGCTCACCGCGCCAAAAAGATCACTGGCTCCCCAGATGGAGAATGTTTTTTCTCACTTAATGACGATACTGACCTATCATTCTCCAGCGATGGCAATCTCTCTGATGGGTCTGATTCAGCTGGGACATCTTCAGCGCAGAGAGCAACAAGGGCTACCGTGCATAAATATAGATCTAAAACTAAATCTAAAGGAAGCCCAGTCATACTAGATACAGCACCAGCCCGTAAGCTTACCTGGGATTACTCAGCCACCACTCAGCTTTATCAGGACGACGGAGCAATGCCTGAAACTAGAGGGCATACGAGCCCTATGGAAACTGCCATGGCCCCGGTTCCCTCTATGGATCTAGTATATGCTACACTAAAGCAGATGCAGGGGGAGGCCAGATTGGAGAGCCATAGGGCGCAGCAGGCAACTAAAAAACTGCAGGGCTCGCTGCGCAAGGTTAATAAACTATATGAGGATATGGCAGATAGGGTCACCCAGGTCGAAGAAAGGACTGGCAGACTAGAGGACGAGGTTAAGTAATGGCAGACTTTCAAGGAATCCCAGGAGAAATTAACTGAGGATCTACAGTGGAAGCTTGAAGATTTTGAGAACAGGCAAAGAAGGAATAACATTAAACTTTTGGGATTAGCAGAAAATATTGAAGGAGGAGATGCAAGGGCGTTTATAGTGACCCTCCTGAACGGGGCATTTCCTGATCTGGCTTCGTGGAACTGGGATACCGAGGTCCAGAGGGCACATCGGTTCCCTCTGACCCTAAAGAGAGATGGCCAAGGGGAGCGGCCTAGGGCTGTTCTAGTGTACATCGGCAACTACCTTCTTAGACAGGCTATTATCGATAAAGCAAGACCAGATGCCAGACGTACATTCGAGGGCCACACATTTTTTGCCCGCCTTGACTTTTGTCACGCCACGGTTGAGAGGAGATGGAGACTACGGCAGCTGATAAATCCCTTTCAGGGAACTGGCAGTGAGGCCTACTTACTGTTTCCGGCTCGGCTAAAAGTTATCTCTAATGGTCATATCCGAATGTTTTTTTCTGAGATTAAGGCTCAAGCCTTTTTGGCTGAGTTGCAGAACAAAAAGGGGACGGGCGGAGGTGTATAATTTGTTGTCATCTAAGCTGTTGCCTGATTCAACCTCTGAGGGTAGCTATAGCGATAGGAGTCCTCCATCGGCTATACCCAGCGAGATGGTTTAATGAAAAACTGTATCACGTATATCACAGGCGGAAAATACTGTTTTTTGTTTTTTTTTGGTTTTCTGCATTATAAGTTGGGTTAGTGTTTCACATTGAGCACAGTGGCACCTCAAGGGAGAATGGGGGGGTGGCTGCGATGCAAGCTATGGGCTCCGGCTGCCACGCATAGGTCATGCCTGACCTATTTGCCAGTGAGGGGGAGGGGCGGGGTGGGGGGCGGTCCTGAGGGGTGGGGGGCGGGGTGGGAGGGGGGTCAGGGTATGGCACAGCACAGCATGGTATCTGAGACATATAGTTAAACACATGAAGAGTAACAAGACACCGGAAAGGGGAAAGCTAGGAATAAAAATAAAAATCTCAAAGATGAATCTAAGGGGCAATTCGGTCGGTCTGCAGTTTGATGTTCATTGAATGGGTTTACGAATTGCCTCAATCAATGTCTGCGGCTTAAACGATCAGGTCAAAAGGCAGCGGGTGGCAGCGATACTGAGAACAATGCACTTAGATCTTCTATGTCTTCAAGAGACTCATATAGAGGGTATAAGATGTAGTTTGTTGGAACAGCTTGGTTTTCGCCTCATCGCTCACACTAGGCAAGGTACCAAGACTAGAGGGGTCGCCATACTCTCTAGACGTAGTGATTTAATAGTTAGGAGGAAGCTGGAGGATAAATGGGGCAGATGGGTGCTTGTGGAGTGTACGACATTGGGTGAGACGCTCACTATCTGTTCGGTGTATGGCTCGACTGAGGATGACCCCGATATCTTTGAATTTTTAGACCTAGAACTAGCTTCCTGGCCTGTACCAGTTATTATGTGCGGAGATTTCAATATAAATGGATTGGGTGGATTATGGACTGAGATTGGGGATAGGTATGCGGGTCGGAAGAAAAAGGTGTTTCGCGCAATCTCCAGCCTAGTCCGGAATAACCTATTGGTTGATTTGTGGGCCAGATTAAAGCCTGACGATCCTGGCAGCACATATTATTCGGCTCCACATAAGTTGGTTGTCATACTCGACTACTTTTTTATCTCTAACCAATTAGTCCCCGGTGTCAGATTGAGAAGTTCCCTCGGATTATCTCAGATCATAACCCATTAGTGTTAACAATGGATATTTCAATGGGGGCGACCAGAGCGGATATGGACTTTTGAGAGAGGGCTTCTGAAAGATCCCGGATACCTAAGTCACATGAAGGATTGGATTATGGGTTTTATGGAAATTAACAGAAATAGCGCTAGTCCAGGGGTAGTCTGGGATACACTTAAAGCTGGGGTGCGAGGTGAGACGCTCAGTTATAGCCTGCATAGACATAAGCAAGAGGCATTGCTTCAGAAGCAGATGTGTAAGGTAATAACGGAAATAGAAGAGGAGCTGAATATGGCGATCGCCTTGGGTGCTCCGCTCGATACCATTCTGCTCAGATTGGCTTTAGCCAAATCCAAAGCTCAGGACCACATTGCCTCCAAGGCAGCAGCAACTTTTCTGGTAAGAAAGCAGCAATGCTATGAGTTTAATGAACGGGTCGGGCACACATTAGCTGTGCGCATAAGGCAGAAAGACGCAGCTGGAGAGATTAGGGAAATAACGGATGAAAGTGGGGATATAGTCAACGATCCAATAGGGATCCGAGAGACATTTAGGCACTTTTATGCTAAATTATATAATGAAGAACAGGCGCAGGATTCCCTCCTAGTACAAAAGTATCTGAATGGAATTCTAGTACATCCAATTGCCGACGAGGACAGGGAGGCACTGGAAGCTCCATTTACAGCAGAAGAGATCTATGCCGCCTTAGGCAGCCTCCCCTCGGGCAAGGCAGCAGGGCCCAACCAGATACCGCTAGAATTTTATAAAACCTTTCTAGAAGTAATTGGATCTGATCTTGTGGCGATAATGTCTCAAGCTCAATTAGGCAGCTCTGTTCCAGCAACATGGGCCGCTGCAGATATTGTAGTCTTTTTAAAAAAGGGGAAACCATCTAGAGAACCAGGGTCATATAGGCCAATAACACTTATGAACTGTGATGCTAAAATCTTCTCTAAAACTTTGGCGACCAGGTTAAGCAACATAATTAGTAAGATGGTTAACCCCAATCAGCATGGTTTTATCCCAGGGAGAGGTACAACGCAGCATGTTCGCCGGGTTATAACCGTGTTCGATGCGGCGGAAGTCTCAGGGGACCCCATGGCAGTAATGCTAATGGACGCCGAAAAGGCTTTTGACCGGGTCTCCTGGGACTACCTTTGGGCGGTTATGAAGCACTATGGTATTGGAGGCGGTTTTGTTAGTGCAGTTCAGGCTCTATATAAAGATCCAACAGCTCGACTCAAAGTGAATGGGGGTTATACGCATCACTGGCAATTAAGCGTGGTACACGGCAGGGTTGTCCGTGTTCACCATTGCTTTTTGCGATATATATTGATCCTCTCATCCGGAGATTGGATTTAAATAAAGGCATTATCCCTATGAGATTTCATGTTATGGAATATAAAACCCTGGCATACGCAGATGATATTGCGTTGGTTACCCCCGGTCCAGCGGATGCTTTGATCGTAATGGAGACAGAAGCTCAAGAGTTTGGTCAGGTCTCAGGGTACGCTTTAAATAAATCTAAGACTCAAATAGTTAAGAATGCGGGGGTGGTGTGTGATGATGTACGGGCAACAGATTCTGCTGTTTATTTGGGGATAAGGGTCTCAGCAGACTTGGGGAAGACCGTAGAAAGAAACATCGGGCCTATAATCAGTAAGGCGAAGAAGGACTTTGATAGAACACACAACCTGCATCTGTCACTAGTCGGGCGGTGTAACGTGGTGAAGATGATTTTTCTGCCAAAAATCTTGTATTTATTTAGGGCTATCCCGCTCGAATTTGAGAAAAAATGGTTCACGGCACTGGAGCATATGGTTAATAGATTTATCTGGGCACATGGGAAGACCAGGAGGGCACTGCGGTATATGTCTTTGCCAAGGGAAAGAGGTGGATGGGCTGTTCCTGATTTTAAAATGTATTATTGGGCGGCGGCTTTTCAGTATATGTGTGGGTTAACTGGGGGAGATCTGATCGGACCCCGGGCTAGAGCCGGATCCAACTGATATATACGCAATGTTGCTCGGAGAAGATGCTCAGAATTGTTTTTTGAAATTTACTGAGCCTAGCTATTTTAAGAGAACTAGGTTCAAGACCCTGATGGCTGCATACAAAATCTGGTCAGCATTTTGTAAAAAGACCGGCCTTGGTCGATTAAATGGCTATACGCGGCTGTCCCGAAACCCCACCCTTCCTGGCGAAATCTTTTCAGACTCCACAATGGCGGAATGGGAAGGGTGTGGGATCCGGAGAGTGGGAGATTTAATGGGGCCCTATGGAATTCGGCAGTTTGTAGATATACAGAATAGCTTCGGTATCAGCAAAAGAGGCTTTTTAAATATCTTCAAATTCGTAGTTTTATAGGTAGGAAAAAGGGGGGCCTTGTGGGTTCAGTGATAACAAAATTATGGAGGTAATTAGAGAAGGGGAAGACTGTACTATTCGGAGGATATACGCTGAACTTTCTATACTTAAACAGGATGATCTCGGAAAATATGAGAAGAAATGGACAGATAAACTTGGCATAGATAAGGATACCTTTAAGGTTTCTTTAGAGCTAGGCCAAACTCTTCTTTGTTCCGCAGGGCTTCAAGCTCAACAGTATAAAACAATCTTTTCCTTATACTATACACCTGCACGGATCGCACAATGGGGGGACAGACAGGAATTCGGTGCCCTCGGTGTGACGGTACGGACGCGGAGATAATTCACATGTTTGCGTCATGTCCTCAATTGCAAACTCTGAGGAATAAGATAGAAGTGTTTCTCGATAAAACATTAGATATTAGAGTCCGCCTCACCTCGTCTATAATCTTGTTGGGGATAAGCAATGAGGACAGGTCAGACCCACCTGAAAGCTTTATTTTTGTGGCTATGTCAGTAATGCGAATCTGCATAGCTACAGCCTGGCTTGATAAGGCACCACCAACGTTTCAGCAGTGGCTTGCCAGATTGCTGTCGATATTCAATCTTGAAAAGGGAATTTACGAGAGAAAGGGTAAAAAGGGCAGATTGCTTGGTAAACGGATCTGGGGCCCCATATATCGGTGGAAGGAAAGCCAATCATAAATGATAGCTCGCTGCGGATATCATGGACAGCACTGGTTTTATGGTCCCTTCATGAACCAGTTATGTAGTATTAGTGATGTTCGGCATGTTACTTATGGGGTTTGAAATTTTTTTTTTGTATGATCACTTGTATCGCTTATTTGTACTATAAGTCTGTATATTATTTAGATAATTTCTGTATCTTTATTTTGGATAAGCTGCTGTGCTATAATAAAAACTTTTAAATAAAAAAAAAAAAAGGAAATAAGAACACCAACTGTCACCCCCAGCTATGACTCTGTCCGTGAGGCAGATTTGACTGAAGTTCCAGCACATCTGTGGACAACAGGCCCAAACGACGTAGGCCTTATTCGCTCTGCCGCACCATTTAAATTAACACTGAAAAGAGGTGCTATCCTGCCAAGAATAAGACAGTACCCATTGTCTAAGGAAGCAGAGGAGGGTATTGCCCCTACCATACAAGCATTGCTGGATCAGGGAGTGATATACCCTTGTATTTCTACTTGCAATACGTGTCTTTTCCCGGTGAGGAAAGGCAAGACAAATCAATGGAGGCTAATTCATGACCTGCGTCCCGTTAACAACATAGTCGTACCTGAGTTCCCCATCGTCCCAGACCCCTCTGTCATCCTCACAAACGTTCCCCCCGATGCACAGTACTTTTCTGTCATTGACCTGAAAAATGCTTTTTTCAGCGTCCCTCTGCACCCAGACAGCCAATACCTATTGGCTTTCTCATTCAAAAATGTGCAAATGACATACACCCGTTTGGCACAAGGTTATTGTGAGTCCCCTAGCATCTTTAACAGAGTTGTCAAAACAGACTTGTCAAATTTCCAATGTGACAGCACCCTGCTGCAATATGTCGACGACATACTGCTCTGCAGCCCCACAGAACAACAATGCAGGAAAGATACAATTTCTCTACTGACCACATTAGCACACAGGGGGTACAAAGTAGACAAACAAAAGCTACAGTACTGCCAAAAAGAGGTATGCTATCTTGGCCAGTTACTGTCAGCATCAGGAAGACGAGTTACACCAGATCGAGTTGAAGCGATAAAATGCACCTCTGAACCACAAACAGTAAAAGACATGCAGAAATTCCTAGGATTAGTGAATTATGTCCGCCAATGGGTCTTTGATTTCTCCACAATAACCGCCCCTTTACTGAAAGCAGTTAAAATGGCCAAAGACAGACACAACAAAACAGATTGGACACCTGAAATGAGATCAGCCTATACCTAGTTAAAAGATGAGATCACAAATGCTCCAGTGCTAGGATCACCTGACTATACCAAAGAATTCTACCTATTCACTCACTGTGATTGCCAAGTTATGACTGCCGTACTAACACAGAAATACCCCATGGGCCACAAGCCCATTGCCTACTTCAGCGGCATGTTGGACTTTGTCATGAAAGGTCATTATCCGTGCAAGCAAGCTCTCGTTACCGCAGCATTCGCAGTAGAGAAAAGCACCCCCATTGTCATGGGTTCCCCACTGACTATGTACACTGAGCACGCCGTCTTTGCAATTATACAAAAAGCCAAAACGACATTAACAACACAAAGAGTATCAGGTTACGAAGTAATACTATCATTACCTTCTCTGAAAGTTGTCAAGTGCCATACAGTCAACCCTGCTACGTTCTTTGCCCATCCCATTCAAAGCTCAGATGATGACCCCCACGATTGTGCCACATATTCACCAGATGAGTCAGGAGCAGCTAAAGAGGACCCCTTGCCAGACAGTACTGTACATTTTGTTGATGGCTCCTCTACCATTGATCAAGAAACTGGGATCAGGTACACAGGAGCTGCAGTAGTTAGAGCACAGCAGAATGACTCCTCTGATTCCATAGACATTGTACAGCAGCTTACATTACCATCACATTATTTGGCCCAGGCAGCTGAACTAGTGGCACTCATAGCGGCTTTAAACAATGGAGCTGACGACCGCATCACTATTTACTCTGACTCTGCATACGTCACCACAACCACACACTCCAGCATCCTACGCTGGAAAAGGCGTGGCTTCCTCAAATCAGATGGTACACCTGTGATCCACAAACAATTATTGGAGGAACTCATAGAGGCCCTTACACTGCCAGCTGATGTAGCTGTAGTCAAATGTGCAGCACACACCAGTGGTCAGGATTTGGTCTCCAGAGGTAACGCCCTGGCAGACTGGGCAGCTAAAGCTGCAGCAAGAGGACCCCCAGCTGAAGCAACAACAGAAGTTCCGTTCACCCCTATCCTACTTGCACAAGCACTACCTCCAACAGAGCAGGAGCACATGCCTAAAGACACTTTCGACCCCCACTCCCCCTACACTATGGACACAACACAACAATATGATCACATCGCGCAACTACACCTCAGAGAAATACAAGAAAGTGCACCAGATCAAGAGAAAGAGTTGTGGAAGAAGAGGGGAGTGCAACAGGATTCCGCAGACTTCCTTTATAGGCAGACAATGACATGGAAACCTGTGATGCCAGAGTCCTTATTGCAAGTGGCGTTAGATCAACTCCACCTTCCTACACATGTCACCCGAGATAACATGTCCACAACATTACAGACAGATTGGTTCATTCCCAACGCCCACAAACAACTACATCTGTTTGTTAATAAATGTCTCATCTGTCAACAATACTCACCAAACCCAACTCTCAGAACTGTTGCTTCCACAATTCCAAAACCATCAGGCCCCTTCAAAGAACTACACATTGACTATGTCGACATGATCGATCGCTGCCAAAATGATCGCTATCTCATTGTAGTAGTGTGCCCATTCTCACGTTGGATCGAAGCTGGACAATGCGTCCACTGCGATGCCAAAGCAGCAGCCACATTCCTACTCCGTGACGTCATTTCCCGAAGGGGTGTGCCCGACGCCATCCGGTCCGACAACGGAAGCCATTATTCAAACGCCATCTTTTCCTCCCTGACCACAATGCTAGGCATTAAACACAAACTGACATCCGCCTATCACCCACAAAGCAATGGCATTTGTGAATGCCTCAACGGCCTGCTCAAAAGTAAAATAAGTAAAATAAGTGCAACAATTGGAAAGAAATGGCTTTCCTGCCTACCAATAGCTCTCTTCGCACTAAGAAATTCTCCAAGTTCGGATCACCACCTCACGCCCCATCAGCTTGTCACCGGACGATCCATAAATGTAGCTATCCTTTCCACACGCCCCAAAACTGATAATGAATCTTCCTCTGACATAATTAAAGCTGAGCTTTACGATTTTTTGTGTGCACTAACAAGCGCTGCACAGTTCCTTTCTACCCAGGTCTCAAAAAGGAAGGAGAAGGGCCCCACCGATCTTGAGCTCCCACCAATCCGTCCTGGAACACTGATATTTGTCCGCAAAAACGTCCAACGTTGGAAGGACCCCAAGTTTGAAGGGCCCTACACTGTCATAGACTCATCACCAACTGCAGTACGAATAGCTGAAAGAAAGGCATGGATCCATCGCAGCCACATCGGCCTAGACCCCGCACCATGGCAACAACAGACAATGGACTAGAGGAGGGAAATGGCATACTACTGGGACCAGTAAATGAGGACAGCGGGTTTCCTTCCTCCTTTGATGAAGAAGACGACGACGCTTACGTGCACATTGATGAAGACCATGGCGACAATGATAAGATATGTATTATATCTGTACTATCATTCTGTATTATTACTGCAGTGGCACTTGCAACATTTAACTGGTATCTCTTTTACTGTATCACTATAAAGGTGTATTTTCCTGCAAATACAGCTACTAGTGATTTCACGCTTTTTATAACACCACCTGTACCGGCAGCAACATATGCTCAAACACATTCACAACACAACACTGAAGGTCCACAACACCCTGACAGTACTACTGATAGCACACACACTAGCATACATCCCACATCCTCAACTCCTATCCCGGTCCAAGGTACTACTCCATGGGACAATGTCCTGAACATAGCAATAGGTCCCCAATTGCCCCGCCGCTCCAGCTCCCGCAACACCCGCAGATTCAGATGAGGTAGGCCAAGGTTTTGGAGGACCCGTAGACCAAGCAAAAAAGACGCAAACACCACACCAGAGTGGGCCACTGCTATTCAAGACACAATAATTCACGTTGTGGACCAGCATCCATTCCACACGTCCTGACAAATTAGCAGAGGATCATGGAGCCCATAACGCCTTATTAGATAATATGTGGTATAGGGAGATGACAAAAGTGGGGAAAAAGGTAACAAACGAATCATGTTTTGTCTGCTCACACATTCCTCATGCAGTGGGTGCAGACAAAATGATTTTTCCCAGAGAAATTCCACCACCAACTGCCAAATGTCTCCTCCATCTGTTTCTTTGCCGTATATACAGCCTAACACAGCTTTTGTCAGCAGAAATTGACATGGTGTTTGTGAACACCACAGAGTGGTATTATCATTATGTCACACACAGGGTTGTGTCTGATACGCCACAGTTTGAAAAGGAGATGGAAAATATGTATAGAGGGGTTGTGACACATGATGGCATTTCGGCCCGGGTAATACAGAAATATGAGCATGGGTTTCAGACAGTTGGGTGTGCAGCATTTTCGACACCCCCGCCTTATGCGAAAAAGGCGAAAAATGTCACAAACATGTCTCGATAATTTCAGAGGATGGCGAACAGATTGGTGAATGCCCCTGCATGTACAGGACTGTGCTACGCTTACTGGCCCATGTCTTTTTTGACAATAAGTGGCATGGTCCACACAATATCACATGTAAGGCAGCTTCCTTAGGTAGGCCTTTCGCGGTGTCAGAATATGAACAAGACGTTGATTGGGACATTGAGAAACAGTGCAAAGGGGTTTGGGCACAAGCAACGACAAGGTACACCTTTGGTAAAGACACCACCTACCAATGGAAAAAAGCATACAAGCTAAAATCTCCTCTCCTCTGTTTCTTAGGTAATGGCACTATTTCTGTGGGCCGCAATACCGGATGTAACAGCACCATCTTTAATTCGGACCTCCAAGATGGCACCTCCAGCCTCACGGACATCTACTGGGCATGCGGAGAACGCCTCTATCACCAGTTACCTCCTCGATGGCGTGGCCTGTGCACCATGGTCACTGTGCACAAGCTGCATCTGGTTGTCCCGGCATCCAACATTTCCCATGTGCATACCCACCCGATGACAGGTGATGTCACCCTGCTCCACCGGCACTGAAGGAGTGCTCAATATTTTGCTAACGACGCCTTTCGCGAAGTTCCTCAGGAATTTCGCCTTTTTAATGATGCACAGGAATTCTTTGGGGGCCTGTGGCCTATTTGGCAAACATCAGCTAATGCCAGGTGGCTGCAGGTCACACGCTACGAACTTATGACACTCATCAACAACACCCGAGATGGGTTCAACGCAATAAAGGAAGAGCTACGGCCTTTAAGGCTTATGGTTCTAGAGCATCGATATGTTCTAGATCAGCTCACTGCTATGCAGGGTGGACTATGCGCCAAAATAGGGAAGTCCTGCTGCACGTTCATACCATCTAACGATGCCGACAACGGGACGCTTGCCAGAGCAATTGAGGACTTGGACAAACTGGGAAGGAAGATGCATGAGGAGGGAGGTGCTGAAGCAGACGTTTTTCCTAATTGGTTCAACTTGGACTGGATGCCTTCATGGCTGTCTGCTATCTTGAAAATGTTTCTGCCTATCTGCTGTGTGTTGATGCTACTATGTTGCGGTGCACAGATAATAATTAAATGTGTGAAAAGATTTAGCACTAAGGTGGTAGGGATGAACTACGTTAACACAGGAACATATACCACAACATATTACCAGGTCATGGCCCGTGCCCCAGGGGTTGGGGCTGGGCTAGAACAAGTAGAATTGACAGAACAGACAGCTCCTCACACTGATTTCAGCTCACAATCAGCTCCCCCACTGCCCCCACATAGATACACCCTAAGGGAGGAACTTGCCACTCATAAATATGAAGTTTTAGCTGACAAAGATGAAGGAGAGTATGTTACAATAAGACCAGAATTGTATGATCAGTGCGAGTGCTCCTACGTTAATGACCCACTTTGGATGCACCAAACAGAAGAAGGGCCAGCAAAATATTGTCTGAAAGTTTTGTTAAAAAATGAACAAGAGGAGGGAAATGAAGTAGGGTCCCGTTTTACCATATAACAATACCCCATGCATAATCCTGCTCTGCTCATGCAGCATGAAGCTCCCATATAGGCCCCACCAATCAGACCCTAACAAGTGTGTTAACTTGACCATTTTTGTAGCCTCACTGATCACACAACAGATATTTGTGCCATGCACGGCACTGCGAAGCACACCAGCCCACTACGGTAATTTTCCAGAATTACAAGAATAGGTTAGCCCACATGTATGCAAGACGCAGCTGGTACATTTTGTTCTTTCACAAGCAATATTTGTAATATTTTTAGTTAAGAAACTTTCCAAGCTTGCTCAAACGAAACCAAAGACGGCTGCATGGCATAATAACATTCTATAAAAAATCCTGTTTTCTTATAAGTTTCCGAGCATCTTACACTAAAATTATCTTTGTTTATGTTCTGCGGTCAATCAGCACTGACCACCTGCTAAAAACACCTGTTTCACCATGATACCACTTCTGTGTTCTCATGATACCACTTCTGTGTTCTCAAAATCTTTCTGATGTAACCGTAAGCTTGCAGTCAAATGCCTACGTCAATTGTGGTTGACAGTTCTGCATTAAACCATATAAAAGACCTGCACCCCCGTCAATACCCCGAACTCTTCTCCAGTGCCTTGCACGGTGTGGGTTCCCGGTCGACCGTTCTTCCTATCTTGGGCCTAGAACGCCTATTCTGAGGTGGTAGTACTCTTCTCTGAGAGCAAGTCTTTTTGCCTTTGTCATTTTCTCTAACTGCTTTTATCCACACCCAATTAATTGCATTTATCATACTTTAAATTGTGTAGCATTGGATGGTGTTGATCTCTCATTTAAGAGTTGCCTTTTAGGCAGCTGCCCTTTAATTGATATATATATATATATATATATATATATATATATATATATATATATATATATAGCTATTTTGCTTGATTTAAAATGTGATTTTGTATATTTTCATGCATTGATTTCGTCCTGCTCATGCATCAGTGAGCAGCCTTGAACAGCTAATGAATAGATGAATAGTTTTCTGTGTTGCTTTTGTATTGCTTAATAAAGTGCCACTGTAGTTCACACCGGTGTTCCTTATTTTTAGAACCAAGCAGAGTGCAGGTCTTGCTCTCGTGAGCTGGTAAGCCAAGTGTAACCATTGCAGTCACTTTCTTTACCCTAGAACAGTGCGAGCACAGGTTTAAAGGGTCATGCGGCGGTAATAGCTGCTCGCGAAACATGTTTGTTTTAATAGCTTCATAGTTGATTTCTGCTCTGTAGGAGGCTGCACGGGACAATGCGGCCGCACATGCGGCAGTAATAGCTGCTCGCGAAACAAGTTAGTTTTAATAGCTTCATAGTTGATTTCTGCTCTGTAGGAGGCTGCACGGGACAATGCGGCCGCTCGCATATGCGGGGGCGGCGGTAGTGGTGGCTCGCGGCGCGAATATGGCTATTGGTGACTTTACTTCTGGCGGCGTTGATTTGCTGGTAACATTGCTCGGTAGGAGGTTGCACAGGACTACGGGGCCGCTCGCATATACGGGGGCGGCGGTAGGGGCGGCTCACAGCGCGAATATGGCTATTGATGGCTTTACTTGCGACGGCATTGATTTGCTGGTAACTATGCTTGGTAGGAGCCTGCTCAGGGCAATGGGGCCGCTCGCACAAGCGGGGGCCGCTCGCGGCGCGAATATGGCTATGCTATATGCACATTAATGTTGGGAATGTTCCCAAACCACATTCCATTCCCTGTGTTTTTGTTTTGTCTTGATTTATTTTCGCAAGACCACTGAACCCCTTTTCACTTATAACAAGGCAGCTCGTGGCTGCGGTCACACAAGGGGGGGGGCCGCGCCCATTGCAGGCAAGATGCGGCTCGCGGTGTGAGGCGTCCCACAGCGGTGGATCCTAAGGACGCTGCACAGGTGGGGGCTGAGCCCGTATGTGTGGGGGGGCGGTAAGGTCCTCACAGCCCTCGGGGCCCTGTTCACGCAAAACAGGGGGGTTGTGACTCGCGGGTCTCCCACACCTCACTGGGGTTTTAGGCGGTAATAGCGGCTTGCGGTTGCTATCCCGGAAGTGGGGGGCTGCGCCAATGATAGACAAGAAGCGGCTCGCGAGGCGTCCTGCGGCGGTATGCGGGGGAGGCGCCCTCGTTCCCGGAGCGGTGATTACGGACAGCGGTTCACAAGCTGGAGGATACTAAGGACGCTCCACAGGTGGGGCAGAGCTGGTATGTGTGGGGGGGCGGTGATGTCCTCGCAGCCCACGGGACCTTGTTACACTAGACACTGCCTTACTTTTTCATATGTTGTTATAGCGCTGGGTGGCACTCACCAGGGAATGGCCGCAGCAGTGTTGATGCGGCGCTTGGCAGGGGGGATGATAAGGTGCCTTGCTAGCGCCGACCTGATGGCTTATGCCGACAGGCTGTGGCATCCTACTCCCGGCAAAATTTCACCTACTCCAGGTATTCCATCATGAGCTGTAAGATGACCTGTATTCAGCCACCACACTTGGTTAGCATGCGCTAGGTAGATTGGCTGTAGCAGTGAGGGGGGTTAGTGCTACCTGCATGCCCCCAATTCTACATTTCTTCGTTATGGGCAAAAGAAGCAGCCCACATTTGTTGGATTACAGGCCCCCTTTAGGCATCGAAGGGAATGACCATTTGCTGCGGAACGGAGGGGTCGGTAGGATGTTTTGGCCAATATAAGATGCCTGGGGTTTGTAATGGCACGCCGCACCTTATGGGCAGCCAACGAAGGGTTTCAAGGGCAGTTCTTGGTTTATTATGTCAACACATTTTAATGGTGGTTCTATAGTGCATGAGGAATCTTCCCCTTTGGCTCATAAATCATTCCAGTTTACTAAATACGTTATTTGAATGGTTTGGGTTGATTCTCCGCAGAAGTATTTCTGGTTCAGGGACAACAGCAACAGGCGTTCAGATTCAAATTGAGATGTCTTAATATAAATGCGACAAACATCTAGTTCTTTTGTCTACAGTTTATTGTACGGGGAATCTTAAATAATCGGGAACATATGCCATAAGTTAGAGTACGTATGAATTTATGTGTCATAAATGCGACAAACATTTAGTTCTTTATGGCTACAGTTTATTGTATGTATGGGGAATTTTAAATATCGGGACCATGTGCCCTAAGTTATAGTACGTATGAATGTAGGTATCAAATTAGTCCACCAATGATTCCAAATGTACTAGGCACGTTTTATCTAATTAATAATTAATGACTGGTTCTGTCATCGGGACGCGCCGGGGGGATTAGTAGATTAACGCATCCATTGCAGGGCCCGGTGTTTGACCTCTTGGTCACGGGTTCAATTTCCGGTGAGGCACACTTAGCCTTTCATCTTCGCAGAGGTAGACAAATAAACACCATTCAATTGGGTAAATAAGCATTGGTTAGTCAGTGTCAACATGCCCCGTGGGGGGTGAAAGTGCACAGGGTAAATATACGTCATGCTATAGGTCACAAATATTGATGGGCTGCGGCAACTTGGTAGTGACCCCTTACCAGTTGGGATGATAATTGCAGCCCTGAGGCGCAACATTTCTTTGTTGATATGTTTTTGCTGGTTCTGTCGTCCGGCGGGCCGGGGGGATTAGTGGATTAACGCATCCATTGCAGGGCCCGGGGTTTGACTTCTTGGTCACGGGTTCAATTCCCGGTGAGGCAGACTTAGCCTTTCATCTTCGCGGAGGTAGACAAATAAACACCATTCAATTGGGTGAATAAGCATTGGTGAGTCAGCGTCAAGCCCCCCAGCCCCAAAAACAATGCCTCGTGGAGTTTGTTCCAAACTGTGGATGAATCCACTATTCGCAAAATGTTGTGGACCTTGAAACCTTCCAATCACTACAACGATCCTCTGCCATCGAACCTTTTCCCTGAAGTGAGATCCGCCTTACTAACTCTCTGGACGATGATCGTCAATGCCTCGCTTTTGCAAGGTGCTATCCCAGATTGCCTTAAATCAGGTCAGGTTACCCCGATCCTAAAGAAACCAAATGCGGATCCCACGGACCTTCTTAACTTTCGACCAATCACTAACATCCCCACCTTGGCTAAACTTCTGGAGAAATGTGTGCTCGCCCAACTTTGTCATCACATTGACCATTTCCAACTCCTGGACCAATGCCAATCTGGCTTCCGCCCAGGTCATAGCACAGAGTCGGCGCTCACGCACATCGTGGACGATGCGCTCAGAATGCTGGATCACAATGAGTCGTGCATACTGATCCTTCTTGACCTTTCGTCAGCTTTTGACACTGTCAAACATGATCACTTAATTCACCTCCTAGAACACAGGATGGGGCTATCGGGGCCGGTTTTAAGCTGGTTCTCTTCGTTCCTTCAGAACAGATCCCAATGTTTCAAGGTGGACCAATCCTTGTCCCACCCTGCACCAGTCACCCTGGGTGTTCCACAAGGTTCAGCTTTGTCCCCCACGTTCTTTAACCTGTTTATGGAGCCTCTGATGGAAATTTTTAAATCATCCAACATTCGCTATCATATGTATGCGGATGATACCCAACTATACCTGAAGATCACCTCCCCTGAAGACATCCAGTCCCTCAACTCAGTCCTGCTGGAAACACAAAGCTGGCTGACACGCAATCACCTGAAGCTTAATGCTCTTAAAACGGAATTCCTACTGATCTCACCCCACAACCAATCCCTCGTCATGGAACAATGGCTGAATCAGCTAACTGCTCTTAACTGCAGTCCACACCTCGTGGACTCTGCATCATCTCTGGGTATCATTCTAGACAAAAGCCTGAACATGCAGAATCACATCAGTTCCCTCACCAAAGGAGCGAACTTTCAACTCAGCTTACTTAGGAAACTGAAACCCTTCCTCCCGGCTCATGACCTCAAGACTGCAGTTCAAGCATTAGTGATCTCAAAGCTGGACTATGGCAGTGCAACACTCTGTGGCCTGCCTAGAGTGAGGGTGACTCCTCTTAGGGCTACCCTCAATTCCGCTGCTACGTTTTTAACTGGTACTAAAAAATACCACCACATCTCTCCTGACTTGCGTGAACTGAATTGGCTTCCCTATGAAGCTCGGATTCAGTTAAAAATTGCATGCATGGCTCACAATGCCATCCACTTCAAGACCCCGCTGTACCTAGCACAGAAATTGGAACTCTCTTGTGGGTCTAGAGCTTCCAGAAGCGCCAGCACCCTTTTGCTTAAGCCTCAAAAATTTAAGAAAAAAAAGACCTATAACCGAGCCTTCTCAGGGTTGGCTCCGAGGATCTGGAACTCCCTTCCCCCTGCAGTCAGGGTGAACCCTTCTACTGTCCTCTTCAAAGAAGAGGTCAAAGGGCTCCTGATGAAGAAATTTCTGCCTTAGCATGCCACCTGCATCGGATTCGGGTCCATACTCACTGTCCCTGGCTCTGCCACCGGGTTCACGATTAGATCGGACAATGCTAGACTCTGACTCTGCCTGTGGGTGTGGTTACTTCCCTCACAAGATTGATGGACTATTTTAGACTCTGATTTTGTCGCCTGTCTTTTTTGCTTTGTATGTTTATACCCTCTGATGCTTAATCTGTATTATACTCTTATGATGCATAATTTGTAAATAGCTCTGATACCCTCGGTGGTCATGTTCGCGCTATATAAAACTTTCAAAATAAATAAACATGTCCTGTGGGGGGTGAAAGTGCACAGGGTAAATATACGTCATGCTATAAGTAACAAATATTGATGGGCTGCGGCAACTTGATAGTGACCCCTTACCAGTTGGCATGATGATTGCAGCCCTGAGGCACAACATTTCCTTATTGATATGTTTTTGGTGTTTTCGTCCATATGTTGTCTGGGTGGGGTGATAACCCATACTTCTGGTGGACAAATAAGCACCATTCGGTTGTAAGAATAAGCATTTGTTATTCACCGTCAAGAAGCCCCCTTTGGGGGGATGAGAGGACCCAATGCAAATACAATAATGCTATATGTCAGAAATATAGATGGGCTGCTGTGACCGGGTAGTAACCCTTTGCATGTTGGGGTGGTCGTTAGAACGGTGGCAGTACTGAGGCACAACTTTTCTGTGTTTATGAGGTTCTCGTCCACGGGTTGACCGTGTGGTATGATTCATTTGGTGAAAGGCTGAGACAATGTTTTCCTTTCATCATACGCAGCTGTTGTCCTGTTAGGTAATTGGTATGTGATGCTGTATGGGTTCTCTACTTCAAAACATAAATAATCCCGGGTTCTACCCCTATTGCGACGGCTATTCATAGCTCTGTAATAGGTCCTTTGCCTTCAAATTAGTGACAGTCCGAGTTTAGTAGTGCTACAAATATAAGGTATCTAAACGGCTAGGGGTACGGTTAGTTTGAGCTAGTCACTTGGGTATTATTCATGTATCTTTCTGTCATCAATACCAAAATAGAATTCATGCCCAGCGATAGTTCCAGTTACCTCTGGTGCAGAGTTAGCCAGGGGTTGGTGGTACAAGGAAACCCCTGTTTTAGGGTGCATCGTTAAAAGAGTTGGTGTACGTGGCTCTCAGTTGATCGTCCCCAAGGGTGCTGTCAAATCCCGGTGCAGTACATAATTCCGGGAAGGTTTTAAAGAGGTGGCAACATATAGCGATGTGTTGCGTTATGCTGTTTTGTTTACGAGCATTATCACCCAGGAAGATGTCCTGCCGTCGCTTTATGGTACTGGCCTTCTCCCTGGCATTAATTAAATGCATTTTAAAGCTCATCCCAACAAAGTATAGAGATTTCTTGGTGGCATATTCAGTAGACAATGTGGGGAATTGCTAGCAACCCAGGCAATATTCGGGTATCTTTACTTAATTGCCAAATAGTGTTATGTAAAAAATTTTACTGCCAAATATCAGCAGTCTTTCGTGAGGGTGGATGGAGTACAATACATTTAACAACAAGCGGCCCTTGGGGAAGGAATGCATTTTAAAAGCTCATCCCAATACCAGGTAGCGATTTATTTGGGACATAATCCGCAGGTTATGGGGGGAATTGTCAGCAGTCCTTAGTGAGGACTCATCGGGTGCCTTGGTAAGGAAATCCATTTTACATGCTCATCACAATAATCTGTAGGGATGGATTGGTCTTTGCTTAATTGGGGCTTTACTTAATTGCCATTAATTTATATACAGAGTTTCCTTTTTTCTTTTAAGGGACAGTAGTCCTTAGTGAGGTCTGGTTGGATGCAACACAATTAACATGGAGTGGGCCTCAGGAAGTAAATACATTGCAATAGCACATCCCAATAACGGGTGGTGAGTTATTTCTGTCATAATCCACAGGCAATGGGAATTGCGGAGAAATCAGTCAACATTACGGTGGCTTTTCTGGATTGCAAAGCATGGATATGCACAGTGCTGGTATTTCTTTTCTGTAACATGTCAGCAATCCTTAGTGAGGACTCATCGTCTGCCTTGGTAAGGAAATCCATTTTACATGCTCATCACAATAATCTGTAGGGATGGATTGGGCTTTGCTTAATTGGGGCTTTACTTAATTGCCATATATTTATATACGGTGTTCCCTTTTTCTTTTAAGGGTCAGTAGTCCTTAGTGAGGTCTGACGGGATGCAACACAATTAACATGGAGTGGGCCTCATGAAATAAATACATTGTAATAGCGCATCCCAATAACGGGTGGTGAAGTATTTCTGTCATAATCCACAGGTAATAGGAATTGCGGAGAAATCGGTCAACATTACAGTGGCTTTTCTGGATTTCAAAGCATGGATATGCAGAGTGCTGGTATTTCTTGTCTGTTACGTGCCAGCAGTCCAATATTTATCTGCAAAGTTTCACTTTCTGTTTTAATTATCAGCAGACCTTATGAAGGACTGGTGGTGTGCAACACAATTAACATGGAGCAGGCCTTAGGAAAGAAATTTGTTGCAACACCGCGACCCAGCAAACGAATGGTGAGTTATTTCTGGCATAATCCACTGGCAATAGGAATTGCTGAGTAATCAATCAACATTAGGGTGGCTTTACTAAATTGCCAAGCATTAATATACACAGTTCTGTTTTTCTTTTCTGTTAAGTATCAGCAGTCCTTCAGGAGGAATGATGGTGTGCAACACAATTAACATGGAGTGGCCCTTGGGAAGGAAATCCATGTTAGAGCCTCATCCCACTAACTAGTGTAGATTTATGGGGCTGTACGTAAGTGCCAAAGATGTATCTCCAAAGTTTCTCTTTCCTTTTAAGTATCAGCACTTGTAGTGCGAACTGGTGGTGTGCAACACAACTCACATGGGGTGGGCCTTGGGAGCCACAGGCATTTTATAAGCCAACACCAATAAAGGGTTGCAATTTATTTTGTGGCACAATCCACAGGCAATTGGGATTGCTTAAAATCCATCTACATTATGGCGCCTTTATTCAATAGCCAAGGTTTTTATATGCAGAGTTATATTTTTCTTTTTGAAGGCTGGCAGTTTTAGTAAGGACCAATGGTGTGCAAAGCAGTTAACATCCAGTAGGCCGCAGGTACTCCACGGAAGAGGGGAGACGCGTTTTTTTTTTATCGGCTTCCGTTCTCAGCTGAACCCCACGATAGCAGCAAAACAAATGGCATTTGGTTTCTGTCTCCCAAATTGGCAGTTGGGCGGTGGCAATAGCACCACATTAATGGGTGCAGCCCAGTACGCGTACCTGTGGCGGGCGCAGCCCGGTTCGAGTACCCGTGGCCATTCCTTCATTTGCAGAGCAAAGCAGCAAGTCCGTTAGTATGGATGGAGTACACGCTTGGGGAGGCTGCCTATATGCAGGTACCCTGGGGGGGCCAGAGTGCTATGCGGGGGCTTTGGTTTTCAAGTAATTCATCTGTTTGCTGTAGCACGTTGGAGCCTGCTGGCACAATGTGCGCAAATGAGTCGGTCCGTAGGAGGCCCAGTGAGAAAATACAAGTTCTACTGTACGGACAAGTCAAAGTTCAAGTGGATTGTCCTGTGCCTTTAGGATAGGAAGTGTCACATTGCAGGTGCTGTTTGTTTGGAAAGTTCGAATGGATTATCTTGCCTAATTTTTTTACTGCCTTTAGGATGGGGGGTGTCACATTGTAGGTGCTGTTGGGTTGGCTGGGACAGGCTACACAATCTAACGCAGTTCCCCATACGGTCCTTTTTAGTCATTAACGCTGGTGGGAATGATATAATGTCATTAGGCAGGCCACGGTGGAGGGAGGCTTGTTCGCAGCCCCTTTTGGGGTTACACAGTTCTTTCCGACAACGTCATTACTGTGGTCGGAAGTAATACTGCAAGCAGTATGGGCTGGGGAGGCCCCAGTTAAGGCAATGAACACATCTGTAAGCTGAACTATTTCATGAAGTCGGCACTATTTGCTCCAATTAGGTAAAAGGGGGCAGTTTCGTTGGGATGGGGTGCATCTGTCAGTAATAAGCACAGGAGCTCTTTAACTACACTATACTGGTGGCTATGGGGGAGCACTGTCAGTGGCAGGGGAGGGCGAGTGCGCCAGGTAGCTTTTCACCCTGTGGCGGAGCGCTGACAGTTAACAACAAAGGGGATGCACAACAATGCAAGTTCAACGACTCGATGGACCCCAGGAGGGGGTAGGATCCACGTGTGCAAAGGGTAGGCGGAAAAGGGGGACTGACCTGCTGGTGGTCCTGGACTCTACTGCCCTAACCCGCAATGTATGGACTGAGTAGAACCTAGGGGAGGCTGCCTGTGTGCAGGTACCCCGGTGGGCCGGTGCGCCATGCGGTGCCCTGGATTTCAAGTAATGCAACTGTTTGCTGTAGCGCGTTGGGGCCTGCTGGCACAATGTGCGCAGCTGAGTGGGGAGCTTGGCGGGCTGAGTCAGCCAAGTTCAACTGTACGGCCAAGCTCAAGTGCAGGTGTAATGTTGTGTATAATTTTCTTACTACCTTTGACATGTTGTTGCCGCTAAAGTGTACGGCCAAACTGAAGTTCAAGTGTAATGTCGTGCCTAAGTTACTTAATGCCTTTGACAGGTTGATGCGGCTAAAGCATGATGCTGTGAATAATTGTATATATCCAAACAGGATGGTTTTCTCCTATTGGTCTGAGATGAATTACCTGGTTTGCTTGATGTGAATAAAAGAGGCTACGCCTTGGACAACATGCTCTGATTCTGGGAGTTCTTGGGCATAGCGGGGTGGAAATGACGAAAATGGAGAGGAGTGAATGTCACGTTGTGCGCATACTATTTATTCTGAATGTTCTCCGCTGACGCAACACGAGCACTTTTGGTGAATGTAGTAAACTTGCTTAGAAAAACTCTGCGTATAGTTTCCAGCCTGGCTTGGTTTGATTCTAGAGGAAATAATATTACTATGTAATAATAACTATTTATCAATAAGCAGAGTAGTAGAGGACGAACCATGAAACGTCACAAACCCCATATTATGCAAAAATCGTGATTTGCGCAAAACTCTACCAGAAAAAAAATATTGAAACACTGCAGTTTATAATTCATCCAATTAAAATGCCAAATTTAGGCAGAAAATCTGATGGCAAATAAGTGCTGCCAAATTCAGTTAGTCTCTTACTTATTATGTTTAAAGTGCTTTGAGAAAGAGGAAGAAAATAAATGCCATGCAACAAAAATAGAATATTGCACTTAAGATGTCCGTAGATATCACATCTGGGCAAGGGTGCTACGTGTTAATGTTTTGAGACGGAGGTGTGTTGACTGCACTGGAAGAAGCTCAAGTAACAGAAAAGGGATAGTGAGTGCATTACTTAATTGAAGCCAGTGGGCCGGTGGACACCACTGGCGCATATTTCAGAGGACAGAGGCTCTCTCCCACCTTCCTCACAGTCCCGGTCCTGCTTACAGTACAAGGAGGCAGCAGATCAGTCCCCCTTTTATTTCCACTAAGGTCTTGGCAACAGAAAGCCGCGGCCAATACGATGATTATGGGTTGACATCCACTGTACTGGTCACCCTTATTGTATTTTCACACACCATGGTGGAAATAAAAGAAGGACTGATGAACACACTCCTGGGTTGTGTGCATGCTGGCTCCTGGCCAGGTTGCCGATAGAGCTGATGGTTGGGAACTATCAAGGGTGGTCGGGTCCACTGCCATAGTGTGGCTGCATTGAAGAAGGTAAGATCTGCTTCAGGCGCATACACACCCTACTCATTTAGCTTTCCATTGAAAGGTTTTGGGATCAGCTCTTATCTATTTACAAATTAAGCACTGGATGCATGGCGTTTCATCGAGTTCTGTATGCCACAACTGAACCAGGTAAAGATATTAGAAATCATCTACTTCTCAAGCTGAGAGGAAGAGCAGCTAAAGAAGCTGATGCTAATGCAGGACTCCGACAACAACTGGTAGAGGGACCCTGTAAAGAACCAAGAGGGATATTAGCAACAACTTGCGATAATTATCGCAAACAGCGCTTAGTGCGTTTTTTTTAATCGCCGCCTATCGCTGGATATTATCGCGGAGATAACACGCTATTAGCAACGTTTATCTCCAATGCGATAAAATATCCAGCGATAGCGGCGAAATGCGTGAATATCGCTGGAAATCCAGCGATATTCACGCATTAAGGCCATGGGGGACTTAGCCTGACAATCCACCTCCCATACAACAAACAGGTAAGTCATGTTTTTAGCAGGTGTTAAATTCTAGCGATAATGGCGCTTAGCACAAATTTTTTTATCGCTTCGCCTGAGTTGCTAATAGGGGGAAGTTGTGTTAGCGACTGTTTTCAGTCGCTTTCAGTTGGGAACGCCTACCTTGCATGTCATTAGCGATAATTATCGCTGGCATGCAAGACGATGGGAAAACGGGCCGCTATCGCCAGAAAGCTGTCGCTAACGCCTGTTAGCGACAGCTTGCTGATAGGGCGATAAACAAATCGCCGCTTTAGCGGCAAAAAGTGCCACTAAAGCGGCGATAAAGCCCTTGCTAATATGCCCCCAAGGGGCATATTATCAAGAAACGGCGTTAAAATTATCGCCGCTTTAGCGGCAGAAAACTGCCGCTAAAGCGGCTATAATGGGCTTGATAATATGCCCTTGAGAATTCCAATAGAAGCCCATGTTCTGGTGTCAACATGGGCTTCTATTGGAATTCTCAAGGGCATATTATCAAGCCCATTATCGCCGCTTTAGCGGCAGTTTTCTGCCGCTAAAGCGGCGATAATTTTAACGCCGTTCTTGATAATATGCCCCTAAGAAATTGGAATTTTTTGTGCACATGGTGATAGAGAGGGTGGACCAAGGCTGGTCCTAAAAGTTACATTCTATGGGGCATATTAGCAAGACCGGCGATAAAATTATCGCCGTTTTAGCGGCAGGAAACTGCCGCTAAAACGGCGATAATGGGCTTGCTAATATGCGTTAT
Source organism: Calotriton arnoldi (assembly GCA_963921515.1). Taxonomy (NCBI): domain Eukaryota; kingdom Metazoa; phylum Chordata; class Amphibia; order Caudata; family Salamandridae; genus Calotriton; species Calotriton arnoldi. The sequence continues at coordinate 69,278 of CAWUFW010002137.1, forward strand.
AGAATTCCAATAGAAGCCCATGTTAGATGTCCTGCACATCTAACCTGGGCTTCTATTGGAATTCTATAACGCATATTAGCAAGCCCATTATCGCCGCTTTAGCGGCAGTTTCCTGCCGCTAAAACGGCGATAATTTTATCGCCGGTCTTGCTAATATGCCCCTATGTTTTCTGAAGCAAAAATATCAGTAAAAAAAATTCTGAATTATGTAGCAGGAAGTTTTAGCAGAACGGAGGTAGCGAAGGACGGGCGCAGTAAAATCCCCATTTGTGACTTAGGCAGAAATCTCCATGGACATATGCCCCTCTTTGATGTGAGCATCCAGTCTGAGATCAGGAAGCACCAATAGGCTTCCCAGGTTCAGACGCGTCCCCTTCAGGTCTGGACCTTCCTGGGTCTCACCGTCACCAGGTACCTTCAGAACTTCCAGTCTCTTCAGTTTCCCACAGCACATAAAGCGTGGAAATGTAGTGGGAAAGACAACTGAATGTACGCAGGTAAACTGAGGAGGTGGATGGGGCTTACCTGTTAGACAGGGTGCAGTCTCCCTCTAGCTCACCTTTCTACGGGGCCTTTTGGCGATCTTACCCCCCCACCCCCCCAAGCTTGCCTTTCTCCGCAACAGCTCGTATCTCCTAGACATGTCGCCCCATGAACATCGATGGTTGGCTATCTCCCTAGCTACAGCTAAGCTGTGTATTCTCGGACAATTGCGACAACCCACCATACCAACACGCAATGAATGGTAGCTTGAACTCCACTGCGTAGCCTCCCATGAACAAATCACATGCAAACTCAACGACAAACTAGTCGGTGGGGGATCCCTTTGTTTCCAGTGATACAGCACCCCTGGCTTGAGCTCACTCGATAACCTTCTGTTCCACTCTCACCCCTGAGGCATCAACATACTGCTGGTTGCCCTCATGGCTGTGACACTTCGTCTTGTTTTGCTCAACTACCTATGCATTGCCATCTCCCCTATCTGACAGCCCTCGGTGCTTTCCACAAGACACTGCCCCCCACCCCTTCCCATCTCCTCCTGTTCCTATTCTACACTGCTTTAGTCCTATGCATTCTATTTAGAGGTGAGCTGGATTCATCCTGCTGCTTTGTTTTTTGGGGAGCACTGGACACTTACATATTGGACGTTTTGCTCTTCCCAGGGCCCAGATGCTCATGTGTTGTACCTCCTGCAACGCCAACAGTGTCCTAGACGTTCTGTCCTCGCTTGCACTATTTAATAGAAAATAAATAAAGAAATGTTGCAAAAAAACAGACAGGGTTCAAACGATCAGGGATCTGCTCTTAGTACCCAGAATAAGGGCGGCACAGCTCAGTGGGCACGAGAAGCTCACTTGATAAATGAAAACTGGAATTCCAATGGTGTGCATTCCACATGTAAAGGTCAATAATAAATGGCTGTCTCTCAGCAAACTAACACCTTTTTTTCTGCAAAGAAAACTCAGCTGAATTGGTGTACCAGCAGACTAGGACGTTAGTAACATCAGGGGTATCGGCAACTCTAGGGGTCGGAAAATCTGGGTCATTACAAGAGGGCCCACCAGGGGCCCCTTAGAAGCGAGAAATTACTAGGACAATCGGTAATTCCGAGTCTGATTCCCGCTGTAATTCCTCATTTGTCCCGGATATTCACACAGAGATCCAGCTATTTTCATCCAGAGATTTGGAATTAAGAGGCCACTCGTAATGAGGTCCAAAGTGTGTTTTAACATTCACGTATTACCCCTTTTCAGACGCATATTTTTTCTCACACGTTTATAGTGGGGAAATCGCAAGCATTCTTTCTAGGTCACCTATTTATCAACCCACACTTGATGTTAGCTGAGGTTTCTATTGTTTTTATTACAAAAATATCCGTTTGGAATCTCACAGTTTTAACATCATCAAGAATGGCCATTTGTCATTGTTCTGTTTTCTTTGAAAGTGGTTTGTCCACAATAAAACACCATGGTTTTCAGCTGCCACAGTCATAAAGTCAACGTTCCCACAGATTGCTTCGGGCTGTAGACAAGACAGAGTAAAAATAAGGCCAGTGACACAGGGACTAGATCAATTAATTTTAATATGAACAGGATAAGTCAGCCACCGGCCTGGTGCAGCCTCTCCTAAACTTCAGAATTATGGAAAAATGCGTGCAAGTAGGCAGGTGCGGGTGAAGTAAAAAAAAAAACCTGCATTTTAGTTTTGAAGTAACTACTTATTCAATCTGTACTGGATTGAACGTTATTTTTATTTATTTTATTTATTTTTATTTATTACATACGTCTTTTTATAAGGCTTGTTAAATGTGAAAACCCGCAGTTCACAGTGTGAGAGCTATATTTACTATTAACAGAGGGGCATATTAGCAAGACCGGCGATAGAATTATCGCCGTTTTAGCGGCAGGAAACTGCCGCTAAAACGGCGATAATGGGCTTGCTAATATGCGTTATAGAATTCCTAAAGAAGCCCAGGTTAGATGTGCAGGACGTCTAACCTGGGCTTCTATTGAATTCTATAACGCATATTAGCAAGCCCATTATCGCCGTTTTAGCGGCAGTTTCCTGCCGCTAAAACGGCGATAATGTTATCGCCGGTCTTGCTAATATGCCCCATAGTTTTCCGCAAAGAATAACAGCATAACCTGCAGATTTCATCAGAATGTTCACAGTTTTTTTAAATAATGCACATGATTCACAAAGTGCCAGGTTCATAAAGATTGGTGTGCGAATAGACTGATTTACCCTGCAAGAAACTGAAGACCTGGTTAATCAATTAGGAGAACCGCGGGACCTACGTTCCTGCTCCAGTGTCTGGATACCCTCATGGACGATAAACTGCGCCATACAAACCGACATAACATAACACAACACAACACATCACAACATAACATAACAACACAAAATAACATAAGATAACTCTCGTTTACTCGTGAATTTAAGGGGTTATGCCAGAGGAAGTCCTGTATACCCTTCGCATACTTCTGGAATTCAGGAGTACTGCATGAATACATCAAAACAAAAACTTCCTGAATCAAGCCTGCAGAGATGTCAGTTAATCTGGCAGAAATGTCTAGCTATCTAGGCTGACTTCTCCACAGGAGAAAGTAAGGGTTTCGAGGGACAATGGAGGATGAAGGTGAATCAGAGAAGAGATGGTCAATGCAAAAGTTGGAACAAACACTTACGTTTTTGAATAATCCCAAAAGTTTTTCGAATGTGTTTTTTTTTCTGCTGCTGGGATGAGGCATGAGACAAACCTATATTCAAAGGCACTGAACAGGAAGGGGTTCTCTACAGAGAATATTATTTTCATGAACTCAAAAAAACAGTTTGCAAAATTCACTGTAACCTTAATCAGAAAACACCAAATTGTGCAGCAACTTCTTGAGAATGGAATAAAATTTTGCAAACTGGCCTATGTACTAATACGTTGTTTAAGAAAATTCCCATTCAGAGTGGGTTACAATTTGACCACCCTCATTACTATTCAAGATATAAGGGAATGTATCACTTGTCCTGTATTGTAACCAGGGTCTGGGGTTCTGACCGACTTAAAAAACCCTCATTCACGTAAAAGGTAACAGAGCGGTATACCTTGATTGTCCGCTTCTGAGGCTACGTGAAAAGCATCATCATAGGGTCTTTAAAATATGCTTTCCTCCTCCTGGAGGGAGACCAACTGGAAATTACAGTAGTGATCAGTAATCGTTTAAGTGTAAGTGAAGTGAATTTAAAATTACCTCCATCTCTCAAAAAATAGTGGTTTATTCAGTTGGAGATGGGGCAAGGTTAAAACAAAAGGCGGTGCAAATCAAGAAGTGCTACTGTTCGATAGCACCTGTATACAAAAGTGAATGGTCGACATGTTTCAGCCCATGTGTCGCCCAGTCGGGTCGGGGGGCCTTCTTCAGGACCAGTATGAAGCTCGTTACTAATTTAATGACGTGTAAAGGTAAGTTGGTCACTTACCCTTCTTCTCAATGGTTATGGGTCTTAATAGTACCTATAACTGTTTAAATCCGCTGAATAGCTTCTTCGGGGGACAAGCGGAGTAGACTACTCACTTACTTGAGGAGTCAAGATCACGACTTGTGCTTGCTCCGTCTGTTGCGCACCGGGGCACAAAAGATGGAGCAAGCACAAGTCGTGACCTTGACTCCTCAAGTAAGTGAGCAGTCTACTCTGCGTGTCCCCCGAAGAAGCTATTAAGCGGATTTAAACAGTTATAGGTACTATTAAGACCCGTAACCATTGAGAAGAAGGGTAAGTGACCAACTTACGTTTGCACGTCACTAAATTAGTAACGAGCTTCATACTGGTCCTGAAGAAGGCCCCCCGACCCGACTGGGTGACGCATGGGCTGAAACATGTCGACCATTCACTTTTGTATACAGGTGCTATAGAACAGTAGCACTTCTTGATTTGCACAGCCTTTTGTTTTAACCTTGCCCCATCTCCAACTGAATAAACCACTATTTTTTGAGAGATGGAGGTAATTTTAAATTCACTTCACTTACACTTAAACGATTACTGATCACTACTGTAATTACCAGTTGGTCTCCCTCCAGGAGGAGGAAAGCATATTTTAAAGACCCTATGATGATGCTTTCATGTAGCCTCAGAAGCGGACAATCAAGATATACCGCTCCGTTACCTTTACGTGAATGAGGGTTTTTAAGTCGGTCAGAACACCAGACCTTGGTTACAATGCAGGACAAGTGATCCATTCTCCTTTGATTATCTATCTATTGCCTGGAAGCCGAATGGATCTCAGCTTCTATCTCCCTTGATTGATTACGATATATTCAAGATATAGGTCACAAATTGTGACTTACTCCAGTTAGTGGCCATCACATGGATGGTGGCATGCTGGGGTTAGTAGACCACTATATCTGGAATTCTGGAATTGCTTTTAACTATACATCTATATATGTATAAACACACACACATGCACTGCTTATGACCTCACATATTACATCACTCATGACATGGTCAGTGAAATCACTGATGACATCAGTGCTGACATCTCAAATGACATCACTGATGACATCATCCACAGAATCTCTGACACACCTACTCACACCGCAATATAACCTTTCATACACCCACTCCAACTTCCACACTAGCATTCTTAAAAACATTGATACACCAATACCAGTACTTACACATCCACTCACTGATTTATAGGTCTAGACGCACATCCACTCAGTTGCCCATACAGCCACTCATACACCAACTCACTCACTAATACAGCCACTGATATATCCACTCATACACCAATATAGCCACTCACACACTGTCAGTCACCCATTGAGCTACTCACACACCTACTCAGTCACCCCTAGAGTCAATCACACAGCCACTCACTTGCCTATACAGTTATACACACAAACACTCACTTATTTATACAGATACTAACACATACTTACTCCCCAAAATAGTCACTCACACAAGCACACACTCACCCATCCAGCCACTATCACAATCCCTCACTCACACATACAGTCATTCATATACTTCAACACTCACCTATACTGCCTTTCACATATACAGTTACTCACCCATATACCACCGACACATCCATTCACTCACTGACACACCCATTCACACACTTAGTCACCTATGCAGCCCTTCACGTATGCACTCACTAACCCATACAGCCAGTAGCTCACCCACTCACTCATCCATGCAGGCAGTCACACACCCTCTCACACAACCACAGAGACACTCATATAGGTACTCAGGCAGCCAATCAATCACCCATACAGCCACTCACATACCCACTCACCAACCCATACAGCCACTTAGACACCAACTGACAGACTCATACAGACATTCACACAATCTAGTCACTCACCTATGCATTCACTGAGACACCTAATTACTCACTTTTACAGTCAGTCACGCAACCACTGAATCATCCATACAGGCACTTATACACCCACTGATTCACCAATACACCTTGGTATATGTATTTAACGCTCATAAACCTTTTAAAAAAACTTAGAGTCACTGGAGATGCCATCAGTGATGTCATTTGAGATGTCATCAGCGATGTCATCAGTGATGTCACTGACCATGTCATGAGTGATATAATATGTGAGGTCATTAGCAATGTATTGCGGGGGCATGAGTTATAGTTTGCTCAGCTAACTATAACTGCTGGGTTTCTCTGGTTTTGTACGAGTGAAATGTCAGCCTAACTATAACGTCCCTGTAACCTTTGGATTTTTAGCGAATTTCTAAGGTTGTTTTTAAATTCTATTTCCTAACTATAATGGCCCTGTAACCTTTGTTTTTTCAGTGAAATTCGAAGGTTTTTTAAATGCTATTTCTTAATTGTAATGTCAATTTTTTTAAAGTGAGCTTCTAAGATTTTCATATTTTCTTTCTATAATTTGATAATATACATTATAAATATATTATATACCACTAATTTATTTATTTGATATGTGTTTATAAGAAAGTACATTATTGACTGTTTTCATTTTAAAGAATTATTTGAGTCGGCATAACATTGCCGCATTTACTGTGGAGAATGTGTGATCAGCAAATGTATTTCGAATACTGAAAAATACACTTAAAGACATTTTTTAAATAAAGTTAAAGTCTAGATATTTAGTAAAATACTGTTTTAACTTTTCTTTCTGTGATCAATTTAGGAGAAAGCAACCCTTACAAAAATATTTAATATTCTTGACTACCGACGTCATTGCGAGGACGTCTGTAGTCATGAAGAGCACGTGGTTTGTACAAAGTGTAAAATCTATATATACATATAAACACATTCTACAGTATATTTAACAGTAGAGCTTTATTAGTCTACTTTTCGAACTCATATTTTTGTAGTGAGTTCCCAGAAAAATCATCTTCAAAGACTATTTTCCGTTTAGCGGTGACGCCGGGCATCGCGATGACGTTGGTAGTCACGAAGAGCGCGTGTTTTGTACAAAGCATAAACCATATATATATAGACACATTTTACAGTATGTTTAACACTAGAGGTGTATTTCTATATTGTTTAAACTTATGTTGTTGTGGTTATTTAGCTTAAAACTGATGTTGAAATCACATTTTCTAATTTTGCGGTGACGCTGGTCTTCGCGAACATATATATAATCGTGACAATGGCATGTTTTTGAAAAGTTAAAAAATGTATGTTCACATATTTTGGAGTAAGTGTAACAGTAGGTACTTATATACCAGAGCTTTAAATTCATGCTTTTATATTTACATTATTAAAACTTAGTTATATTTTCCATTTCCGGTGTTGGCGATTACATACGTTGATCACGTGACCTGAAAAGAATATGATGTGATTGGATAAAACAGTTTTCAACTATATTAATAGGAATTCCCCACACATATTTTTTTTTTTTGAATGTTCCATTCATTGGGGAATCATTCTGCGCAGTGGAGAACGCATTGTGGATGTTGGCTGCTTTTTCATTTTTTAAGAGAAAGGTCAGCAGGAGGTGCAGAGTAGAACCAGCCACAACAGGAGGCAGAATAGGATATTGAGGAGGTGGGAGGAGGAGAAGAAGATGAAGAGCCCCAGCTGAAGAAGAGCAGTATAGCTTGGGATTTTTTTACTATCCCATCTGGGGAGTCTAAGACAGTTGCAAGATTTGTAAAATGTTCCCTTTGCAACAAGACATTGTCTAGAGGCTCCAACAAAAAGTACTCATGTGGTACTACATCTATGCTATATCATCCTAAAACATACCATAATAATGATTTAAAAAGAGCAAAGAAAGTCAGAGAAGCTGTGGCACCATCAACATCATCTAGTGCTCCACCTGGTCCTGGGAAGAAACAGTGCCAGCTGAAGTACAAAGCCATCACGTGGAGTTGGTCCCAGAATTTAGAAGCATGGCTATGTATTGCATGGACTGTTCAACTATAGTTACCGCTGGAGAGCAGTCATTTCCAGCTTTGAAAGATGCAGCAAAGGAGCACAGATGCTAATTTTTTTTATGCAATCCTTACTTTGTGCAGCTTGTTTCTGCTGCTTGTTTTAGTTTTTTTATGCCATGTTTTCCATTTCTTTGGAAAGAAAAGAGCAAAAAATATATAAAATATATATATATATATATATATATATATATAAAAGAATGGTTCTTGTTAGAACAGCCTTTCATGGTTAAAAAGATAAACTGAATGAAGGTATAACTGCATGGGTAGTGCCTGAGTGATTAGATGACTGCAAGCATAGTGTCCTGAGTGATTGGATCACTGCATGTTGAGTGCCTGGGTGAGTGAATGAGTGCATGTCTAGTGCCTGGGTGATTGGGTGAGTGAAAGTGTAATGCCTGGGAGATGGGATGAGTGGAATGCAGTGTCTGGGTGATTGTATAAGTCCAAGTGCACTGACTAGATGATTAGATGAGTACATGTGCAGTGCCTGGGTGAAAGGATAAATGCAAGTGTAGTGTTTGGGTGAATGGATGAGTGCAAGTGTGGTGCCTGGGTGAACAGATGAGTGCATGAGCAGTGCCTGGGTGATTGCATGACTGCACGGGTAGTGCCTGAGTGAATGGATGAGTGCATGGGTAGTGCCTGAGTGAATGGATGAGTGCAAGGGTAGTGCATGGTTGATTTCATGTGGGTATGGGTAATGCGTGGTTGATTGCATGAGTTCATGGGTAGTACGTAGGTGATTGGATGAGTGCATGGGTAGTGCCTAGGGTGATTGTATGAGTGTAAGTGCAGTGCCTGAATGATTGGATGACTGCAAGTGCAGTGCCTGGGTGAAATGATAAGTGTAGTGCCTGGGTGAATGCCAGAGTGTAAGTGCAGTGCCTGGGTTATTGCATGACTGCATGGGAAATGCCTGAGTGATTGTATGAGTGCAAGTGCACTGACTGGATGATTGCATGAGTGCAAGTCCAGTGCCTGGATGATTAGATGAGTGCATGACTGGTGTGTAGATGTTAGAATGAGTGCAAGAGTGGTGCCTGGGTGATTCTATACGTGCATGGGTGGTGACTGGGAGATTAGATGAGTGCATGGGTAGTGCCTGGGTGATTGAATGAGTGCATTGGTAGTGCTTGGGTGATTGGATGAGTGCATGGTTTGTGTCTCGGTGATTGGATGCATGCATGAGTAGTGCCTGAATGAATGGATGAGTGCAAGGGTAGTGGCTGGATGAATGAATGAGTGCAAGTATACTGCCTGGGTGATTGGATGAGTGCAACAGCAATGTCTGGGTGAATGGATGAGTGCAAGTATAGTGTCTGGGTGGTTGCATGACTGCATGGGTAATGCCTGAGTGATTGCATAAGTGCAAGTGCACTGCCTGGGTGAATACATGAGTGCAAGTGTAGTGCCAGGGTGATTGGATGAGTGCATGGATAGTGCCTGGTTGATTGGATGAGTGCAAAGGTAGTGTCTGGGTGATTATATGACTGCATGGGTAGTGCTTGGGTCATTGTATGAATGCATGAGTAGTGCCTGGGTGATTGGATGAGTGTATGGGTAGAGCCACAGTGATTGGATGAGTGCATGATTAGTGCTTGGCTGATTGCATGAGTGTATGAGTAGTGCCTGGGTGATTATATGAGTGCACGAGTAGTGCCTGGGTGAATGGAAGAGTGTAAGAGTACTGCCTGGGTGATTGGATGAGTGCATGGGTAGTGCCTGGGTGATTGCATTTCTGCATAGGTAATGCCTGAGTGATTGGATGTGTGTATGGGTAGTACTTGCTTAATTCAATGTGTGTATGGGTAGTGCCTGAGTGAATGGATGAGTTCATGGGTAGTACCTGAGTGAATGGATGAGTGAAAGAGTAGTGCCTGGGTGATTGCATGTGTGCATGGGTAGTGCCTGGTTGATTGCATGAGTGCATGGGTAGTGCCTGAGTGAATGGATGAGTGCATGGGTAGTGCCTGGGTGACTGTATGAGTGTATGGGTAGTGCCTAAGTGATTGTATACCTGCACGAGTAGTGCCTGGTTGATTGCATGAGTCCATGGATAGTGCCCGAGTGAATGAATAAGTAAATAGGTACTGCCTGGGTGATTGTGTGAGTGCATGGGTAGTGCCTGCTTGATTACATGAGTGCATGGATCATGCCTGAGTGAATGGATGAGGGCAAGAGTAGTGCCTGAGTGATTGGATGAGTCCATGGATAGTGCCTTGTTGATTGGATGAGTGCATGCAAGGTGCCTGGGTGATTGGATGAGTGCATGGGTAATACCTGGATGATTGCATGAGTGAATGGGTAGGGCCTGAGCAAATGGATGAGTGCAAGGGCAGTGCCTGAGTGATTGGATGAGTGCATGAGTAGTGCCTGGGTGACTGGATGAGTGCCTGGGGGATTGGATGAGTATATGGGTAGTGCCTGGGTGATTGCATGAGTGCAAGGGTAGTGCCTGGGTGATTCCATGAGTGCATGGATAGGAGCTGGGTGAATGAATCAGTGCATGGGTAGTGCCTTGGAGATTGGATGAGTGCATGGGTAGTGCCTGGGTGATTGAATGAGTGCAAGGGTAGTACCTGGGGTGATTGGATAAGTTTGTGGGTACTGCCTGGGTGATTGGATGAGTGCATGGGTAGTGCCTGGGTGATTGGATGGGTGCATGGGTAGTGCCTGGGTGATTGGATGGGTGCATGGATAGTGCCTCACTGAATGGATGAGTGCATGGGTAGTGCCTCCGTGAATGGATTAGTGCATGAGTAGTGCCTGGGTGGTTGGATGAGTGTATGGGTAGTGTATCAGTGAATGGATGAATACAAGGGTACTGCCTGGTTCATTGGATAAGTGCATGGGTAGTGCCTGAGTGAATGAATCAGTGCATGAGTAGTGCCTGAGTGAATAGATGAGTGTATGTGTAGTGGCTGGGTGATTGGATGAATGCATGAGTAGTGACTGGGTGGTTAGATGAGTGCATGGATAGTGCCTGTGTGATTGGATGATTGGATGTGTAGTGCCTGGGTCATTGGATAAGTGCATGTGTAGTGCCTGGGCAAATGGATAAATGCATGGGTAGTGCCTGAGTGAATAGATTAGTACATGTGTAGTGCATTTTTCCCCCTTTGTAATTCATTTCTACAGAGATACTGTAGTTGCTTCTGTTGCTTTTTCCTCCGAGCTTTTGTAGGCATTTTAACTGTGTGTAGTTATGTAAATATTATTCTGTAAAAAAAACAAGTATATCTAGCCAACGTACCAACTACTTTTCTACTGACTTATACATATTACGAAAACAGTTTTCATGTTATGTTGCAGTTTTAAATCTTCAATATACCAAACCCAGAGCAAAACACAAAACATTATTTATTAGTGACCGTTTAACATTTTAGCACCCTGTCGTACAACACAGCTGCACCATATGTCACTACTCACTTTTACATGGTGAAATAACAGTGTATCCCTTCTGTAATAAATTTTAAAATGAACATCAAGCCAAGGGAGCGTATTTACAATCCCCATGTGCCGCCGGTGAGTCACTTTTTTTGACACACTGGCGGCATAGTGTGGTGCTCCATATTTACAAGGCCACATAAAGCCACTCTGTGTGGCTTTTCATGGCCTTGTAAATATGGGCCCTTTTCACACAGCACTTTGAGTGAAAGGAGCGTGCCATGGGTGTTGCTGTGGGTGTTCCCACACAACACCCATGGATTCTGCCGTATTCCCAGATTTACAACGTTTCATAAACCTGGGAATGCGTCAGAATCCTATGCCCCCCAGAGAGGTGTAGGGAGGCGCAACAAGGAGAAATACTTTTATTTCTCCTAGTTTTTTCCTCTTTCTATGCGTGCTGTGTTCTGCATCACACATAGAAAGAGGAAAACACCTCTCGTGATTGTTTTTGTTCCTTCCTACACAAAAACAATCACACCCACAACACAGGCACCCTTGCACCATGGTGCAAGGGTGCCTCCATTGGCGCATGGCAGCCAGTTGTGCGCCAGCACAGGGGAGAGCATAGGGATTCGTCATATTATTGTAAATATCATGTATCCCTGTGCTTTGAAAGTAATGCAGCATGGTGTAGCCAAATGGCTTGCGGCTCCACGCTGCATTACTTTTTTGTAAATTTAGCCCCAACTCTAAAAGTACATATAGTGTCACACCACTGTAAATCTGAAAACACAACATAAGAGCTATTTGCGTGCCTCTCTACCACTTTGTCACTGGTGTATTTAGTATCTCAGTACTTTTCTACTTAAATGTATCAGATTTAAATTTTGGGAAACGGTGCATATAAAATCTGCACATTAATCTCTATCCGAGCATATAGCTTACTAATTCTTCTGAGTAATTGCAAAGAGTGTGTGACAGGTTGCACATATAATTCCACAGATGCTTTTAAACGACTACATATTCCTCAGTAAAACTTGTAAATACATGGATTTGTGGTTGAATACATCATTACACCCTGGATGATTGAATGAGATAATAGGTGGTGCCTAGGTGATTCCCAGAGGATACATGTAGTGCCTGGATGATTCCCTGGGTATGTGATAACTCCATAGGTCATTCCATATCTGCATAGTTACTGCCTGTGTGTTTGCATGAGCATACCACTAGTATATCTGTGTTTGGATGAGCGAATGAGTAGTGCCTGAATGATTAGACAAATGCATGACTAATGTTTCAATAATTCAATACATGCATAGATAGTGGTGGGATGAATAAATGAGTGAAATTCGAGTGCCTGGATGATTGCAGGAGTGCATACATAGTACATAGGTGATTTATGGAGTGCATGGTTGGTGCATACATGATTGTTTAAGTGCATGCATAGCACCTAGCCGATTGGATGAGTGCATGCATAGTGTTTCAGCAATTGGATGCTGCTCATTTGGTTTTGGTTGAGTGAACAGGTAGTGCCTGGGTGTTTAGATATCTACATGGGTAGTGCCTGGATAATTGAATGAGTGCATCAGTAGTGCCTGGCTGATTAGATGAGTGCATGACTAGTGTCTAAGTGATTGCATGAGTCCATTGTTAAAGCTTGAGAGATTGTATGAAAGTAAGTGTACTGCTGGGGTGATTGTATTAGTGCAAGAGTATTGCCTCAGTAATTAAATGAGTGCATAGGTACTGGATGGATGATAGGTTTACTACAATGGTACTTTCTCCGTAATTAAATGAGTGTTTGCATGAGTGCACGTGTGTGCCTCAGTATTTCAATAACCGCATAGGTTGTAAATGGGTGTTTAGATGATTGCATAGGTTCTGCGTAAGTGTTATAATGACTGCATACTTACAGTCTTTTTAATTGCATAAGTAAATGGTTAGTGCCTGGGTGATTAGATGAATGTATAGGTAGTGCCTATATAGTTCAATGACTACATAATTTCTGCCTGCCTGATTGCAAGAATACATGTGTAGTGTGTGCGTAATTGAATGTTTCCATGAATAGTGAATCACTGATTTGATGACTGCCTGACTAGTGGCTGGGTGATTGCATGAGTGCCTGAATACTACCTGACTGACTGTTAAAGTACCTTCATTGCTGATAGAGTTGTGACTCTATCTTCGACTCATTGGTTATCTCCCTCTGTCAGTATCAAACTACCTGCTTTACTGTATATATGCTTTTCTACTGAGCTATGTGTGAGTGAAGATAAGATATCACACTTGATATATAATTGCATATGTGGCTCTCTAGGAGCATACATTGCTTCGTTACTGAGCTTGCACATGCATCAGTAAGTTTCTAAGACGGAAAACAACATTTAAAAAAGTTTCAAAGCACAAAACCTTTTGTGAATGGCATACCTACATCATTTCTCAAATACTTCTCCTGCTTCTAAAACCTATATTCAGCATTTCTCAAACAAAAGTTACACTCCAAATGAAGCTAGCACAAGAACTCTCAAGGCATTCTGCACTATTAATCCTCCTCAATTTTAAATAAACCATGTTTAAAGTAGAAACACCACCCTCACCATATACAAGGAATGTTCATCAGCCTTACTGAACATAGATCACCATGTAAACATATAGAAGTACACCTTCAAGCCATCTTTCCGAAAATATATACCTCTCTGCATCTTTAAGTAAACTCAAAAGTCCCACCGTATATATAGCTATGTGCAACCACAAAAACCATATCTCACCATCTAAGCATATGCAAAACGGTCATATAAGTTAAAAAACACTTTGACAAACACTTCCCAATACATACCTAACAAGTATTACTTCTTTCTAATTCATATACAGGTGGACAACATGTTCTCATCTTTTCTTTGTGACTACACTACTCCTGTTTAATAATGTTACTAAAAGTACTACAACTACCAGAATGCAAATCACAGATGTATCTATTCTGCACATGATGTTTCGACTTTTAAAACATTCTTAGTTCCTCATTGCAACTTTCCAAAATACTATACTGTTATTTTTCAATAAAGTGTACAATGTAATAAAGAGGCACTAATTCATTTTTCTCTTACTTCCCAAAATATTCACCACTAACCTCTGAAACACATACCCTCTAATACAGTTGATCTAATATATTTTTTTATAACACTGTGATACTCTTTTTTTATCAAACTCCCATATACATCTTCATTTCTAATGTAATTTTTTATAAAGGATTAAAAAGTTATGTACATACCAGTGAATTCAGTTTGTAGATTATATTGTTGTTTTAGCTATTTGTGGATAGTTTTGACACTGTTAGGATTTGTAAAAACTAAGCACAAGAATGGTACACCACTCTCATACAAAGCAACCATAAAGTGGCAACCTTTTCAACTTTGCACTCTGTGATCATGAGACAGGCAGCAAATGAAATCATGTCTTTCATTTTAGACTACACCATCTCCACTTTTGAATGGTTATTATCTGTTAACCCTTTCCCTCTCTTTCAAAAAGTGATTCCTATCTATGTGTGTTTGCGATGTATCTGCGATGATCGCGGAGAAATCACGAAAAAACCAGGAGTTCAAACCTATATCTAGCTTCATTTCTTTTAAATTTAAATACTACACAACAGTTTATTACATAGTCCTGAGTTGGAAATTAAAGCTTGCCATTACTTAAATTGTGACATCACTCTTCATCTTTTAAAAAAATGTTCTGTCTCTTTAACACCCTTCCACCCCCATACATTCTTAGCTCAGTGTACCTAGCAACCCAGTTGAATCAGTAGGTCACAAGTTCATAGCACATTCTAGAAGGAACATGCTACTTCCAAATAAGATACAGCAGGTGTGGTTTACTCCGCAGATTCAAAAGCATATTCATGCCTGTATTACATTTCCTTTTTTAACCCCTTCGATGCTCATGACGAGCTCAGCTCGTCATGCTGCGCGGTCGCGCTGTGCGCATGACGAGCTGAGCTCGTCACGACCACACCCGCGATCGGAATGTCCAGCACCTGGGCGGAATTCCGATCGCGGCGAAGCGGTTAAACAACAGCCAATAATAAGACTTCTTGCTAAGGCATCCAACACACTACCGAATTGTATTCACTTTCATGCTGACAGTATCAAATAAAATATATCTTCTTTTTTTTTTATCACCTCCATTTTAACTGGTTTTCCTTTGGAAATCTACCTCATTCAGCTCTAACCTTCTCCTGACTACTATTGCTCCTTCACTTCAAAATCCTTAGAGTATGGATTGTGGGCCACAGCTATATCTATTGAGCTAAAGAGACTGCAAAAAAGAGAGGTATTGACAGGGGCAGATTGCTTGGTTTGGCCAGAGAAGGTTAAAGTTTCATCAGTTGCTGGCTTTGGTTAAATCCATTGTGGAATCCCAAGCTCCTCACCTCATGATTTTGCACTGTGGTGGCAATGACCTAGGCACATTGACTGGGGTAGGGCTGGAAATCCTAATGAAAGAAATCTTTGCAGAACTGATGTCGCTTTTCCCTCACACTTTCTTGGTGTACTCTACTACATGTCAAAGACAGAAATGGAATCAGTCAAATCAATTCTGTCCACAGATTGACACAGCCAGGAAACATGTTAATAAAACTGTTTCTGCATTCCTCAGAGACCATCGCTTGAGCTGTATCTATAACAACAATCTGCGTTTTGACTTGCATGGAATTTATAGGAATGATGGAGTGCACTTTCCAGATGAAGGCAACAGAGTGTTTCTAAGTAACATGAAACTCTGCATACGGTCTTATATGTAGCAGCCAAATACACACAAGCAACACACCTGCTCTTGTCAGAGCCACCCTAGTACCTGAAATACTTTGAAGTTTTTTTCTAAAGGTTTTTAAAAAAATGTTTTGACAATCTTCATGACGTGATCACGATCGTCATGAAAACAGAAAACAAAAGCAGACATTCAATGACCACCAACACATCCAAAAATAATATGTATATGTAAAATACATTCTGAGCATTGCACTACACATATTACTATATACATACTTCTTTCACAGCATGTTTAAACTCATATTTTTGTACTAAGTTTGTTTAAAAAACATCTTTCAGACCTATTTTCTGATTTCGCAATTATTCAGGACGTCATGTTGACGTCATTAACCACGACGATCATGCACTTTCCATAAAGTCTAAAACACATATATCCACACATATTACAGTATTTTACACACTAGGAGTTTATTACAGTATTCTCTATAATCATATTTTTTTAGAGAGTTTCTATAAAAACCATCTCTAAAACCTATTTTCGGTTTTCGCAGTGACACCGGAGTTTGCGATGATGTCGGTACCCGCGATCATCGTGGCTATGTCGCGAAAATGCAAAGCAAGAGCCGGAATTCAATAGCAACCACCACATTCAACAATTATGACTATATTACTAATTCTAACCATCACACTAGATAAATCACTATCCTAATAACTCTATAAAAACATTTATCAATAGCTCTATAACAGTCTGTCTTAATGATTCACTCGGTTATGTGAGTGCATGCATAAGTCTCTGACTGGGTCTGTCACTGCATATATAAGTCTATCAGAGTAGACTCATGAGTCTTTCAGTAAGAGTGTCACTGGCTGGATAAGTCTCTGAGTGCATCTCTCTATCAGTGAATGTATACGTCTCTCAGTGGCTCTCTGAGTCAGTACGTGATTGTCAGACTGGATCTATAAGTGAGTCAATCAATGTCTCAGTGGGTGTGTGAGTGGAAATATAAGTCTCTCAGTGGGTCTGTGAGTCAATGCATGAATGCCTGAGTGAGTCTCTGACTGGGTGTGTGAGTGTCTGAGTGGGTACATGAGTGTCTGAATAGGTCTATGAGTGGGTGTATGAGTCTCTGACTGCATATGTGAATGGGTACATGAGCCTGCGACTAGATGTATGAGTTGGTGCATAAGTGTCTGACTGGGTCTGTCTATCAGTGAGTGTGTCAGTGGAAGCTAAAGTCTCACACTGGGTCTGTAAATGGGTGTATGAGTGTCTGAGTGGGTCTGTACATGGGTGTGTCACTCTCCAAGTGAGTCTTTAAGTGTGTGCATGAGTACCTGAATGGGTATGACAGTGGGTACATCAGTATCTGAGTGGGTATGTGACTGGATATATAAGTGTGTAAGTGGGTATGTGAATGGGTGTATAAGTGTTTGGGTGAATATGTGAGTAGGTACATAAGTGTGCGACAGTCACTGGCTAGTGTGAACAAATATATATATATATTTTATATTTCCAAAAATATTCGCGACGACGTCCGTAGTTGCAAAGTCCCCGCGACAGTACATGGGGGGGCACTCTGGCAGTCATGGCGTAGTCACGAAAATCATGCATGATGAAAAAATCTATTTTGGACACATAACTTGTGTCACTAACAACCCCATTTCTCAAACATGGAGTCAGAGTACCTCCACTCTGACCCCTTATGTTGGCTTTTTCAGAAATGTTCAGCCCCAGGAACCATCCCCAATCAATAAAATGGCAGCCGCAACTTTCTGCTCAAGTTCCATCCTGCCAATCAGAGCATTCCCGTTGGCGCGTGCATCAGCAAATAATTGCGGAATTGTCGCGAAATATCCGTGGCCGAGATTTCACTATAATATTTGGCTTAAATTTCTCAAAAACTAAAGAATAGATTTACATCACATTGGCAAAAGGCACTTCCTTGAACAAGCATCTATCTCCCTGCCAAATTTGGTGTAAGTCCGTTCAGCAATTCGGGCTGTAGGTGTGGCTAAAGGTTCCTATGGGAATTAACATTACAAAAGCACCCTTATTTTGTGACCCAAATTCTCGGTCCACACTGCACGGATCACCTCCATACTTTCCATGACAACTAGTACCTACCTTGACACTTTGTTTGGGAAATTTCATGAAGATTGTTCAAATGACGCCAAAGTTATAGGCAAGTCAAAAAATGCTTTACCTATGGAAACTAGGTCCTATCTGTAACTATCTACTGGCGACTGCCAGTAGGTAATATATATACACCTCGCATTACAAGAAGAACGCCGACTCCTTGTTCCTAACAGTGGCGGGTCCTCTGCTATGGCAGAAGAGTGTCACCCCCACTGCCAGCGGTCTCAAAATGTGAAAAATAAAATGATAATGAAACATGTTTATTATTGCTTTATTTTTCCTTTCCTGCTGTGTCTTGTGGGCGGGGCCAGTCACAGGAGTAGTGGTGGCACTGCCCTCAGTGCACGTAACTGTTTGGCCGGCTGTCTCAGGACGGTCAAACCGTCATGCACACTGACATCTCCCCAACCCGAGCTGCATTGCCGGGTGGAGAGAAAAGCAGGCGCAGGTTCCCAGTACCCTTTGGAGCAGAAAACAAGCCCACTCAGGCCAATCCCAGCACTTCTCTCATGCACGAATGAGAAGCGCTGGGATTGTCCGCAAGGGAGTCTGGGAGCCACAGCAGAAAGGAGAAGAGCAGCGATCGCGAAGAGAAGGTAAGTTCTTTTTTTCTTTATATTTGTTGTCCGTCCGTGCCCCGACCACACACCCCTTCCCTGCCCCGCCACTCTGCCATGAGAGCAGCCACTACTGGTTCCAAATGTATTTCAAGCACTTTTATTAATATTTTTAGATATGCAACAGTTTTAATCCGTCCTTCCTTATGTATTTCAGCTCACATCTAAGCCTTGCTCACAGGTGCTCTCCATTTCAAACTGGCCACTTGTCTCTTAAAGACAGAAACCACCTTTAAATTCAGTAGTCCCCCAGTCATGTTAGTTTCAAAATACGCAATTAACCAGTGAATCAATTAACTTTAGCAGCGTATGTATACTAACCCTGTGCGTAGTTCGCGTAGAAGCGATACGCGTAGCTACGCGAAGTGCACTTCGCGCTATGCGTAGCACTACGCGAACTGCGTAGTGCGGTAGGAAATGCTGTTTGCAATGATTGCACAGTGCCGGCTGCTTGTCCGCACTGAGCAATCATTGCAAACGGCATCTTGCACAGTGCAAGCGGTCGTTTTCTGCCGCTCGAGTAGATTTGTACTCGAGCGGCAGTTTTCTCAACGCGGACTGGTAGTTTCTCATTGCGAGCAGTCGCGAGCATACGCGACCACTCGCAATGAGAAACCTGACCTCCCCGCGTTGAGAATCTCGCCGGGAGGTTTATTTTCCACGCTTGCGATCGGCAACTTGATGTTGCTGATCGCGAACGAGGAAAAAGTCTCACCGGGATGTCATTTTGCTCGCTCGCGGTCGCCAACTTGACGTTGAGGACCGCGAGCAAGCAAAGAATGCCCGCTATGCTACGCATTTTTGCACTGTGCTACGTGCAATTCGTGTAGCGCATAGTTGCGCAAACTACGCGAGCGTAGCGTAGTTTTCCGCCCAGGCCTAATGTATACCATTCATAGTCCGACTTTCCAAATGCTGCAGAATTAGTTTCAATTTTAAACAGTTCAATGTGCATATGTTTCTTGCCTTATTGCATGGTGAGTCTGCTGTCGACTTTACATCTTCATTCTGCACTTCGAATCCATTTGGAATCAGCAAGCAAGAAATTGAATATTTCTTCTCGCTTACACTTCCCCTCCTCTCTTACGATTGTTCCTTAGGTAAAGCCCTGTTTTCTTCATCAGTAGAGGAGGGTGGGTCAGGCTCCATAAATGAATACCTCCAACAGTGTTTCTCCGTGCAAACTGAGCCTCAGACCCTGGTAGGATGGATTCGACATAAGGAAGGATGGATTAAAAGTGTGGCATATCTCAAAATACTAATGCCACAGGGCCTATAAAATATATAAAACTGAAAAGGGGCCACAAGCCCCCCCTCCAGGCCATATACTGCCCCAGGGACCACCACCTCCCAGGGCCAGCCCATGAACACAGAAGTAGGGGCTGCGCTGCCCCCCTCCTGGAGCCATTAATGACCCTGAGGACTGCCATCCCCCAGTGCCAGCTCCTGCTATGTCCCGGGGGGCCCTCCCCGGGACATAGCTATTTCCTTTTGCTTGGTGGGAGCTGACAGCTCCAGCCAAGCAAAAGCAAACGGTTTGCTTCCAGCAAGCGGGAGCTGTCAAACTGCTCCCGCTTGCTGGAAGCAGAGTTTTCATCTCTTTCCCTGCCCGCAGACATACGGGCAGGGAAAGAGATGAAAGTATTGCACTTGAACACAGGGAGTTGCAGCTCCCTGTGTGCGAGAGCAAATCCGACTCCTGCAGGAGGCGGGGAGCCAGCTGGGACCCCAGGGGCCTAGAGGCTCCCTCCACGTTCCCCAGCGTTCACACTTGGCTCCCTGGTCCCTGGGGGGATGGGTTCCCCGGGGCAGAAATTGGCCAAGGGAGGAGGGCCACGACGCCCCCTACCCATTTTCCTTAGTAGTATTTAAAGGTTTTTCCACCTTTTCCCATGTTGATGGACAGCTATAAAAAGAAGGTCCCCAAGCACGTTTCCAAGCAATTTTGGTGATGCATTATTGATGCAGAGGAATACGAGGACATCTCCAGCAAATAAAGAAGCACTTACCTCATTAAGTCAAGATGAAGTACCCCTGTTTGGTGGAGATTCACCTCTTTGTAGTCTCGTCATCTTCTCTTGATGACAATTCAAATTATCTCAGATTTAGGGATGAAGACATTGAGGAACAATCACATGATCGAAATTACATGTACGCAAGGTCACTGTAGATATTACCCCATGGTGCTTTACGCAGCTGTAGTGCAGAATATGCATGAGACATTTACTCAATGAGATAGCACTTACTAATTACCCAGATGAAAGTACTCCAGTTGTTGGGTAGACGTATTTGGCAAAACTGGGAAAAAATGAGGTTCCAGCCTGGCCCTTTGTGCACATTTCTCTGGAAATTAAACCTCAATGGGAGACACTTACAAATATAAACATAGCAGGTGCCCCAGTTGAAGCTCCACTTCTCTAAAGCACAAACGTTCATAACGTCTTGGGCTTGACAAAGGCAAATCGAATACGTTTCCTCTCATATTCCAGGTTGAAAAACAATTTGAAATCCTTAATGGAGGTGAATGCATCATTGATCTAATGGAGCGCAATCTGATCTGTAGTGACTGTGATGAGTGGTTTCTTTTTTTGTCATCTCTGGGTGAGAGCAGAGTGCATGGTTCTCCCTTTTAAATACCCTAAGTATGCAAATGCCCCAAACCCATAGCACCACTCACAAACCCAGTCACAGACCCACACAGGCACTCACACACCCACTCACAGACCAATAGAGGCACTCACACATCCACTCACAGACCCACACAGGCACTCACACACCCACTCACAGACACAAACAGGCACTCACACACCCAGTCACAGACCCACACAGCCAATCACACACCCACTCACAGACTCACACAGGCACTCGTACACCCAATCACAGACCCACACAGGCACTCACACACCCATTCACAGACCCACAGCACCACTCATACACCCACTCACAAACATACACAGACACTCACACATCAACTCACAGACCCACACAGCCACTAACACACCCATTCACACCCGCTCACAGACCCAAACAGCCATTCACACTCACTCCAACTACCCCTGCTGTTACCTCCAGTAAGACCCACACAGCTGGATTACTGAGAGGTTATCAGAGGCCACGCTCTCTTTCTCAACCACTCTGCAAATGCGCCTCCTTGTGGACTGCTGCTTGGGAGGCAACGGACCTCATCCCCCCACCAGCAGTGTGCCAAGAGGTAAATTTGCAGAGTGGTGGAGAAAGGGGACATGGCCTCCGACCACCTCTAAGCAATCCTGCTGTGTGGGACTTACTGGAGGTAAAAGTAGGTCTTGTTGGGCCCTAAGGATCCTCAGCAGGCAAGGGGACTTCATCCCCCAACTAGCAGCATGCCAGGAGGCTCGTTTGCAGAGTGGTGGAGAAAGGGGGCGGGGCCTCTGGTGAGTTGCCAGCTTTTATTTCTTCTATTTTGTTTCCATTTTTAGGAAGAGGGGCTGTGTGACCCCTCTTCCTTGGGCCATTTTGGGCCCTGGGGACCCCATCCCCCGGCGCCTGCCCCTTTATTAAAAATGTTTTATAAAAAAAAGGGAGGGGGACTGTGTGGTCCCCCTCCCGGGCAGATTTCTGCCCCAGGGACCTCATCACCCGGGGCCCTGCCTTTTATTCTTTTTGATAAATAATTGAAAGGGAGGGGGCAGAGTGGCTCCTCTCCCTGGTCGATTTCAGCCACAGGGACTCCATCCCCCGGAGCCCGGCCTGTAGTCTGGGTGCCTGGTCCCAACCAGGGCACCCACTTTTGAAACGTTGGGGACCGTGGGGGGAGACTGAAGGCCCCCGTGGATCCTACCGGCTCCCACCTCCTGCAGGACCCGGCATTGCTTCGAGACAAGGGAGCTGCTAACATGCAGCTCCCTGGATCTCAAAGCAATATGTCTGTTTTCCTGCTCGCTTGACAGTGGACAGGATAACAGACATGCTCTGCTTTCAGCAAGCAAGAGCATTTACTGCTTGCTGAATTGGAGTGTTTCCTATGGCTTGGAGGGAGTGGTGCTCCTGCCAAGCCATAGTGTGGTATCCTGCTCTTCTGGCTATGTCTTTCTTCCTTTGGATTTTGTGCCCTGCTGCTCAGCCACAGTGTGTGTGTTGTCATAGAATGTTCAAGTGTGCCTGGTTGAGTGAAAGTCAGTTGGAGTGTGTGGACTGAGCAGCTGGTATGCTGCTCCTGGTGGGGCTACAAACTTATAACTTACAATTCCTGTAACCTATGACTTCTACTTGATACTGAAGAATAAACTTTCCTCTTGTTTCATCATCTACGCTGGCTACCCTCAATCTTACAACTATACACTGGTGATGAGCGGAAAACTGACCTAATGCGGAGAAAAGGCCACTGCTGAAACAGGGGAGGAGAGATGATTGAACCTGGAGTGTAACTATATCCAAGGGACTAAGAAGAAATCAAGTGGATTACTAAAATAATCAGATTGAAGCCCGTGAAGAGACAATGCGCCTTGCAGACCCACCAGTGTCTATTTCCATCAGACAGCCTCAGCCCAGAGCATTTTAACAGGTGCTGCTGATTTAACATAACTTTGGAGCCAACAAGGACTTGTACTGGCAGTACTGATACTAATTGAGCCTGCATTCACCTCAAGTAAGAAGGAAGTGCTGTACCTGCGTTGTGGGCCTGCTTTGATTGCAACTGTATGAACGTTCTGTGAATTTGGCACCCACAAACTTTATTCAGCCTTGTGGTAAGCTGCAAGAGTGGCAGTGTAAAGTCAGACAGTAGCGACTATCGCGTACAGTGCTGGGTTCGCAGCAGTCCATGAGGATGGTCAATTTCACAGTATTTTTGGCAGCAGTGTGCAGTTGTAAGAAACCAGCAGCGTAAGATGTGAGCCAGAGACTACTGTGACATTTCTATTGTGAATCTGTGAGTGCGCTTGAGGAAAACAGTTTTTGAAATACTAGCGCTCTGCCTGTCATGAACTTCATTTCCCCATACCGTAAGGGCAGCGTATAGGGACAGCATGAGCTCTCAGAGGCCGGGTGTTTCCATTTAAAAAATATTTTTTCCTGCTGTAGTGGTGCGTGCTCCAAATTTCAAAGGTGGTGTTTCTGACATTCCAGCTTCCCTGCCTGTTGCTGTGCAGCCGCAAGCAGAGGGAATGGCAAACTGCAGGAGTGGTTCTAGTTCCTTGTTTTCCTCGAAGTGCGCGTGCAGGAGCATGCGCAAATTATCATGACGACATGGGGGCAGATTTACAAGAAAGTGACTCAGTGCATGCTGCAAGCCATTTGGCTGCGCCGCACTGAGTCACTTTCAAAGCACAGGGTTGCGACATATTTACAACAATATGTCACATCTCTGTGCTTCCCCCTGCGCTGGCGCACAAACTGCTGCCATGCGCTGGCGCAGGCACCCTTGCACCATGGTGCAAGGATGCCTGCATCGAGGGGAGATTGTTTTTGTTCAAGAAGGGTTCCCTTCCTGCAAAAAAACAATCTGGAATGCCGTTTTTCAAATTCTATGTGTGCTGCATTAGCACACATAGAAGATGAAAAATATCATTGTTTCAATGATTGTTAATGTGCAGGAAGGGACACCTTCCTGTACATAAACAATCATTAAAGTGATTTCCTCTTTCTATGTGTGCTGCAGAATGCAGCACGCATAGAAAGTGAAAAGAAAACGAGGAGAAATTAATAAATTTCTCCTCGTTGCGCCTCCCTACGCCTCCCCTGGGGAGGCGTAGCATTCACACGCATTTCCAGATTTACGATTCCACGTAAACCTGGAAATGTGGCTGGTTCCATGGGTGTTGCGTGGGAACACCCACAGCAGCACCAATGGAACACCCCTTTCACGCAAAGTGCTGCGTGCAAAGGGGCCATATTTACAAGGACAGGAAAAGTCATGCAGTGTGGCTTTTCCTGTTCTTGTAAATATGGAGCAGTAAAATGCGCCACCGGTGCCGCACTGGTGGCGCAAGGGGCTTGTAAATCTGCCCCTTGGAGCGCGAACTTATGGCATGTCAAGTGTTTCCTGGGCAGTGCTTCATGTCATAAATGATGGAATCTTGATGTGGGCATTATTTGTAGTCCTTTCAACTACAAAAAGTCTTTGAGCGGCAGTGCCTGAGTATTTCGTGAATATTGGTGTTGGGAGAGAATAAAGGGTAAATAAAACCTCTTCGCAGGACGTGTGCACATCACACAGATCTCTCACGCTGATGCGCACAGCCATGATATCCACATTTTAAAAAAAACTGGGGAAGAAACTGGAACTCCAGCTTATTTTAAATATCATTTGAAATGGTAACCTGTATCCTCTTTTTACAGGTGATAAGAGTGCCTCGTATAGTAATTATCTTAACTCAGACTCTTAAGAAGTATGTTGAGTGCTATTCTGATTTTCTACCTAGTTGTGAGTGCCATGCTGAAGGTTTCCTGCATGTGCAGAAGTATTTTAAGTGCTATTCTGATTTTCTTCTTAGTTATGTGTATTTGAATGCCTTTCAGTTATTGTGACATGCTGCACATGTTGACTTGTCTGTGCATACTTTTTCATTACCTGCATTTCATTGATGGATCTTACTTAATTACCTACTTACTTTGTCATGTTTTTTACTGCTACTGATTTTGTACAGTTAGTACCTTACTGAATTACTAGGTCTGGGCGTGATTTGGACAAAGGTGTGCATTTGTATCTTGTGCATTTGTTTCTTGAGGTTACTATTGGGGAGGTTTTGTTTTCACCCATACGTTACATGCTTTTACTAGTGCTGGGATTTCTGTTTTTTGCATCCCAAATTATTCTTACTGTTGCTGGTGATGGGGCAGAGTTCCTGTAACCCAAACCTTATTTACTATGTGTTCTTAAGGTGTTGGGACATGTCTCAAACCATTTTGAGGGAGCATGTTGCAACCCCAAACTTTACGTACATTTTCTGAAGGTGGGCAGGTTGTTTCGCTCAAACCATTTTACATTAACATTACATGTGAGGGTGCATATTTGTGACTTTTACTGATGATGGGCATTTGTCTTGTGATCAAACATTTACATTTGCATTTACATTTTACACTTACATTACATGTGATGGGGCACATTAGTTCCACACAGTGCTTACTTTTTACTGGTGATGGGCATCTGAATTAAGCTCAAACCTTTCTAGCATTTACATTTTACTTCTGCATTACATGTGATGGGGTATATTGGATATGACCTCAAGCACTACATATATTTACTGGTCTTGGGTATTTACGCCCAAATCGTGACACATTTACATTTTACGGGGTGCATGTCTTGCACCCTGGTGCTCTCCTTACTATTGCTGGTGATAGAGCATCTACTTTGCACCACCCAAAAATAGGCATATGTGTTGCGCCCATATGGGGCATAATGATACTCGAAGGGGCACATGTATTGCACCCATATGCTGAAGGGGAGAGTGTGTGTGTGTGTGTGTTTTATCTCTGTATTTACTCGTTCTCTACATGTCTGTTTTTGATGATGAGTGTTTTTCTTTTTTTTTAATTGTGGATTGTTATTGTCTCCCGAAAGGAGGGAGGTGTGTGATATCCTGCTCTTCTTGCTATGTATTACTTCCTTTGGATTCTGTGCCCTGCTGCTCAGCCACAGTGTGTGTGATGTGATAGAATGTTCATGTGTGCCTGGTCGAGTGAATGTCAGTTGAAGTGTGTGGGCTGAGCAGCTGTGATGCTGCTCTCAGTGGGGCTACTACCTTATAACTTACAATTCCTGTAACCTCTGACTCCTACATGAAATTGAAGAATAAACTTTCAGCTTGTTTCATCATCTACGCTGGGTACCCTCATTCCTACAATTTTACTCATAGGAAACTGCAATGTCCCAGGGTTGGGCACCTCAGGACATTGCTGGAGCCGGCCCTGGTAGGTAGCGGTCCCTAGGGTCATTTAGGGCACCAGGAGAGGGGCCACGCGGCACCCCTCCTTTCTTTACATTTTCCCCGGGGAGGTGGCAGTCCTCGTGGGTCTGCCATGGACCCCCTACATTATTTAATTATAGCCACGGGGAGGTGGTGGTCCTTGGAGCAGCGGGGGTGGATGGGCCACCCTCAAATATGGTATCTGAGCCCAGGGAGGTGGCGGTCCCCAGGGCTGCGGGGGAGACCACAGGGTCTCCCTCACCAGTGAGTTGGCAGTCCCTGGGGCAATGGGTGGGCCTAGTGGGCCCCCTGCATTAGTATACAACAGTGCCCTGGGGAGGTGGTAATCCCCGGGGCAGCAGGGGAGCCGCACGGCTCCCCGCATATTATTACTGCCCTGGGGAAGTGGCAGTCCCCGGGGCTGCTTGGAGGCCGTAGGGCCTTCCAGCGTGGTTTTTATTTCAATAATGTATGTGCCCTGGGGAGGTGGAGGTCCCCGGGGCAGTGGGGGGGGGGCGAGCGCCCTCTGCATTTATACTGTTCAGTGCCCCGTGGAGGTGGTGGTCCCTGGGGCCTCAGAAGAGCCTAGGAGGGGGCCCCCTCCTTGATTACGCGCATGCCCTTGGGATTTGGCCCTCCCAGGGGCTCTAGAAAAATACACGTCTTTTTATTTATTTGCCCGATTTCAAGTGTCCACCCGCGAGTCCACAGCATAATTAAGAAAAAAAAACCTTTTAAACCCCTTTATATCTGTGGAGTCAAGGTATTCCTACCCTGCACCCTTTTCTTTAAAAAAAAAGAACATTCTGGGACTCAGCTTCAAGCCGAGTCCCAAGATGGCTGCCAACACTTCCTGGTTGGCAGGCAATCAAATTGTAGTAGGATCCGCGAGTCCACTACAAGGACTCATGCCCACAGATATTTATATTTTTTAAAGTTAGAAATCTGAAAAGCTAATGAACGGATTTCTATCAAATCAAAAAAAGGAAGCTTTCTCGACCAACATCTAGCTTTCTGCCAAATTTCGTGTAATTCCATTCAGCGGTTCAGGCTGCAGTCGTGTTCCCAAAAAAAAAATCCTCATAGACAACGTGTTTTGGGTCCCCCTTTTTTCTCAGGTCCCGCTTGACGGATCACCCCGAAACTTTCAACAGAGCAGCTGAACCAAAAATGGGAAGGTTTGTGAACATTTAGTGGAGATTCGTCGAGTGGCGCCAAAGTTATTGGCAAAACAAAAAACACGTTTCCTATGGAAACTTTGGTCCTAACTATAACTACCTACAGGATAGATATATATATTACGGGTTGGCTATTTGGTATTAATTAAACTTAGTCTTCGATTCAATAAGTGCTTGCAGGATCAAAAAACTGGTTTAGAAAGGCACACCGAATAGCAATTTGGAAGAGGGCATGTTTAGGGCCTCCCTTCCAAATTGCAATTCAGAATGCTATGTATCAATGGTGTGTGGCTGTAATTTCAGTTGTAAATGATTTCTAGGTTACCGATTCCTCAAAAGAGGTGGTAACCCATTCCTAAAGGGGAATGAGTCACTCCACTACCAACACTTAAAGAAACTTTGTAAAAATAGGTTTTTAAAAAAAAATGCAGCATCATTTCCTTTGAACAAAACACTTACATTTAAACAGTGGAGTAATAATAGCTCCCGGGGCCCGCTCTGGCACTCTGTACAGGCTGCAGGACCCCCGCACTGAGAGATCCTCCATGCTTTCTGCAAGGAGGCCCCCCTAAAGTTTAATTATGCTTATGCATTTAAATAAATATATATAAATATATATTTACTGAAAAAACCATAGGTTTCAGGGACATTATAGTTAGGAATAAGCATTTAAAAAACCTTTGAAATTCACTGAAAAAACCATAGGTTTCAGGGACGTTATAGTTAGAAATTAGCATTTAAAAAACCTTAGAAATTCACTGAAAAAAACACAGGTTTCAGGGACGTTATAGTTAGTTGGACATTTCACTCATACAAAATCAGAGAAATTCGGCCGTTATAGTTAGTTGAGCTAACTATAACTCGCGCCCCCGCAATGCCCTGCTGATGACGTCACATAGTACATCACTCCCCCACAGATCTGGTGTCTTTGATAGCTAGACTTCACGAGGACAACTATGCCCAGGTCAAATGTGGTACAAGTGGTGAATTAACTGACAAAATACCCATAAAGCGCGGGGTGCGCTGGGGGTGCGTGCTTGCTCCTACATTATTTTCTCTGTTCATTAACGATGTGGCCAGTAGCCTATTGGATTGTAGGAATGACTCTCCTGTCATGAATGGCACGAAAGTCTCAATCCTGCTCTTTGCAGATGATTCTTTACTTATTTCCACAACCCCAATGGGCTTGCAAATCTTAGTGGATACGTTTTTAGACTTCTGTAAGAGCAGGAGTTTGGAACTTTATGTTGCCAAAACCAAATTCATGGTGTTTGGGAAAGCTAAGGGCAAAACAAGACAGGTGAGGATTGCACTCGAACCTCTAGAGCGGGTGAAAAACTTTGACTATCTGGGGATAAGACTAAGTGACACACTTTGTTGGGAGCAACAACTGGAAAAGAGCCATATAACCCTCTGTCACAGGTCAAAATCAATACTGAGATATCTCAGGCAGTCGCACACTTGATCATTGACTTCAGCACTAGAAGTGTATCGAGAAAAAGCTCAGAGTGGTGCTCTGTATGGAGCAGAGATATGGGAGTACATTAACACTAACAAACTGACGATTACTGAAAACATCTTTGCTGGATCACTTATCTCAGTATCTATTACTACCCCTCTAATTCCATTGTTCTTTGACCTAGGGACAAAAAGATTGGTGACATGGCCTCATTGAAACCCTTCATATACTGGCTGCGCTTGTGCACAACACCGCAACTTTCCGATTATTGTAACTCCTTGAAGGAGGTTTTGATGATTAGTGGTGCTAGAAGTCTACCTTGGTTTAAACACGTCGCAAGTTGGTTTAAAACACTTGGTATGTCAGAACTATGGAAATATCCAGAGAGGGCAACTAGAGAAGATCGATTAAAGCTCAAGAGTAGGCACTGGGTGGCTGTGGGAGAGCGCTATGCCACCAGGACAGCAAATGGCCAATTAACATTACAGTTTTTATCTGTCAAGCCACGCCCTTGCTTTGAACCCTTTCTGGATCAAATTACACCATTTGCCAAAAGTTTATACGTTAGATTCAGGTAAGGCAACCTTTTATTAAGGTTTCCTAGCAATCAGGCTGCAGGTCTATCGTCAGAACTATGCCCAGCCTTTGCTAGAACAAAACAGCCTGAAGAACATATACTCTTTTTTTGCACTAAATACCAAATGATCCGCAGGAGATGGATACGACCGATCTGCTTAAACATTGGAGTTAGGCAAAACCGGGTTGCCTATAGAATCCTGAAAACTGATACTACAGGACCAATAGTTTTTGCGGTCAGCCGCTCCTTTTTCTCATTCTGGATCAATCGACAGAAGTTTCTGACGTAGGTGATGCCGATTGTTATCATTAGAATTAATTTCTACGATCACAAAATTTTGGTTATAGGCGCAAATGAACTGGGTGTTGCACACAAGATTTACTTGCAAGCTTCCCAAGTGCTGTGTTCTTTTCTTTAAATGCATGATGGTTAACAGGATGACTGCTTGTTTTAATGGTTTTACCATTTTATTCATGCTCTTTTTACTACATATTTTAGATGTGACCCATGAATTTTACCTTGTTTTAATTGTTTTAACTTGTAAAGTCTTGTATGTATTTGAATACTTTGATGGCTTCAAGAAAAAAGCCAAATAAAGTTGTTCGAATTACATCACTCATGACATGGTCAGTGACATCACTGATGACATCACTGATGACATCTCAAATTACATCACTGATGACATCACTGATCACATTATCCAGTGACTGTGTGTTTCTGAAAAGTTTAAATATGTTTTATATATATATATATGCCAAGGTGTATTGAAGAACGAGTGGGTGTATGAGTGTCTGAATGGATGTTGTAGTAGGTGCGTGACTGACTATATAAGTGAGTGATTAAATGTGTCTTACTGAATGGATGGGTTAGTGACTAATCTGTGTGAATGTCTGTATCAGTCTGTCAGTTGGTGTGTAAGCGCTGCATGGGTTGGTGAGTAGCTTCATGAGTGTCTATATGGGTTATTGAATGGTTGTCTGAGTACCTGTATGGGTGCCTGAGTGTCTGTGTGGGTGGGTGGGGGGTATGTGACTCCATGCATGGATGTGTCAGTGGGTGATTCACTGGGTATATGGGTTCAAGAGTGCATCTGTGAGGGGCTGTATGGGTGGGTGAGTGTGTGTATGGGTGTGTTGGTGAGTGAATGGATGTCTCAGTGGTGCATGTGTGAATAACTACATATATGAAAGGCAGTATATGTGAGTGTTGGAGTATATAAATGACTATATGCGAGAGTGAGTGATTGTGAGAGTGGCTGTATGGATGAGTGTGTGCTTGTGTCAGTGATTGTATGTGTTAGTATCTGTATGAATAAGTGAGGTGGTGTGTGTATAACTGTATAGGTGAGTAAATGGGAGTGTGATTGATTCTTTGCATGACGGACTAGGTGTGTGAGTAACTCTATGGGTGAGTGGCGGTGTGTGAGTGTCTGTATGGGTGTATGAGTGCATATGATATTGGCTGTATTGATGAGTGACTGCATGTATGAGTGACTGTATGGGTGAGTGAGTGGATGTGTGTGTAGACCTAGGAATCAGTGAGTGGGTATGTACTAACTGGTATTGGTGTGTCTATGGTTTCGAGAATGGTAGTCTGTATTTTAGAGTGGGTGTATCAAAGGTTATATTAGGGTGTGAGGAGGTGCATCAGATGATCACGTGGATGAAGTCATCAGTGATGTCATTTGAGATGTCATCAGTGATGTCATCAGTGATGTCACTGACCATGTCATGAGAGATGTAATATGTGATGTCATCATTGCGGGGGCGTGAGTTATAGTTAGCTCAACTAACTATAACGGCCGAATTTCTCTGGTTTTGTACGAGTGAAATGTTCAACTAACTATAACGTCCCTGAAACCTGTGGTTCTTTCAGTGAATTGCTGAGGTTTTTTAGATGCTAATTTCTAACTATAACATCCCTGAAACCTATGGTTTTTTCAGTGAATTTCAAAGGTTTTTTAATTGCTAATTTCTAACTATAACGTCCCTGAAGCCTATGGTTTTTTCAGAGAATTTCAAAGGTTCTTTAAATGCTAATTCCTAACTATAACGTCCCTGAAACCTATGGTTTTTCAGTGAATTTCAAAGGTTTTTTAAATGCTAATTCCTAACTTTAATGTCCAAAAAACCTGTGCTTCTTTTAGAGACAATCTAAGGTTTTGTAACTTGGTTTTTAAATTTACAGTGTGTATAATTTACATTATGGATTAAAAACGCTTGTTCTAAATGTTTAAGCTTTTATAAAGGTAATGTGATGTTTTATCCTTTTTAAAATATGCATTTACATATTTTTTTTTTAAAGTGAGATTTGCGTACCGATCATGGACTGGTCACGGTGGGTGCAAGAATCCAAGAATCCTGCCGCCATATTGGTTAAGTTGTGCACGATACGCGTAAGGTATGCGATGGGTGCGCGGTTCTCATTTTTCATGTTTTAAACATTTAAATACATGATATATATTATAAATGTATTAAATCAATCGTATATGCTTTATTGAAAGAGTTATAAAAGTGATATTTACATAAATAATATGGATATTAAACTTCTTATAATGAAGTTACAGGAGCCGCGACGGTCCAGCGTAACCTCACATACATATTTCCGGGGTCGCATCAGGTACGAGAATCCAGCACAAGTTATTTAGTTTTAAAAGTATATATGTATAACTTTATTATATATATTATACCAAGAGATTAATATACACATTTGTAAATATTGTATATTTGTAACTGGAATAAAGATATAATATTGTTAAATATATTTTTCGATAATCACGTCTGGTGCGCCCTGGTTGCGCTTCAGGTACGCGATTCCCATGTGACTTCAAAAGAAAGCATTTCATTGGTCAAGAAGCTTTTTATTCTAGAACTTGCAGGACCCCACCCATATTTTTCATTCTTCCAAGAACATCTTCAGAAGACACAGTTCTTCTTTATTGCATTTTTTGGGTGTTTTTTTCAATCCACTGGAAAAATGGCTTCTTCAATTCTACCTCAGGACATTCCTGGAGAAGAAGAAGATTTGGAAGAACCAGTTAAGCAGCGTTATGAAAGTGTCGTGTGGGCTTTTTTTGCAAATCCAGCTGGCGAAAAAAAGGTGAATGCACGCAAGGTGACCTGCACTTTATTTCAAAGGCTGCTCTCTCGGGGATCCGACAAAAAATACTCCTGTGGCACTTCATCAATGAGGAAGCACCTGCAGACAATGCATCCACGTCATCTTGCACGAGAGCAACATCGTCGCGAACTACAGCAACAAAGTCAGCAAGATGATCAGGTAGCAGGGCCTAGCACCTCGGCAGGTTCTTCTGCATAGACCCAAAGAGGCCAAATAATCCCTGAGTTTGCTGGACTTGAGCAGCGGTGCATTAAGTGCAAGAAAGTTCTTTGTTGTGGAGAGCAATCTGAGGATGCTGTTGTGGTTGCTGCGAAAAACCACTGTTGT
This sequence comes from Calotriton arnoldi, assembly GCA_963921515.1. NCBI lineage: Eukaryota > Metazoa > Chordata > Amphibia > Caudata > Salamandridae > Calotriton > Calotriton arnoldi. Next base: position 102,658 of record CAWUFW010002137.1, read on the forward strand.
TAATTTTTCTTTTGTTTGTTTTTGCAATGAGTTTTTAATTGGAAAATGTTTGGGAAAGTTTTCTCAGTTCATTCTGTTGATTTTTATATTTTTTTTTAAAAACACCCAAAAATACATAAAAGAGTTAAAAAACACAAAAATAATTAAAAAGAAAAAAATGTGTTCTTTTAGAACCACCTATTTGGTTAAAAATAGACAAACTTCTATGTGTTGTATGATTTGCGGCAAGTGTAATATATGGAGGAGTGCATGGGTAGTGCGTGAGTGATTGCATGAGTGCAGGGGTAGTGCCTGAGTGCATGGGTAGTGCCTGGATGATTGCATGAGTGCATGGGTAGTGCCTAGGTGATTGGAGGAGTGCATGGGTAGTGCGTGAGTGATTGCATGAGTGCAGGGGTAGTGCCTGGATGATTGGAGGAGTGCATGGGAAGTGCCAGGGTGATTGCATAAGTGCAGGGGTACTGCATGAGTGCATGACAATCCGCACTTCACATTTAAAACAGACACCTAGATTGTGCAGCATACTTCAAGTGAACCTTTCTACAGACTCACACAAAGTAGCCTAATCACTAATCACTCTGCCAACATGTCTTAAACCTCACTTTTGTGCTGCAGCTTCACCATTCTAATACTACTCAGAGTGTTGAGCCTAGTCAAATACAAAGCACCAACCCTTCGCATGTCTCCGCTGTAGGTTTCACTATATTCCTGAAAGCATGCATGCATATGTCTGTATCTTTTGCTAGTGACACCATATATAAAAGAAGCATACAAATAGATGTATACCTGTGTTTTATATATCTATCATCTTGAGATGCATAACACATATGAGAACACATGTGCAAGTAGAGACATACCTCAGTCACAAGACCAGGAAGACCTTTAAACATGACAGACTGCACTTTACATTTCAAACACACAACTACATTTATGTGGCATACTTCAAGTGAACCATTCCACAGTTTCACACAAAGTAGCATAATCACTAATCCCTCTGCCAACATGTCTTAAACCTCACTTTTGTGCTGTAGCTTCACCATTCTGCGACTACTCAGGGTGTTGGACCTAGCAAAATATAAACCGGCAACCCTTCGCATGTCTCTGCTGTACGTCTCACTATATTCCTGAAAGCATGCATGCTTATGTCGGTGCCTTTTGCTAGTGACATCATATATAAAAGAAGCATACAAATAGATGTATACCTGTGTTTTATACATCTAGCATCTTCAGATACATAACACATATCACAATACATGTGCAAGTAGAGACATACCTCAGTCACAAGACCGTGGAGACCTTAAAACGTGACAGACTGCATTTCACATTTAAAACAGACACCTACATTTATGCGGCATACTTCAACTGAACCTTTCCACAGACTCACACAAAGTAACATAATCACTAATTCCTCTGCCAACATATCTTAAACCTCACTTTTGTGCTGCACCATCACCATTCTGCGACTACTCAGGGTGTTGGGCCTACAAAATATAAACCAATAACCCTTCGCATGTCTCTGCTGTAGGTCTCACTATATTCCTGAAAGCATGCATGCATATGTCTGTACCTTTTGCTAGTGACACCATATAAAAAAGAAGCATACAAATACATGTATACCTGTGTTTTATACGTCTAGCATTTTCAGATGAATAACACATATCACAATACATGTGAAAGTAAAGACATACCTCAGTCACAAGACCATGAAGACCTTTAAACATGACAGACTGCACTTTACATTTCAATCAGACAATTACATTTATGCGGCATACTTCAACAGAACCTTTCCACAGACTCACACAAAGTAGCATAATCACTAATTCCTCTGCCAACATATCTTAAACCTCACTTTTGTGCTACAGCTTCACCATTTTGCGACTACTCAGGGTGTTGGGTCTAGTGAAATATAAACCAGCAACCCTTCGCATGTTTCTGCTGTAAGTCTCACTATATTCCTGAAAGCATGCATGCATATATCTATACCTTTTGCTAGTGACACCATATATAAAAGAAGCATACAAATAGATGTATACCTGTGTTTTATACATCTACCATCTTGAAATGCATAACACATATGAGAACACATGCACAAGTGGAGACATACCTCAGTCACAAGACCATGAGGACCTTTAAACATGACAGACTGCACTTTACAAACAGACAACTACATTTATGCAGCATACTTCAAGAGAACCTTTCCACAGACTCACAGAAAGTAGCATAATCACTAATTCCTCTGCCAACATATCTTAAACTTCACTTTTGTGCTGCACCATCACCATTCTGCGACTACTCAGGTTGTTGGGCCTAGCAAAATATAAACCAATAACCCTTCACATGTCTCTGCTGTAGGTCTCACTATATTCCTGAAAGCATGCATATGTCTGTATCTTTTCCTAGCGACACCATATATAAAAGAAGCATACAAATAAATGTATACCTGTGCTTTATACATCTACCATCTTGAGATGCATAACACATATGAGAACATATGTGTAAGTAGAGACATACCTCAGTCACAACTGGGCCTGGGCGGTGAACTTCGCTCCGTTCGCGGAGTTTGCAGAGTTTTCTGCACTTCGCACTCCGCAGAGCTCGCGGAGTGTAGAAAACTCCGCTTCGCGATCTGCAGCAGAGTTTTTTCCCCGCTCGCGATCGCAAACAGTAAGTTCACGATTGCGAACAGTAAGTTCGCGAGCGCGAGCTACCGCTCGGGTAGAATTTCTACCCGAGCGGCAGGAATACCAGCACAAACTGCAGTTCGCACTGCACTCCGTCACTCGCGGAACTTCGCTGAGTTTTTTTGTAACTTTGCAGAGTTCTGCGTAGCAAAACTCAGCAAACTACGCCCAGGCCTAGTCACAACACCATGCAGACCTTTAAACATAACAGACCGCACTTTACAATTCAAACACACAACTACATTTGTGCAGCCTACTTCAAGTGTACTTTTCCTCAGACTCATACAAAGTACCCTAATCACTAATCCCTCTGCCAACATATCTTAAACCTCACTTTTGTGCTACAGCTTCACCATTTTGCAACTACTCAGGGTGTTGGGCATAGCGAAATATAAACCAGCAAACCTTTGCATGTCTCTGCTGTAGGTCTCACTATATTCCTGAAAGCATGCATGCATATGTCTGTATCTTTTGCTAGTGACACTATATATAAAAGAAGCATACAAATAGATGTATACCTGTGTTTTATACATCTACCGTCTTGAGATGCATAACACTTATGAGAACACATGTGCAAGTAGAGAGATACCTCAGTCACAAGACCATAAAGACCTTAAAACTTTACAGACTGCACTTCACATTTCAAACAGACACCTAGATTTATGCGGTATACTTCAAATGAACATTTCCAAAGACTCATACAAAGTAGCATAATCACTAATTCCTTAGCCAACATATCTTAAACATCTCTTTTCTGCTCCTTCACTATTCTACTACTACTCAGAGGGGCATATTCTCAAGGACTTATCGCCGATTTATCGGCACTTTAGCGCCGCAAAAGTGGCGATAGATTTATCGCCCTATTCTCCAGCTGGTGCAAACTGCGGATATCGCCAGTTTTCCAGCGATAGCTGCCGCAAAAAACATCGCCACGCATGAGAGCGACAACTAACGCTAATGATATGCAGAGTAGGCGTTCCCGTGCAAAAACACACGAAAACACCACTTCGCGATATTCCCAACAACCAGCCAGATCGGCGAAGCGATCCAAAAACAGGCGATAAGGCGTGTTAGCAGCAGGGATTTAACACCTGCCTTTTACTGGTGTTAAGTAGGACGACAACCTGCAGTATGAAAGGGAGCCCAGCCCAGAGCCACATCTGAAGACCAACAGATGTCATGGAGCCAATAATCATGCAGCTTGGAGACCCAAGAGGGTCACAACACCCACCGCAACCACCCCCAGGACCCCCCCCGGACCACCCCCCAGGACTACCACCTAGGCAGCGCAGAAGAAGACAGCTGACCTTCCGAAACGGCATGGTCCCTCAGCCACACAATTGCAGAATGTGGGGAGAGGTGGGAACCAAGTATGTGTGAAGGAGGCAAGTCACCCATGAAAAAGAATGTACACAATGCCAAGTGTGGCAGTGATGTGCTGGACAGACTTCAGTATGCAGAGCACAGACATGTCCATGTGGACATATACTGCTGGTGTTTGTAGTGTTGTGGACAGTGGACGCAACCATGTTACCTCAGGCAGTGGGGAAGACCTCGGTCACGTAGCTGTGTTGTCCCCCCCTGTAAGCGTAAGCAGAGTGGGCTGGCCAGCGTACGCCAGTCCAGCATAGGAGTGTGAATAAGTATGCCGGGGCTCTGGGCGTGGTTCACTTCGGGGATGGCCAACGCGTCTGCCAGGGTGGCACCCCACACCCTACCACGAGTCCGCCGCCATGACTGCCAGCCTCCTCAGCCGATCGCTGGCTCCCGCGACACAGGCCTCCAGCGCACCCAGTGGCACAGCACCACGGAGTTATGTGTGTGCTGACTACTGCCTTCGGCCTACACTGCGGTCAGCAGTTCCCCCAATTCAAATTGAGTCTTAATTTATTTATGGCGCAGTCCAGTAGGCAACAGACATTGCTTCCAGTGCGGCCTGCCCGGACGACACATCATCGCAGGCTGTGCACCCGCTGAGCGCTTCAGGTGCCACCAACTCTGTGCAGCTCAAGTCATCGCCACGTGGCTGTGGGCCCTTTCTGACTGCTGCCTCCGGCCTACACTGCGGTCAGCAGGGCTCACACATATCGAATCCAATCCTGACCTGCAAAGACACGCCATCATCGCTGGCTGCACACCCGCTGAGTGCTACAGGTGCCACTAACTCAGTGCACCACAAGTCATCGCCACATGGCTGTGGGCCCTTGCTGACCGCTGCCTCCGGCCTACACTGCGGTGAGCAGGGCTCACACATATCGAATCCAATCCTGACCTGCAAGGACACGCCATCATCGCAGGCTGCACACCCGCTGAGCGCTTCAGGTGCCACTAACTCAGTGCACCACAAGTCATGGACCCTTTATGTTTGAATCTTGTGTGTGTGATTCCAGATCTGGTGCCCCTACCTCAGTGCACTGCTAGTGATGGACCCTTTATGATTGAATCTTGTGTGTATAATGTCAGATCTGGTGCCCCTACCTCAGTGCACTGCAAGTCTTGGACCCTTTATGATTGAATCTTGTGTGTGTGATGTCAGATCTGGTGCCCCTACTTCAGTGCACTGCAAGTCATGGACCCTTCATGATTGAGTCTTGTGTGTGTGAACCGATGATCACTGTTCTAGTTGTTGCCAGCACCAACCACTCCCTGAGGGCTGGCTTACACTCACCCCACACCCATCCAGCACAGGCGTCACTGGACATGTGACCCTGGTAATAAAATGGGCCGGGCGCACGTGCCCGTAGCCAGTTCCACTATCTATCTAAGTGTGTCCATGTGGTCATTATGTATGCATGATGGCCCAGGGCCCTACCACATTACATTGTGCTGTGGACAGCGGACGCAACCATGTCACCTCAGGCAGTGGGTAAGACCTTGGACACGTAGCTTTGTCGTACTCCCCTGTAAGCGTAAGTGGAGTAGGCTGGGCCAGCGTACGCCAGTCCAGCATAGGGGTGTGAAGAATTTGCCCGGGGCTCTGGGCGTGGTTCAATGCTGACCTGGACAAGGAAATGACTAATGCGTGTGTCTCTGTTGTAGTGTCGGTGCCACCCGGCCCGCAATCAACAATGTTGCAATGTAGCATGCACCCGGAGGGCGGGCTCGCACGAACGGAGAAATGAAGGAGCGCAACACCGCTCGGGGTCTGGGCTCATACATGCCAAGTGTTGTGTGTATCTGTATTGCTGCAGCATGAGCCAAATGCCTAGCCTTAATCGCAGCGTGAGTACAGCCAGGCAGGAACTCTACATCTGTGTCTGCCCTATCCTTACCATAGGCCTACACTCACGTTGGCGCCCACCTTCAACGGCCAACATCACAGTGTCAGTGTCAGGCTTGTGGACATGCGCAGCCAGGCATGACAATGGTGTGCCGTAGGAGTGCAAGCGATGCCACCGCGCAGCGCACAAAAGTAAATAGGCTCGGGGGAAGGGAGGAGCAGCTGTGAGGCAACGTTACATACAGTGATGACGCTCATTTGCCACATGCAAGACATGTCAAACATGAATCCCAAAGTCGCACACATCCCACCCCACCCCCAACAAGCCACATCACATTTCCTGAATGCAAGCAGATGACAAACTAACATTAGGGATGAAAGCTCCTTTGTCTGAGCTATCAGGCGGAAGCACATCTGCACCTCCGACCTCGGAATTGCATGTGCCCGGCACCCCCGGACAGATACTATAGCAGCTGATGACGACTCCCACACTACGCACAGCCAGACGAAAGACCAACGTATACACACCCCACACACAGAAGTCCTTGCTCGAAGTTATCTTGCATGGAATGGCCTTCACACTTACTCCCACACCATCCCAGGCGTACAACCGTTGCACACTAAAACAACTCAATGATCCGAGCTGTGGCATTTCATCCAAAGAACTGGCGCAGGTCAGAACAGTGCCGCTTCAACCAGAGCCACTAACGCAATGGCAGAACATCCCGGACACATGCACAACCCCTGTCACGTGGAACTGTACCGTGCACATATGCTGCATTTATTGGGGGCACTGCCATTGGCAGTGCTGCGGATCAGTTACCGGCTAAGCTTCTGCCTTGCCAACGTCACCTGTGTTGCATTGTTGATCGTGCATATTCGAGTGGTCCATGGATGTCTGCCTATCCAACAGGACGGTAGCTGAACTGGATTTTGACATGTGTGTGCACCCCCTGTTGGCCTACGATGAGGAGTGTCACCGTGATACCCGTTTATGGGATGCCTTGATACTTGGCATACATGCTGGCAGCTGGACCTGGGAGATTGCACAACTCCTCGTGTGCAGTGACCACATTGAACCGCTCCCTGATTGGGCTGTAGTGCTAATTGGTGAAAGGGGGTGGACGCAGCGCATCTGTCCGGACCTGCTAATGGATTGCCTTGCCGTCCTGTTTGATGAAGTCAACAATGACCTCATGTTGGAAATGATAGCCTACGAAGCTGCAATCGCTTTCATGGACGAGTAACTACGTACCTGCAGCCACAACAGATTGGAACCCATTGCACATGTCCCAACACCTTGTTGCATCTTGGAGATCTGGTCACATATCCCACGACAACAATGGACATGGCTGCATTCGCCTGGACTCCGAATACATGAGCGGACAACAACTCGGGTTAACACACACCTGTGAAAGGTGAGGCACTCCCCCGGAGTGGACTGCGGCACTTGGCAATGTTCCAAAATTCTGATGTACTGCTGCATTGGTCTGCATGTTGTGGCACTTATCTTGCCCGTACTGACACGCATATGCTAATAAAGTCTACGCACCTTCACTTGTATTCAACTGTGATGAGTGTTGATTTGAATGACAATGTGTGTCTCACTGCCGATCTGGGCCACGCCCATACATGCGCATTGATAGCATTACGCAGGGAGTACCTTTTTGTGGAATCACTGTCCCTACATTCATCCATACTTTCAATACTTGATTGATCATAGCCATGACACATCTGTGTGAATTAGAATGTTTTATTCACATTCAGTGGAGTGTTGAAGCTGGACCAGTACAGGGCCATGCAAACCCCACTTTACATTGTTGCCCCGTGGAGGGCCAGCCAGAGTCCTTTAGGGATTGACAAGTTCATCGGATGAGGAAGACTTCAGTCCGCAGTGTGATTGCTGTGTCATTGGTAACCAAACAAAATATGGCAGTCCATGTCAAGGTCCAAGGTGAGTGTCGCTGAGTGTATCGGGGGACAGTGGAAGGTGTTATTCCAGGGCATGATGCAGAGGGCAGAACCAAGCTGAAACAGGCCATATGGTGGAGATGAATGCTACCACTTCATTCTTACCACAAAGCCAGATTCATCATCATCTTCGTCCTCTGATGTGTCAGGTGCCTCACATGTGGGTGGTGGTGTTTAGTCTGCATCACTGTGTGGCACTGACACATCAGGGGCCGGAGGTGGAATGTCTGCCGCACGGTGTGGCACTGACACTTCAGGGGGCAGAGATGTGGATGGAGTAGGAGCAGCAGCATTCATCTGCGCCAGGCCTTGTGGCGGCAATGCCATGACAAGGATCTGCAGGGAATGGAAGATCCCAGCTACAGCTCGCTCGTGTGCAGCTGTGGCAAACATTCTTTTCGCCTGCATCCGCTCCAAGCTCTCCATCATTCTCCTTATGTGTCCCAACTCCCGGCTGACATCGCTGGAGCCACTCTGACTAGACAGTTGTTCTTGGCTCTGAGTCATGACTCCAGCGATGTCAGCCATGGATTGTTGGAGAGCATGGAGCGGACAGTGGGTGTCCGTTAGGGACTATAAGTGGTCCCTGATGGGACTTAGACACCCACGTATGGCATCTAGTTTGGCTGCCATGAGGTCGAACCCCACCCGCAGCTGATCAGCCATCTTCTCCAGGCACCCTAACACACGGCGTTGGAATGCCATGTGTTGGTCGTCGGGGTCCTGGGAGACAGCCGTGGTGGTGGGTGCTTCCTGCTGTGTGGTCTGTGCAGGGGGTGGGGTCTCCTCGATGCAGCTGGGCTGCCCTGCTCCTGGAGGTGGGGTGCCGAAGCTGTCCGTGAGCTGTTGACGGGCATCGGTGTCGATGTTGGGGAGGTCCTCTTCATCATCAGTGCTGAGTTGTTGGGTCTGCTCTGCAGGAGGTGTTTATTCTCCCTCTGCAATGTGAAGGGGAGATGCAGATTGACATTGTGTTCACATGTATGTTCACGCAGTGTAGAAGTTTACTTACAGACTGCATGACAATGTACATTGTGACTGTTTGTGAGGAGATGCCTATTTGATGCGGGACAGTTGACATTTCTACACCATCGGGGATGTGAGGCTGTACTTGTACATTATCATCTCACAGTTTCCTGCTATGCCAAATGCGAATGGCTATTTTCTACACACAAGCGGCAGCAGTTGTGTCCTCTGTTCTGTTGTGAAGGTGTTGCAGTTTGTACCACATTGTTGTCAATGTTGAGGTGCTCTGATTCTTATGTGTGTGTGCTGCATTGTGGGTGTGTTGCCCCTTCAGCTCTGATTTTGCTGGCCCTTATCCCTTTCAGGCGGTGTGCCTTTCACTTCTGTGCTTATACAGTGCTGAGATATTGCAGACTTGGGTAAATTGGGCTCTTGGTCGGAGTTGTGACTCTTGGGCATGGTTTGTCCGCAGATGTGCTATACTTAATTGTGCATGTGTGCCATTGTGCCCATCTCCCCCTGTCCCCCCAGTCCCTGGTCGTTACTCACCCTGTTGCTGTTGGCTCAGGTCATGTTGTGCAGTGTCCGGTCCCCCAATGATGACTTGGGTCACCATTTCCTCCATCTCATCTAGCTCCTTGTGTGTCGCTGGACTCCCACCTCCAGTCTGTCTTGCTGCTTTCAGGTTGGCTGTGAGTTTCAGCTTGGTTTTGCGCTTCACATCAGTCCAGCGCTTCTTGCAGTCATCCACTTCCCTTCTCTTCACTCCGACTGCATTCACCTTGGCCAAGATGGACTGCCATATAGTATTTTTAGTTGCCAATGACACAGTGGAGGTGATGAACAGTTGGTGGTGGTGTTCTATCACCTCCGTAATGAGGATCTGGTTTTCCTGCGTACTGAAAGGCGGGTTCCTCTTCTTCTTCTCCTTGCCCTTCCCTGACCCCGAGGTCCCAGGCTGGTCCTCCGTGGGGCTTGTGGGGTTCTGGTTGTCCTCTGTACTTGCTCCGGCTACCTCCATGGTGCTTCGCAGTTGTTTGTGTTTTGTTTGTGTTTTTTGTTGCCGCTTTTATAGTGGTTTTTCCTGCCTGACTTCTGGGACTTGCAGGCCTGGTGCTGCTTATCGCTGGATTTTTTATCGCAGTTGGGCCCATCGCAACTTTTTTCACGTTAGGCTTTAGATTTTTATTGCCGTCCCGGTAATTTTATCGCGGACATTTGACGCGTTATCGGGAAACTATCGCATGTTACCGCCGTGTTGAGAATAAGACGTTAACACGGAGTTATTTTCCCGCGATAGACGGCGATGTGAAAAATTGCGTTAACCTATTTTGGCGATGATTATTGCTCGTTCTTGAGAATATCCCCCAGAGTGTTTATCCTAGCCCAATACAAAGCAAGAACCCTTCACATGTCTCTGTTCTAAGTCTCACCATATTCCTGAAACATGCATGCATGTGTCTCTACCTTTTGCTAGTGGCATCATATATAAAAGAAGCATACAAATAGATGTATACCTGTTTTTTATACATCTAGCATCTTCAGATACATAGCACATATGAGAATACATATGCAAGTAGAGATATACTTAAGTCACAAGACCATCCAGATCTTAAAACTTGACAGTCTGCACTTCACATTTCAAGCAGACACATAAAAGTATGCAGTATATTTGAAGCATACCTTTTCACAGACTCTCTATACCTGTGTTTTGCACATCTATCATCTTCAGATGGATAACACATATCAGAATATATCTCCAAGTACAGAGTTTCCTCAATCACAACAGTATGCAGACCTGAAAACTTCACAGAACACACTTCCCATTTCAAGAAAACGCCCCAAATTATATGGCGTATTTCAACTGTACCTCTCTAGAGACTTTTACAAAAAAGCCTAACCACTACTACCTCATGTCAACATGTTTTAAACCTCACTTTTGTGCTGCAGCTTCACCAATCTACTAGTACTCACAGTGTTGAGCCTAGCCACATACAAAGCAACAACACCTCTTTGTAATACATCTTGCATCTTCTAATCTATAAGACATATGACAATACATATGCAAGTACAGACATGCCTCAGTTACAAGTCCATGCACACCATAGAACTTGACAGACTGCACTTCCAAAATGAATGCAACACCTAAAATTATGCAGTGTACTTCAATTGTACATTTCCACACACTAATACAAACAACCATGATCGCTAATCCATCTTTCAATATACACATATCACTACACACAATCTATTCCAATCATCATTTAAGTTCAAGAAAACAAAGTACAATACACATCTCTACATTTAATGGAATATTTCAAACATCACATTTCTTCAATCATTTTTAAAGTTTAAAAATAATGCTAATACATAATACATCTCACAAATTTGTAACTCATCTTTCAAATAGTATTGTAGAATATGAATTATTAGAAACTCATAAAGAATTTTCTTTTCCACACAATCAATGTAAAGCACCACTCTCAACAAGGTAAAACCAGTAATGGCAAACTTTCCATCTCTTTCTCCACACAAATAAATGTAAGTAACAAATCACAATTCTTTCTACATTTTTTCAAATTGTGAAACACATTTTTATTGGTTAGACATGTTAACCCTTACCAACTGACTTCTAAAAGTGCCCAAACTGGTTTTGGAATTTTCTGGGGTCGCGACTCCACCGCGGTGCCTCAGTAAAGCGTTGCGATGGAGCTGCAAATCTATACGGGAGTTCAAAAACCTATTACTAATAATACTAGTATTATTTTTTAAGAACACACCACTTCTAAATATACGAGCGATTTGGGAAATCTTACTTTAATAACATATCACTTATATACAATTTAGAATTTCATATTTTAAACCACAGCTACATTTCAACCCTTCCCCCATTCTGCTTAATCCCAGTTTCCATAGTAACACTTTCTGCAACATTCAAATGAACTGGCAGGTCACAAGTTCAACATATTTTCAAGTTCAGCACAGCAGCTTACAAATGCAAATAGCAGGTGTGGTTTACTTTTGCAAAATATTACCTAATCCTATCTACTGTACCTTTCAAACATTTTTTAATAACCAATAAGAAACATGCTTCTTTAACAATTTCACATGCATCCTATTTTTCAGTGTACAATGTTAATAAACAGCCAATCAGTTATCTGCTTTTTCAAAAACAACATCTTGTCCACCATTTTAGATACCTCTCATTCTACCAACTGACTACCTCAGCTACAGACATCTTTTCATTACTTCCAGACATCCCTTCAAGATGCTTACAGTATGGATTGTTGGGCACAGCTATGTTTTCTGGTGCAAAAGGTATGCTGAACGCAGAGGTATTGACAAAGACCTAGGTATGCAGAATGTGGCTATTAAATGGATTGCACAGAGTGGATTAAAGTGGCACCAATTTATGCCTTTGGTTAAAACCTTTTTGCATCTCCAACCCCCTGACCTCATGATTGTGCACTGTGGTGGCAATGACCTAGGCACATTGACTGGGGTAGGTCTGGAAATGCTAATGAAGGACACCTTTGCACAATTGATGTTGCTTTTGCCTCAAACTGTCTTTGTATACTCTAATATATGCCAAAGACAGAAATGGAAGTGGTCAAATCAATTCTGTCCACAGATTGAAAAAGCTAGAAAGAATGTCAATAAAGCTGTTTCTGCTTACCTCAGAGACCATATGATGGGCTCCATCTATAACAACAATCTACGTTTTGATATGGATGACATCTACAGAAGTGATGGAGTACACTTCACAGATCAAGGAAACAGAGTCTTTCTCAACAACCTAAAGCTGTGCATCCGCACTTACATGTAGCTACAAAAACGCTTAATGAAAACAAGGGCTCTTTTTAGAGCCACCCAATAACACAATAGTGAATCTATTTTTTTTACACATACATACTCTTTTTTAATGTTTCTCTGGATTAGCGCACCCGTCGCGAATCTACAAAAGCATGAATTCAATGTACTACAACACAATACACTTTTCAGGTTTAACTTTGAATTTTTAATTTTATATATTTTTACTAACTCTATCAAATTTAATCTTATTATTAAGTTCAATCACACTACCTCTATAAAGCAAGTTCACAAATGCAACACTACCTTCTAAATTATATATTATTAAATTATTTATTTGAGGTGGATCCGGGAATCCAGCGCGAAGTTACAAGGGGGGCCGCGTTGAGAGCCGTGATGGGGTCGCAACTCCAAAATCAAACGCCCCACTTCCATTATTCGATATCCACCCCAGGGACCCCAACCCCTGGGGACCCCAACCCCTGGGGCATGCTATCACAATGGGGTCCGTGGGGGGAGCCCCAATGCCCCCGTGGTTCCAGCCAGCTCCCTGCATCCTGCGGGAGCCGGCACTGCTTTTGGGCAAAGGGAACTGCTAACATGCAGCTCCCCTTGTCCAAAAGCAATTCTGCTTCGCTTCATGGAAGCGAGAGCAGGTTTCCTGCTCTCGCTTCCATGAAGCGAAGCAGAGTTTGCAATGACAGGGCGGGAGCGGTGCACACACATTACCATAATTAACATAATTAGTTCCCCGGGGAGGTGGTGGTCCCCGGGGCAGTGTGGAGAGGGGCAGAAGCCCCCCCACACTTCTTTAATACTATTGGAGCCCCGGGGAGGTGGCGGTCCCCGGGGCTTTGGGGGGCCTGCGAGGCCCCCAACCCCATAATAAGGAATCCCCGGGGAGGTGGCGGTCCCCGGGGCAGCATATATTAACAACATTGCCCCCGGAACCTGGCCCACCCGGGGGCTTATTAAAACAAAGCGCGAAAGCCTGCACTTGGTTTTTTAAAAACAAATTTGGTGGGATTCGCGCACCCAGAGTGACTCCCGCCAATTATTTTTTTTAAAAATGCTTCTTTTGTCCCTTGAGCAGGCCTAGGGGGTCAGGGTATTTCTTCCCTGCCCCGTTTTCTTGGTTTTTTTACCTTTTTTCTTGTGTCTCGGTTCTACTGAGTCACAAGATAGCTGCCAACACTTTCTGGTTTAAATTGCTGGTGGCCAATCAGAGTTAAGCTCATGCTCAGGAGGGTTCGCGGATCCACCGTGATCACCAGATATATAATTTTTTAAAATATGAATATTTCAGGAACTACTGAATGGATTTACACCATTTAACAAAAACAACACTTTCTGAACCAAGAGCTACCTTTTTGCCAAATTTGGTGTAATTCCATTCAACAGTTCAGGCTGTAGCTTTGTCTAAAGTTTCCTATGGAAATTAACATGGAGAAAACGCGTTTTGGGACCCCCGTTTTTTCTCGGTCCCCGCTTGATGAATCACCCTGAAACTTTCAAGACAGGAGCTGACCTGAGCTGGGCATTAGTTTTGAAAATTTTATGAAGATTCGTCAAACTAGGTTCTAACTATAACTACCTACTGGTGACCGTCAGTAGGTGATATATATATATATATATATATATATATATATATATATATATATATATATATATGTATGTATTCCAATCGAGTTTGCTCACACAAATGGAGACACCCACTCAACGTTGTTTTTCACCTAATTTATTCTGGCCAGCAGCAACAGACGAGGTACAGCATACACAGCGTGATTTCTCTTGCCAAAATTGCCATACGCGTTATGGGGAAATGTTCCCCTTGATCACCGGCTTGGCTTGGGGAAAGGAACAGCTTCATGTTTGCACGCAGGTGTTTGAAGGGTTTTCAAGACCGCCCCACTGGGCGTGTCAGCACTCGGCATTGTGGTTGGTGTAGTCCAAATAAAATCCATGTTGGATAATGCTGTACCTTCTCCTCCAAATGTATTATCCATCGGGTCGCTGATTCATGCTGAATCCGCTTGTTGCTTTCTTCACGCTCGCCAAAACAGGTACGTTGCTCTTAATGTGTGTCTCGTAGAATGCGAGGCATGCGGACCCGCCTTGCTAGCAGTGGGGTGTCTCCGTGGCCACACTCATCCACACAGTCACTCTCATAATCACACACTCTCACTTATAGCTATGTATATATTCCAACACACATATATACTGCCTTTCACATATGTAGTTACTCACACATGTACCACTGAGATATACATTCACTCACTAACACACCCATACACACACTCACACACCCATACAGTCCATCACAGATGCACTCTTGAAACCATGCACCCAGTGAATCACCCACTCACACATCTGCACAGAGTCACACACACCCCACCCATACAAACACTCAGGCATCCATACAGATACTCAGACAACCAATCAATAACCCATATAGACACTCATGTAGCTATTCACAAACCCATGCAGCCGCTTACACACCAACAGACAGACGGATACAGACATTCACACAGTTTAGTCACTAACCTGTGCATTCAGTAAGATACATTTAATCACTCACTTATAGAGTCAGTCACACACCTACTAAATCATCCATTCAGACACTTATACACCCACTCATTCTTCAATACGCCTTTCCCTATATATATTAAACATATTTAAACTTTACAGAAACACACAGTCACTAGATGATGTCATCAGTGATGTCATTTGAGATGTCATCAGTGATGTCATCAGTGATGTCACTGACCATGTCATGAGTGATGTCATATGTGACGTCATCAGCAGTGCATTGCGGGGGCGCGAGTTATAGTTAGCTGAACTAACTATAACGGGGGAATTTCTCTGGTTTTGTACGAGTGAAATGTCCAACTAACTATAACTTTCCCTAAAACCTATGGTTTTTTCAGTGAATATATATATATATCCAAAAGGGTCTCTTCACTCAGAATCAACCAGAGGGACACAGCGGGGGCCAAGGAAATTCTTTAATTGCAGCAAATTGGCATGACGCGTTTCGGCGAGTGTGCCTTTATCAAATGCCTATGACACCGGCAGTTCACACCAATCACAGCTTTAAATGTTGTAATGTTCACCCATTGGTGGCAGTTCAGCTGGGCTGGATTAATGTTGAGAACTACACTGCAGCCTACGTTGGTAAACTACAGATCCCAGCAAGCACCATGACGGCCCACTGGGTAAGTCTCTCACTTCGGTCACTTTAATAATCATAGTGAGTGCTGCAAATTGGGTTCCTGTAAAGCGTCGTTTTGGGTGCAGGTGGATTCAAATCCGATGTTACTGCCACAATAAATCTCTTCCTTGGCCCCCAAACGTCCAGCCGCATATGCCCAAGTCCTGAACAACCGGGAACAGCAATGCAATGATTCTATTCCTCCGTGCAGTCACGGACTGTGACCTCACAGCAGTACCTTTCGTTCTTTGGATGCGGTGGTCCGGAGTAGACGATACCTCGGAAGCTCCACATGTTGTTGCCCATGAAACTCCGGACACTTGTTGGACGGGTCCTCCAGCACGCCAGGGGCTAGCGCGCAAACATATCCAAAAGGGTCTCTTCGCTCAGAATCAACCAGAGGGACACAGCGGGGGCCAAGGAAATTCTTTAAATATCCATATATATATTATATTACCTACTGGCGGTCCATGAAGCGAAGCAGTATTGCTCTTGGGCAAAGGGAGCTGCATGGCCCCTCTCCCTTTTGTTATTATTATTTTTTTTAAATAAGGCCGGGCCCCGGGCCGTAATCGGCCTCAGGAGGGGGGCCGCGCACCCCACTCCCTTTTCCATTTTTTCTTTAAATGTCTCAGGCCCCGGGGGATGGGGTCCCCCGGGCCCAAACGGTTCAAGGGAAGGGGGGAAGGGGGGAAGGGGGGCCACTCAGCCCTTCTTCCTAAAATAAAAAAAATAAAAAGAAACCAGCAACTCGTCAGAGGCCTCACCACTTCCCTGCACCACTCTGCAAACACACCTCCTGGCACGTTCTGGGGTGTGGGATGAAGTCCCCTTCGTTGGTGAGGGTCCTTAGGGGCCAACTAGCCCACCAGGTACCTCCAGTAAGCCCCACACAGTGGGATTTATGAGAGGTGGTCTGAGGCCATACCCCTTTTTACAACACTCTGCAAATGCGCCTCTTGGTGCACTGCTGGAGGGGCGATGAGGTTCCCTTGTGCCCTGAGGACCTCAGGACTAAAGTTGTCTTCATCCCCCAAGCAGCAGCGTGCCAGGAGGCGTGTTTGCAGAGTGGTGTAAAAAGGGGGCGTGGCCTCAGATCACTCTCAGCAATCCAGCTGTGTGGGGCTTACTAGAGGTAACAGGAGGGCTAGTTGGCCCCCAGGGACCCTCAGGAGGCAAGGGGACTTTATCCCCCAACCAAGAGTGTGCCAGGAGGTGCGTTTCTAGAGTGGAGGAGAAAGGGGGCGTGGCCTGTGTCCACCTCTCAGCAATCCTACTGTGTCAGGCTTACTGGAGGTATCAGGCAGGCTAGTTGGCCCTTGGGGGCCAACTACCCCTCCTGTTACCTCCAGTAAGTCCCACACAGTGGGGTTGCTAAGAGGTCTTCGGAGGCCATGCCCCCCTTCCTCCACCACTCTGCAAATGCACCTCCTGGCACACTACTGGTTGGGGGATGAAGTCCACTTTACTCCGGAGGGACTTTGGGGGCTAAGAAGCCCTCCTGGTACCTCCTGTAAGTCCTACCCAGCAGAATTCCTGAGAGCTGGTTGGAGGCCCAGCCCTCTTTCTCCACCACTCTGCAAATGCAACTACTAGTTAAAGAAGCATTTGCAATGTAATAGGTCTCGCATTTGCGAGAGTTAGAGCTATTGAAGTTGTAAATCTAAAAGTTTTCTACTAATGTTTTTTGGAGTGGAGTGGATGTATGTTGTGTGTAGTGAAATTATGTGGTATGTTGTACAGTAAAAGTATGTGGATAGAAAGTATGTGGTATTTAGTGTATAGGAATTATGTAGAGTGGGATTAGGTGTTATGGAGAGTAATTATGTGGTATGGTAGTCTGTGTTGTGGAGTGGTAACCTCAGGTTTAGTCTTCCTCGTTTCCATAGAAGTTAAACTATAAACTCAATGTGACAAAAAAAGAAGGAACCACTGAGGAGCACTTCTGGACCTAGTCAGAGGTATGAGCAGGGCCACTGCAAATGCGATTGCTTGACTGCACCGACTTTCGCACTATTATACATTTTCCGCATTTGCCACATAATCCATGATCTGCTGCATAATCTGCAGATTTGGAAAAAAAAACTTGTTTCTACCTCAAAAGGCTCAAACATTACCAAAAATGCAGCGACAAGTGTTATAGCGTGGTGGTAGGCCCTTTGCAAACCTAGAACGGTCACCTCTTACTTATTGCTAAATATGGGTGTTAAATTGATACTAATGGTGTGCAAACCACTCTTTCTTGTTTCTGCGTCTCTCATGCCTCTTTCTGCATTTCTCTTGCTTCTTTCTGCACCTTTCTTCCTTTTTCTGCACTTCTCTTGCCTCTTTCTGCACATCTCTTCCGCTTTCTGCACTTCCCTTCTTTTGCACCTCTCTTGCCACTTTATGCACTACTCTTGCCTCTTTCTGTACCCCTCTTGCCTCATTCTGCACCTGTCTTGGTTCTTTCTGCACTGCTCTTGCTTCTTTCTTCACCTGTCTTGCAAATTTCTGCACCTCGTTTGCCTCTATCTGCACCCCTCTTCCCTCTTTCTGCACCTCTCTTGCCTCTGTCTGCACCCCTCTTGCCTCTTTCTGCACATCTTTTGCTTGTTTCTGCACTTCTCTTGCCTCTTTCTGCACCCCTCTTGCCTCTCTCTGCACCTCTGTTGCTTATTTCTGCACTTCTCTTGCCTCTTTTTGCACCCCTCTTGCCTCTTTCTGCACCTCTGTTGCTTCTTTCTGCACATCTCTTCCTTCTTTCTGCACCTCTCTTGCAAATTTATGCACCCCTCATGCCTCTTTGTGCAACTATCTTGCCTCTTTCTGCTCCTCTCTTGCCTCTTTCTGTACCTCTTTTGCTTCTTTGTGCAATTCTCTTGCCTCTTTCTGCACCCCTCTTGCCTCTTTCTGCACCTCTGTTGGTTCTTTCTGCACTGCTCTTGCTTCTGACTGCAACTCTCTTGCAAATTTCTGCACCCCTCTTGCCTCTTTCCTCACCTCTGTTGGTTCTTTCTGCACCTCTTTTGCATCTGTCTGCACCCATGTTCCCTCTTTTGCCTATTTCTGCAACTCTCTTGTCTCTTTCTGCACCTCTGCTGCTTTTTCTGCACTTCTCTTGCCTCTTTCTGCACCCCTCTTGCCTCTTTCTACAACTCTGTTGCTTCTTTCTGCACTTCTCTTGCTTCTTTCTTCACCTCTCTTGCTTCTTTCTTCACCACTCTTGCAAATTTCTGCACCTCTCTTGCCTCTTTCTGCACCTCCCTTGCCTCTTTCTGCACCCCTCTTGCCTCATTCTGCACCTCTTTTGCCTGTTTATGCAACTCTCTTGCTTCTTCCTGTATACCTCTTGCCTCTGTCTGCACATCTGTTGCTTCTTTCTGCACATCTCTTGCTTCTTGCTGTACTTCTCTTGCTTCTTTCTGCACCTCTCTTACCTTTTTCTGCACCTCTGCTGCTTTTTCTTCACTTCTCTTGCCTCTTTCTGCATCCCTCTTGCCTCTTTCTACAACTCTGTTGCTTCTTTCTGCACTTCTCTTGCTTCTTTCTTCACCTCTCTTGCTTCTTTCTTCACCTCTCTTGCAAATTTCCACACCCCTCTTGCCTCTTTCTGCATACCTCTTGCCTCTTTCTGCACCTCTTTTGCTTCTTTCTGCACTCCTCTTTCCTCTTTCTGTACCCCTCTTGCCTCTTTCTGCACTCTGGTGGTTCTTTCTGCACAGCTCTTGCTTCTTTCAGCACCTCTCTTGCCTCTTTCTGCACTCCTCTTCCCTCTTTCTGCACTTCTGCTGCTTCTTTGGGCACTTCTCTTGCTTCTTTCTGCACCTCTCTTGCAAATTTCTGCACCCCTTTTTCGTCTTTCGGCTCCTCTATTGCCTCTTTCTGCGCCCCTAGTGCCTCTTTCTGAACCTCTTTTGCTTCTTTCTGCACTGCTCTTGCCTCTTTCTGCATACCTCTTGCCTCTTTCTGCACCTCTGTTGCTTCTTTCTGCACTCCTCTTTCCTCTTTCTGTACCCCTCTTGCCTCTTTCTGCACTCTGGTGGTTCTTTCTGCACCGCTCTTGCTTCTTTCAGCACCTGTCTTGCCTCTTTCTGCACTCCTCTTCCCTCTTTCTGCACTTCTGCTGCTTCTTTGGGCACTTCTCTTGCTTCTTTCTGCACCTCTCTTGCAAATTTCTGCACCCCTCTTTCATCTTTCGGCTCCTCTATTGCCTCTTTCTGCGCCCCTCTTGCCTCTTTCTGAACCTCTTTTGCTTCTTTCTGCACTGCTCTTGCTTCTTTCTGCACCTGTTTGCCTGTTTCTGCGACTCTCTTGCCTATTTCTGTACTTCTCTTGCCTCCCTCTGCACTTCTGTTGCTTCTTTCTGCACCTCTCTTGCCTCTTGCTGCACCATTCTTCCCTCTTTCTGCACCTCTCTTGCCTCTTTCTTCACCCCTGTTCCCTTTTTCTGCACCTCGCCTGCCTGTCTCCACAACTCTCTTGCCTCTTTCTGCAGTTCTCTTGCCTCCTTCTGCACGTCTGTTGCTTCTTTCTGCACTTCTCTTGCCTCTTTCTGTATCCCTCTTGTCTGTTTCTACTCCGCTCTTGCCTCTTTATGCACCCCTGTTCCCTTTTTCTGCACCTGTTTCTGCAATTCTCTTGCCTCTTTCTGCAGTTTCCTTGTCTCCTTCTGCACCTCTATTGCTTCTTTCTGTAAGTAAGTAAGTAAAAGTTTATAAAGCGCTCGAATGCGGGGGCCCTCTTGGCGCTGGAGAGAGCAAAGGAAAAATGTGGAGCCCGGGATACAGATCGTTACTGAGTGGGAAAGAGCAAAGTTTTCAGTTGGCTCCGGAATTTAGACCGAACAGGCTTGTATCTGATATGAGGAGGCAGCTTTCTGCTCTTCTCTTGCCTCTTTCTGCACACCTCTTGTCTGTTTCTGCACCTATGTTGGTTCTCTCTGCACTGCTCTTGCTTCTTTCTGCACCTCTCTTGCAAATTGCTGCACCCCTCTTGCCTCTTTCTGCACTCCTCTTCCCTCTTTCTGCACCTCTGTTGCTTCTTTGTGCACTTCTCTTGCTTCTTTCTGCACCTCTCTTGCTTCTTTCTGTACCTCTCTTGTACATTTCTTTAACCCCCTTGCCTCTTTCTGCACCTCTCTTGCCTCTTTCTGCAATCCCTCTTGCCTCTTTCTGCACCCCTCTTACCTCTTTCTGCACATATGTTGTTTTTTCTGCACTGCTCTTTCTTCTTTCTGCACCTCTTTTGCCTGTTTCTGTGACCCTCTTGCCTTTTCTGCACTTCTCTTGCCTCGTTCTTCACCTCTATTGCTTCTTTCTGCACCCCTCTTGCCTCTTTCTGCACCCCTCTTGCCTCTTTCTCCACCTCTGTTGCTTTTTTCTGCAGTTCTCTGGCTTCTTTCTGTACTTCTGTTGCTTCTTTCTGCACCCCTCTTGCCTCTTTCTGTACCCTTCTTCCCTCTTTCTGCACCTCTCTTGCCTCTTTCTGCACCCCTGTTCTCTTTTTCTGCACCTCATTTGCCTGTTTCTGCAACTCTCTTGCCTCTTTCTGCACCCTTCTTCCCTCTTTGTGCACCTCTCTTGCCTCTTTCTGTACCTCTCTTGCTTGTTTCTGCACCCCTCTTCCCTCTTTCTGCACCTCTTTTGCCTGTTTTTGCAACTCTTTTGCTTCTTTCTGCACCCCTCTTGCCTCTTTCTACACCTCTGTTGCTTCTTTATTCGCTTCTCTTGCCTCTTTCTGCAACTCTGTTGCCTCTTTCTACACTTTCTTGACTCTTTCTATACCCTCTTGCCTCTTTCTGCACCCTTCTTCCCTCTTTGTGCACCTCTTTTGACTCTTTCTTTACCTCTCTTGTCTCTTTCTGTACCCCTCTTGCCGCTTTCTGCACTTCTCAGGCTTCTTCCTGTACCTCTCTTGCTTCTTTCTGCACCTCTCTTACTTCTTTCTGCACCTCTGTTGCTTCTTTATGCACTTCTCCTGCCTCTTTCTGCAACTCTGTTGCTTCTATCTGCACTTCTCTTTCTTCTTTCTGCATCTCTTTTGCTTCTTTCTGCACCTCTCTTGCAAATTTCTGTACCCCTCTTGCCTCGTTCTGCACCTCTCTTGCTTTTTTCTGCACCCCTCTTGCCTCTTTCTGTACCTCTGTTGGTTCTTTCTGCACTGCTCGTGCTTCTTTCTGCACCTCTCTTGTAAATTTCTACACCCCTCTTGCCTCTTTCTGCACTCCTCTTCCCTCTTTCTGCACCTCTGTTGCTTCTTTGCGCACTTCTCTTGCCTCTTTCTGCACCCCTCTTACCTCTTTCTCCACCTCTGTTGGTTCTTTCTGCACTGCTCTTGCTTCTTTCTGCACCTCTTTTGCCTGTTTCTGCGACTCTCTTGCCTCTGTCTGCATTTCTCTTGCCTCTGTCTGCATTTCTCTTGCCTCCTTCTGCACCTCTGTTGCTTCTTTCTGCACCTCTCTTGCCTCTTTCTGCACCTCTGTTCCTTCTTTCTGCATTTCTATTGCTTCTTTCTGCACTTCTGTTGCTTTTTTCTGCACCCCTCTTGCCTATTTCTGCAACTTCCCTCCATCTTTCTGCATCTCTCTTGCCTCTTTCTGCTTCCCTGTTCCCTTTTTCCGCACCTCTCTTGCCTGTTTCAGCAACTCTCTTGCCTCTTTCTGCAGTTCTCTTGCCTCCTTCTTCACCTCTGTTGCTTCTTTCTGCACTTCTCTTGCCTCTTTCTGCACCCCTCTTTTCTGTTTCTACACCTCTGTTGGTTCTTTCTGCACTGAACTTGCTTCTTTCTGCATCGTTTTTGCCTGTTTCTGTACCTCTCTTGCCTCTTTTTGCACTTCTCTTGCCTCCTTCTGCACTTCTTTTGCTTCTTTCTGCACTTCTCTTGCCTCTTTCTGCACCCCTCTTGTCTGTTTCTGCACCTCTGTTGGCTCTTTATGCACTGCTCTTGCTTTTTTCTGCACCTCTTTTGCCTGCTTCTGCAACTCTCTTGCCTCTTTCTGCACATCTCTTGCTTCCTTCTGCACCTCTGCTGCTTCTTTCTGCACTTCTCTGGCCTCTTGCTGTACCCCTCTTGCCTCTTTCTGCACTTCTGTTGCTTCTTTCTACACTTCTCATCTTTCTTTCTGCACCCCTCTTGCCTTTTTCTGCACCCCTGTTACCTTTTTCTACACTTCTCTTGCCTCTTTCTGCCCCCCTCGTGCCTCTTTCTACACCTATGTTGGTTCTTTCTGCAATGGTCCTGCTTCTTTCTACACCTCTCTTGCAAATTTGTGCACCCCTCTTTCCTCTTTCTGCACCTCTCTTCCCTCTTTTTGCACCTCTCTTGCCTCTGTTTGCACCCCTCTTGCCTCTTTCTCTACCTCTTTTGCCTGTTTCTGCAACGCTCTTGCTACTTTCTGAACTTCTCTCGCCTCTTTCTGTACGCAAATGGGAATTGCAAGCTGTCAAGTTCAAAGGTCTGCGTGCTCTCATGACTGAGGCATATGTGTACTTGTACATGTATTCTCACATGTTATAGATCTGAAGATGGTATCTGAAAAAGCGGGTAACTTCTCCTATAGGTGGTGAAATCTTCTCAGTTGCAGGCAGACGTGTCTTATGTATATATGTGTTATAGAGCTCCTCAAATATACAATTGAATACCCATGTGCCCTGTATTGTGAGCAGAAAGAAATGCAAACACCTTTTTGTACACAAACTTACAGAGTATGCTGTTTGAACCTAGTAAGGTAGTCAAGTATTTGACTACCTTACAGACAAGAGGCAAGAGAGGTACAGAAAGAAGCAAGTGAAGTACAGAAAGCAACACGAAAAGTGCAGAAAGAGGGAAGAGAGGTGCAGAAACAGGCATGAGGGGTACAGAAAGAAGCATGAAAGGTGCAGAAAGAAGTAAGACAAGTGCAGAAAGAAGCAGATGAAGTACAGAAAGAGGCAAGTGGGGTGCAGAAAAAAGCAAGGGAGGTGCAGAAAGAAGCAAGAGAGGTGAAGAAAGAAGCAACAGAAGTGCAGAAAGAGGCAACAGAAGTGCAGAAAGAGGCAAGAGAGGTACAGAAAGAGGCAAGAGGGGTGCAGAGAGGCAGTAGAGGTGCAGAAAGAAGCAAGAGAGGTACAGAAAGAAGTAAGAGAAGAGCAGAAATATGCAAAAGAGATATAGAAAGAGGCAAGAGGGGTGCAGAAAGAGGAAGAAAAGTGTAAAATGAGGCAAGAGATGCTCAGAAAGAGGTGAGAAATGAGCAGAAAGAAGCAAGAGAAGTGCAGAAAGAAACAAGAGAGGTGCAGCAAGAATGAAGAGAGGTACAGAAAGAAGCAAGAGAAGTGCAGAAAGAAGCAAGAGAGATGCAGAAAGAAGCAAGAGATGTGTAGAAAGGGGAAGAAAGGTGTAGAAAGAGGCAAGAGCAGCACATAAAGAGGTAAGAGAGGTGCAGAAAGAGGCAAGAGAGCTGCAGAAAGAAGCAAGGAGGTACAGAAAGAGGCAAGAAGAGTGCTGAAAGAAGCAAGAGAGGTGCATACAGAAGCAAGAGAAAGGCAGAAAGAAGCAAGAGAGGTGCAGAAAGAAGAAGAAATGTGCAGAAAGATGCAGGAGAGGGGCAGAAAGAAGCAAGAAAAGTGCAAAAAGAAGCAAGAAAGGGGCAGAATGAAGCAAGAGAGGTGCTGAAAAAGACAAGAGAAGTGCAGAAAGGAGCAAGAGAAGTGCAAAAAGAGGCAAAATGGGTGCAGAAAGAAGCAAGAAATGTGCAGAAAGAGGAAGGAATGTGCAGAAAGAGGCAAGAGAGGTATAGAAAGAGGCAAGAGAGGTACAGAAAGAAGCAAGAGAAATGCAGAAAGAAGCAAGAGAGGTGCAGATAGAGGCAAGAAGGGTGCAGAAAGAGGTGAGAGAGGAGCAGAAAGAGGCAAGAGAGTTGCACAAAGAGGCACAAGGGGTGCAGAAATTTGCAAGAGAGATGCAGAAAGAAGCAACAGAGGTGCAGAAAGAGGCAAGAGGGGTGCAGAAAGAGGCAAGAGAAGTACAGAAATAAGCAACAGAGGTGCAGAAAGAGACAAGAGAAGTGCAGAAAGAAGCAAGAGAGTTGCAGAAAGAAGCAAGAGAAGTGCAGAAAGAGGCAACAGAAGTGCAGGAAGAGGCAAAAGAGGTGCAGAAAGAGGCAATAGAGGCAAAGAGAGGCAGTAGGGGTATAGAAAAAAGCAAGAGAGGTACAGAAAGAAGCAAGAGAAGTGCAGGCAGAGGCAAAAGAAGTGCAGAAAGAGACAACAGAAGTGCAGAAAGAGGCCAGAGAGGTGCGGAAAGAGCCAAGAGAGGTGCAGAGAGGCAGTAGGGGTGCAGAAAGAAGCAAGAGAGGTATAGAAAGAGGCAAGAGGGGTGCAGAAAGAAGCAAGAAAGGTGTAAAACAGGAAAAAGAGGTGAAGAAAGAGGGACTAAGGGTGCAGAAAGAGGCAAGATAGGTGCAGAAAGAGGGAAGAAGGGTGCAAAAAAAAGCAAGAGAAGTGCAGGAAAAAGCAAAAAAGGTTCAGAAAGAAGCAAGAGAGGTGCATACAGAAGCAAGAGAAGCGCAGAAAGAAGCAAGAGAGGAGCAGAAAAAAGAAGAAATGTGCAGAAAGAGGCAAGAGAGGTGGAGAAAGAATCAAGAGAAGTACAGAGAGAGGCAAGAGAGAGGCAAGAGAAGTGCATAAAGAGGCAAGAGAGGGGCAGAAAGAAGCAAGAGATGTGCAAAAAGAAGCAAGAGAGGTGCAGAATGAAGCAAGGGAGGTGCAGAAAGAGGCAAGAGAAGTGCAGAAAGAAGCAAGAGAGGTGCAGAAAGAGGCAAAATGGGTGCAGAAAGAAACAAGAGAGGTGCAGAGAGAGAAAGAAATGTGCAGAAAGAGGCAAGAGAGGTAAAGAAAGAGACAATAGAGGTACAGAAAGAGGCAACAGAAGTGCAGAAAGAGGCAAGAGAAGTGCAGAAAGAAGCAAGAGAGGTGCCAAAATAAGAAGAAGGGCAACGAAAGAGGAAGAAAGGCGCAGAAAGAAGCAAGAGAAGTACAGAAAGAGGCAAAAGTAGTGGAGAAATAGGCAAGAGAAGTGCAGAAAGAGGAAAGAGACATGCATAAAGTGGCAAGAGAAGTACAGAAAGAGGCAAGAGAAGTGCGGAAAGAAACAAGAGAACTGCAGTAAAAGGAAGAAAGGTGCAGAGAGAAGCACGAGAGGTGCAGAAAGTGGCAACAGAAGTGCAGGAAGAGGCAAAAGAGGTGCAGAAAGAGGTAAGAGAGGCGAAGAGAGGCAGTAGGGGTGCAGAAAGAAGCAAGAGAGGTACAGAAAGAAGCAAGAGAAGTGCAGGCAGAGGCAAAAGAAGTACAGAAAGAGACAACAGAAGTGCAGAAAGAGGCAAGAGAGGTGCGGAAAGAGCCAAGAGAGGTGCAGAGAGGCAGTAGGGGTGCAGAAAGAAGCTAGAGAGGTGTAGAAAGAGGCAAGAGGGGTGCAGAGAGAAGCAAGAGAGGTGTAAACAGGCAAAAGAGGTGAAGAAAGAGGGAATAGGGGTGCAGGAAGAGGCAAGATAGGTGCAGAAAAAGGGAAGAAGGGTGCAAAAAGAAGCAAGAGAAGTGAAGGAAAAAGCAAAAGAGGTTCAGAAAGAAGAAAGAGAGGTGCATACAGAAGCAAGAGAAGTGCAGAAAGAAGCAAGAGAGGAGCAGAAAAAAGAAGAAATGTGCAGAAAGAGGCAAGAGAGGTGGAGAAAGAAGCAAGAGAAGTACAGAGAGAGGCAAGAGAAGTGCATACAGAGGCAAGAGAGGGGTACAAAGAAGCAAGAGATGTGCAAAAAGAAGCAAGAGCGGTGCAGAATGAAGCAAGAGAGGTGCAGAAAGAGGCAAGAGAAGTGCAGAAAGAAGCACGAGAGGTGTAGAAAGAGGCAAAAAGGGTGCAGAAAGAAACAAGAGAGGTGCAGAAAGAGAAAGAAATGTGCAGAAAGAGGCAAGAGAGGTACAGAAAGAGGCAACAGAAGTGCAGAAAGAGGCAAGAGAGGTGCAGAAAGTGGCAAGAGAAGTACAGAAAGAGGCAAGAGAAGTGCAGAAAGAAACAAGAGAACTGC
Source organism: Calotriton arnoldi (assembly GCA_963921515.1). Classification (NCBI taxonomy): domain Eukaryota; kingdom Metazoa; phylum Chordata; class Amphibia; order Caudata; family Salamandridae; genus Calotriton; species Calotriton arnoldi. The sequence continues at coordinate 129,555 of CAWUFW010002137.1, forward strand.
AGTAAAAGGAAGAAAGGTGCAGAGAGAAGCACGAGAGGTGCAGAAAGTAGCAACAGAAGTGCAGGAAGAGGCAAAAGAGGTGCAGAAAGAGGCAAGAGAGGCAAAGAGAGGCAGTAGGGGTGCAGAAAGAAGCAAGAGAGGTACAGAAAGAAGCAAGGAAGTGCAGGCAGAGGCAAAAGAAGTGCAGAAAGAGACAACAGAAGTGCAGAAAGAGGCAAGAGGGATGTGGAAAGAGCCAAGAGAGGTGCAAACAGGCAGTAGGGGTGCAGAAAGAAGCAAGAGAGGTATAGAAAGAGGCAAGAGGGGTGCAGAAAGAAGCAAGAGAGGTGTAAAACAGGCAAAAGAGGTGAAGAAAGAGGGAATAGGGGTGCAGAAAGAGGTAAGATAGGTGCAGAAAGAAGGAAGAAGGGTGCAAAAAGAAGCAAGAGAAGTGAAGGAAAAAGCAAAATAGGTTCAGAAAGAAGCAAGAGAGGTGCATACAGAAGCAAGAGAAGTGCAGAAAGAGGCAAGAGAGGTGGAGAAAGAAGCAAGAGAAGTACAGAGAGAGGCAAGAGAAGTGCATAAAGAGGCAAGAGAGGGGCAGAAAGAAGCAAGAGATGTGCAAAAAGAAACAAGAGAGGTGCAGAATGAAGCAAAAGAGGTGCAGAAAGAGGCAAGAGAAGTGCAGAAAGAAGCAAGAGAAGTGCAGACAGAGGCAAAATGGGTGCAGAAAGAAACAAGAGAGGTGCAGAAAGAGAAAGAAATGTGCAGAAAGAGGCAAGAGAGGTACAGAAAGAAGCAAGAGAAGTGCAGAAAGAAGCAAAAGAGGTACAGATAGAGGCAAGAGGGGTGCAGAAAGAGGTGAGAGAGGAGCAGAAAGAGGCAAGAGAGTTGCACAAAGAGGCACAAGGGGTGCAGAAATTTGCAAGACAGATGCAGAAAGAAGCAACAGAGGTGCAGAAAGAGGCAAGAGGGGTGCAGAAAGATGCAAGAGAAGTACAGAAATAAGCAACAGAGGTGCAGAAAGAGACAAGAGAAGTGCAGAAAGAAGCAAGGGAGTTGTTGAAAGAAGGAAGAGAAGTGCAGAAAGAGGCAACAGAAGTGCAAGAAGAGGCAAAAGAGGTGCAGAAAGAGGCAATAGAGGCAAAGAGAGGCAGTAGGGGTGTAGAAAAAAGCAAGAGAGGTACAGAAAGAAGCAAGAGAAGTGCAGGCAGAGGCAAAAGAAGTGCAGAAAGAGACAACAGAAGTGCAGAAAGAGGCCAGAGAGGTGCGGAAAGAGCCAAGAGAGGTGCAGAGAGGCAGTAGGGGTGCAGAAAGAAGCAAGAGAGGTGTAGAAAGAGGCAAGAGGGGTGCAGAAAGAAGCAAGAGAGGTGTAAAACAGGCAAAAGAGGTGAAGAAAGAGGGACTAGGGTGCAGAAAGAGGCAAGATAGGGGCAGAAAGAGGGAAGAAGGGTGCAAAAAGAAGCAAGAGAAGTGCAGGAAAAAGCAAAAGAGGTTCAGAAAGAAGCAAGAGAGGTGCATACAGAAGCAAGAGAAGCGCAGAAAGAAGCAAGAGAGGGGCAGAAAAAAGAAGAAATGTGCAGAATGAGGCAAGAGAGGTGGAGAAAGAATCAAGAGAAGTACAGAGAGAGGCAAGAGAAGTGCATAAAGAGGCAAGAGAGGGGCAGAATGAAGCAAGAGAGGTGCAGAAAGAGGCAAGAGAAGTGCAGAAAGAAGCAAGAGAGGTGCAGAAAGAGGCAAAATGGGTGCAGAAAGAAACAAGAGAGGTGCAGAGAGAGAAAGAAATGTGCAGAAAGAGGCAAGAGAGGTAAAGAAAGAGACAATAGAGGTACAGAAAGAGGCAACAGAAGTGCAGAAAGAGGCAAGAGAAGTGCAGAAAGAAGCAAGAGAGGTGCCAAAATAAGAAGAAGGGCAACGAAAGAGGAAGAAAGGCACAGAAAGAAGCAAGAGAAGTACAGAAAGAAGCAAGAGAGGTGCAGAAAGAGGCAAAATGGGTGCAGAAAGAAACAAGAGAGGTGCAGAGAGAGAAAGAAATGTGCAGAAAGAGGCAAGAGAGGTAAAGAAAGAGACAATAGAGGTACAGAAAGAGGCAACAGAAGTGCAGAAAGAGGCAAGAGAAGTGCAGAAAGAAACAAGAGAACTGCAGTAAAAGGAAGAAAGGTGCAGAGAGAAGCACGAGAGGTGCAGAAAGTGGCAACAGAAGTGCAGGAAGAGGCAAAAGAGGTGCAGAAAGAGGTAAGAGAGGCAAAGAGAGGCAGTAGGGGTGCAGAAAGAAGCAAGAGAGGTACAGAAAGAAGCAAGAGAAGTGCAGGCAGAGGCAAAAGAAGTACAGAAAGAGACAACAGAAGTTCAGAAAGAGGCAAGAGAGGTGCGGAAAGAGCCAATAGAGGTGCAGAGAGGCAGTAGGGGTGCAGAAAGAAGCTAGAGAGGTGTAGAAAGAGGCAAGAGGGGTGCAGAGAGAAGCAAGAGAGGTGTAAAACAGGCAAAAGAGGTGAAGAAAGAGGGAATAGGGGTGCAGGAAGAGGCAAGATAGGTGCAGAAAAAGGGAAGAAGGGTGCAAAAAGAAGCAAGAGAAGTGAAGGAAAAAGCAAAAGAGGTTCAGAAAGAAGAAAGAGAGGTGCATACAGAAGCAAGAGAAGTGCGGAAAGAAGCAAGAGAGGAGCAGAAAAAAGAAGAAATGTGCAGAAAGAGGCAAGAGAGGTAGAGAAAGAAGCAAGAGAAGTACAGAGAGAGGCAAGAGAAGTGCATACAGAGGCAAGAGAGGGGTACAAAGAAGCAAAAGATGTGCAAAAAGAAGGAAGAGCGGTGCAGAATGAAGCAAGAGAGGTGCAGAAAGAGGCAAGAGAAGTGCAGAAAGAAGCAAGAGAGGTGCAGAAAGAGGCAAAAAGGGTGCAGAAAGAAACAAGAGAGGTGCAGAAAGAGAAAGAAATGTGCAGAAAGAGGCAAGAGAGGTACAGAAAGAGGCAATAGAGGTACAGAAAGAGGCAACAAAAGTGCAGAAAGAGGCAAGAGAGGTGCAGAAAGTGGCAAGAGAAGTACAGAAAGAGGCAAGAGAAGTGCAGAAAGAAACAAGAGAACTGCAGTAAAAGGAAGAAAGGTGCAGAGAGAAGCACGAGAGGTGCAGAAAGTAGCAACAGAAGTGCAGGAAGAGGCAAAAGAGGTGCAGAAAGAGGCAAGAGAGGCGAAGAGAGGCAGTAGGGGTGCAGAAAGAAGCAAGAGAGGTACAGAAAAAGCAAGAGAAGTGCAGGCAGAGGCAAAAGAAGTGCAGGAAGAGACAACAGAAGTGCAGAAAGAGGCAAGAGAGATGCAGAAAGAGCCAAGAGAGGTGCAAACAGGCAGTAGGGGTGCAGAAAGAAGCAAGAGAGGTATAGAAAGAGGCAAGAGGGGTGCAGAAAGAAGCAAGAGAGGTGTAAAACAGGCAAAAGAGGTGAAGAAAGAGGGAATAGGGGTGCAGAAAGAGGTAAGATAGGTGCAGAAAGAAGGAAGAAGGGTGCAAAAAGAAGCAAGAGAAGTGTAGGAAAAAGCAAAAGAGGTTCAGAAAGAAGCAAGAGAGGTGCATACAGAAGCAAGAGAAGTGCAGAAAGAAGCAAGAGAGGAGCAGAAAAAAGAAGAAATGTGCAGAAAGAGGCAAGAGAGGTGGAGAAAGAAGCAAGAGAAGTACAGAGAGAGGCAAGAGAAGTGCATAAAGAGGCAAGAGAGGTGCAGAAAGTGGCAAGAGGAGTACAGAAAGAGGCAAGAGAAGTGCAGAAAGAAACAAGAGAACTGCAGAAAAAGGAAGAAAGGTGCAGAGAGAAGCACGAGAGGTGCAGAAAGTGGCACGAGAAGTGCAGAAATAAGAGAGAGATGTACAGAAAGAAGCAACAGAAGTGCAGAAAGAGGCAAGAGAAGTGCAGAAAGAAGCAAGAGAGGTGCAGAAAGAGGCAAAATGGGTGCAGAAAGAAACATTAGAGGTGCAGCAAGAGAAAGAAATGTGCAGAAAGAGGCAAGAGAGGTAAAGAAAGAGGCAATAGAGGTACAGAAAGAGGCAAGAGAAGTGCAGAAAGAGGCAAGAGAAGTGCAGAAAGAAGCAAGAGAGGTGCCGAAATAAGAAGAAAGGCAAAGAAAGAGGAAGAAAGGCGCAGTAAGAAGCAAGAGAAGTACAGAAAGAGGCAAAAGAAGTGGAGAAATAGGCAAGAGAAGTGCAGAAAGAGGCAAGAGAGGTGCAGAAAGTGGCAAGAGGAGTACAGAAAGAGGCAAGAGAAGTGCAGAAAGAAACAAGAGAACTGCAGAAAAAGGAAGAAAGGTGCAGAGAGAAGCACGAGAGGTGCAGAAAGTGGCACGAGAAGTGCAGAAATAAGAGAGAGATGTACAGAAAGAAGCAACAGAAGTGCAGAAAGAGGCAAGAGAAGTGCAGAAAGAAGCAAGAGAGGAGCAGAAAGTAGAAAGATAGTTGCAGAAAGATAAAGAGAGCAGCAGAAAGAAGCAAGAGAAGTCCAGAAAGAAGCAAGAGAGGTACAGAAAGAAGCAAGAGGTGTGCAAAAAGAGGCAAAAGAAGTGCAGAAAGAAGAAAGTGAGGTGCACAAAGAAGCAACAGAGGTGCACAAAGAAGCAAGAGACATGTATAAAAAGCAAGAGAAATGCAGAAAGAGGCAAGAGAAGAGCAGAAAGAGGCAAGAAAAATGCAGAAAGAAGCAAGAGAGTTGCAGAAAGAGGCAAGAGAGGTGCAGAAAGAGGCAATAGAGGTGCAGAAAGAGGCAAGAGAGGTGCAGAAAGAGGAAGAAAGGTGTAGAAAGAAGAAAGAGATGTGCAGAAAGAGGTAATAGAAGTGCAGAAAGAGGCAAGAGAGGTGCAGAAAAGGAAGAAATGCGCAGAAAGAGGAAGAAAGATGCAGAAAGAGGAAGAAAGGTGTAGAAAGAAGAAAGAGAAGTGCAGAAAGAGGTAATAGAAGTGCAGAAAGAGGCAAGAGAGGTGCAGAAAAGGAAGAAAGGTGCAGAAAGAGGATGAAATGTGCAGAAAGAGGCAAGAGAAGTGCTGAAAGAGACAAGAGAACTGCTGCAAGATGCAAGAGAGGTACAGAAAGAAAAGAGTGAGGTGCAGAAAGAGGCAAGTGCGGTGCAGAAAGAGGCAAGAGAGGTGCAGAAAGAGGCAAGATGGGTACAGAAAGAAGCAAGAGAGGTGCCCAAAGAAGCAAGAGAAGTGTAGAAAGAGGAAGAAAGGTACAGGAAGAGGCAAGAGAAGCACAGGAAGAGGCAAGAGAGCTCCAGAAAGAGGAAGAAAGAGGAAGAAAGGTACAGAAAGAGGCATGAGAAGCACAGAAAGAGGCAAGTGAGGTACATAGGTACATAGTTGGAAATTGGCATCCGTGCTTCACCTTTTGAAGAAGCCAAATCTTGATGAGACTGACCCCAATAATTACCGCCCAATTTCCAGACTTCCGCTGCCAGCAAAGATGGTGGAGAAGGCCATGAATAATACTCTATCAGACTATATTGAAAAGCATGGCCTTCTCGATGACACTCAGTTCGGGTTTTGAAAACATCATAGTACCGAACTGGCGCTGATCACATCATCTGAACTGATTAGGCAGACAGTCGACGCTGGGGGCAGTGCAGCACTTGTGCTGCTTGACCTCTCCGCCGCATTTGATACGGTGAACCATCAGAAACTTTTGAAAGTTCTGAGGGGAATTGGGGTCAAAGGAAATGCACTTTCCCTTCTTGAATCTTTCCTGTATGGTAGGGAACAATTTGTGGCCCTAGAAAATTTTAAATCACCCAATTTTATACTTCCATGCGGTGTGCCACAGGGATCGTCCTTGAGCCCGACTCTTTTTAACATTTATGTGGCACCACTGGCGAAGTTAATCAGGTCCCTAGGCTTTTCGGCTGTATCTTATGCCGACGACACGCAGATCATCGTCTCAGTGTCAGGATCCCCCACTAACACTATGGAACAGTTCCATACCTGCCTTCGTCAGGTTGGGGACTGGATGGCTGCCAATTGTCTAAAGCTTAACTCTGGTAAGACGGAGGTCCTACTTTTTGGTGCTCACACTGATTTCTGGTCACCTGATCTCTGGCCTTTGGAGCTTGGGACATTTCCTACGCCAGTGACCAAGGTTAAGAATTTGGGAGTCATTTTTGATTCCAAACTCTCATTTGAAAACCATGTTAACCAGGTTACTTCTCTTTCTTTTTACACGCTAAAGCTTTTGAGAAAGATCCTCCCATTTATTCCAGCCGAGCTACGTAAACTGGTAATCTCCGCACTCGTTCTGTCAAGAGCCGATTACTGTAACAGGCTTTTTATCAATCTTCGGAAAAAATGCCTGTCTAAATTGCAAGTTGTACAGAATGCTGCGGCTCGGCTGCTGCTGAACATTCCAAGACACAAATCTGTGTCAAAGGTGCTCAAGGATTTACATTGGCTGCCTATAAAAAGACGTATAGAGTTTAAGGTTTTATGCATTGTTTTTAAGACCACACAGGATATAGGACCAGGTTTTTTAAAGAGGAACTTGTTACCCTACATTCCAGTCCGTTGTCTCCGCTCATCCTCTGCCCATGATCTGATTATTCCCAGGGTAAAGAAATGCTCCTGGGGGGGTAGAAGTTTTCTGTTTGGCGCAACTAAGTTATGGAATTCCCTCCCTATAAGATTGAAACAAGAAACACATCTGTTAGCTTTCAGGAAATCACTAAAGACATGGCTGTTTAATCTTTAACATATCTGCTAACCTCCTAGTTTAAATCCTGTTTTTGATGAGCAAGCGCCTTGACACCCTTGGGTGATTGTTTCGCGCTCTACAAATCTCTATTTCATTTCATTTCATTTCATAAAAGAAGCAAGAGAAGTGAAGAAAGAAGCAAGAGAGGTGCAGAAAGAAGCAAGAGAGGTGCAGAAAGAAGCAAGAGAGGTGCATAAAGAAGCAAGAGTGGTACACATAGAAGTAAGGGAGGAGCAGAAAGAAGAAGAAAGGTGCTGAAAGAGGCAAGATCAGTGCAGAAAGTGGCAAGAGAGGTGCAGAAACAAGTAAGAGAGTTGCAGAAAGAGGCAAGAGAGGAGCAGAAAGAAACAAGAGAAGTGCAGAAAGAATCAAGAGAGGTGCAGAAAGAAGCAGGAGAGGTGCAGAATGAGGCAAGAGAAGTGCAGAAAGAGGAAGAAATGTGCAGGAAGAGGCAAGAGAGGTGAAGAAAGAGGTAAACGAAGTATAGAAAGAGGAAAGAGAGGTACAGAAAGAAGCAAGAGGTATAGAAATAAGCAAGGGATGTATAGAAAGAGGAAAGAGGGGTACTTAAAAAGAAAGGGAGGTGCATACAGAAGCAAGAGAAGTGCAGAAAGAAGCAAGAGAGGTACAGAAAAAGGAAGAAATGTATAGAAAGAGACAAGAGAAGCGCAGAAAGAGGCAAGAGAAGTGCAGAAAGAGGCAAGAGAAGTGCAGAAAGAAGCAAGAGAGGTGCAGAAAGAGGCAAAATGGGTGCAGAAAGAAACAAGAGAGGTGCAGAAAGAGAAAGAAATGTGCAGAAAGAGGCAAGAGAGGTGAAGAAAGAGGCAAAAGAGGTGCAGAAAGAAGGTAGAGAAGTGCAGAAAGAGGCAAGAGAAGTGCAGAAATATGCAAGAGAGATGCAGAAATAAGAAGAAAGGCAAAGAAAGAGGAAGAAAGGCGCAGTAAGAAGCAAGAGAAGTACAGAAAGAGGCAAAAAAAGTGGAGAAATAGGCAAGAGAAGTGCAGAAAGAGGCAAGAGAGGTGCAGAAAGTGGCAAGAGGATTACAGAAAGAGGCAAGAGAAGTGCAGAAAGAAACAAGAGAACTGCAGAAAAAGGAAGAAAGGTGCAGAGAGGAGCACAAGAGGTGCAGAAAGTGGCACGAGAAGTGCAGAAATAAGAGAGAGATGTACAGAAAGAAGCAACAGAAGTGCAGAAAGAGGCAAGAAAAGTGCAGAAAGAAGCAAGAGAGGAGCAGAAAGTAGAAAGATAGTTGCAGAAAGATAAAGAGAGGAGCAGAAAGAAGCAAGAGAAGTCCAGAAAGAAGCAAGAGAGGTACAGAAAGAAGCAAGAGGTGTGCAAAAAGAGGCAAGAGAAGTGCAGAAAGAAGAAAGTGAGGTGCACAAAGAAGCAACAGAGGTGCACAAAGAAGCAAGAGACATGCATAAAGAAGCAAGAGAAGTGCAGAAAGAGGCAAGAGAAGAGCAGAAAGAGGTAAGAAAAATGCAGAAAGAAGCAAGTGAGTTGCAGAAAGAGCAAGAGAGGTGCAGAAAGAGGCAATAGAGGTACAGAAAGAGGCAACAGAAGTTCAGAAAGAGGCAAGAGAGGTGCAGAAATAGGAAGAAATGCGCAGAAAGAGGAAGAAAGAGGCAGAAAGAGGCAAGAGAAGTGCTGAAAGAGACAAGAGAACTGCTGCAAGATGCAAGAGAGGTACAGAAAGAAAAGAGTGAGGTGCAGAAAGAGGCAAGTGCGGTGCAGAAAGAGGCAAGAGAGGTGCAGAAAGAGGCAAGATGGGTACAGAAAGAAGCAAGAGAGGTGCACAAAGAAGCAAGAGAAGTGTAGAAAGAGGAAGAAAGGTACAGGAAGAGGCAAGAGAAGCACAGGAAGAGGCAAGAGAGCTCCAGAAAGAGGAAGAAAGGTACAGAAAGAGGCATGAGAAGCACAGAAAGAGGCAAGTGAGGTACATAAAAGAAGCAAGAGAAGTGCAGAAAGAAGCAAGAGAGGTGCAGAAAGAAGCAAGAGAGGTGCATAAAGAAGCAAGAGTGGTACACATAGAAGTAAGTGAGGAGCAGAAAGAAGAAGAAAGGTGCTGAAAGAGGCAAGATCAGTGCAGAAACAAGTAAGAGAGTTGCAGAAAGAGGCAAGAGAGGTGCAGAAACAAGTAAGAGAGTTGCAGAAAGAGGCAAGAGAGGAGCAGAAAGAAACAAGAGAAGTGCAGAAAGAATCAAGAGAGGTGCAGAAAGAAGCAGGAGAGTTGCAGAATGAGGCAAGAGAAGTGCAGAAAGAGGAAGAAATGTACAGGAAGAGGCAAGAGAGGTGAAGAAAGAGGTAAACAAAGTATAGAAAGAGGAAAGAGAGGTACAGAAAGAAGCAAGAGGTATAGAAATAAGCAAGGGATGTATAGAAAGAGGAAAGAGGGGTACTTAAAAAGAAAGGGAGGTGCAGAAGCAGAAAGGGAGGTGCAGAAGCAAGAGAAGTGCAGAAAGAAGCAAGAGAGGTACAGAAAGAGGAAGAAATGTATAGAAAGAGACAAGAGTAGCGCAGAAAGAGGCAAGAGAGGTGCAGAAAGAAGCAAGAGAGTTCAGAAAGAGGCAAGAGAGGAGCAGAAAGAAATAAGAGAAGTACAGAAAGAAGCAAGAGAGGTGCAGAATGAGGCAAGAGAAGCGCAGAAAGAAGGAAGAGAGGTGCAGAAAGAGGCAAGAGGAGTGGAAAAAGAAGCAAGAGAGGTGCAGAAAGAAGCAAGAGAAGTGCAGAAAGAAGCAAGAGAGGTGCAGAAAGAGGTAGAAAGGTGTAGAAAGAGGCAAGAGAAGTGCAGCAAATGGCAAGAGAGGTGCAGAAAGAAGCAAGAGAAGTGCATAAAGAAGCAAGAGAGGTGCAGAAAGAGGAAGAAATGTGCAGAAAGAGGCAAGAGAGGAGAAGGGAGAGGTAAGAGAAGCATAGAAAGAGGCAAGAGAAGTACAGAAAGAGGCAAGGGAGGTATAGAAAGAGGCAAAAGGGGTACTGAAAGAAGAAAGGGTGGTGCATACAGAAGCAAGAGAAGTACAAAAAGAAGCAAGAGAGGCAACAGAAAGAGGAAGAAATGTGCAGAAAGAGGCAAGAGAGGTGCAGAAAGAGGCAAGATGGGTGCAGAAAGAGAAAGAAATGTGCAGAAAGAGGCAAGAGAAGTACAGAAAAAGGCAAGAGAATTGCAGAAAGAGGTAAGTGAAGTGCAGAAAGAGGCAAGTGAAGTGCAGAAAGAGGCAAGAGAAGTGCAGAAAGAAGCAAGAGAAGTACAGAAAGAGGCAAGAGGTATTTAGAAAAAAGCAGAAGAGGTGCAGAAAAAAGCAGGGGAAGTGCAGAAAGAAGCAAGAGAACTGCAGAAAGAAGCAAGAGAGGCACAGAAAGAAGAAAGAGAGGTGCAGAAAGAGGCAAGAGAGTTGCAGAAAGAGGCAAGAGAGGAGCGGAAAGAAGCAAGAGAAGTCCAGAAAGAAGCAAGAGAGGTACAGAGAGAAGCAAGAGGTATGCAAAAAGAAGCAAGAGAAGTGCAGAAAGAAAGAAGAGACATGCAGAAAGAGGCAAGAGGAGTGCAGAAGGCAGCAAGAGAGGTGCAGAATGAAGCAAGAGAAGTGCAGAAAGAAGGAAGAAACATGCAGAAAGAGGAAGAAAGGTGCAGAAAGAAGCAAGTAGTAGTGCAGAAAAAGGCAAGAGGGTTGCAGAAAAAAGCAAGAGAGGTGCAGAAAGAGGCAAGAGAGGTGCAGAAAGAAGCAAGAGAGGTGCAGAAAGTGGAAGAAATGTACAGAAAGGGACAAGAGAAGTGCAGAAAGAGGCAAGAGAAGTGCAGAAGTAGGCAAGAGAAGTGCAGAAAGAAGCAAGAGAAGTGCAGGAAGACGCAAGGGGGAGCAGAAAAAAGCAAGAGAGAGGCAGAAAGAAGCAAGAGAAGTACAGAAAGAAGCAAGATAGGTGCAGAAAGAAGCAAGAGCGGTGCAGAAAGAGAAAGAAAGGTGCAGAAAGAGGCAAAAGAAGAAATGTGCAGAAAGAGGCAAGAGAGGTGTAGAAAGAGGCAAGAGAGGAGCTGAAAGAAGCAAGAGAAGTGCAGAAAGGAGCAAGAGAGGTGCAGAAAAAGGCTAGAAGGGTGCATAAATAGCAAGAGAGGTGCAGAAAGAGGAAGATATGTGAAGAAAGAGGCAAGAGAAGTGCAGAAAGAGGCAAGAGAAGTGCAGAAAGAGGCAAGTAAAGTACAGAAAGAGGCAAGTGGAGTGCAGAAAGAGGCAAGAGAAGTGTAGAAAGAAGCAAGGGAAGTGCAGAAAGAGGCAGGAGGGGTGAAGAAAGAAGAAAGAGAGGTGCAGAAAGAAGCAAGAGAAGTGCAGAAAGAAGCAAGAGAGGTTGCAGAAAGAAGCAAGCGAGGTACTGAAAGAAGCAAGAGAGATACATAAAGAAGAAGAAAGGTACAGAAAGAGGCAAGAGAAGCACAGAAAGAGGCAGGAGAGGTGCAGAAAGAGGCAAAACAGTGGTAGAAAGAAGCAATGGAGGTGCAGAAAGAGGCAAGAGGGGTACAGAAAGAAACAAGAGAGGTGGATACAGAAGCAAGAAAAGTGCAGAAAAAAGCAAGAGGGGTGCAGAAAGAAGAAGAAATGTGCAGAAATAGGCAAGAGAGGTGCAGAAAGAGGGAAGAGAAGCACAAAAAGAGGCAAGAGAAATGCAGGAAGAGGCAAGAGAGGAGCAGAAAGAAGCAAGACAAGTGCATAAAGAAGCGAGAGGTGCAAAAAGAGGAAGAAATGTGCATAAAGAGGCAATAGAGGTGCAGAAAGAGGCAAGAGAAGTACAGAAAGAGGCAAGAGAAGTGCAGAAAGAGGCAAGAGAGGAGCAGAAAGAAACAAAGAGAAGTGCAGAAAGAAGCAAGAGAATTGCAGAAAGAAGCAAGAGAGGTGACAAAAACAGCAAGAGAGATGCAGAAAGAAGCAAGAGAAGTACAGAAAGACTTAAGTGAGGTGGAGATAGAAGCAAGAGAGGTGCAGAAAGAAGCAAGAGATGTGCAGAAAGAGGACAAAAGGTGCAGAAAGAGGTAGGAGAAGTGCAGAAAGAGGCAAGAGAGGTACCGAATGAGGCAAGAGAGTTGCAGAAAGAAGCAAGGCGATGCAGAAAGAAGGATGCTGATAGAAGCAAGAGAGGTACATACAGAAGGAAGAGAAGTGCAGAAAGAAGCAAGAGAGGTGCAGAAAGAGGAAGAAATGTGCAGAAAGAGGCAAGAGAGGTACAGAAAGAGGCAAAAGAAGTACAGAAAGAGGCAAGAGAAGTGCAGAAAGAGGCATGAGAGGAGCAGAAAGAAACAAGAGAAGTGAGAAAGAGGCAAGAGAAGTGCAGAAAGAAGAAAGAGAGGTCCAGAAAGAGGCAAGAGGAGAGCAGAAAGAGGCAAGAGAAGTACAGAAAGAAGCAAGAGAGGTGCAGAAATAGGAAGAAAGGTACAGAAAGAGGCAAGAGAAGTGCAGAAATTGGCAAGTGAAGTGCAGAAAGAGGCAGGAGAAGTGCAGAAAGAGGCAAGAGAAGTGGAGACAGATGCAAGAGAAGTGCAGAAAGAGGCAAGAGGGGTGAAGAAAGAAGCAAGAGAAGTTAAGAAAGAAGCAAGAGAGGTGCAGAAAGAAGCAAGAGAGGTGCAGAAACAAGCAAGAGAGGTACAGAAAGAAGAAAGGTGCAGAAAGGGGCTAGAGAAGCACAGAAAGAGGCAAGAGAGGTGCAGAAAGAGGCAATAGAGTTGCAGAAACAAGCAAGGGAGGTGCAGAAATAGGCAAGAGGGGTACTGAAAGAAACATGAGAGGTGTATACAGAAGCGAGAAAAGTGCAGAAAGAAGCAAGAGAGGTGCAGAAAGAATGAGAAATATGCAGAAAGAGGCATGAGAAATGCAGATAGAGGCAAGAGAAGTGCAGAAAGAGGCAAGAGAAGGTCAGAAAGAGACTAGAGAGGTGAAGAAAGAGGCATGATGGGGTGCAGAAAGAAGCAAAAGAGGTGCAGAAAGGGGACGAAATGTACAGAAAGAGGCAAGAGAGGTACAGAAAGAAGAAGAACTGTGCAGAAAGAGGCAAGAGGTGCAGAAAGAGGCAAGAGAAGTGCAGAAAGAGGCAAAAGAAGTACAGAAAGAGGCAAGAGAGGAGTAGAAAGAAGCAAGATAAGTGCAGAAAGAAGCAAGAGAGGTGTAGAATGAAGCAAAGGAGATGCAGAAGGAGGCTAGAGAAGTGCAGAAAGAAGCAAGAGAGGTGCAGAAAGAGGCAAGAAGGGTACAGAAAGAAGCAAGAGAGGTGCAGAAAGAGGAAAGAGGGATGCAGAAAGAAGCAAGAGAGGGGTAGAAAGAGGAAGAAATATACATAAAAAGGCAAGAGAAGTGCAGAAAGATGCAAGTAAAGTGCAGAATTCCAGAAGGAGGCAAGTGAAGTGTGAGAAGTTGGCCTGGCATATGCTGCCCACTAATTATAGTGGGCACCTTGCACCAGTCCAAACAACCCCTTATTGGAGATAGGTTAAAGACAACCTTTATTGAAAGCTATCCTCCTGGTAGCTATGGAGAGCAGCCTTCAGGCTAAGTCTTGAAGGAATGTAAAGCAGCTTGTTTTACCAGTCTATAATCTCTTGAGTGACCAAATGAAAGAGGACCACACCAGGTATATATTCAAAATATATGTATTTATTGCTAAACACACCCCTCTAGTCTCTTTATGAGGCTAGAGTTCGAAGTACATAAGTTATAAGTTAGTTATCTACAGTAATAGCACAAATACACGTTTGAGCCCTAGGGGCGTACCAAACCATATACCAATAAAGTGGTATAAGAACCACGACTGAGCTAGACACAGGGCCTAGAGCCTGTAGAAGTGCTTGGACCACAAGGAACCACCCAAGGTAGTGACACAGGGGACCCACGGGGGACGCGTGCAGTGTATGAACACAGCCGCGAATCGCCGTTAACTTCTATGGGGAAAGTCGCGGTTGGAATTTAAAAGAAAAGGGACACTTAGAGGAGGACTTGGAGCAAACCCTTTGAGAACTAGGCTGTTCTAGTGTCAATACCCACGGGAGCACCGGAGTACTCGAGTTACCTCACCCAGGGGAGCCGGGTGCATAGGTGTCTTTCGGGGTCGGGTTTCGTCGTCGCTTTCAATGGCAATCTGCTGCAAAGTGCTGCTGGCGGCCAAGTCGAAAGTGTTCGGGTGGATCCAAAGGTGGATCGAAGATTTGAAGAACCTGAAAGCAGAGGGGACAGAGTCTGGGTCACTAGCCAGTGACCAGGAAGGCGATGAGCAGATGCACACCGATGTCGAGTGCTTCAGGTAGGTTGACAGTCGTCTTGACTCTTCAGCCACGAGGTCCAGGAGGTGTCGACGATGACCAGGAGCTGGATTCGAGCTGTCCCATGACGTCTGTCGATTGCAGGGGTGTCGGCGTCCGGATTGGACCCAACAAGCCTTGGCAACGGCAAGTCTCATGGAAATGGAAGAAGGATGATGTTGCAGATCAACAAGGTCTGTGGGACTCACCCAGCAAGGGTAACTCAGGGCACGCCTGGAGCAACCAGGGAGCCCAAGCAGAAGAAGATTGGCCTTCAGGAGGGCCTACTAGCCAACGGACTAGCGACCACAAAGGAGCCTCAAGTCGATGCACGTGGAGCTGGCTCACAGGACACTCGTGGAGTGGAGGCCAGTGATCTTCGGTGCAGTTGGTGCTGGAGGCTGGGGCTACTCGGAGCCCAAAGCACGATTTCGTAGGAGACCCAGAAGAGGATGCACTTGCAAATGCGATCGGCGTCCAGGGGTCACGGTTCCACGTTACCCACGACAGCTACGGGCCTCAGCTTTGCTGGAAACTCAGGGCAGCCTCGGAGAAGTCTGGAAATCCACCTCTGGTGATGCAAAGACTTCAGCGTCCGGCGGGAGCTTCAGCAATGCAGACCAGACAATTGCTTCTTTGGTGCCTGCCAAGCAGGGGAGTCACTCCTTGACCCCAAGGGAGATTCTTCAGTCCTCTAATCTTGAAGTAGAGCGTCGAAGGTCCAGGATTCTGTGTCAGAGTTTCATCCAGGTTCATCTAAAGTCCTAAGGACTGGGGTCCCATACTTATACTAAGGTAGGGGGTTGGACATACTCTGTGGACCCACCTATGGGAGGGTCAGGGCAGAGGGGTGGTTACACCCCTTTCCCTTTGTCCAGTTTCGCGCCAGAGCAGGGGCTGGAAGCCCCTGAGCCGGTTTGAACTGGGGTATGCACAGGGACACCAAATGTGCCCCCAGTGCAGGACTTCAAAGCACCAGAGAGTGCTCCCGCCCAGCCCCAATACACACTATCCTGTCTGGGGAGGTGGTTACACCTCCCTGGGATAGGAAACCTATTGTCCAGGCCTCCCCTGCCGGAGTTTCGGTCAGCAGCAGGAGGCCAGACTCGTGTCTGTGGCAGTGGCATCCATTTTGTGATGCCAGGGCTCTGGAAAGTCAGTACCGGGTATACCGGTGTGTACATGTCTCTCCCTCAAGAAGGGTGGAATGCTACCCCCGCCGCCAGAACTGGTGGGGTGGTAGTATTCCAAGATGTTTGACACCAAACACGACATGTTTCCGTGCAGCCATCCCAAAGTTAGCATTTAACGCAAGGTTATAATGCGCTTAAGAGTATATGGTCGGGCTGCACTACAAACAGCATCAGAGAAGGGTCTCCGAACACTGCAGAGGGGCCCAGCTCATGCAGGGGCACCCTCTCACATAGGAACCACGCACTCTGCCTTCAGGATTGATAAGGCCTGCCATAGGAGTGACTTATAGGTTTATATGTGTGTATGTATGTAGTGATATAGGTAGCCTATATCACAGTAAGGGGTACATGCACCACCTTACCCAGGCTGCAGTAGCAGACCTGTGGAGTCATTTTGGATGGCCTTCCAGGGGTGGCACAATACATGCTGCAGCCCCTGGTAGGCCTCTGAGGTACCTATGCCCTGGGTACATAGTATACCATATACTAGGGCACTCCATATAAGGGCACTCCAGATTCCAATCAGAGATGTGCCTAAGGCACATGGAAACCATTTTAGAGAGGAAGCAGCTAGGCTGGGGTTCTGATTAGCAGGGCCCCAGCCAGGCTAAGGTCGAAAAACAGTGAAGCATCAGCAAAAAGTGGGGGTACCCATGTGAAGCAGATCCTACTCTCCTACACAACCCCCTCCCAAACGTAGGGACATTAAACTAACCTTGCCCAGTTAAGTCTTCATGTTCTAAGTGGAAGTACCTAGAGATTCCATCTGCATTGGCATGGTTACTCCCAGGTCTATGTTCCACTGTGAAGTCCATCCCCTGTAGGGAAATGGACCACCTAAGCAGTTTGGGGTTTTCACCCTTCATTTGTTTTAGCCATAAGAGGGGCTTATGGTCTGTTTGAACAAGGAAGTGAGTACCAAACAAGTATGTCCTCAACTTCTTCAGAGCACAGACCACAGCAAAGGCCTCCCTCTCAATGGCTGACCAACGTTTCTCTCTAGGGGTCAGCCTTCTGCTAATAAAAGCTACTGGCTGATCCTGACCTTCATCATTCAATTGTGACAGTACAGCCCCTACCCCCAATTCAGATGCATCTGTTTGGACAATGAACTTCTTGGAGTAATCAGGACTCTGTAGAATGGGAGCAGTGCACATGGCCTGCTTTAGGTCATCAAATGCCTTTTGACAGCTAACTGTCCACTGAACCTTTTTGGGCATTTTCTTGGAAGTTAAGTCATTCAGGGGTGTCACTATTGATCCATACCCCTTGACAAATCTCCTATAGTAGCCAGTCAGGCCTAAAAAGGCTCTCACCTGAGTCTGGGTAGTTGGAGCAGTCCAGTCCATGATGGTCTGGATCTTGCTCTGCAGTGGTTGAACCTGGCCTCCACCCACAAGGTGGCCCAGGTACACAACCTGACTCTGCCCTATCTGGCACTTGGTGGCCTTGATAGTCAGGCCTGCTTTCTGCAGGGCCTGTAAAACATTTCTGAGGTGGACCAGGTGATCCTCCCAGGTGGAGCTAAAGACAGCAATATCATCTAGATATGCTGCACTATAGGCTTCCAGACCTGTAAGGACTGTATTCACCAACCTCTGAAAAGTGGCAGGTGCATTCTTCAGACCAAAGGGCATCACCGCAAATTGATAATGCCCACTAGGGGTTGAGAATGCTGTCTTTGGCTTTGCATCATCAGCTAGTCTGATCTGCCAGTAGCCAACTGTCAGGTCAAATGTGCTTAGATACTTGGCTGAGGCCAAAGTGTCTATTAGCTCATCTGCCCTAGGTATTGGATGGGCATCAGTCCTAGTGACTGCATTGAGACCCCTGTAGTCCACACAAAACCTCATCTCTCTTTTCCCACCATTGGTGTGAGGTTTTGGCACAAGGACCACTGGACTAGCCCAAGGGCTATCTGAGGGTTCAATAACTCCCAAATCCAACATCTTCTGGACTTCTGTCCTGATACAGTCCCTGACATGGTCAGGTTGCCTATAAATCTTATTTTTAATAGGCAGACTGTCCCCAGTGTCCACTTCATGAGTGCACCAGGTAGTCTGACTGGGTGTCAGTGAGAATATGTGCCTGAACTGATTGAGCACCTGTCTGCAATCAGTTTGCTGCTGGGCAGTGAGGCTGCCTGCCAAGGCTACACCATCCACTGACCCGTCATCAGGGTTCTGTGAGAGCAGGTCAGGGAGTGGGTCACTCTCTTCCTCCTGTCCCTCATCAGTAGCCATGAGCAAGCCCATGTCTGCCCTGTCCACATATGGTTTTAACCTGTTGACATGGAGAACCCTGTGGGGACTCCTGGGTGTTCCTAGGTCTACTAAATAGGTAACCTCACCCTTCTGTTCAACAATGGTATGGGGTCCACTCCATTTGTCTTGGAGAGCTGCTGGGGCCACTGGCTCCAACACCCACACCTTCTGTCCTGGCTGGTAAACAGTCAGTACAGCCTTTTGGTCATGCCAGGCTTTTTGAAGTTCCTGGCTAGCCTCAAGGTTTTTAGTTGCCTTTTTCATGTACTCAGCCATCCTGGAGCGGAGACCAAGTACATAGTCCACTATGTCTTGCTTTGGGGGCTTGAGAGGTAACTCCCATCCTTCCTTCACCAAGCACAATGGACCCCTGACAGGGTGACCAAACAAAAGTTCAAAAGGGCTGTAGCCAACCCCCTTTTGAGGCACTTCCCTGTATGCAAATAAAAGGCAGGGCAAGAGTATGTCCCATCTTCGCCTAAGCTTTTCTGGGAGCCCTTTAATCAGGCCCTTCAAGGTTTTGTTGAATCTCTCAACTAAACCATTGCATTGTGGGTGATAGGGTGTGGTGAACTTGTAAGTTACTCCACACTCCTTCCACATTGCTTTTAAGTATCCAGACATAAAGTTAGCACCCCTGTCTGATACAACCTCCTTAGGAAGCCCACTCTTGAGAAAATTCCCAGGAGGGCTCTTGCCACCACAGGCGCTGTAGTGGTCCTAAGGGGAATAGCCTCTGGGTACCTGGTGGCATGATCCACTACCACCAGGATAATCCTGTGCCCAGATGCTGTTTGGGGATCCATGGGACCAACAATGTCAATCCCCACCCTTTCAAAGGGAACCCCCACCACAGGTAGTGGTATCAGGGGGCCTTTGTAGTGCCACCTGCCTTGCCACTGGCCTGGCAGGTTACACAGGAGCGACAAAACTCCTTGGTGTCTTCAGACATGTGGGGCCAGTGAAAGTGAGGGACAATTCTGTCCCAAGTCTTGTTCTGGCCCAGGTGACCTGCTAAGGGAATGTCATGGGCTAGGGTCAATAGGAAGCCCCTGAACTTCAGAGGTATAACCAACCTCCTGGTGGCACCAGGCTTGGGGTCTCTACACTCTGAGTACAAGAGTCCATCATCCCAATACACAGTATGGGGACCACTAGCTTTCCCAGCAGCCTCAGCAGCAGCTTGCTGTCTGAGGGGTTCAAGAGAGGGGCAGCTCTGCTGCTCCTGGCTCAGATCTGCCCTGGAAGGGCCCCCTGTCCCCAAGAACTCAACCTGGTCAGGTTCAAGCTCCTCTGGGACAGTTCCTTCCTCAGGATTGAGATCATCCCCCTCAAGAGACTGATCTTCCTTCTGAGCCAAGGGGGAAGGCACTGCCTTTACCCTACTACTCCTCTTCTTGGAGGGCACTTGGTCCATTATTCCAGAATCCAAGGCCTGTTCAGTGTTAGACATTTTGGCTTGTGACCTGGTCACAGCAAACACATCTGCAGGGATGCCCAGCATTTCTGCATGGGTCCTGAGCTCCACTTCTGCCCAAGCTGAAGTTTCTAAGTCATTGCCAAGCAAGCATTCAACGGGTAGGTCTGCACTTACCACAACCTTCTTAAGGCCAGTTACCCCTCCCCAGGAGAAGTTAACAACTGCCAGAGTATGGTCTGTTCTGACGTTGCTAGCATTGGTCACTTGGTACATTTCACCAAGTATAATCTGCCCAGGATTCACAAGGTCTTGTGTCACCATGGTGACACTTGCCCCTGTGTCCCTAAATGCCAAAGCCTCTTTTCCATTGATTAAGGGCTGTTGCCTGTACTTGCCCAGATTACTGGGACTCACAGAGGAGGTCACATCCATGCCTCCATCACAGACTAGGACAGCCTGAGTGAGTTCTCTGACTAGGTCAGAGCTCATCTCCTTACCCAGGGTCAACCCTACTAAACCCTTGACTTGTGTAGTCCCACCACCAACTGTAACTGCACTAGGGGGAGCAGGTGCCTTAGGGGCATTGGTGGGGGCTGGAGTAGAGTCTTTGGACTTGGTGCAATCACTGGTCCAGTGGGTCTTTTGCTTACAGACCTTGCACCATGGTTTCTTTTGGCCTCTTCCCTTGTTAGACTGTGAATCCCCACCTGAAGAAGATTTTTGGGGGCCTTGTGAAGACTTTTGGTCTTTACCCTTCTCCCCACCCTTATCAGAGTTTTTCGAATCTTGCTTCTTAGGGTCACCACCTTGGTTCTGTACCTTCTGCCTCACCCTGGTTCTGACCCATTTGTCTGCCTTCTTTCCCAATTCTTGGGGAGAGGTCAGATCAGAGTCCACCAGGTGCTGATGCAACAGCTGATTTTGACAATTGTTAAGGATCTGCTCCCTCATGATAAGATTGTACAATCCTGTGAAGTCACATACCTTACTGCCCAATAACCAACCTTCCAGAGCCTTGGCAGAACAATCAACAAAGTCCACCCAGTCTTGAGTCTGTGCCTTCTGGGTATCCCTGAACTTTAACCTGTATTGTTCAGTTGTTAGGCCAAACCCATCAATCAGAGCACTCTTCAAGACTTTGTAATTATCAGCATCCTCCTCTCTAACAGTGAGGATCTTATCTCTACCTTTGTCTGCAAAGGAGAGCCACAAGATTGCTGCCCACTGCTCCTGAGGGACCCTCTGTACTTTACAGGCCCTCTCTAGAGCAGTTATCCATTTGTGGATGTCATCCCCACTCTGGTAGGGAGGGACAATCTTGCTCAGGTTTCTATGGTCATAAGACCTTTCCCTATCTCTGGGGAAATTGCTGCCACCATGGGACTCTAGTCCCATCTTTTTTCTCTCTCTATAGAGATCTAGGGACTCCCTGTGTATAGCCAATTGCTGTTTTCTGAGCTCAAGCTGGGCTTGTTCATACTGAAGCAATCTCTTTCTCCTTTCATGAGAGGATTCCCTCATATGAGAAGAGACAGAGGTCCCTATTGAGGTGTCAGAGTGGTTAGGCTCCTGAGAAGGAGATCTAGACCTTCTGGGCACACTCAGTATTCTTCCTGGGGGGACAAAGGGGAGGTCATTCTGATCCTCCTCCTCCTCCAAAGGAGGAATTGCGTTTTCCAGGTCAAGGTCATTTTCACCTTCCTGGCCAATTTCAGAGGGGGGGGCCTGGGTTTCTTCACCCCTGACCCCTTCCTCATCTTCTGCCCCACCCTCTCTGCCTACCCCTTCAGACCCTAGGGGCCTGCTGAGCTCATCAGCCAGTAACACCTCCCTGAGGTGTTGGGTGCTGGCACTTTTGCCTGCCTTCAGCTTCCTAGTATTGCATAATGCTCTCAATTCCAAGAATGGGAGTTTATCATACTTGGAGGGAAGAAGCCCACTGGCTTCTGGCAAGGACTCACTGGGTCCTGGCTTTGAAGACATTACTAGTGAGGTGTGGTGTATGCACTACCTACTCTAGTGTGGCCTACTAAACTCTCTTGAGTTGTAGAAAGGGTGTGCTATCCCTTAACACACAACTCTAAGTTCAGTAGAACTTACTGTATTACTAAGCTTGATTTATATGTACCTTAGGTACCCTTAGTGGTTTTCAGTTGATCAATTCAATTGAGATTATCTGGTAAAACAATAGCAAGCTGGAATCCCACACGCTGCACACCAATGTGACGAGTTGGCCTGGCATATGCTGTCCACTAATTATAGTGGGCACCTTGCACCAGTCCAAACAACTCCTTATTGGAGATAGGTTAAAGACAACCTTTATTGAAAGCTATCCTAGTGGTAGCTATGGAGAGCAGCCTTCAGGCTAAGTCTTGAAGGAATGTAAAGCAGCTTGTTTTACCAGTCTATAATCTCTTGAGTGACCAAATGAAAGAGGACCACACCAGGTATATATTCAAAATATATGTATTTATTGCTAAACACACCCCTCTAGTCTCTTTATGAGGCTAGAGTTCGAAGTACATAAGTTATAAGTTAGTTATCTACAGTAATAGCACAAATACACGTTTGAGCCCTAGGGGCGTACCAAACCATATACCAATAAAGTGGTATAAGAACCACGACTGAGCTAGACACAGGGCCTAGAGCCTGTAGAAGTGCTTGGACCACAAGGAACCACCCAAGGTAGTGACACAGGGGACCCACGGGGGACGCGTGCAGTGTATGAACACAGCCGCGAATCGCCATTAACTTCTATGGGGAAAGTCGCGGTTGGAATTTAAAAGAAAAGGGACACTTAGAGGAGGACTTGGAGCAAACCCTTTGAGAACTAGGCTGTTCTAGTGTCAATACCCACGGGAGCACTGGAGTACTCGAGTTACCTCACCCAGGGAGCCGGGTGCATAGGTGTCTTTCGGGGTCGGGTTTCGTCGTTGCTTTCAATGGCGATCTGCTGCAAAGTGCTGCTGGCGGCCAAGTCGAAAGTGTTCGGGTGGATCCAAAGGTGGATCGAAGATTTGAAGAACCTGAAAGCAGAGGGGACAGAGTCTGGGTCACTAGCCAGTGACCAGGAAGGCGATGAGCAGATGCCCACCGATGTCGAGTGCTTCAGGTAGGTTGACGGTCATCTTGACTCTTCAGCCACGAGGTCCAGGAGGTGTCAATGACAACTAGGAGCTGGATTCGAGCTGTCCCACAACGTCTGTCGATAGCAGGGGTATCGGCGACCGGATTGGACCCAACAAGCCTTGGCAACGGCAAGTCTCGTGGAAATGGAAGAAGGACGATGTTGCAGACCAGCAAGGTCTGTGGGACTCACCCAGCAAGGGTAAGTCAGGGCACGCCTAGAGCAACCAGGGAGCCCAAGCAGAAGAAGATTGGCCTTCGGGAGGGCCTACTAGCCAATGGACTAGCAACCGCGAAGGAGCCTCGAGTCGATGCACGTGGAGCTGGCTCACAGGACACTCGTGGAGTGGAGGCCAGTGATCTTCGGTGCAGTTGGTGCTGGAGGCTGGGGATACTGGGAGCCTAAAGCACGACTTCGTGGGAGACCCAGAAGAGGATGCACTTGCAAATGCAATCATTGTCCAGGGGTCACAGTTCCACATTACCCACGACAGCTACGGGCCTCAGCTTTGCTGGGGACTCAGGGAAGCCTCGGGGAAGTCTGGAAATCCACCTCTGGTGATGCAAAGACTTCGGCGTCCGGCGGGAGCTTCAGCGATGCAGACCGGACAATTGCTTCTTTGGTGCCTGCCAAGCAGGGGAGTCATTCCTTGACCCCAAGGGAGATTCTTCAGTCCTCTAATCTTGAAGTAGAGCGTCGAAGGTCCAGGATTCTGTGTCAGAGTTTCGTCCAGGTTAATCTAAAGTCCTAAGGACTGGGGTCCCATACTTATACTAAGGTAGGGAGTTGGACATACTCTGTGGACCCACCTATGGGAGGGTCAGGGCAGAGGGGTGGTTACACCCCTTTCCCTTTGTCCAGTTTCGTGCCAGAGCAGGGGCTGGAAGCCCCTGAGCCGGTTTGAACTGGGGTATGCACAGGGACACCAAATGTGCCCCCAGTGCAGGACTTCAAAGCACCAGAGAGTGCTCCCGCCCAGCCCCAATACACACTATCCTGTCTGGGGAGGTGGTTACACCTCCCTGGGACAGGAAACCTATTGTCCAGGCCTCCCCTGCCGGAGTTGCGGTCAGCAGCAGGAGGCCAGACTCGTGTCCGTGGCAGCGGCATCCATTTTGTGATGCCAGGGCTCTGGAAAGTCAATACCGGGTATCCCGGTGTGTACATGTCTCTCCCTATAGAAGGGTGGAATGCTACCCCCGCCACCAGAACTGGCGGGGGGGTAGTATTCTAAGATGTTTGACACCAAACACGACATGTTTCCGTGCAGCCATCCAAAAGTTAGCATTTAACGCGAGGTTATAATGCGCTTAAGAGTATATGGTCAGGCTGCACTACAAACAGCATCAGAGAAGGGTCTACGAACGCTGCAGAGGGGCCCAGCTCATGCAGGGGCACCCTCTCACATAGGAACCACGCACTCTGCCTTCAGGATTGATAAGGCCTGCCATAGGAGTGACTTATAGGTTTATATGTGTGTATGTATGTAGTGATATAGGTAGCCTATATCACAGTAAGGGGTGCATGCACCACCTTACCCAGGCTGCAGTAGCAGACCTGTGGTGTCATTTTGGATGGCCTTCCAGGGGTGGCACAATACATGCTGCAGCCCCTGGTAGGCCTCTGAGTACATAGTATACCATATACTAGGGACTTATAAGGCCACTCCAGATTCCAATCAGAGATGTGCCTAAGGCACATGGAAACCATTTTAGAGTGGAAGCAGCTAGGCTGGGGTTCTGATTAGCAGGGCCCCAGCCAGACTAAGGTCGAAAAACAGTGAAGCATCAGCAAAAAGTGGGGGTACCCATGTGAAGCAGATCCTACTCTCTTACACAACCCCCCAAACGTAGGGACATTAAACTAACCTTGCCCAGTTAAGTCTTCATGTTCTAAGTGGAAGTACCTAGAGAGTCCATCTGCATTGGCATGGTTACTTCCAGGTCTATGTTCCACTGTGAAGTCCATCCCCTGTAGGAAATGGACCACCTAAGCAGTTTGGGGTTTTCACCCTTCATTTGTTTTAGCCATAAGAGGGGCTTATGGTCTGTTTGAACAAGGAAGTGAGTACCAAACAAGTATGGCCTCAACTTCTTCAGAGCCCAGACCACAGCAAAGGCCTCCCTCTCAATGGCTGACCAACGTTTCTCTCTAGGGGTCAGCCTTCTGCTAATAAAAGCTACTGGCTGATCCTGACCTTCATCATTCAATTGTGACAGTACAGCCCTACAGAAAGAGGCAAGAGAGGTGCAGAAAGAGGCAAGAGAAGTACAGAAAGAAGCAAGAGAGATGCAGAAATTGAAGAAAGGCGCAGAAAGAGCAAGAAAGTTGCAGCAAGAGGAAGAAAGGAAGAAAAAGAAACATGAGAAGTGCAGAAAGAGGCAAGAGTAGTGCAGAAAGAAGCAAGAGAGGTACAGAAATAGGCAAGAGGGAAGCCGAAAGAAACAAGAGAGGTACAGAAATAGGAAGAAATATACAGAAAGAGGCAAGAGAGGTGCAGAAAGAGGCAAGAGAAGTACAGAAAGAAGCAAGAGAGGTGCAGACATAGGAAGAAAGGTGCAAAAAGAGGAAGAAAGTTGCAAAAAGAGGAAGAAAGGCAGAGAAAGAAGCAAGAGAGGTGCAGAAAGAGGAACAAATGTGCAGAAAGAGGCAAGAGAAGTGCAGATAGAGGCAAGTGAAGTGCAGAAAGAGGCAAGAGAAGTGCAGAAAGAAGAAAAATAAGTGCAGAAAGAGGCAAGGGGTGAAGAAAGAAGCAAGAGAAGTGAAGAAAGAAGCAAGAGAGGTGCAGAAATAAGCAAGAGAGGTACAGAAAGAAGAAGAAAGGTGCAGAAAGAGGCAAGAGAGGTGCAGAAAGAAGCAATAGAGTTGCAGAAAGAAGCAAGGGACGTTCAGAAAGATGCAAGAGGGGTACTGAAAGAAGCTAGAGAGGTGCATACAGAAGCAAGAAAAGTGCAGAAAGAAGCAAAAGAGGTGCAGAAAGAGGAAGAAATGTGCAGAAAGAGGCAAGAGAGGAACAGTAAGAGGCAAGAGAAGCACATAAAGAGGCAAGATAAGTGAGAAAGAGGCAAGAGAGGAGCAGAAAGAAGCAATAGAAGTGCAGAAAGAAGCAAGAGAGGTGTAGAAAGAGGTAAGAGAGGTACAGAAAGAGGCAAGAGAAGCGTAGAAAGAAACAAGACAACTATAGAAAGAGGGAGAAAGTTGCATAAAGAAGCATGAGAGCTGCAGAAAGTGGCAAGAGAAGTGCAGAAAGAAGCAAGAAAAGTACAGAAAGAAGCAAGAGAAGTGCAGAAAGAGGCAATTGAAGTGCAGAAAGAAGCAAGAGAGGTACAGAAATAGGAAGAATGTGCAGAAAGAGGCAAGAGAGGTGCAGAAAGAGGCAAGAGAAGTATAGAAAGAGGCAAGAGCAGTGGAGAAAGAGGCAAGAGAAGTGCAGATGGAGGCAAGAGAAGTGCAGAAAGAGGCAAGAGAAGTGCAGCAAGAAGCAAGATAGGTGCAGAAAGAAGAGAGTGAAGTGCAGAAAGAGGCAAGAGAGGTGCAGAAAGAAGCAAGAGATGTGCAGAAAGAAGTAAGAGAGGTGCAGAAGGAAGCCAGAGAGGTGCAGAAAGAGGAAGAGATGTGAAGAAAGAGGAATGAGATGTGCAGAAAGAGGCCACAGAAGTGCAGAAAGAGGCAATATAAATACAGAAAGAAGCAGGAGAGGTGCAGAAATCGGTAGAAAGGCACAGAAATAGGAAGAAAGGCGCTGAAAGAAGCAAGAGAAGTGCAGAAGAGGCAATAGAAGTACAGAAAAAGGCAAGAGAAGTGCAGAAAGAGGCAAGAGAGGTCCAGAAAGAAGCAAGAGTGGTGCCAAAAGAGGCAAGAGAACTGCAGAAAGAGGCATGAGATTTGCAGAAAGAGGCAAGAGAAGTGCAGAAAGAGAAGAAAAGGTGCATAAAGAGGAAGAGAGGTACAGAAAGAGGCACAAGAAGTGCATAAAAAGGAAAAAGGTGCAGAAAGAAGCAGGAGAGGTACATAAAGAA
This sequence comes from Calotriton arnoldi, assembly GCA_963921515.1. Classification (NCBI taxonomy): domain Eukaryota; kingdom Metazoa; phylum Chordata; class Amphibia; order Caudata; family Salamandridae; genus Calotriton; species Calotriton arnoldi. The sequence continues at coordinate 155,534 of CAWUFW010002137.1, forward strand.
GCAAGAAAGGTATAGAAAGAGGCAGGAGAAGTACAGACGAGGCCAGAGATGTGCAAAAATAGAAAGAAATGTCCAGAAAGAAGCAAGAGAAATGCAGAAAGAGGCAAGAAAGGTGTAGAAAAAAGCAAGAGACGTGCAGAAAGAAGCAAGAGAGGTGACAAAAGAGGAAGAACGATGCAGTAAGAGGAAAAAAGGAACAGAAAGGAAGAAAGGTGCAGAAAGGAGCAAGAGAAGTGCAGAAAGAAGCAAGAGAGGTGCAGAAATAAGAGAGTGAGGTGCAGAAAGAAGCAAGAGATGTGCAGAAAGAAGCAAGAGAGGTGCAGAAGGAAGCAAGAGACGTGCAGAAAGAGGCAAGAGAAGTGCGGAAAGAAGCAAGAGAGGTGCAGAAATAGGAAGAAAGGCACAGAAAGAGGAAGAAAGGGGCAGAAAGAAGCAAGAGAAGTGCATAAGAGGCAATAGAAGTACAGAAAGAGGCAAGAGAAGTGCAGAAAGAGGCAAGAGAGGTGCAGAAAGAAGCAAGAGTGGTGCCAAAAGAGGCAAGAGAACTGCAGAAAGAGGCAAGAGATTTGCAGAAAGAGGCAAGAGAAGTGCACAAAGAGGAAGAAATGTGCAGAAAGAGGAAGAGAGGTGCAGAAAGAGGCAAGAGACAGAAAGAGGAAAAAGTTGCAGAAAGAAGCAAGAAAGGTATAGAAAGAGGCAGGAGATGTACAGACGAGGCAAGAGATGTGCAGAAATAGAAAGAAATGTCCAGAAAGAAGCAAGAGAAATGCAGAAAGAGGCAAGAGAGGTTTAGAAAGAAGCTAGAGAGGTGCAGAAAGAAGCAAGAGAGGTGCAGAAAGAAGCAAGAGAGGTACAGAAAGAGGTAAGAGAGGTACAGAAAGAAGCAAGAGAAGTGCAGAAAGATGCAAGCGAGGTACAGAAATAAGCAAGAGAGGTGCAGAAAGAAGCAAGAGAGGTGCAGAAAGAGGCAAGAGAGGTACAGAAAGAAGCAACAGAGGTGTAGAATGAGGCAAGAAAGTTACAGAAAGAGGCAAGAGAGGTGCAGAAAGAAGAAAGATAGGTGCAGAAATAAGCAAGTGAGGTTCAGAAAGAAGCAAGAGAGTTGCAGAAAGAGGCAGGAGAAGTGTTGACAGAGGAAGAAAGGTGACAAAAGAGGAAGAAAGGTGCAGAAAAAGGAAAAAAGGAACAGGAAGAGGAAGAAAGGTGCAGAAAGAAGCAAAGAAGTGCATAAAGAAGCAAGAGAGGTATAGAAAGAAGTGAGTGAGGTACAGAAAGAAGCAAGTGAGGTGCAGAAAGAGGCAAGAGAGGTACAGAAAGAGGGAAGAGATGTAAAGAAAGAGACAGTAGAGGTGCGGAAAGAGGCAGCAGAAGTGCAGAAAGAGGCAGGAGAGGTACAGAAAAAAGCAAGAGAAGTGCAGAAAGAAGCAAGAGAAGTGCAGAAAGAGTCAAGAGGGGTGAAGAAAGAAGCAAAAGAAGTTAAGAAAGAAGCAAGAGAGGTGCAGAAAGAAGCAAGAGAGGTGCAGAAACAAGCAAGAGAGGTACAGAAAAAGAAGAAAGAGGCAAGAGAGGTGCAGAAAGAAGCAATAGAGATGCAGAAAGAAGCAAGGGATGTTCAGAAAGATGCAAGAGGGGTACTGAAAGAAGCTAGAGAGGTGCATACAGAAGCAAGAAAAGTGCAGAAAAAAGCAAAAGAGGTGCAGAAAGAGGAAGAAATGTGCAGAAAGAGGCAAGAGAGGAACAGTAAGAGGCAAGAGAAGCACATAAAGAGGCAAGATAAGTGAGAAAGAGGCAAGAGAGGAGCAGAAAGAAGCAATAGAAGTGCAGAAAGAAGCAAGAGAGGTGTAGAAAGAGGTAAGAGAGGTACAGAAAGAGGCAAGAGAAGCGTAGAAAGAAACAAGACAACTTTAGAACGAGGGAGAAAGTTGCATAAAGAAGCATGAGAGGTGCAGAAAGTGGCAAGAGAAGTACAGAAATAAGCAAGAGAAGTGCAGAAAGAGGCAATTGAAGTGCAGAAAGAAGCAAGAGAGGTACAAAAAATAGGAAGAATGTGCAGAAAGAGGCAAGAGAGGTGCAGAAAGAGGCAAGAGATGTATAGAAAGAGGCAAGGGCAGTGGAGAAAGAGGCAAGAGAAGTGCAGATGGAGGCAAGAGAAGTGCAGAAAGAGGCAAGAGAAGTGCAGCAAGAAGCAAGATAGGTGCAGAAAGAAGAGAGTGAGGTGCAGAAAGAGGCAAGAGAGGTGCAGAAAGAAGCAAGAGATGTGCAGAAAGAAGCTAGAGAGGTGCAGAAGGAAGCAAGAGAGGTGCAGAAAGAGGAAGAAATGTGAAGAAAGAGGAATGAGATGTGCAGAAAAAGGCCACAGAAGTGCAGAAAGAGGCAATAGAAATGCAGAAAGAAGCAGGAGAGGTGCAAAAATAGGTAGAAAGGCACATAAATAGGAAGAAAGGCACAGAACGAAGCAAGAGAAGTGCAGAAGAGGCACTAGAAGTGCAGAAAAAGGCAAGAGAAGTGCAGAAAGAGGCAAGAGAGGTCCAGAAAGAAGCAAGAGTGGTGCCAAAAGAGGCAAGAGAACTGCAGAAAGAGGCATGAGATTTGCAGAAAGAGGCAAGAGAAGTGCAGAAAGAGAAGAAAAGGTGCAGAAAGAGGAAGAGAGGTACAGAAAGAGGCACAAGAAGTGCATACAAAGGAAGAAGGTGCAGAAAGAAGCAGGAGAGGTACAGAATGAAGCAAGAAAGGTATAGAAAGAGGCAGAAGTACAGACGAGGCCAGAGATGTGCAGAAATAGAAAGAAATGTCCAGAAAGAAGCAAGAGAAATGCAGAAAGAAGCAAGAGAGGTGACAAAAGAGGAAGAACGATGCAGTAAAAGGAAAAAAGGAACAGAAAGGAAGAAAGGTCTAGAAAGGAGCGAGAGAAGTGCAGAAAGAAGCAAGAGAGGTGCAGAAATAAGAGAGTGAGGTGCAGAAAGAAGCAAGAGATGTGCAGAAAGAAGCAAGAGAGGTGCAGAAGGAAGCAAGAGACGTGCAGAAAGAGGCAAGAGAAGTGCAGAAAGAAGCAAGAGAGGTGCAGAAATAGGAAGAAAGGCACAGAAAGAGGAAGAAAGGGGCAGAAAGTAGCAAGAGAAGAGCATAAGAGGCAATAGAAGTACAGAAAGAGGCAAGAGAGGTGCAGAAAGAAGCAAGATTGGTGCCAAAAGAGGCAAGAGAACTGCAGAAAGAGGCAAGAGATTTGCAGTAAGAGGCAAGAGAAGTGCACAAATAGGAAGAAATGTGCAGAAAGAGGAAGAGAGGTGCAGAAAGAGGCAAGAGACAGAAAGAGGAAAAAGGTGCAGAAAGAAGCAAGAAAGGTATAGAAAGAGGCAGGAGAGGTACAGACGAGGCAAAAGAAGTGCAGAAATAGAAAGAAATGTCCAGAAAGAAGCAAGAGAAATGCAGAAAGAGGCAAGAGAGGTTTAGAAAGAAGCTAGAGAGGTGCAGAAAGAAGCAAGAGAGGTGCAGAAAGAAGCAAGAGAGGTACAGAAAGAGGTAAGAGAGGTACAGAAAGAAGCAAGAGAAGTGCAGAAAGATGCAAGCGAGGTACAGAAATAAGCAAGAGAGGTGCAGAAAGAAGCAAGAGAGGTGCAGAAAGATGCAAGAGAGGTACAGAAAGAAGCAAGAGAGGTGTAGAAAGAGGCAAGAAAGTTACAGAAAGAGGCAAGAGAGGTGCAGAAAGAAGCAAGATAGGTTCAGAAATAAGCAAGTGAGGTTCAGAAAGAAGCAAGAGAGGTGCAGAAAGAGGCAGGAGAAGTGCAGACAGAGGAAGAAAGGTGACAATAGAGGAAGAAAGGTGCAGAAAGAGGAAAAAAGGAACAGAAAGAGGAAGAAAGGTGCAGAAAGAAGCAAGAGAAGGGCATAAAGAAGCAAGAGAGGTACAGAAAGAAGTGAGTGAGGTACAGAAAGAAGCAAGTGAGGTACAGAAAGAGGCAAGAAAGGTATAGAAAGAGGGAAGAGACGCACAAAAAGAGGCAAGAGAGGTGCAGAAATAGGCAAGAGAGGTGCAGAAAGATGCAGGAGAGGTGCAGAAAAAGCAAGAGAAGTGCAGAAAGAAGCAAGAGAAGTGCAGAAAGATTCAAGAGGGGTGAAGAAAGAAGCCAGAGAAGTTAAGAAAGAAGCAAGAGAGGTGCAGAAAGAAGCAAGAGAGGTGCAGAAACAAGCAAGAGAGGTACAGAAACAAGAAAGGTGCAGAAAGGGGCAAGAGAAGCATGGAAAGAGGCAAGAGAGGTGCAGAAAGAGGCAATAGAGATGCAGAAAGAAGCAAGGGAGGTGCAGAAATAGGCAAGAGGGATACTGAAAGAAGCAAGAGAGGTGTATACAGAAGCAAGACAAGTGCAGAAAGAAGCAAGAGAGGTGCAGAAAGAGTGAGAAATATGCAGAAAGAGGCATGAGAAATGCAGATAGAGGCAAGAGAAGTGCAGAAAGAGGCAAGAGAAGGTCAGAAAGAGACTAGAGAGGTGAAGAAAGAGGCAATATGGGGTGCAGAAAGAAGCAAAGGAGGTGCAGATAGGGGAAGAAATGTACAGAAAGAGGCAAGAGAGGTACAGAAAGAAGAAGAAATGTGCAGAAAGAGGCAAGAGGTGCAGAAAGAGGCAAGAGAGTGCAGAAAGAGGCAAAAGAAGTACAGAAAGAGTAAAGAGAGGAGTAGAAAGAAGCAAGAGAAGTGCAGAAAGAAGCAAGAGAGGTGCAGAATGAAGCAAAGGAGATGCAGAAGGAGGATAGAGAAGTGCAGAAAGAAACAAGAGAAGTGCAGAAAGAGGCAAGAGGGGTGCAGAAAGAAGCAAGAGAAGTGCAGAAAGATGCAAGTAAAGTGCAGAATTCCAGAAGGAGGCAAGTGAAGTACGGAAAGCAGCAAGAGAAGTGTAAAAAGAAACAAGAGGGGTGCACAAAAAAGCAAGAGAGATGTAGAAAGAAGCAAGAGAAGTGTAGAAAGAAGCAAGAGAGGTGCAGAAAGAGGAAGAAAGGTGCAGAAAGAGGTAAGAGAAAAGCAGAAAGAGGCAAGAGAGGTACAGAAACAGGCAAGAGAGTTGCAGAAAGAAGCAATGCGGTGCAGAAAGAGGGGTGCTGAAAGAAGCAATAGAGGTGCATACAGAAGGTAGAGAAGTACAGAAAGAAGTATTAGAGGTGCAGAAAGAGGCAAGAGAAGTACAGAAAGAGGCAAGAGAGGAGCAGAAAGAAACAAGAAAAGAGCAGAAAGAGGCAAGAGAAGTGCAGAAAGTAGCAAGAGAGGTGCAGAAATAAGAAGAAAGGTGAAGAAAGAGGAAGAAAGTTGCAGAAAGAGGAAGAAAGGCAGAGAAAGAAACAAGAAAAGTGCAGAAAGAGGCAAGAGTAGTGCAGAAAGAAGCAAGAGAGGTTCAGAAATAGGCAAGAGGGGAGCAGAAAAAAACAAGAGAGGTACAGAAATAGGAAGAAATATACAGAAAGAGGCAAGAGAGGTGCAGAAAGAAGCAAGAGAAGTACAGAAAGAAGCAATAGAGGTGCAGAAATAGGAAGAAAGGCGCAGAAAGAGGAAGAAAGGTGCAGAAAGAGGAAGAAAGGCACAGAAAGAAGCAAGAGAGGTGCAGAAAGAAGAACAAATGTGCAGAAAGAGGCAAGAGAAGTGCAGAAAGAGGCAAGTGAAGTGCAGAAAGAGGCAAGAGAAGTGCAGAAAGAAGTAAAATAAGTGCAGAAAGAGTCAAGGGGGTGAAGAAAGAAGCAAGAGAAGTGAAGAAAGAAGCAAGAGAGGTGCAGAAAGAAGCGAGAGGTACAGAAAGAAGAAGAAAGGTGCCTTTTAGAGGCAAGAGAGGTGCAGAAAGAAGCAATAGAGTTGCATAAAGAAGCAAGGGACGTTCAGAAAGAGGCAAGAGGGGTACTGAAAGAAGCTAGAGTGGTGCATACAGAAGCAAGAAAAGTGCAGTAAGAAGCAAAAGAAGTGCAGAAAGAGGAAGAAATGTGCAGAAAGAGGCAAGAGAGTAACAGTAAGAGGCAAGAGAAGCACAGAAAGAGGCAAGATAAGTGAGAAAGAGGCAAGAGAGGAGCAGAAAGAAGCAATAGAAGTGCAGAAAGAAGCAAGAGAGGTGAAGAAAGAGGTAAGAGAGGTACAGAAAGAGGCAAGAGAAGCGGAGAAAGAAACAAGACAACTGTAAAAAGAGGGAGAAAGGTGCATAAAGAAGCATGAGAGGTGCAGAAAGTGGCAAGAGAAGTGCATAAAGAAGCAAGGAAAGTACAGAAAGAAGCAAGAGAAGTGCAGAAAGAGGCAATTGAAGTGCAGAAAGATGCAAGAGAGGTACAGAAATAGGAAGAATGGGCAGAAAGAGGCAAGAGAGGTGCAGAAAGAGGCAAGAGAAGTATAGAAAGAGGCAAGAGCAGTGGAGAAAGAGGCAATAGAAGTGCAGATGAAGGCAAGAGAAGTGCAGAAAGAGGCAAGAGAAGTGCAGCAAGAAGGAAGAGAGGTACAGAAAGAAGAGAGTGAGGTACAGAAAGAGGCAAGAGAGGTGCAGAAAGAAGCAAGAGACGTGCAGAAAGAAGAGAGGTGCAGAAGGAAGCAAGAGAGGTGCAGAAAGAAGAAGAAATGTGCAGAAAGAGGAATGAGATGTGCAGAAAGAGGCCACAGAAGTGCAGAAAGAGGCAATAGAAATGCAGAAAGAAGCAGGAGAGGTGCAGAAATAGGTAGAAAGGCACAGAAATAGGAAGAAAGGTGCAGAAAGAGGCAAGAGAAGTGCAGAAGAGGCAATAGAAGTACAGAAAAAGGCAAGAGAAGTGCAGAAAGGCAAGAGAGGTGCAGAAAGAAGCAAGAGTGGTACGAAAAGAGGCAAGAGAACTGCAGAAAGAGGCAAGAGAAGTGCAGAAAGAGAAGAAAAGGTGCAGAAAGAGGAAGAGAGGTGCAGAAAGAGGCAAGAGAAGTGCAGAAAAAGGAAAAAGGTGCAGAAAGAAGCAGGAGAGGTACAGAAAGAAGCAAGAAAGGTATAGAAAGATGCAGGAGAAGTACAGACGAGGACAGAGAAGTGCAGAAATAGAAAGAAATGTCCAGAAAGAAGCAAGAGAAATGCAGAAAGAGGCAAGAAAGGTGCAGAAAAAAGCAATAGAAGTGCAGAAAGAAGCAAGAGAGGTTTAGAAAGAGGCAAGAGGGGTGCCGAAAGAATCAAGAGAGGTGCCGAAAAAGGCAAGAGGGGTGCAGAAAGAAGCAAGAGAGGTGCAGAAAGAGGTAAGAGAGGTACAGAAAGAGGCAGGAGAAGTGCACACAGAGAAAGAACGGTGACAAAAGAGTAAGAAAGGTGCAGAAAGGAAGAAAGGTGTAGAAAGGAGCAAGGGTAGCGCAGAAATAAGCAAGAGAGGTGCGGAAAGAAGAGAGTGAGGTGCAGAAAGAAGCAAGTGAGGTACAGAAAGAGGCAAGAGAGGTACAGAAAGAGGCAAGAGACGTGCAGAAAGTGGCAAGAGAGGTGCAGTAAAAGGCAAGAGATGTGCAGAAAGAGGCAAGAGAGGTGCAGAAAGAGGCAAGAGAGGTGCAGAAAAAAGCAAGAGAAGTGCAGCAAGAAGCACGAGAAGTGCAGAAAGAGGCAAGAGAGGTGCAGAAAGAGGCAAGAGAGGTGCAGAAAAAAGCAAGAGAAGTGCAGAAAGAAGCAAGAGAAGTGCAGAAAGAAGCAAGAGAAGTGCAGAAAAAGGCAAGAGAAGTGCAGAAAGAGGCAATTGAAGTGCAGAAAGAAGCAAGAGAGGTACATAAATAGGAAGAATGTACAGAAAGAGGCAAGAGAGGTGCAGAAAGAGGCAAGAGAAGTACAGAAAGAAGCAAGAGCAGTGCAGAAAGAGGCAAGAGAAGTGCAGCAAGAATCAAGAGAGGTGCAGAAAGAAGAGAGTGAGTTGCAGACAGAGGCAAGAGAGGTGCAGAAAGAGGTTGACATGTGAAGAAAGAGGCAAGAGAGGTGCAGAAAGTTGCAAGAGGAGTGCAGAAAGAGGCAAGAGGGGTGCAGAAAAAAGCAAGAGAAGTGCAGAAAGAAGCAATAGCGGTACAGAAAGAAGCAAGAGAAGTGCAGAAAAAGGCAAGAGAAGTGCAGAAAGAGGCAATTGAAGTGCAGAAAGAAGCAAGAGAGGTACAGAAATAGGAAGAATGTACAGAAAGAGGCAAGAGAGGTGCAGAAAGAGGCAAGAGAAGTACAGAAAGAAGCAAGAGCAGTGCAGAAAGAGGCAAGAGAAGTGCAGCAAGAATCAAGAGAGGTGCAGAAAGAAGAGAGTGAGTTGCAGACAGAGGCAAGAGAGGTGCAGAAAGAAGCAAGAGATGTGCAGAAAGAAGCAAGAGAGGTGCAGAACTAAGCAAGAGACTTGCAGAAAGAGGCCACAGAAGTGCAGAAGGAGGCAATAGAAATGAAGAAAGAAGCAAGAAGCAAGAGAGATGCAGAAATAGGAAGAAAGGCACAGAAACGGGAAGAAAGGGGCAGAAAGAAGCAAGAGAAGTGCATAGGAGGCAATAGAAGTGCAGAAAGAGGCAAGAGAAGTGCAGAAAGAGGCAAGAGAGGTGCAGAAAGAAGCAAGAGTGGTGCCAAATTAGGCAAGAGAACTGAAGGAAGAGGAAAGAGAAGTGCAGAAAGAGGCAAGAGAGGTGCAGAAAGAAGCAAAAGAGGTGCAGAAAGAGGAAGAAATGTGCAGAAAGAGGCAAGAGAGGAACAGTAAGAGGCAAGAGAAGAGCAGCAAGAGGCAAGATAAGTGAGAAAGAGGCAAGAGAGGAGCAGAAAGAAGCAAGAGAGGTGCAGAAAGGGGTAAGAGAGGTACAGAAAGAGGCAAGAGAGGTACAGAAAGAAGCAAGAGTGGTGCAGAAAGAGGCTGGAGAAGTGCAGACAGAGGAAGAAAGGTGACAAAAGAGGAAGGACGATGCAGCAAGAGGAAAAAAGGAACAGAAAGGAAGAAAGGTGTAGAAAGGAGCAAGAGAAGTCCAGAAAGAAGCAAGAGAGGTGCAGAAAGAAGAGAGTGAGGTGCAGAAAGAAGCAAGAGATGTGCAGAAAGAAGCAAGAGAGGTGCATAAGGAAGCAAGAGATGTGCAGAAAGAGGCAAGAGAAGTGCAGAAAGAAGCAAGAGAGGTGCAGAAATAGGAAGAAAGGCACAGAAAGAGGAAGAAAGGGGCATAAAGAAGCAAGAGAAGTGCATAAGAGGCAATAGAAGTACAGAAAGAGGCAAGAGAAGTGCAGAAAGAGGCAAGAAGGCGCAGAAAGAAGCAAGAGTGGTGCCAAAAGAGGCAAGAGAACTGCAGAAAGAGGCACGAGATTTGCAGAAAGAGGCAAGAGAAGTGCAGAAAGAGGAAGAAAGGTGCAGAAAGAGGAAGAGAGGTGCAGAAAGAGACAAGAGAAGTACAGAAAGAGGAAAAAGGTGCAGAAAGAAGCAAGAAAGGTATAGAAAGAGGCAGGAGAGGTACAGACGAGGCAAGAGAAGTACAGAAATAGAAAGAAATGACCAGAAAGAAGCAAGAGAAATGCAGAAAGAGGCAAGAGAGGTTTAGAAAGAAGCTAGAGAGGTACAGAAAGAAGCAAGAGAGGTGCAGAAAGAAGCAAGAGAGGTACAGAAAGAGGTAAGAGAGGTACAGAAAGAAGCAAGAGAAGTGCAGAAAGATGCAAGCGAGGTACAGAAATAAGCAAGAGAGGTGCAGAAAGAAGCAATAGAGGTGTAGAAAGAGGCAAGAAAGTTACAGAAAGAGGCAAGAGAGGTGCAGAAAGAAGCAAGATAGGTGCATAAATAAGCAAGTGAGGTTCAGAAAGAAGCAATAGAAGTACAGAAATAGAAAGAAATGTCCAGAAAGAAGCAAGAGAAATGCAGAAAGAGGCAAGAGAGGTTTAGAAAGAAGCTAGAGAGGTACAGAAAGAAGCAAGAGAGGTGCAGAAAGAAGCAAGAGAGGTACAGAAAGAGGTAAGAGAAGTACAGAAAGAAGCAAGAGAAGTGCAGAAAGATGCAAGCGAGGTACAGAAATAAGCAAGAGAGGTGCAGAAAGAAGCAATAGAGGTGTAGAAAGAGGCAAGAAAGTTACAGAAAGAGGCAAGAGAGGTGCAGAAAGAAGCAAGATAGGTGCAGAAATAAGCAAGTGAGGTTCAGAAAGAAGCAAGAGAGGTGCAGAAAGAGGCAGGAGAAGTGCAGACAGGGGAAGAAAGGTGACAAAAGAGGAAGAAAGGTGCAGAAAGAGGAAAAAAGGAACAGAAAGAGGAAGAAAGGTGCAGAAAGAAGCAAGAGAAGTGCAGAAAGAAGCAAGAGAGGTGCAGAAAGAGGCAAGAGAGGTACAGAAAGAGGGAAGAGACACGCAGAAAGAGGCAAAAGAGGTGCAGAAAGAGGCAAGAGAATTGCAGAAAGAGGCAATAGAAGTGCAGAAAGAGGCAAGAGAGGTGCAGAAAGAGGCAGGAGAGGTGCAGAAAAAAGCAAGAGAAGTGCAGAAAGAAGCAAGAGAGGTGCAAGAAGAGGTTGACATGTGCAGAATGAGGCAAGAGAGGTGCAGAAAGAGGCAAGAGAAGTGCAGAAAGAGGCAAGAGGGGTGCAGAAAAAAAGCAAGAGAAGTGCAGAAAGAAGCAAAAGAGGTACAGAAAGAGGTAAGAGAGGTGCAGAAAGAAACAAGAGAACTGGAGAAAGAGAAAGAAAGGTGCATAAAGAGGCAAGACAGGTACAGAAAGAGGCAAGAGAGGTGCATAAAGATGCAAGAGAAGTGCAGAAAGTGGAATAAAGGTGCAGAAAGAAGCAAGAGAAATGCAGAAAGAGGCAAGAGAGGCACAGAAAGAAGCAAGAGTGTTTTGCGCACCATTAATACCAATTTAACACCCACATTTAGCAATAAGTAAAAGGTGACCATTCCGCTTTGCAAAGGGCCTTCTCCCACGCTGTAACACGTGTCACTGCTTTTTTGGTAACGTTTGAGCCGTTTGAGCTAGAAACAATTTTTTTATTGTTCAATTCTGCAGATTATGCGGCAGATGATGGATTATATGGCAAATGTGGACAATGTATAATTATGCGAAAATCGTTGTGGCCGAACTGTCGCATAATGCCAGTGGCCCTGCTCATACCTCTTACTAGGTCCAGAAGTGCTCCTCTGTGGCTGCTTCTTTTTTTGTGTCTCATTGAGTTTATAGTTTAGCTTCTATGGAAACGATAAAGGCTAAACCTGAAGTTACCACTCCACAACACAGACTACCATACCACATAATTACTCTCCATAACAAATAATCCCACTCTACATAATTCCTATTCACTAAATACCACATATTTCTATCCACATAATTTCACTGCACAACATACCACATAATTCCACAACACACATCTTATATCCACTCCACTCCAAAAAACATTAGTAAAAAACATTTACATTTACTTCGCCAATAGCTCTAACTCTCGCAAATGCTAGACCTATTGCATTGAAAATGCTTGGTTAACTAGTAGTTGCGTTTCCAGTGTGGTGGAGAAAGGGGGCTGGGCCTCTGACAATCGCTCAGGAATTCCGCTGCGTAGGACTTACAGGAGGCACCAGGAGGGCTTCTTGGCCCCCAAAGTCCCTCAAGAGTAAAGTGGACTTCATCTCCCAACCAGTAGTGTGCCAGGAGGCACGTTTGCAGAGTGGTAGACAAAGGGGGGCATGGCCTCCGAAGACCTCTTAGCAATCCCACAGTGTGGGACTTACTAGAGGTAACAGGAGGGGTAGTTGGCCCCCACGGACATCCTTGGAGGCCAACTACCCCTCCTATTACCTCCAGTAAGTCCCACACAGCAAGATTATTAAGTTTTGATAGCAAGCCACGCCCCCTTTCTAAATCACTCTGCAAACGCACTTCCTGCCGCACTCTTGGTTGGGAAATGAAGTCCCCTTCACTGCTGGGGTCCTTAGGGGCCAACCACCCGACCTGTTACCTCCAGTAAGCCCCACATAGTGGGATTGCTGAGAGGTGGTTGCAGGCTACGTCCCCATTCTCCACCACTCTGCAAATGTGCCTCCTGGCACACTCTTGGTTGGGAGATGAAGTCCCCTTGCCTCTTGAGGGTCCCTGTGGGCTAACTAGCCCTCCTGTTACCTCCAGTAAGCCCCATACAGCTGGATTGCTGAGAGGTAGTCAGAGGCCACACCCCCTTTTTACACCACTCTGCAATCGCACCTCCTGGTGCACTGCTGCTTGGGGGATGAAGCCCACTTTAGTTCTGAGGTTCTCAGGACACGAGGGGACCTCATCGCCCCACAACCAGTATGCCAAGAGGCGCTTTTGCAGAGTGGTGTAAAAAGGGGCATGGCCTCCTACCACCTTTTAGCAATCCCTCTCTGTGTGGCTTACTGGAGATACTTGGTGGGCTAGTTGGCCCCTAAGGACCTTCAGTAGCGACAGGGACTTTACTCCCCAGCCAAGATCACGCCAGGAGGTGCATATGCAGAGTAGATGTGAAATGGGGCCGGGCTTCCGGCGAGTTCCTCTATTTTTTTTTTATTTAGGAAAGGGGGCTGTGTGGCCCCCCTTCCCTTGGTGCTTTTGGGCCCCGGGGCCCCCATCCCCCAGTGCCCCACCTATTTCTTTTTTTATTAAATGGAAGCGGCAGGGGGTGTGTGAGTGGCTGTATGGGTCTTTGAGTGGGCTGTGAGTGGTTTTGTGGGTGTGTGCGTGGCTGTACTGGGTCAGTGAGTGGGTGTGTAAGTGGCTGTATGGGTCTGTGAGTGGGTATATGAGTGGTTTTGTGGGTGTGTAAGTGGTTATGTGAGTGGCTGTATTGGGTTTGTGAGTGGGTGTGTGAGTGGCTGTATGGATCTGAGAGGGTATGTGAGTGGCTTTATGAGTCTGTAAGTGGGTATTTGAGCAGCTGTATGGGTCAGTGACTGGGTGTGTGAGTGGCTGTATGGCTCTGTGAGTGGGTGTGTGAGTGTCTGTATAGATGTATGAGTGGGTGTGTAAGTAGTTTTGGGAGTGTATGTGAGTGGATTTAGGAGTCAGTGAGTGGGTGTGTGAGTGACTGTGTGGGTCTGTGAGTGGGTGTGTGAGTAGCTGTGTGGGTGTATGAGCAGTTTTGTGAGTGGCTGTGTAGGTCTGTGAGTGTGTGTGATTGGCTGTATGGGTCTTGGAGTGGGTGTGTCAGTGGCTGTATAGATCTGTAAGTGGGTATGTGAGTGGTTGTATGGGTGTGTAAATGGATGTGTGAATAGTTTTGCAGGTGTGTGAGTGGCTGTATGGGTCTGTGAGTGGGTGTGTGAGTGGTTTTGTGGGTATATGAGTGGGTGTGTGAGTGACTGTATGAGTTTGTGAGTGGGTGTATGGGTGTCTGTGTGGGTCTGTGAGTGTATGAGAGAGGCTGAATGGATGTGTGAGTAGGTGTCTGATTGTCTGTGTGGGTGTGTCAGTAGCTGTGTGAGTGACCCTTTATCCAAAAAGAGTCCACAGTTTTGCACAAAATGTCTACCGAACTGAAGTACTTTCTACTGGTTAATTAGTAAGTGCTACCTCATTGGCTGCATAATGGACCACAAGGAAATGTATCCAGTGATCTTGTGTGCGTTTAATTTTGACAATGTGATTGATTATTCCTCAAGACTTTTCATCCACAAATCTTTGATAACATGAATTATCATCATGAGAAGACGACAAGACTATAAAGAGGTGAATCTCCACCAAACAGGGGCACTTCCTCTTAACTATATGAAGTAAAGGGGAGGGGAGTCGATTATGGCCCCTGGAGACCCCATCCCCTGGGCCTGGCCACTTGATGCTGGGTGCCCTGTTGGGGACCTTGGGGGGAGCCTCAATGCACCTGCGGTCCCTGCAGGCTCTACATCTCCATCAGGAGCCGGTATTGCTCCCGCATGAAGGGAGCAGCAAAAAAATCTGCCCCCTGTGTGTGGGAGCAATTGTTTAATCTGTTCTCCTGCCCGCTGAGAACAGATTAAAAGTCCACTCCAAAAGCACTGCTCCAGCTTGGCAGGAGCTGTCAAAGCTCCTGCCAAGCAAAAGCAAACTGCTATCTCCCGAGGGTGGCACCTCAGGATATAGGGAGCTGGCCCTGGTGGGTGGTGGTCCCCAGAGCTGTTAATGGCTCCAGGAGGGGGGCAGCACAACCCCCTTCTTTTAGTTTGCACAGGGCCAGATTCGGGGAGGTGGTTGCCCCCGGGGCTGAAAACAGCCCGGGGGGGTGGCTTCATAAACCCCCCACTTTAATTTCAGCCATTGCCCAGGGGAGGTGGTGTTCCCCAAGGCCAAATATGGCCCTGGAGGGGGGCTGTACGGCCCCCTCCCCCTTCTTAGTAGTTTTGTGCTTGGGGAGGTGGCAGTCCCTGGGGCAATTTTAAACATTGGAGGGGGTCCGTGCAGCCCCCCTCTTTTTATGTTGGCTTGACCCGGTGGTGGTGGTCCCCGGGGCTTTCCATTCATTTTAAAAATAAACCCTGGGGAAGTGGTGGTACTCAGGCTTAAACTACTTTTGGGGAGGGAGTAATTGCGCCCCCTCCCCTTTTGTTTAATAAACACTTGCTCCTGGCAGCTAGCCCACCAGGGGGCTGAAAAAAAGACTAGCTCAGGAAACCACACTTGTTTTTTTTCCCATTTTTGCTGAGATTTCCGGCTCTGCGATTTCTGCCGAAAATTTAAAAAAAGGATTTTTGTCCTGGCGGGGTGCTTGGGGGACCCTAGCACCAGGGCTAGGGGTCATGTTATTCCAACCATGCCCCTTTTCTTTTTTCTTTGGGACTCAACTGAATCCAAGTCCCAAAATGGCTGTCAAACTTTACTGGTTGAAGTGTTGGCAGTTAATCGGATCTCAGCGTGAGATCTGTTGGATTCGCGGAGGGTCTGCGTCCCTAGATATACACATTTGTTTTTCCTTTAATATCTCAAAAACTACTGAACAGATTTACACCAAATCACAAAAGGTCTCTTTCTCAACCAAGAGCTAGCTTTCTGCCAAATTTGGTGTAGTTCGGTTCAGCAGTTGGGCTGTAGTCGTGTTTAAAATCTCTATGGGAATTAAAACGGGAAACAGAGGTTTTTTTTAGCCCTCCCTTTTTCTCAGTTCCCGCTTGACGGATCGTCCCCAAACTTTTCATGCTCAACTAAATAAAGTGGGACAATTTTCTGGGAAACGTTCGTGAAGATCCGTCAAACTGCACAAACGTTATAAGCAAGTAAAAAAATGCTTTTTTTGTGGAAACTAGGTCCTAATTATAACTACATACTGGAAACTGACAGTAGGTAATATATATATATATATATATATATACATATACATATATACGTACATACATATATATATATATATATATATATATTATCTACTGGCGGTCGCCAGTAGATAGTTATAGTTAGGACCTATTTTCCATAGGAAATCCGCAACATTCTATTTGAAATAACTTTGGCGCCAGTTGACGAATCTTCGTGGAATTTTCAAAATTAGTGGGGCGCTCCGGTCCGCTCCTATCCTGAAAGTCTCAGGGGATTCGTCAAGTGGGGGCCGAGAAAAAAGGGGGGTCCCAAAACGTGTTTTCCCCATGCAATTTTCCATAGGAACCTTTCATCGCAGCTACAGCCCGAACTGCTAAACGGAATTACACCAAATATGGCAAAAAGGTAGCCCTTGGTTCAGAGTCGTGCCTTTTGCTTAAATGGTGTAAATCCGTTCAGTAGTTCCTGAGAAAATCAAAAGTAAAATCACATATATATCTATGGCCGCGTAGGGTCCGCGTAGCCTCCCGATCCCGAGCTGCATGCTAATTGGCTGTCAAGTGGCTGTCAACACTCCAAATCAGGAAGTGTTGGCAGCCATTTTGTGCCTTGGTAGCACCGAGGCACAGAAACAAGACGCAAAACGCAAAAAGGGGGCAGGGTAGAAACACCCTGACCCCCTAGGTCTGCTCAGGGGGTCCCACAAGGACCCCCTGGGCAGAAAAAAGCCTTTTTTTTAAAAAAAAATTGACGGGATGCGCTTAGGGTGCGCGGATCCCACCGTGATAAAAAAAAATCGAAGCGCGGTCTCCTGCGCTTCGATGCTATTTTGCCCCCGGGTGGGCCAAGTCCCGGGGGCATGCGGGGGTAGTTTTATATTTTATGTGTGGGGCCTCTAAGGCCCCCCAAGCCCCGGGGACCGCCACCCCCCGGGGCTTTAAAAAAAAATGGTGCGGGAGGGCTCTCTGCCCTCCCGTAGCCCCGGGGACCGCCACCCGCCGGGGCTTCTTTTTTTAAATAATTATGACCTGTGTGGGGTGGCTCCAGCCCCCCCCACATGCCCCGGGGACTGCCACCTCCTCGGGGCACTAACAAAAGAAATGTGGGGGTCAGTTTCGGACCCCCGAAGCCCTGGGGACCACCACCTCCCTGGGGCTTTACTAATGAAGGAAGGGGGGCCGCGCGGCCCCCCTCCTGGAGCCCTCCATGGCCCTGGGGACCGCCACCCCCCAGGGCTGGCTCCTGCAGTGTCCCGGGGTGCCTACCCCGGGACACTGCTGTTTGCTTCATTGAAGCGAGAGCAGGGAAACCTGCTCTCGCTTCAATGAAGCAAAGCAGATTGCTTTTCCATAAGGGGAGCTGCATGTGAGCAGCTCCCCTTATGAAAAAGCAATGCCGGCTCCCGCAGGACGCGGGGAGCTGGCGGGACCGTGCGGGGATTGGGGACCCCCCACGGTCCCCAATGAGTGGCCAGGCCCCGGGGATGGGGTCCCCGGGGCTATTAGTGGCCTGGAAGGGGGGCCACGCAGCCCCCCTCCCCAAAAATATATATATTTTTTTAAACGTAAAGGCCGGCCCCGGGGATGGGGTCCCCGGGGCCTTAAATGGCTTGAGGAGGGGGCCACGCAGCCCCCTCCAAATATTTAAATTTAAAAAAAGAGGGCATGCCCCGGGGATGGTGTCCCCGGGGCCAATAGAGGCCCAGGGAAGGGGGCCACGCGGCCCCCTTCCCGTTTTTTTTATTTAAAAAAAAAGAAAATCCTCAGGCCCTGGGGGATGGGGTCCCCGGGGCCAAAAGTGGCCGAGGGAAGGGGGGCCACGCAGCCCCACTCCCATACAAAAAAAAAAAAAAAAAGACCGGCATCATGCCGGAGGCCCCGCCCCCTCCCTGCAGCAGTCTGCAAACGCGCCCCCTGGTGCGTTTTAAGAAGGGGAAGTAATTCCCCTTGAATACTGGGGGTCCCTGGGGGCCAACTAGCCCACCAGGAACCTCCAATATGCGCCAGGGAGCTGCGTTGCAGAGAGGTGTACAGAGGCCACGCCCCTTTTTACACCTCTCTGCAACGCAGCTCTGTGGCGCTTTTTGGAGGTACATGGTGGGCTAGTTGGACTCCAGGGACCCTCAGGATTCATGGGGACTTAATCCCCCAACTTAAAATGTGCCACGGGGTGCGTTTGCACAGTGGTGAAGGGAGGGGGCGGGGCTTCAGGTGACATGTGTGCAAACAGGCCCCGTGGTACTTTTTAAGATGGGGAATTAAATCTTCTTCAATCCTGAGGGTCCCTGGGGGCCAACTAGCCCACCAGGTACGCCCAGAAAGCGCCACAGAGCTGCGTTGCAGAGAGGTGTAAAAAGGGGCGTGGCCTCTGAACACCTCTCTGCAACGCAGCTCCCTGGCGCATACTGGAGGTACAGGGTGGGCTAGTTGGACCCCAGGGACGCTCATGGTTCAAGGGGACTTAATCCCCCAAATTAAAACGCGCCACGGGGCGCGTTTGCACAGTGGTGAAGGGAGGGGCGGGGCTTGAGGTGACATGTGTGCAAACAGGCCCCGTGGCGTGTTTTAAGTTGGGAGATTAAGTCCCCTTCAATCCTGAGGGTCCCTGGAGTCCAACTAGCCCACCAGGTACCTTCAGTAAGCACAACAGAGTTGCGTTGCAGAGAGGTGAAAAAAGGTGCGTGGCCTCGGAACGCCTCTCTGCAACTCAGCTCTGTGGTCCTAATTGTAGGTACCTGGGGGGCTAGTTGGGCCCCAGGGACACTCAGGATTGAAGGGGACTTAATCCCGCAACTTATTAAAACATGCCACGGGGCGCGTTTGCAGACATGTCACCTCAGGCACCCCCTCCCTTCACCACTGTGCAAACGCGCCCTGTAGCGCATTTTAAGAGGTAGTTTTAATCCCCCTGCCCTATTATGTACTAGGGACTTACAGAGGAGGTCATGCTAATCACAGGGGTACCCCAACGCATAGTGTTTGCTAGTGTATGTAGGTGTTTTAACTGTATTCTAAGTGTGTTTTAGCATAGCACTGGCTCTGGTTAGTCAGAGTCAGTTACCACCAGTACACGTTGGAAAAAGTTGTGGGCACAGGATGATTTTGAAACAAGGCCTCTTTCTGCTCCTCTGTTGGTTCTTTCTCCACATCTTTTGCTTCTTCCTGCACTTTTCTTCGTCTTTGTGGACTTCTGTTGCTCCTTTCTGCATTTCTTTTGCTTCTTTCTGTGCGTTTTTTCTTCTTTCTTCACATGTCCTACCTCTGTAGGCATAATTATAAAGTAGCATTTAAAAAACCTTTGAAATTCACTTAAAAAAGCATAGGTTTCAGGCACGTTATAGTTAGAAATTAGCATTTAAAAAACCTTTGCAATTCACTGAAAAAACCATAGGTTTCAGACACGTTATAGTTAGAAATTAGCATTTAAAAAACCTTTGAAATTCACTGAAAAAACCATAGGTTTTAGGGACAGTTATAGTTAGTTGGACATTTCACTCGTACAAAACCTGTGAAATTCCCCCGTTATAGTTAGTTCAGCTAACTATAACTCGCGCCCCCGCAATGCACTGCTGATGACGTCACAAATTACATCACTCATGACATGGTCAGTGACATCACTGATGACATCATCCAGTGACTGTGTGTTTCTATAAAGTTTAAATATGTTTAATATATATGCCAAGGTGTATTGAAGAATGAGTGGGTGTATAAGTGTCTGGATGGATGATTTAGTAGGTGCGTGACTGACTCTATAAGTGAGTGATTAAACGTATCTTACTGAATGCATGGGTTAGTGACTAAACTGTGTGAATGTCTGTATCCGTCTGTCTGTTGGTGTGTAAGCGGCTGCATGGGTTTGCGAATAGCTACATGAGTGTCTACATGGGTTATTGATTGGTTGTCTGAGTATCTGTATGGGTGCCTGAGTGTTTGTGTGGGTGGGGTGTGTGTGACTGCGCATAGATGTGTGAGTGGGTGATTCACTGGGTGCATGGTTTCAAGAGTGCATCTGTGATGGACTGTATGGGTGGGTGAGTGTGTGTATGGGTGTGTTAGTGAGTGAATGTATATCTTAGTGGTACATGTGTGAGTAACTAATATGTCAAAGGCAGTATATATGTGTGTTGGAGTATATAAATGGCTATAAGTGAGAGTGTGTGATTGTGAGAGTGGCTGTATGGATGAGTGTGAACTTGTATCAGTGATTGTATAAGAGCGTAAGAATGTGCTAGTATTTGTATGAGTAAGTGAGCTGGTGTGTGTATAACTGTATAGGTGAGTAAATGGCAGTGTGATTAATTATTTGCATGACTGACTAGGTGTGTGAGTACCTCTATGGATGAGTGGCGGTGTGTGAGTGTCTATGTAGGTGTATAAGTGCATATGAAAGTCCTGTACTGAGTGACCATAAGTATGAGTGACTGTAGAGGTGAGTGAGTGGATGTGTGTGTAGACCTAAGAATCAGTGAGTGTGTATGTAGTTATTGGTGTTGGAGTGTCTATGGTTTTGACAATGGCAGTCTGTAATTTACAGTGGGTGTATCAAAAGTTATATTAGGGTGTGAGAAGATGCATCAAATTATCACATGGATGATGTCATCAGTGATGTCATCAGTGATGTCATTTGAGATGTCATCAGTGATGTCATCAGTGATGTCATTGACCATGTCATCAGTGATGTAATATGTGACGTCATCAGCAGTGCATTGCGGGGGCGTGAGTTATAGTTAGCTGAACTAACTATAACGGGGGAATTTCACGGGTTTTGTACGAGTGAAATGTCCAACTAACTATAGCTGTCCCTAAAACCTATGGTTTTTTCAGTGAATATTTATATATATATACATTTATATATGTATGTATACATATATATAGCCTCCAACTTGTTGCAGTTTTTGCCAGCCTGCACCTAACAAGTGGGATGCACATAGAAAGCACTACCGCTAGTACTTGAAAAATGCCACAAAAACAACCTGAGATAACAAAGGCTGTTGCACAGTCAAAACGCGTCCTGTTTGGATTGAGACAATAAACCTGTAGTTGTCTTCTGTCTCAGAGTTCTCTTACTTTCTCAGATTGGGAGGGAATTTTTTGTGGCATATATAAATATATACCTGATCAAGGCTAGCAATGGCCGAAACACATCTTGCTTGAGTAAAGCTGTTTTAGTTACTGCACATATTCCTGAGTGAGCGTCTTCTTCTTTGGAAAGTGAGTAGGAAGTTGGTGGTTATTGACGCTTATGCTGGTGATCTCATCTGGCTTGGCGCTCCACCCCCATGGGCCTTGCGAAGCCTCTACGAGCATTTGGGATTTGAAACGCGTCATGCCAACTGCTTTAATAAAGATCCTTCCTGGTATCCCCGCTGTGTCCCTCCGGTTTCTTCACAAGAAGTAATCTTACCTGCTATGTTTTGCACGTTAGCCCTAGCGTGCTTGGGGGACCCATCTGTCAAGAGTCTGGAGTAACATGGGCAAATTTCTGTATTGTGCTCCGAGGTATCGGGAGACTCCAGACCGCCGCATCCAGGGATGGCAAAGTTCCGCTGCAGCCGCAGCCCGTGATTTCATGGAGAGGCTGGATCACTGCATCGCAGTCTCAGGGATTACCGGACCTGGGCATATGCGGCTGGGCGTTGGGGACCCAGGAGAGTGATTTGTTTTAGCTGCAGCAAAGTGTGACTTCACCAATCAGACCTGGAGTTTTCTTCTGTCTCTGAGTTCTCTTACTTTCTCAGATTGGGAGGGAATTTTTTGTGGCATATATAAATAAATACCTGATCAAGGCTAGCAATGGCCGAAACACATCTTGCTAGAGTAAAGCTGTTTTAGTTACTGGACATATTCCTGAGTGAGCGTCTTCTTCTTTGGAAAGTGAGTAGGAAGTTGGTGGTTGTTGACGCTTATGCTGGCGATCTCATCTGGCTTGGCACTCCACCCCCATGGGCCTTGCGAAGACTCTACGAGCATTTGGGATTTGATATATGTATTATCTACTGGCGGTGGCAAGTAGATAGTTATAGTTAGGACCAAAGTTTCCATAGGAAAAGTGTTTATTGTTTTGCCAGTAACTTTGGCGCTGCTTGACAAACCTCCACAAAATCTTCACAAAACATCCCCTTATTGGTTCAGCTCCTGTGTTGAAAGTTTCGAGGTAATCCGTCAAGCAGGGGTCGAGAAAGACGGGGGGGCCCAAAACACATTTTCCCATGTTATGTTTATGTGGATTTTTTATTTTTTGAACACGACTACAGCCCGAACTGCTGGTTGGAATTACACCAAATTTGGCAAAAAGCTAGATTCTGGTCCAGGATTTAGTATAAATCTGTTCAGTAGTTTTAGAGAAATGAAAGTTTAAAAAATATAGATACCTGGGGACGCATGTCCTTGCAGTGGACTCGCGGATCCTATTATAATTTGATTGGCTGCCAACACTTCAACCAGGAAGTGTTGGCAGCCATCTTGGGACTCGGCTTGAAGCTGAATCCCACAAAAAAAGTACAACAAAAGAAAGGGGGCAGGGTAGGAATACCTTGACCCCCCAGATATGGGGGTTAAAAGCTTTTTTTAATTTTGCAGTGGACTCGCAGGTGGATCCACTAATCCACGGCAAAAACTACCCCTCCTGTTACCTCCAGTAAGTCCTACACAGCGGGATTCCTGGGAGCTAGTCAGAGGCCCCACACCCTTTCTCCACCACTCTGTAAATGCAAGTCCTACTTAAAAATGCCATAGAACTTCACTGAAAAAATCAAAGGTTACAGGGATGTTATAGTTAAGAATTAGCATTTAAAAAACCTTAGAAATTCACTGAAAAAAACAAAGGTTACAAGGATGTTATAGTTAGGCTGACGTTTCACTTGTACAAAACCAGAGAAATTCAGCTGTTATAGTTAGTGAGCTAACTATGACTTGCGCCCCCACAATGCACTACTTATGATCTCACATATTACATCACTCATGACATAGTCAGTGACATCACTGATGACATCACTGATGACATTTCAAATTACATCATTGATGACATCACCCACAGTCAAATGTCAGCCTAACTATAATGTCCCTGTAACCTTTGTTTTTTCAGTGACTATATATATAATATATATATATATATATATATATATATATATATATATATATATATATATATATATATATATATATTTAAATGCATAAGAATAACAAAACTTGAGGGGGCCTCCCTGCAGAATGCATGGAGGATCTCTCAGCATGGGGGCCTGCAGCCTGTGCAGAGTGATGGAAGAGGCCCCAGGGGCTATTGTTACTCCACTGTTTAAATGTAGGTGTTTTGTTCAAAGGAAATGATGCTGCACTTTTTTTTAAACTTTTTTTTACATAGTTTTTCTAAGAGTTGGCAGTGGTTCCCTGTATCAATGCCTACTCTGAAACTTTTTTAACATTTACAAAGGGAGAGAGACTCATTCCCCTTTACGAATGGGTTACCACCTCTTTTGAGGAATTGGTAACCTAGCAATCATTTACAACTGAAATTACAGCCCCAAACCATTGATACATAGCATTCTGAATTGCAATTTGGAAGGGAGGCCCTAAACATGCCTTCTTCCAAATTGCGATTCGGTGTGCATTTCTAAACCAATTTTTTGATTCTGCAAGCACTTATTGAATTGAAGACTATGTTTAATAAATACCAAATAGCCAACCTGAAATCTTGCATCCTGACACCACTAAATGGCTTTGTGCATTTGGCCCCATAATTATATTGTGCACATTAGGTTTTTCACATAATAAACTAAAAGTCTAAAGATGCTACAGACTCATCTCATTTGTCCACCAACAGTTTATTTGCTACATCAGCGCCAAATGCTCACCTCAATTCAAGTACAATATGTATATTGGACATTATGATGGGAGGGTCATATTCCAGAGGGTCCACTCAGCCTTTCATCCTTCTGAGATTGATACAATAAGTACTATTAACTTGAGCAACAATAACCATGTGTTATTCAGTGGCAATATGCCTTTTGGTGCGAACATGCAATTTAAAAAAACATGTGGTATGTTATGTTAGGCTTCACTTTGCTGTATTTCAAGTTCTAATATAACAATACTAGTATAATACCTCGGAGCCTGCAATCCCTGTATAAATGCCTGCCTCTAATTTCCTTATTAGAAGCATCTTGCGATGTGCTTAGTTGCCTGTGATAAATTTGACTTGAACTACACTGATTTTAATACTTTTTGCAATACATATTTGACTTCTTTATGGTGTGTTTGATATTGCACAGAGATTCTAAAATTATTGCAGATGTTTATAAATAACCTTTCTCTTTCATATGAAAAAGCACCAAACCAAGGATTATAAGTAGCTTGTGGGAAGGGCTATTGTGTAATGATGTATTATAAAGAACAAAGTACCCCCTGCAATACATGATAAGGGTATTGCAAGTCACCTGGGAGTTCCATAACCTTATTAAGGAACTGGGCTTTCGGGTTTGTTCCTTTATATGGTCATGGAACTCCTTGGTGGCTTAAAATATCTTTATAATTTATAGCAGGGGGTACTTGATCCCGTATAGTATGCTTACATACAAGGTTATTCTATGGTATACTTATCCAACACATATTTTCTAAAGACTATTTAGTCGTGAGAGACTAATGTTCGCAATTCTTTTTGAAGTTTTAGGTTGTACTAGACTTTTCACATGGTCCACTTAGTTCTGATTTAGATTTAGTTTTGAGGGTGGAAGAGAAATATCAGTCCTCATCTACATCGGAGTCCATTTGTAAAATTAGATGCCCATTAACATAACTGAGTTACACAGCAAGGACTAAAATAGCATCTTTTTTTATTGGTGTAGAGAGACTGCTTTGGTGGGTACAAAATCTGCTGATGAACCCTGCAATATGTTAGTGAGTCAAAGATGGATTTCGGCTAGTGGTGGCGAAAGTTGTAACATTTTCCTCAGCGTACTTTGGGCTTGATTTAGAGCTTGGCCAGTTGACTACAGTCCGTTAGGGTGGTGGATTGCATTGTCTCCGCCACCCTGATGGACCACCACCAGATAAATTTAGAGATGAGCGCCAGCCCAGCAGTCAAATCTGTACACTGAAAGGACCTCCCGTCATGGCAGTTCCTTTCTATGTACAAACATTTTGGAGGACGGCTACTGACAGTTTTGACCCCAAAGCTGGAGTTTTTTTGATAAACAAATAATTAATGAGCCCCATATTCTGGGAGTTTTCTCCCATGGTGTGGAGGTCATTATAGTGTTTTCCTGCCCTTCATTGCCTGGGATTTCTTGTTGGTGATGGACAGGAAAAAATACTTTACATGTCCACCCTAAATAGGGTGGTGTAATATCCATCCATCCTCCGACAGCAACTACTCCATTGGGTCATAGAAGGAAGAATTGCTTTGCCGGAGCCAAGAGGCACTCCTTCAATGGAATACATCAGCTAGCGTATTTCTAATTGAGGAAGACTGACCAAGGGATTGGCAGGCATGGTTCTCTGTCACATTTGCGATGGAGTACCCTGTCGCTCATGCTCTAAATCAGGCCCTTTGTGATTTTCTCCAGTAAAAATTGTAAACTTGCATGTAAAAAAACATGCCAATATAGGTTTTGCTGAAAAAAAATCTGGAATCTTTACAGCAAATATATATATTTTAAACATGTGCACCATCTGCTAAGGGCTTCAGAAGTGTGAAAATAACTTAACCTTCATCAAGCGTAAGATCGGTAAATATTTTAAGGATTTGCAGGTGAAATTTAAATTTGGGCTATGATTTGATTGCCACAGATGTCCGCAAAACATATTGGGGCATATGTACAAGCCCCTATCGCCACCACAACGTCACTTTTACAGACGTTGTGGTGGCGATAGGGGCTGCGCCTTATGTGCAAGGCAGCGTTAAGCCACTTAATGTGACTTAACGCTGCCTTGTACATAAGGCCCCCTTTCACGCTATGCTTAGTGTGAAAGGAGCGTGCAGTGGGTGTTGTGGTGGGTGTTTCACCACAACACCCATTGTATTTGATGTTGCCTCCTATGTACAAGGGTGGCGTACATAGGAGGCAGCGCCAAAATTAAGATCAGGAAAACCCTGGTCTTAAGTTGGCGAAACGAGGAGAATTTATCCTCGTTTGTGATTTTTCCATGTGTGCTGCCTTGTGCAGCACACATGGAAAAAGCAAAATACCATGGTTTGTTAATGTACAGGAAGGTGTCCCTTCCTGTACATTAACAAACTTTTTTTAAAAATGCCATTTTGTAACTTTCATGTGTGCTGCATGAAGCAGCACACATGAAAGTGACAGAATGGCATTTTAGGATTGTTTATGTGCAGGAAGGGACACCTTCCTACACATAAACAATCCTCCCCTGCACGCAGACACACTTGCACTATGGTGCAAGGGTACCTGCGTTGGCGCTAAGTTGCTAAACTTAGTGCCATCGCAGGGGCAAACGCAAGGCTGCACCACATTCTTGTAAATATGGTGCAGCCTTGCATTTCAGAAGTGGTGGAGCGTGTTGTTAAGCCAAGGAGGCTAACGACACGCTCCGTAACTTCCTTGTACATATGGCCCATTGTTTCCAATTCTTTAAATAAGCATAGAGTGGTCTTTAGCTCTGCCAAGATGAGTATTACTGTAGGAAAGCTGCTTTTTCTGCATGGTCACCCCAATGTTTCAGCCTTTGCTGGACTGTATTTAATAGCTGTTTTTTAGGCCCTGTACACTGGGGCACTGATGTCCAGTGCCTAGTGTATATGCTCTGACCCCTAAAACATGGAGAAATTGGCCAGTCCCTGATTGACATAATGAACTTTTCTAGCAAGTCATAGTTTAAGGTGCAGAACGATACCCATAGCTTGAAAAGGTTAGCTGTCATCTGTGGACTTCAACACTTATTGTGCCATTCACTAGTGTGACAGAAGAAAACATAGCTTCAGGCCTATGCTGTATAGCCTGACTGCTGCAGTGAAAATCTGCAGTGCAACCTGTTCAAATAACACTTTTCGATTGGTAAAAATCTCCCTTTTAAATCTTAGTATGTGACCTCTATGTAAGCCTTTTCATCTAAAAGGTAAGGTGCATAGTATTTAAAAGTGGGATATGTTGAAAATTGATATTACCATGTCCCTATACTGACAAGGTCGACAAAGCTATTTTCACTGTAGCAGACCTAGTCGTTCTAGATAGAAAACCAGAGTACAGATTAAAATGCTAATACTGCTAACCCAGGAAAGGCTCCAGCAAGAAAAATAATTAAACCACTATTTGCAATGGTTATTAAAAATCAAATTGAAAGAAGAAGTCAGATTTATATTAACTATTAGGGAAAAGAAACTTTTAAAAGTCACCTTTTCCTGCCTGGATTTCCTGAAGACTAATTTGCATTAGCTCCCTAGCTTCTCCCAGCCTGTGCTCAGCCTTGAATAAGTGTAAATGAAGTGTGAAATGGCTCACAGGAGCAAACATTTGCTGACCTGAATGGGCAGAGATGACTCTTCTAAAATTCAAAGAAAATTCAGAGAAAATTCAGAGAGGGTGCAGCAGACATCCTCTGACACCGCACTGTCAAATC
This sequence comes from Calotriton arnoldi, assembly GCA_963921515.1. NCBI lineage: Eukaryota > Metazoa > Chordata > Amphibia > Caudata > Salamandridae > Calotriton > Calotriton arnoldi. Next base: position 182,253 of record CAWUFW010002137.1, read on the forward strand.
CTGCTTGTCAGATCTGTTGAGTCATATGTAACACTTGGAACACACTTGAAAAGGAGAGAACAGGATGCCAAGAAAAATGTTGTGGATTCCCTGTCTGGCTGTTGAAGGGCCCTGCTTTTTCCTACCAAACCTCTGCACCTGGGTTTGTTGTGGGTAAAGTGCCAGCCTCATAATGTATTTTAGTGTTAGATGTGGCAGGGTGCTAGGAGTACCAAAGTACACTCCTCGCACATACCCCCAGCCATCAGAGCCCAAGTTTATATCAACAAAGACTTTCAGCATCTTGAAAATGCCCCAAAATGTGGATTTTCAGACCTGTTTGCAGTAAGGTAAACAGGAACTACTGAAAAAGTGGCCAAGGTTGGCCACTGTAACATTTACCCGATTGGTTAGGAAGTGGCCAAGAGTGACCCCAATGCACTAGCTGGTGCCAGGTGTAAATGTGGGACCTCCAGGCACACACTTCAGAGCACTTTCTGGAACTGTAGAAGATCAGAAAAAGACTGTGACATGGTAGGAGCCCTAAAGGCCTCGGGAGGCTCCCTTTTGCACACAGGACAAAGAAGTGGACACCAAGGGTCAGTTGGCTGACCTCCAAAGTGGCTACATGGAGGCAACAAGCTTTAAGATGTCTTTTCCCTGGAGTACCCAGCTGACTAGTGTCAACTGGATTTGGAATTGACTTTGCTCTTGGCCTCTGTCTGATACTCTGAGAAACTCCAAGTGCCCTCCCTGGGGTCCTAGGGACCTTAGAAGTGTACTCCTGTGTTTGGTTGGGACTTTCAAAGATTAAGGCTGAAGATAAAATCTTTGACCAGGATGAACCTGGTTGGTGTATCCACCCCTGATCAAGTGAGGTCAGCTTCAAATTGCGCCTCGGTCCCAGTCTACTGCGATCATTACTAACATTGTTGCTTTTTGCTTTTTGGCACTGTTTTTATTGCAAAATTCATATCTCTGGTTCCCCTTATTGGAGTTTTGGCAATTTGTTGTCATTATGTTTAAAAAATGTTACTCTGTTTTGCCTATATCTGTTTAGGATTTTCATTGTTTGGTGTTGTGACTTTATAACTGTTTTGGTACTGGATAAATCATTTGCTCATTGCTATGCTCATAGTTAAGCCTGTCTGCTCTGTGCCAGGCTGTAGAGCTCAGGTCAATTTAGCAACTTGGGGGCATATTCTCAAGGACCTATCGCCGAGTTAGCGGCACTTTATCGCAGTCAAAGTGGTGATAGATTTATCGCACCATTCACAAGCTGGTGCTAACACCCAATATCGCCATTTATCCTGTGATAGCAGCCGCAAAAAACATCGCCACGGATGACACCGGCAACTAATTGTAATTGTAACATAAACTTATATAGCGCAAAAACTGTCACCCTACGGGTATCCTGGCGCTGGGACCTACCAAGTTGTCACTGGACAGAACAGATAGCCTATTCGCTGATTTAGAGAGCTCATTTTACTCATCCCTAGGGAAGAGCCAAGTCTTTAAGCTTTTTCTGAATGGGAGCAGAGATTTAATTTGTCTGATGTTCAGGGGAAGATCATTCCAGAGTCATGAGGCTACTACACCGAATGCTCTGCCACTCGTCCTGGTCTTCTTAAATCTAGTGGTGGTTACCAGACTTGCACTGGAAGAACAGAGATTTCTCCCCGGAGTGTACCAGATGAGTTCCTCCTGCATGGCCATTGGACCCAAACCACGTACTGCTCTGAACACAATACAGAGGGATTTAAATTGGATTCTCTCCTTGATGGGTAACCAGTGGAGGTCCTTTAGAGCTGCAGTCATTGATGACCTGCGCTGCCTATTTAACGCCAGTTTGGCTGCTATGGACTGGATCCTCTGCAGCTTCAGTAGCACTGACTGTGGTGCTCCCAAGTACAGAGAGTTGCAGTAGTCCAGTCTACTTAAAATTATACTCCTCACTACTAAGGGTCTAGTAGCAATAGGCAGTAGTCGGAGAATCTGGCGTAGTGCTCTTATCAGGGAGAAGCAAATACTAACTGTTTTATTGACTTGCGACTCCATTTGAAGGTTATCATCCATTAAAACCCCCAGGTTGCATACTGTTCTTGCTGGAACCAGTGGTTTGTCCATAGGGGTGAGTCTGAACTCAGCCGGCAAAGGCCGCTTCATTTTGGCCGTAGAACAGTATACTAACTCCGTTTTTTCTCTGTTAAATTGTAAGGAGTTTGTCCTGAGCCAGTTAGAGGTGTGATACATGCACTCCTGGAATTTGTCTATGGATACTGCTTGATTTCCTTCCAGGGAAAACACCAATTGTGTGTCGTCCGCATAATTGACTAGATCAATTCCAAAGGATTTGATGATTGGGATCAGGGGGCGCAGATAGATGTTGAATAGAATAGGGCTTATTGCAGAGCCCTGTGGCACCCCGTGTCGCACAGGGGTCTTTGGAGTTGTGAACGGTGAGATGGTCACTACCTGTTGTCTGCCCGTCAGATATGATTGCAGCCACTTCAGTGCCCGTCCTTTCACTCCTATATTCTCTAGTCTTTTCAGCAGTATCTTGTGATTCACCGTATCGCATGCGGCCGACATATCTAGTAACACTAGTACAGATGGATTGCCATTGTCGGCTCGCATTCTCTAACGCTAATGAGATGCAGAGTAGGCATTCCTGTGCAAAAAGCCGCGAAAACACCACTTCGCAATATTCTCTACGACCAGCCAGATCGGCGATAACATCACAAAACAGGCGATAAGGCGCGTTAGCAGCAGGGATTTAACACCTGCTCCTACCTGGTGCTCAGTCGGACGACAACCTGCACCACAAAAGGGAGCCCAGACCAGAGCCACACCTGAAGAACAACAGATGCCATGGAGCTACTGATCATGCAGCTCGGAGCCCCAAGAGGGCCACAACACCCACCGCCACCACACCCAGGCCCGCCACCCCCCCAGACCCTCCCCCTCCCCCCCGGACCCTCCCCCGCCCCCCCAGACTACCACAGAGGCAGTGCAGACAAAGACAGCGGACCTTCAGAACACGCACCAGCCTCACAGACTTAACACCAGAGGATGTCATTGCCCACTATAGGCTCAAAAAGACAACCCTCCTCCGCATCCTGACCATCATTGCCCACAGGCTGATGGTACCAACACAGCGGACAAACAACATCCCTCCGCAGACAAAGCTGCTGGCTGTGCTGCACCTGTTGGCCTCTGGGACCTTCCGACCAACAACTGCCAGAGTCGGAGGAGTCTCACAGTCAGCCCTATCCAAGTTCCTCACACCTGTCTTGGATGCCATCATCAGCTTGGTACCCCAGCACCTTCACTTCCCCCACACTGTGCAGGAACAGCTGGAGGCCAAGCAAGGCTTCTACGCCATAGCTGGCTTCCCGCATGTGTTGGGGGCAATCGACTGCACACATGTACTCCTCGTGCCCCCTCCCGCCACTGCACACAATTACCGCAACAGGAAGCACACGCATTCCATCAATGTGCAGGCAATAGTGGACCACCGGGGACTCTTCACCAACGTCGTCACCAACTACCCAGGCAGTGTGCATGATTCCTTCATCTTCCGACAGTCCATCATCAACCAGCGCTTTCAGGATGGCACCTATGGGAATGCATTGCTTGTTGGTTAGTACCAAATGAACACACCACACACCTCAACTACACAGTCATGCAACTCACGTCTCTGGGAATGCACATGTGACAAACTCACATACAACATGCCAAACAACATGTCCACCTGCCACATACGACAGCACAACTTACTGTGGTAACCTGGGCTAGCCATGTACACAAGCCATCAACGGAATGGCACCTCAGCCACACAATAGCAGAATGTGGGGAGATGTGGGAACCAGGCATGTGCGAAGGAGGCAAGTGACCCATGAATGAGAATGTACACAATGCCAAGTGTGGCGTGGATGTGCTGGACAGACTTGAGTATGCAGACCACAGACATGTCCATGTCGACATACACTGCTGGTGTTTGGAGTGTAGTGGACAGTGGACGCAACCATGTCAACCCAGGCAGTGGGGAAGATCACAGAAATGTAGCTTGTTACGTCCCCCCCTGTGAGCGTGAGCGGAGTGGGCTGGCCCGGCGTACGCCAGGCCAGTGTAGGGGTGTGAATAAAAAGCCCATTGCTCTGGGCGTGGTTCGCTTCCGGAATGGCCTACGTGTCTGCCAGGGCGGCGCCTCTCAGCCCGCCATGAGGCCGACGCAGTGAGCGGCGGTGCCTGCGATCCTGTGCGCCCGCTGCACCCCAGGCCGCTGGTCCCCTGACCCGTCTTGGCCGCCCTGCGCAACCAGGCCTCACTGTTCACCTCCCGACACCGGCGAGTGTCAAAGAGGGCCCACCACGTGCCGGTGCAAGCTCCAAACCCGCGGCCCGCGACCTTGGCAGCCTCCTCACACCATCACGGCCTCCGCGACACAGGCCCCCAGTACTCCTTTCTCGTTGACGTACTCCACCGCTGCTGTTGTGTAGTTCCTATAGTACCCATGCAGGACCTTCGCGCTTGGATAACATATACTGCGGGCTTGGTGGCAGACTGAGTCAGTGCACCCCCACCGTATATGTTAGCCTGGTTTGCATTAGCTAGCTCGCAGTGCCACTAGTGTCTCCTCTTATCGGGGAGAGATTAGTTTCTGGCAACCTTAGATCATGACAACCCTGATCCCTCAGAATCGTGGAAACAATGTACTACCTTTCGCTCAGTCACTCGTGCTCACTTATTCGGTTTGTCTCAGAGAGTTACACAGAATAAACAGTCGGGCGTTTCAATAAGTATTTATTGAACAGTTGTTATTCTAGTGTAAAATATATGTGCTGCGGTAACCAGCAGACAATAGCAGAGATATATTATCAGCAGTACGATAAAATCAAAGGGATAGAACAGTTCTACCATATTGCGATAATCATAAGTAAATACATGAATATAAAAGCATTATGCAAGTGCGCGTACTCCTACGATGCCTAACTAGATGTACCTGAGTGTACCAAGCATATGTGTGGAGGTCTAAAAGCTAAGAGCCAAGAATCCTCCTAAGATTTAGTCAAACCCCCATACCTGAATAGAGAGAGTGTGGGACCCCGTCCTGGTCTTGAGTTGGACACCCCGTCAGGGCTGTGTCAGACCGCTGTCAGCTGGAGCGACTGCATGCAGGAGCCTCAGCGTCTCTGATCAGTGTGTCAGCATGGAAGTCTCGGTTCCCTCTCTCTTACTGGGGCAAGATGTGGTGTATTTATACCCTAAAGAGTCTCGGTCCTCAGTATGGTTTGTATTGGACATGAGGAAGACGTCAGGGGTGAACTTTGTACATACATATTATGCCAGTGGTGTATTCTTAGAGAGCCATGCATAATTAACGAGTACAGTGTGGGCCTGTGTTTGGAAAAACCCTGCTGTATTCAAAACCACAGGATAGATAACGTTCAGCCCTCAAGGCTCGTTGTGTACTAGCTGGGACCAATGTAGGTGAAAGACCATGCCTAAATAAGGAATCATACTATAATAGGACATGTACATTTGTGACCATAATTGGGCATATGCGGCCATGACCATAATAGGACAAGTACGATTATGACCATATTAGGGTAAATATGAATACGTCCATTTTAGGGCATGTGCGAACGGGTCTACATTAGGGCCTCTATGCAGGATATAACACCCACTCCTCTTCCGAACTGGATAAAAATGACCATACTTAAAATCTGGACAATTTAAAAACATTTTTAAAAGCAAGTAAAAACATGGTTCTAAAAAATCACTAAAATTTTGGGTGCTTAAAAAAAAAAAAATTAAATTCAGCTTTTTCTAGTTGCCACTTAAAAAGTCAATATCGTCTCTCTATAGAAGTTGTATTACCATAAGCAGGAGAAGGCCACGCTTTTCTCAAGCGAAAGTGTCAATGTAAGAAAATGTTCCAAATTTAGATTGTTTATTTTGAAACGAGTGAAGAAGCCGAATTCTTTCCCAGGACACGATGAGCCAATTCAAGATTACGCGTTCTGGCTGGGAAGCTCAATATTATCGTGTCAGCTGCTGTAGATGACAAATCCAACGCCTCACAGAGAACATCAATCGCACATAGATGGAATGTAGTTCTGCCAACAGTCGGTGCTGCGGCAGCTTGTGCGGCAGTTGTAACCTGGGTGCCTGTGGAAGAATCACCTAACCCAGCAGGAGCGAACGACACCTGTGGATTCTCCAGGAATGCATTCATCAGAATCGGAAGCCGCTGAGGACAACGCAGAGCATGGGCCTTTATGGGGTCCAGCATTGCATCCGTGTCCGGAGGCGCATCTGATGGAAATGTCAGACAAAGATCCAACGTGCATTCTTCTCCGCAGAACAGGCATCGAAGAACAGGTAAGATGCAGTCTACCCAGACTGGTCTAAATGATAGAAACCAGGAGGCATTGAGTTCTCGCAGGCAGGAAATGCCCAGAAGTTGTACCATGCGTTCACGGTATTTCCGCTCCAGGAGCGTGTTCACCATTCCCTCTGGAAGTGGGCCGTCCATTGCATAGCAGCAATATTACAACCAGGATTCCTACGATTAGGAACAGGATGAGCGGGAATCCTCCAAATACGCTTCCCAATACGGAGTGTATAAAATTTGGGATTACTCCGAGGACTGTCTGAAAGGTGCTTAACAGTCCGGACCCTATGGTCTTAAATAGGTGTACGATACCGCTTGTATCAGACATATTGAAGATACGTCCCACCATTTCTGCGAAATGAATGGGGCAGTTTGTACGTATGAGTGCCTGTATCTTGGTCGAGGTCCTTGCAACTTGAAGTTCATAGGTTTCTCGAGCGGAGGTTAAGGGCACGGGTTGCTGTAAAAGCATGGCTTTCAATCTGCTCAGAGTATCTAACTGTATAAAAGAAATATTCAGCGAAGGCCATAGCGGCGCCTCCCTGACTGTGTTCAGTGGCGGAAACAATACTTGCATACAGCAAGTAACCCTGGAGTTAACAGTGACTAGATATGCGACGCCCGGAAGCATCCCACAACAACCTTGATCATTTAACATTAAGTAACTCCCATTCGAGAGCAGCTGGAAAGCCGGCGTGATCATGGCCGCTGGGGTCCCTGACATGTGACAAGATAAGTTCGCTAGTGAACCGCTACAGGCTCTGTGCAGAGAAATATCCTGACACATGAGAGAACCGCTCAAAGCGTTCTTGCAGTTAGTACCACTCAGATACACTTCTCGATCCCCATTCTGGCATCGGTATCTATATGGTAACTCCCAAGTTTCCTTGATGTATCCCTTACCCATTTTTACATATTTGCCTGCCTGCCTTTGCTCAAGGCAATATTGAAACTGAAACGTAGTGACCGGCAGAGTGATTTGGCCATGAATTAGCCATTCTGTTGATGGTGATTCGGCTACAGTGAATGGTAACCTTTCTAGTTTCTCAATACGCAGCATTGTATATTTGGCTCCCCTCTGTGTCATTTCTGTCTGTTTATCAGTTAGATTGTATTCTGAGAACAGAGACGTGGTGTTTATAAAACGCCATGGCACATAGCCTGCACGCAAAGATTGCAGCGTCCAGCTTAGCATCATAATAGAACGTAGCTGAGATTGCCCGTGTTGTAACAAGGCCAGATCTTGTTCTAATATGTCGATCGCCGAGGACACAATGTTGCCTGAGGAGTAAATCCTGGAGGTCAAAGTAGTTAACCCATTATCCACTACTGCTAATGCCTTTTCTAAGTTAATACGGTCTATCTCCCGTATCCTTTCTGCGGCCTCTTGTTGGGATATTTTCCAGTTTTCATTATAGTAGGCATAAAGGCCTGCATATATGAAACTTTTCTGATGTTGTTTCCTGGGACCTAGTAGAAAATCTCTAAGATCCATGTCAGGTGTGAGTAAGGTCAAGTGGTGCTTTACTTCTGTCAGTGTTGAGGTCTCTAGCCAATCAAGGCACAACTTCCCAACACTATACCATGTCACTACCCCTGGGTGTTGTCTTTGTACATAGCGTGGATCTGGCCTATGGATACTAAACCCTTTGGTTGTATTCATAAATCTCTGTTGACATTTGTTTGTGTCAATGGGCCAAACCAGCCATTCTGTCCAATCAGGATCTGATCTGTTGTACTGGAAAATGTCATCTAATCCTACCCCTTGTGTAGTTGAATTCTGCCCCCCACCCATCTGCGATGGTGTTGGAAACCCTGGTGTGTTCATTTCCTTGCCTTTGGTTAATCCAAGATAGGTTGTTTGTTGCACAGTTTCATTCAGAAATAAAATCTGCTGCGGAATGATGCATGCTCTAAAAAGTGCTTCTATTCCCTGGACTTGCCAGTCCCTAGAACCCCAGATTGATTTGGAATCTATTGTGTCTTTCCATAGATCGAAACCCTGTTTAGACAACTGGTTCAGAAAGGATGCAGAGTAAATATGTTTGGTGTTTGTTAACATAATTTTCTGAGCTGAAATTTTCGCCACTTTATAATAAAATGACTTCGGGTCGGATGTGTTAAACCCTGAGAAGTATGTGAATTTCTGTGCAAATGCTTGTGAACTACCTTTTGGAGGTGTTGGGAAGTGTTCCAACTGGTGTTACTCAAATACATTTCTAGGTGTTATAGACTTGTGTAGGAAATGATCACCAAAATGTTGGTAACAGTACAATGTATCATAGTCTGAAGTACCTTCTAACATTTCATTGTTCGGAAATGCTGCAGTTTTTTCTAAATCAGACATCATAGCATTTACAGTTTCAGTGTCCCAATCATCAGAATATGCACTGGAGGTAATGATATCACTTAAAGAAATTTTAAATACAATTTTTAGCTTTAAAAGTTCAGTCGGACCTAATATATCATAATCAATCTTGTCCCATACTATACCGTCCGGTATAGGAACTGCTGGAATGTTCACTGAAGACAAGTCTCTTGGTTCACGATGTGAAGACTGGTGTGGTTTTAAAATCAAATTGACTCTTTGAGCTGTAGAGCTTTGCTGGAGGTATCGTCCATTAATAAGCATACTAAAAGTTAGTATTAAACCTAGCCAGAAAATGAAAAATAAAATCCCAGTGATATACCATAGTTCTATCCAAGGTGACACCAGGTAAGTCTTTCTAAAAAAGTGCAAAAAGTCATTGAGTTTCTGTTGGAGTGATTTTTTGGCTGGCGTCGTTTCCGGCCCGCTTGGATCCAGTGAAAACGTATCAAAGTTCATGAAATAGCCAGAAGCAGTTCGATCAATTGTTGGAATTGCATAGGGATTTGTTGAAATCGGATTTTGCTCTTGACGAGGCATGTTGACGTAGATGTCTGTATTAGGTCTGATTGCAACTTGGTTGTTAAGTTGATTTTCATTTTGAAGATGAATTTCTTGTTGAAGTGGAACGAGTTCCATAGCATTGTTGCTTAGTCCTTCATTCCGTACAGGTGGCTCTTCAAACGTGATGAGTCTTTCTGTTTAAACTTCTTGGATTGTAGCGAGAGGAGGGCGTCTGCTACTGAGGAGTCCACATGGCCTACTGTTTAGTATCAGCCACATAGTGTGGTTTGATTAAGTCAATTGAGACAAATCTTTTCTCCTTTTTTCCGGCAAGAGGAGGCAGAAGTACAGTTCTTGTGCCGTGGATTGCAAGGACCGGTACAGGCTTTCTGTAGGATGGCCCAAATTCTTTCTTGTCAGCAATCTTCTCTCTGACTAGATCCCCGATTTTTGGGATCCAGATAGGTCTTGCTGTTACTGCCTTGACTTCCTCAGTGGCGGCCTGTTTCTGGAGCACGTTACTTTGTTGTGTCCTGGATTCATTTAGATCCTGTAAAACAGCCAAACGAACATGGATATCAAATGGTTTTTCATCCGCCACTGTGCCTTCACAATCAAGATCAGGTACTCACATTCTTGTCCCAAATAGGACCTCATAAGGAGTGATACCTCCTAGAGAGCTTCTTGGCTGATTATTGAGCGCGCGCTGTACCCCATAAAGGTGATCGACCCATCTACCGCCCTTGCCTAATACCCTAGCTGTTAAAGATTGCTTTAAGTCTCGGTTTTTCCTCTCCACAACAGAATTTTCCTCGGGATGATACGGAGAGGAGTACCGCAATGCTACGCCCATTCCTTCCATGGCCTCTTTGTAAGCCCGAGAGCTAAACGCAGGACCACGGTCAGAATGTAATGTGCCAACTGCGTATGTGCCGATAAAGACTCACAAATCTTTTATAACAGTTTGAGCGTCAGCCAAGCACTGAGGCCAAACCCATAGGAATCTAGAGCAGGAATCCACTGCAACCATGATATATTTCTTGGACCCATCAGATTGTAAGGGTCCGCAGTGGTCCAAATACACACATGCGAGAGGTTTGTCTGATTTCAGTAATGGTATCTGCGCTGGGCGTGTTACGGTGGAGCCTTTTATCTGATGACAGATGTCGCATTACAAGACATAGGGGTCGATTCCGATCTCGGTCGGTAGGGCTCCGAATCGGATTCGGCTTTACCGGATCCGAGTCGGAGGCTTTGTTTTCGACCAATTCGTACAGTCGTCCGAGCGAGCAAGTACGATGCGAGTGAACGCGAAATCGCCGACTGACTCGTTTCCGGGTCCGAACTGCTCCGTCCAACTCGTTCGCACTCGATTCGTGGCGCGCAATGGAGACGTTTTACGACCGAGCCAGTACGATGGACGCGTCGGACAGCCGGATCGAGTCGGAGCATCTGGCTCGAAAAAGCTCCCGGAGCCGGACTTGGGGGGTCCGTGCCAGACCCCCCTGCACCCGTAGCCGTACGAGTCGAACACAGGGGGGACCCAAGGGTCCCCCCTAAACATGCATGTACTGTGCGAGTTGCACCGACGTGTACACACTGTAGGGGGCGCACTTGTTTGCGACGTACCCATTGAGTCACTGGGAGCCCATGTACGCATCGTACGACCGGCTCCCATTGACTTCAATGGGAGTCCGACCGAATCGAGTCCGGCAGCATGCAGCCGCATCGTACTCGCTCGGTCGGACTGCAGGAGTCCGGCTCGGTCGGAAATCTCTCCGGATCCGGCTCGGTCGGAGAGCTTTCCGACCCAGATCGGAATCGGCCCCATAGTCTTTAGTCTGCTTTGTTAACCCTGGCCACCAGTAGCGCTGTTTCAATAAAGGAATAGTCGCTGTAACGCCTGTATGTGCAGAACCCAAACCCTCGTGTGCCGCTAAGATCAAGCCTAGCCTACGATCCATATTTGGTATTACTCTATCCCCCACTCCAGGAATCTGAGCATATGGAATGTTTTGAGCATCTAACTTGTAGGATTAATTGAGTGGAAATTTTGTAGGTACTGCTGTGCTGCCTTTGCGTGAAGCATTGACAGCTACCATAATCTCGCCGTCTACTCTCGTCTTTGAACAAGTAACTGCAGCTACGGCGGCTGTGCGAACAGCCCCCTTTGCGGCTTCATCAGCCAATGAATTCCCTTCAACGTGAACGCCATCACGCTGATGACTCAGTGTATGTATCACGTGAGCCCTTGGTAGTTCGTTTCTCAACTCCACTACCTGTTCCCATAGCATTTTATGCTTAATAGTGCCACCTTTTGCATCTTTAAACCCGTTTTGTTCCCAATGATGTGGATATTCATTGTACGACTGTACACAGTAGAAGGAATCACACACAATAAGTGTGGGGAATTAGTGATCTGTATTTATAAGTGCCAGAATAAGTGCTTTGAGTTCTGCCAACTGAGCCGTGCAGTCTCTTAGAGATTGCGTTTTTTAGTGCAACTCGGATGGAACTTTCCATAGTGCATGCGACCTTTAACAATCGCACACGCCGCGCTGTCAGCTTGCTTACTCCCTGTGGCTGGTTGAGCGGAACCGTCAGTGTAAATAATGTATTCATACTGATCTAGAGGCACAATTTCATTTGGTAGAGGATATTCTTGTTCGTATTGCAGGAATGCCTGTGTTTTTAAACTTGGATCAAATCTGTACTCAACATCTGTTGCAGTAAGAGAATTAGCCCATTGTATCCATTTTGGATGTAAGGCTTTAGCATTTGGAATGCTAGCTTTTGTAACAGCTTCTAAAGCTGGTACTGGGGTCACGACAATTATGCGTTTTCCCTGAGCCAGAGCTCTTTCTCTTGCTACAGCGGTCTGCACTGCTGTCAGGATTTTTTCTGTTGAAGTGAAACGCATCTCTGCGTTTGTGTACAGGTGTGATTTGTATGCGATTGGTACTGTTTCACCTTCATTAAAAGTTAAATAAGTGTACCCGCATTGACCCGCTATGACTCGGATCACTAAGTTCTGTGCGTTTACGCGTGTCTATAAATGTTTAGAAGCTATCATGTCTTCCTGTAGGGAACGCAGGATATTTGTGTGTTCCTGTGTCCATTGTTTGACTGAAAAGTCAGGTTTTATTAAGTCGTAGAAAGGTTTCACTCGTTCTGCGTAATCCAAAATGTATGTTCGACCAAAATTTAGGAATCCCAGAATTGATTGTAAATTCTTCAATGATTTTGGAGGTTGGAGCAGCGCACACTTTTCTAAAAAGTTAGCTGCCAGGCTTTTTCCCTCACTTGACAGCTCGTATCCTAAAAACAGGACATTGAGGTGGGCAATTTTTGATTTTTTGAAATTAAATTTATAGCCCTCAGAGGCGAATCCCATAATAATGGTGCTCACCCTGGTCAAGTGACTCTTTAAGTCATCGTCCGTCAGATAAATATCATCCACATAGGACAATGCTTCTTCATCCATTTTTTGGATTAACTCTGTTACCCTTGCTGAAAACAGCCCCGGGCTATTCTTATACCCTTGGAGGAGTCGGCAAAATTGCCGTTGGGACTCTAACGCACTGAATGCGGTTAGATACCTGCTTTCAGGCGCTATAATTTGGCAGAAAAATCCATTTGAGATATCAAGTGTTGTTTTGTATTTTTTGCGCACAATGTTATTCATTAATGCGGCTCTGTGTGCATTTTGAACTGCAAATGTCTTTGTGCAAGTGTTTAAATGTCTGTAATCTAAAACTAGACGATATGTATTGTCAGGTTTGGCTACGGGGAACAAAGGATTGTTCATAGGTGAAGTGCAATTTTCTATCACCCCCTGATATTCAAGTTGATCTAGAATCTCCCTGACTTGTTTTTTAGCTTCCTGCTTTATAGGGTATTGCCTTTGAGCATTTGGGGAAACTTTTAACGGGATCACGTGGTGGGTTGACTCCTCATCCCAACCAGCATGATTTTTGTACAATGCTGGAGCTAGGGCAACCGCCCACTCCTGCGCATATGCATGTTTTAGGTGAATCGGAACGAGGTCGGAAAAGGCTAGAAAAATTACCGTTTCTCCCCTAGGGCACTCCATGACGAATGCAGGCGGCCAGTCTTGTTCTGCTAATAGAATGTCATAACCAGATGGCAGATTTTTCCAAAAGAGACCTTTAACTTTTCTGGGCTTGTCCCCCTCCATCCGGAGTGTTATCTCATGTAACTTATGTGGGACACTTACCCGAGTATCAGGTGTTTCCACCATGATATACTCACTCAACTCCTCTGTCACCAGAAATTCCTTCAGGTTCTGGCGAGCTATCGTTACTTCTGTCTAGCATCGTCAGAGCCCATTCCCCGTTCAGAAGCTGTGTCCTCAGAATTCTGGGCATGTCTGATCTTGAGACCTGCTACCTTCTTCTTTTTGAACTGAGGTTTTGATTTTTGTTTATCCTCTTTTTTAGGTGCGTAGTCCGCAGTGCGATGCGTGTCTCTGGACTTTGTACGCTCCTCTTGTCTGTGGTCTGACCATCCTTCCCTCTCGGAGTTTCTTGATGAACCCTGAAAGGAACGAGAGGAACGAGTATCAGTATCCTGATACCTGTCAGGTTTTTTAATATTATCCCTATTCCTGAGGTTATACCTCCTTTCAGAGGGCTCCTGTTGAGGAGACCTACCTCTGGACTGAGATCTGGTGTCTTTAGACTTTTGTTGTTTTTTATTTTCCCACTTCTTTTTAGAAGAAGTAGGTGTCTGCTTTGTAGTGTCCTTTTCAGGACTGCCCATCAGTTGTGGTTTTAATGCTTTCCCACCTAGACTGTCTCTGCCTAATTCTGCATATGCAGTTTCAATTATTTTGGGTAGTTCATGTTGTTGATCTACTGGACTGAACTCCCTTAGGTGTTGGCGGATCGCCACAGAAGCTGCTTCCCACTTAATGTTAGCAAGTATTATGGCTGAGACCTGTTCAAAGTTGTTTAGCAACTTCATCCCTAAATTAAGGGCAGGCTCTGCTCCGTATTCATTTTGTATCTGTTTCAATACTTCAGGTACTTCTGCTATTGATGGGATACTATGTGTTCTGGTACATATGGCAGCAAAGACTGAACCCCAAGAGGTGCAGTCCTCTACTTGTGGTGTGAGACCCATGGGCAAGCAGATTGTTAGAATTCTGTGTTTATCACTGGTGGTAGTATTCGGGATTACTGCTTCAAGCTGAGTTATTTTCTGAGCTATCCAGAATGGGATTTGTTCGCGTTTTGCTGGCATTTTGCCCATTATCGTGTGTAATGTTTGTGGAGTTATTTTATTAACTGTACCTTGGACTGGAGAGTCTTGTGCTGCAGCCGGTGCAGGTTGAACTGTTAAAGTCCTCATCACAAATTGTGTGAGGTTTCTGTAGATTTTAATTAAATCTCTGTGTTGTACGAGTAAGTCTGGCTGTGGCATTGTGTTAATGTCAGGATGCAGTGTGTATGCCGCTAATATGGGCCATGTGGCCCCTGCTCCTCCAAGCGGGCCTAATCTTGCTCTTCCTTGTACGTGGGGTAGGGCGCCTTTAAACCAGTAATTATGCTCCTGGTAAGTGAGCGGAACCTCTAATTCCTCAAAAGGAGTATAGTTCGCTGGTGTTTCACCTTCTAGGTAGTAGTGAAATACATTTGTAATTGCATTTGCTGCTGGGAATGTAACCCAAGAATAGAACACCTCTGTTTCATTGGATTTGTGTGCCTCAATCACGAAAATTACTGTACCACCCCTGGCTCCTAAGCCATGTTCTAAACATTTTATGGTGACTGCCCTTCTGAAATTTGGTGCAATTTGTATTGCATCTTCAGGGTCTTCTCCTAAACCGAAGAGGTCTGTTTCAACTCTCCTTGTGTCGTTTGCATCTTCCACCATTTTAATTGGAAGAAGGGAGGTTAAAGAATTTTTAAGATAAGGTGTACATGCACAATTGTAGGAACTATATGTCCTTCAAGCTTGAATAACCAACAGCCAATAAATAGTATTCTCGTACTACTCAGCTGCAGCGGATTTTGTGCCCACCTACTCCAGACGTCTCTGGGGTTTTGTGAGTAGGTTCTCTGAGAATAGCACGACTGAACTACTCAGATTCTACTGTTAAATAGGTACCAAACCAACGTTGGGCGCCATGTCGTGTAGTTCCTATAGTACCCATGTAGGACCTGCGCGTTTGGATAACATATACTGCAGGCTTGGTGGCAGACTGACTCCGTGCACCCCAACCGTATATGTTAGCCTGGTTTGCATTAGCGAGCTCCCAGTGCCACTAGTGTCTCCTCTTATCGGGGAGAGATTAGTTTCTGGCAACCTTAGATCATGACAATCCTGATCCCTCAGAATCCTGGAAACAATGTACTACCTTTCGCTCAGTCACTCGTGCTCACTTATTCGGTTTGTCTCAGAGATATATTATCAGCAGTACGATAAAATCAAAGGGATAGAACAGTTCTACCATATTGCGATAATCATAAGTACATACATGAATATAAAAGCATTATGCAAGTGCGCGTACTCCTACGATGCCTAACTAGATGTACCTGAGTGTACCTAGCATATGTGTGTAGGTCTAAAAGCTAAGAGCCAAGATTCCTCCTAAGATTTAGTCGAACCCCCATACCTGAATAGAGAGAGTGTGGGACTCCGTCCTGGTCTTGAGTTGGACACCCCGTCAGGGCTGTGTCAGACCGCTGTCAGCTGGAGCGACTGCATGCAGGAGCCTCAGCGTCTCTGGTTAGTGTGTCAGCATGGAAGTCTCGGTTCCCTCTCTCTTACCGGGGCAAGATGTGGTGTATCTATACCCTAAAGAATCTCGGTCCTCAGTATGGTTTGTATTGGACATGAGGAAGACGTCAGGGGTGAACTTTGTACATACATATTATGCCAGTGGTGTATTCTTAGAGAGCCATGCATAATTAATGAGTACAGTGTGGGCCTGTGTTTGGAAAAACCCTGCTGTATTCAAAACCACAGGATAGATAACGTTCAGCCCTCAGGGCTCGTTGTGTACTAGCTGGGACCAATGTAGGTGAAAGACCATCCCTATATAAGGAATCATACTATAAGAGGACATGTACAGTTGTGACCATAATTGGGCATATGCGGCCATGACCATAATAGGGCAAGTACGATTATGACCATAGTAGGGTAAATATGAATACGTCCATTTTAGGGCATGTGCGAACGGGTCTACATTAGGGCCTCTATGCGGGATATAACACTGCCTCCTGCCTACACTGTGGTCCAGTAGGTCACACATTTGGAACTGAGTCTTGATTCCATGATGGCCGAGTTCATATGTTAACGGCAGCATTTATATCACTGTACTCCCTTCGATCTGGTGCCACCAACTCTGTGCATCGCATGCCAAGACACGTGGCTGTGTGCCCCTGCTGACCACTGCCTCCGGCCTACACTGCGGGCAAGTAGGTCACACATTTGGAACTGAGTCTTGATTCCATGATGGCCGAGTTCATATGTTAATGGCAGCATTTATATCACTGTACTCCCTTCTATCTGGTGCCACCAACTCTGTGCATCGCAGGCCAACAACACGTGTCTGTGGGCCCTAGATGACTACTGCCTTCGGCCTACACTGCGATCAAGTAGGTCACACATTTTGAACTGAATCTTGCTTTTTCATGGCAGAGTTCATACCATTGTACAGGCCTCATTGCAGACTGCATCCCCTTTCAGCTCTGGTGCCACTAACTCTGGGCCCTGAAATTCAGGGACACTCTCAGTTTGAACTTTGGTGGCATCTGAGTCTATGGCCTGGGGGTTGTCTTCACCATCATGTAGCTGATACTGACTTGGCATTAAAAATGAGTCTGTAGCATTCATCTCCTCCATATTGCCTGTTCATGCTTGGTTCTGCCCTCTGTATCATGCCCTGGAAGAACACCTTCCACTGTCCCCCGAAACACCCCGCGACATTCACCTTGGACATCGATGAGGACCCGCTCAGCTCCCGTGGCCCTACC
The DNA here is from genome assembly GCA_963921515.1 of Calotriton arnoldi. Taxonomy (NCBI): domain Eukaryota; kingdom Metazoa; phylum Chordata; class Amphibia; order Caudata; family Salamandridae; genus Calotriton; species Calotriton arnoldi. The sequence goes on from CAWUFW010002137.1 coordinate 199,507, forward strand.
TCAGTGCACCGCAAGTCACCGTCCCGTGGCGGTGTGCCTGTGCCTGCCACAGTGCATCCGTAGCCACTAACTCTGTGCAGCTGAAGTTGTGGACCCTTGCTGTTTGAACTTTGTACTACTGATTGTCTGATCACTGTTGTAGTTGTTGCCATCACCAACCACTCCCTGAGGGCTGGCTTACACTCACCCCACACCCATCCAGCACAGGCGTCACTGGACATGTGACCCTGCCAATAAAAGGGGCCGGGCGCACGTGCATAGTTCCACAAACTATCTAAGTGTGTCCATGTGTTTATTGTGTATGCATGAGGGCCCCGGGCCCTACCACATTAGATTGTGCTGTGTACAGAGGACGCAACCATGTCACCTCAGACAGTGGGGAAGACCTAGGACATGTAGCTGTGTCGTACCCCCCTGTAAGCGTAAGCGGAGTGGGCTGGCATATGACAGTCCAGCGTAGGGGTGTGGATGATCAGCCCGGGGCTCTGGGCATTGCTATTTGTGTTGGTCTTGCCAAGGAGGTAACTAATGCGTGTGTCTCTGTTGTAGTGTCAGCGCCAACCGTCCCGCAATGGACAATGTTGCGATGTAGCATGCCCCCGGATTGCGGGCTCGGCCGAAGGGATAAATGAAGGAGCGCAAGCCCGCTCGGGGTCCGGGATCATACATGCCAACTGTTGTGTGTGTTGCTATTACCGCAGCATAGGCCATATGACTACCCTCAACCGCATCGCGAGTTCAGCCAGCCATGAACTCTACATCTGTGTCCGCCCTATCCTTACCGTAGGCCTAAACACACGTGGCCGGCCACCATCAGCACACAACATCACAGTGTCGTTGTCAGGCTTGTGGACATGCACATGCAGGCATGACAATGGTGTGCCGTAGGAGTGCAAGTGATGCAACCGTGCTGCGCACACTAGTGAATAGGCTCAGGGGGAGGGAGGAGCAGCAGTGAGGCTACGTAATACACATTGATGCCGCTCATTTGCTACAAGCAGTACCTGTCAAACAGGAATCCCTAAGTCACACATATCACACACCAATGAACTAGTGAACCTGCCAACACATCATGCAGGACCAATTTTTGACTCATTTCTCTATGCACTGTCACAGGTGATCAAGGATATGCACTCTGCCCTTGGATGATGACACCCCTCCGAGCCCCGAACACACAGGCCCAGAGGCAGTACAATGCGGCCCACAAACGCACCAGGGGCATCGTGGAACGCACATTTGGCGTGATGAAGTCACGTTCCAGGTGCCTGGACATCACAGGTGGAAGGCTCATGTACAGCCCAGGCATCGTGTGCAAGATGATCATTGCATGTTGTGTGTAGCACAACATATGTGTACGCACCAATGCCCCATGACTACAAGTGCCAGATGCACCAGACGATGATGAGGAAGATGAGGCAGGTGGACCACACCCCACTGCAGCAGCAGCAGGAATAGCCAGTAGGAACACCATCATTGACAATTTCTTCACATGAGCACGTCACATTGTCACAGTCCTTAGCAATCATGGGACAGTACAAAATGACCACAGGCACAGCATGTGCAAATAAATTCATTACAACACACATTCCCTGTGTGCACGTTACTCCTCTGTACAAGCACATCACTCTGACAAGTGCAACATGTGGTGCTGACAATCTCATGAATTGTAAATAGATGGTGGGTGTGTCACCTCTGTACAGAGAGGTTGTTTGAGTGTCACATATTCGGAATGCCATTTCTGTGTGTCAAAGATAGTACGGAATCACACTCATCAGCGTTTCACATGTGTCACAAATCATTACATGTAGGCTGTCATTTGTCACCTACAATTGACAACAGGGCTTCGTCTGGGGTCAAATATGTACCACCATGATGCAGGGATGCACCCTGTGACTCGGGTCCCACAACATGAGCTACATGGACGTAAGGGGGAATCACTGGCCCTACAGTCGTCCATGCTTTCATACTTAATTAATCATGGACATGACACATCTGTGTGTATTAGAATGTATTATTCACGTTCAGTGGAGTGTTGAAGCTGTCTTAGTACTGGGCCATGCAGACAACACTTTACAATGTTGCCCCGTGGAGGGCCAGCCGGAGTCCTTTAGGGATTGACAAGTTACTCGGAAGGGGAAGAGTTCAGTCCGCAGGCTCAGTGCTGTGTCATTGTTGGGCATGCAAAAAATGGCAGTCCATGTCGAGGTCAAAGGTTTGTGTCGCAGAGTGTGTCGGGGGACAGTGGAAGGGGTTGTTCCAGGTCATGATGCAGAGGGCAGACCCAAGCAGGAACAAGCCATATGGCGGAGATGAATGCTACTGCTTCCTCCTTACCACTGGGGCAGATTCATCCTCGTCTTCGTCCTCTGACGTTTCATGTGCCTCACATGTGGGTGGTGGTGTTTTGTTTGCAGCACTATGTGACACTGACACATCAGGGGCCGGAGATGTGGATGTAGAAGTAGCAGCAGCATTCATCTGCGCAATGTCTTGTGGCATCACTCCTGTGATGAGGATCTGCAGGGCATGGAAGATCCCATCTACAGCTTTCTCGTGTGCAGCCATGGTAGCCATTCTTTGCACCTGCATCCGCTCCATGTTCTCCATGACCCTCCTCATGTTTCCCAAATCACGGATGACATAGCTGTAGCCACTCTGACTAGACAGTTGTTGTTGTCTCCGAGTCATGACTCCAGCGACGCCAGCCAAGGATTGTTGCAGGGCATGGGGCGGACTGTGGGTGTCCGTTAGGGAGTGTAAGTGTCCCTGATGGGACTTAGACACCCACGTATGGCATCTAGTTTGGCTGCCATGAGGTCGAACCCCACCGCACTTGTTCAGCCAGCTCCTTCTGGCAGTCTAACACATGGCGTTGGAACACCATTTGTTCTTTGGTGAGGTGCTGGGAGCCAGACATGGTGGTGGGTGCTTCCTGCTGTGTGGTCTGTGCAGGGGGTGGGATCACCTCGATGGTGCTGGGCTGCCCTGCTACTGGAGGTGGGGTGCGGAGGTTGTCCATGAACCGTTGGAGTTTGTCAAAGTCGATGTCCTGGAGGTCGGCTCCATCATCGCTGACGTGATGTAGGGTCTGCTCTGCAGGAGGTGTTGATTGTCCCTCTGCAATGTAAAGGGGAGATGCAGTTTCACAGTGTGTTCCATGTATGTTGACGCATTGGCGGAGTTTACATACAGACTGCATGAGAATGTACATTGTGACTGTTTGTGAGGAGATGCCTATTTGATGCGGGACAGTGGACATTTGTACTACATCACGGATGTGAGGTTGTACCCGTACATTGTCATCTCACAGTTTCCTGCTATGCCAGATGTAATTGGCCATTTTGTACACACATGCGGCACCAGTTGTGTCCTGTGTTCTGTTGTGAAAGTGTTGCAGTTTGTATCACATTGTTGCCAATGTTGAGGTGCTCTTATTCTTATGTGTGTGTGCTGCATTGTGGGTGAGTCGCCCCTGCAGCTCTGATTTGGCTGCCCCTTTTCCCTTTCAGGCGGTGTGCCTTTGACTTCTGTGCTTCTACGGTGCTGAGATGTTGTGGACTTGGGTAAATTGGGCTCTTGGTCGAGTTGTAACTCTTGGGCATGGTTTGTCCGCAGATGTGTTGTTGACGTCAGGGGTTGTTTGTGCACGTGGATGTGTCAGAGTGTGATCTGCTCCTTTCCGGATGTGGTCCACACTCAGTCACCTCAGTGTCATGGCGTGCACCATGTCATGATAATTGGACTGCAGCCATGCTACTCGTCATACAGTGTCACTTGCATTGTCAGTGTGGCTCACGGACCCGCAGCTTTGCTGGGTTCAGCACATGTGTATGGGTTTGTTGTGAGATTAGTGATGTGTGGGGAGGGCCCCCTCCGGGCACATTGTCGACGGGGCCTACTTGCTGTTTCTATGTGTGCTGCAGTATGCCAAGGAGATCAGGGACATGATGCAGAGTCATTGTGGGTGTGCAGTGTGCTGTACTTAATTGTGCATGTGTGCCATTGTTCCCATCTCCCCCCGTTCCCCCAGTCCCTGTTCGGTACTCACCCTGTTGATGTTGTGTGAGGTCATGTTGAGCGGTGTCCGGATCCACTACTCCTGGCACCGTATCCCGACTGATGACTGTGGCCACCATTTTCTCCATGTCATCCAGCTCCTGATGTGCCGCTGGACCCCCACCTCCAATCTGCGTTGCTGCTTTCATGTTGACATCGAGTTTTTTCTTGGTTTTGCCCTTCAAATCATTCCAGCGCCTCTTGACCTCTTCCATTGTCCTCCTCAACTCTGCAACTGCATTCACATGGTCCAAGATAGTCTGCCATATTTGCGTCTTTGTTGCCAATGACACGTTGGAGGTGACGAACAGTTGTTGGTAGTGTTCTATCACCTCCGTAACGATGATCCTGTTTTCCTGCGGACTGAACCGCGTCTTCCTCTTCCTCTTCTCCTTGGCCTTCCCCGACCCCGAGGTTCCTTGCTGGTCGTCTGTGGGGCTTGTGGGGTTCGCGTTGTCCTCTGCACTCGGTCCGGGGGCATCCATGGTGCTACGCAGTTTCACTTTTTTTGTATATTTTTTTTTCTGCTTTTATGGTGCATTTTCCCGCATGACGCGTGGGAATTGTAGGCCTGTCGCTGGCTATCGCTGATTTTTGTAGCGTGATTTGGGGCATAGCAACTTTTTTCGCGTTCGTGTTTTGCATTTTTTCTGCGTCGCGTTGATTTTAACGCGGTCATTTTGCGCGTTATCGTGAGACTATCGCATGGTGTCGCCGGGTTGAGAATACAATGTTAACACAGTGTTATTTTCCCGCGATTGACTGCGATGTGCAAAGTTGCGTTAAGCTAATTTTGCTATAATTATCACACGTTCTTGGGAATATCCCCCATGGCGTGTTCACCCTGACAATAGTTGTGATCATTTCTTGAACTAGATTTGGATGTGACGCAGCGGCCAGCAATGCTGACTTGGGAGCTGGGGGTCCGGGTTCGAGTCTTGACATCAGAGCAACTTCCTGTGATTCTGGGCAAATCACTTAATCTCCTTGTGCCGATGGACAGCGCCTGGATACTCTCACGGGTGTTAAGCCTTGCTATATAAATCTACAAACTTACTAACTAGGCCATGACCCACCCCAAATAATACTCCAATGTCTTAAAATTACTTGCTCACCTAACTCTGTTGGCTATTTAGTGTATTATCCCCGGTGCAAAAAGTGCTTCCATTGGAATTCAGTAGGGAGTCTTTCACATCTGAAATGTAGACTCAATTATAATACTGTTTGTCACATTGAATTCTTTATCTCCTATATGCATTATATGCTGAGAGCAGTTCCGTTCTGCTACTTTTTACAGATTATTGGCAAAATCAATAGGGCAGTTTTTAATGTGATAAACATCGTTTCTGCATGCAACACATATAAACAATATTTGTGAATGCCCTGTCTTTACATGTGTTGGCACATTCATGCCATACCTATTGGCTTTGCCCATGTACGTTATATTTAGTCTTGGGTGAAGGAGAAAGACAGTGATATGGATGAAGCCAATGTGCAGTTATGCACACATTTTACAATGGGTACAAGTTGCACTGTTATATGTGTGCTCGTCTGAGTTTGAGCACAGCAAATAATTTCAGGTGTATGTAATTTACACAGTTGTGAAGAATTGATTTGGAAATTGCACATGTTTGGCAGTGATATAAAAGTAGATTATCAAACTAGACACATACGGGTGAATGCAAGTTATATGACTGCTCGGTGAGTGTAAGGTGGGTGCAGTGTGATAGTAGGGTAGTGAAAGGTTTTACCTGATTCACGGTAGATGTCTTTAGACCAGTGCAGTCTTTCTCATTGTACTGCTGATGACTTTGCGCCCGATTTATTTTTGGGTGGATGGAGCACTCTATGTTGGCCTTGAGTAGGATTTAACATCCATCAGACTGAGACTAATTCACTTGCCTAATTTAGAAGTTACCACCAAGCTGTCTGCCATTTCTAAAGTATTGGCAGGTACCCCTCTCACAGCTGTCCCTGTCAATGCTATTTAAAGTTTGGTGCATGGTTCCGTCAACATAAGTGAGCCGTTCATCAAACGTATTTATTTTTACTTTATTTTTATTTTCAAAAGAAAATCTCACAGCAGGATTTTCTTTCTCAAAATACTTGCTCCCCTCACCATAGGCATTGCTTTTCATGACGAGGGAAGCATTTAGTGGTTTTTACTACCCCTTTCCGCCAGAATTTTCCTTGCGGTGATTTGCAGTGAAAACTAACCTGTAATTCTGCGCATCTAAATTAGGTGGGCGGAATTAGAGGTCAATCTCTGATGGTCCTTACTCTGTCAGGCTGTCAGAGGGTTTTAATGTCAGCAGAGAGGGAGTGCTCTCTGCCGAAATGAAACCATGGGCCCGCCTGCATTTAAATTGGCCATTGGCGGTAGGGATCCTCCCTCACTGTTGCGACGGAATATCTATACCTGGAGGCCCAGCGGTAGGTGAGGGTTTGACTGGGGTGGTTGTGGGCGGCGAGTGTGGCCGTCATTAGCTGGCGGCCGCAAAGAGTGTGCCTAGGCAGAAGCAGCAGAAGCGGCCCATCTAGGTTGGGTGCGGCTTGCGCTTCGCCCGAGTGCCCCGCTCATCTGTCCCCCCCGATCTGCCATTCCAACTATATCCCCCCGTCCATAGGGGGTACAGCATTCACGGAGGTACTATATTGTAGTGGCAGTAAAGGAGCATGTACAGTCCACTTACTACTCATATGGGGGTGGTGGATTGTGCACATATAAATGGCTCGACAGAGAAATTAGGCAACCTGCAACGCAAAAAATCCGATATTACTGGTATTTAATCTCAGCCAGGTAGAAGAGCCAGGAAGAAGAACGACTACAATCGGACCAACCAGCCACCATTCAGGCCACGCAAAATGAGATCAGGCATGATTAGAAAGCAACCCAACCAACTCAAGCCGAAGCAAAAATCAAAAAACACCAAGACTCCGTTGGGAAATTCTACAGATTCATCTCAAACCCGTGGAGCCACTTTAATATCGCCCACATACTCTATTTTTGGTTCAATGAACCCCAGCGGAAAATTCTCGTTCCTAAAAGATCCAACAGCAGCCATTTATTCTACACCAGGCAAAATCACAGGTCTCCCTAAACCCCTGACGCCATACAAATTAAAATCCATACAGAACCAGGTTTCAATGGGTAGTGCAGGTACAATACAGATAATGTAGGAGAGAGCAGACTCAAGCCACCACCTCCAGCTAAATCCAATGACTAGTGTGGAAAATAAAATTCATCATTGTAACAGTAATATGCACATCATTCAGGCACAAGTGAATTTGCCTAGCAGAGCCCAGTCAACGCCTAGGTTTGAATCGGCAAAAGACAAAACCTTGGAAGTTTCTGGCAATACCTGCGACAGTGGTAAACCCAAGGGCCACTCCACCCCCAGACATCAATCATTTAAAATCAACAGCCAGGCCGTCAACAATTCTGCACAATATCATAGTAATTCCTGAATTGAATCTCTTTCTATAACGAATAAAACAGATTTAATGCAGGCTATTGGAACCATCACTATGAATCCATGTCAGATACAATATACGCCCCAATTGGGAGAGCAACAGCAATCAATAATAGAAATATCAAGCTTTAATGAGCTCACTGAAAATGTAATAATAAGCCCTGCAAATAATAATCTTATCACATATAAAACAAATAATGAGCAAAAGCAAAATCTGGAGGATACATCTGACAATGATATCAAAGATCAATGCGCAAACACAAAGAACACAGAAGTATCCCAGTTATCTGGATGCATTAGTATGAATCAAGCAATAAATGCACAAGTTATCAATAAACTAACCCCCTATTTGAAGTTCAACAACAATCAATAATAGAAATATCAAGCTCACTTGAGCTCTCCAACAAAGGTGTCATTAGTCCAGTAAATAGAAAGAACGAAATAAAAAAATCCAACATTAGTCGCGAAGACACCCCTGTCAATCATTGTGTACCCAAGCCGGCTGGGTTCACATCAGAGCCTAATGCTCAAAAGAACTCCATTACTAGTCAAGAGGTAATGGAAAGGAGTAACAAAATTGATGGAAAGATAGAAGATCTCATAATCCTTCATACCTCCCTAATAAAAACGTTACAATTGTCAATAAATGCACTCAACATGCAGTCAGACAAGCTGGATATTCAAATTAATCTGAAGAACATCATAGCTGATTATATTGCCGGTGTTAGAAATGGGATTTCTGGTTGGCTATGGGTTGCGCCAAAGCCAGGCAGAAACCACCACTCTAGTCAGGGCAAGGGAGTTACACGCTGAAGATAACCCCTGCTCACCCCCTTGGTAGCTTGGCACAAGCAGTCAGGCTTATCCCAGAGGCAATGTGTAAAGCGTTTGCGCAACACACACACACAGCAGCAACACACTAGGCACACCACAAAAGAAACTCCACACAAGGTTATATCAAAAATAGCTTTTGTATTATCCAAAACACATTAGAATCATAATCACACAATATACACTGTGCCAACTGGCACTAGGCAATATTTACAGGGGATTATATACATCTGACAGGGCCAATTGGGCCACTGTCAGAACCTTTAGAAAATACTAGTAACACATGTAAAACACAACCAGTAACTACTGGCAGAATACTGTACTCAGCATTAGCATGGGTAACATAAACACTATGGGGCCGATTCCGATTCCGGCCGGAAATCTCTCCGACCGAGCCGGACCCGGAGAGAATTCCGACCGAATCGGACCCTAGCAGTCCGACCGGACGAGTACGATGCATTCGCATGCTATCGGACTCGATTCGGTCGGACTCCCATTGAAGTCAATGGGAGCCGGTCGTACAACGCGTACGCGGGCTCCCATTGACTCAATGGGTGCGAGGCAAACAAGGGTGCCCCCTACAGCGGGTACGCGTCCATGCGCATCGCGGCGTACATGCACAGGTAGGGGGGACCCATGGGTCCCCCCTGTGTGCGACTCGTGCGCCTACGCGTACAGGGGGGTCCGACGCGGACAGTTTCCTGCTATGCCAGATGTAATTGGCCATTTTGTACACACATGCGGCACCAGTTGTGTCCTGTGTTCTGTTGTGAAAGTGTTGCAGTTTGTATCACATTGTTGCCAATGTTGAGGTGCTCTTATTCTTATGTGTGTGTGCTGCATTGTGGGTGAGTCGCCCCTGCAGCTCTGATTTGGCTGCCCCTTTTCCCTTTCAGGCGGTGTGCCTTTGACTTCTGTGCTTCTACGGTGCTGAGATGTTGTGGACTTGGGTAAATTGGGCTCTTGGTCGAGTTGTAACTCTTGGGCATGGTTTGTCCGCAGATGTGTTGTTGACGTCAGGGGTTGTTTGTGCACGTGGATGTGTCAGAGTGTGATCTGCTCCTTTCCGGATGTGGTCCACACTCAGTCACCTCAGTGTCATGGCGTGCACCATGTCATGATAATTGGACTGCAGCCATGCTACTCGTCATACAGTGTCACTTGCATTGTCAGTGTGGCTCACGGACCCGCAGCTTTGCTGGGTTCAGCACATGTGTATGGGTTTGTTGTGAGATTAGTGATGTGTGGGGAGGGCCCCCTCCGGGCACATTGTCGACGGGGGCCTACTTGCTGTTTCTATGTGTGCTGCAGTATGCCAAGGAGATCAGGGACATGATGCAGAGTCATTGTGGGTGTGCAGTGTGCTGTACTTAATTGTGCATGTGTGCCATTGTTCCCATCTCCCCCCGTTCCCCCAGTCCCTGTTCGGTACTCACCCTGTTGATGTTGTGTGAGGTCATGTTGAGCGGTGTCCGGATCCACTACTCCTGGCACCGTATCCCGACTGATGACTGTGGCCACCATTTTCTCCATGTCATCCAGCTCCTGATGTGCCGCTGGACCCCACCTCCAATCTGCGTTGCTGCTTTCATGTTGACATCGAGTTTTTCTTGGTTTTGCCCTTCAAATCATTCCAGCGCCTCTTGACCTCTTCCATTGTCCTCCTCAACTCTGCAACTGCATTCACATGGTCCAAGATAGTCTGTCATGTTTGCGTCTTTGTTGCCAATGACACGTTGGAGGTGACGAACAGTTGTTGGTAGTGTTCTATCACCTCCGTAACGATGATCCTGTTTTCCTGCGGACTGAACCGCGTCTTCCTCTTCCTCTTCTCCTTGGCCTTCCCCGACCCCGAGGTTCCTTGCTGGTCGTCTGTGGGGCTTGTGGGGTTCGCGTTGTCCTCTGCACTCGGTCCGGGTGCATCCATGGTGCTACGCAGTTTCACTTTTTTTTGTATATTTTTTTTTTCTGCTTTTATGGTGCATTTTCCCGCATGACGCGTGGGAATTGTAGGCCTGTCGCTGGCTATCGCTGATTTTTGTAGCGTGATTTGGGGCATAGCAACTTTTTTCGCGTTCGTGTTTTGCATTTTTTCTGCGTCGCGTTGATTTTAACGCGGTCATTTTGCGCGTTATCGTGAGACTATCGCATGGTGTCGCCGGGTTGAGAATACAATGTTAACACAGTGTTATTTTCCCGCGATTGACTGCGATGTGCAAAGTTGCGTTAAGCTAATTTTGCTATAATTATCACACGTTCTTGGGAATATCCCCCATGGCATGTTCACCCTGACAATAGTTGTGATCATTTCTTGAACTAGATTTGGATGTGACGCAGCGGCCAGCAATGCTGACTTGGGAGCTGGGGGTCCGGGTTCGAGTCTTGACATCAGAGCAACTTCCTGTGATTCTGGGCAAATCACTTAATCTCCTTGTGCCGATGGACAGCGCCTGGATACTCTCACGGGTGTTAAGCCTTGCTATATAAATCTACAAACTTACTAACTAGGCTATGACCCACCCCAAATAATACTCCAATGTCTTAAAATTACTTGCTCACCTAACTCTGTTGGCTATTTAGTGTATTATCCCCGGTGCAAAAAGTGCTTCCATTGGAATTCAGTAGGGAGTCTTTCACATCTGAAATGTAGACTCAATTATAATACTGTTTGTCACATTGAATTCTTTATCTCCTATATGCATTATATGCTGAGAGCAGTTCCGTTCTGCTACTTTTTACAGATTATTGGCAAAATCAATAGGGCAGTTTTTAATGTGATAAACATCGTTTCTGCATGCAACACATATAAACAATATTTGTGAATGCCCTGTCTTTACATGTGTTGGCACATTCATGCCATACCTATTGGCTTTGCCCATGTACGTTATATTTAGTCTTGGGTGAAGGGGAAAGACAGTGATATGGATGAAGCCAATGTGCAGTTATGCACACATTTTACAATGGGTACAAGTTGCACTGTTATATGTGTGCTCGTCTGAGTTTGAGCACAGCAAATAATTTCAGGTGTATGTAATTTACACAGTTGTGAAGAATTGATTTGGAAATTGCACATGTTTGGCAGTGATATAAAAGTAGATTATCAAACTAGACACATACGGGTGAATGCAAGTTATATGACTGCTCGGTGAGTGTAAGGTGGGTGCAGTGTGATAGTAGGGTAGTGAAAGGTTTTACCTGATTCACGGTAGATGTCTTTAGACCAGTGCAGTCTTTCTCATTGTACTGCTGATGACTTTGCGCCCGATTTATTTTTGGGTGGATGGAGCACTCTATGTTGGCCTTGAGTAGGATTTAACATCCATCAGACTGAGACTAATTCACTTGCCTAATTTAGAAGTTACCACCAAGCTGTCTGCCATTTCTAAAGTATTGGCAGGTACCCCTCTCACAGCTGTCCCTGTCAATGCTATTTAAAGTTTGGTGCATGGTTCCGTCAACATAAGTGAGCCGTTCATCAAACGTATTTATTTTTACTTTATTTTTATTTTCAAAAAGAAAATCTCACAGCAGGATTTTCTTTCTCAAAATACTTGCTCCCCTCACCATAGGCATTGCTTTTCATGACGAGGGAAGCATTTAGTGGTTTTTACTACCCCTTTCCGCCAGAATTTTCCTTGCGGTGATTTGCAGTGAAAACTAACCTGTAATTCTGCGCATCTAAATTAGGTGGGCGGAATTAGAGGTCAATCTCTGATGGTCCTTACTCTGTCAGGCTGTCAGAGGGTTTTAATGTCAGCAGAGAGGGAGTGCTCTCTGCCGAAATGAAACCATGGGCCCGCCTGCATTTAAATTGGCCATTGGCGGTAGGGATCCTCCCTCACTGTTGCGACGGAATATCTATACCTGGAGGCCCAGCGGTAGGTGAGGGTTTGACTGGGGTGGTTGTGGGCGGCGAGTGTGGCCGTCATTAGCTGGCGGCCGCAAAGAGTGTGCCTAGGCAGAAGCAGCAGAAGCGGCCCATCTAGGTTGGGTGCGGCTTGCGCTTCGCCCGAGTGCCCCGCTCATCTGTCCCCCCCGATCTGCCATTCCAACTATATCCCCCCGTCCATAGGGGGTACAGCATTCACGGAGGTACTATATTGTAGTGGCAGTAAAGGAGCATGTACAGTCCACTTACTACTCATATGGGGGTGGTGGATTGTGCACATATAAATGGCTCGACAGAGAAATTAGGCAACCTGCAACGCAAAAATCCGATATTACTGGTATTTAATCTCAGCCAGGTAGAAGAGCCAGGAAGAAGAACGACTACAATCGGACCAACCAGCCACCATTCAGGCCACGCAAAATGAGATCAGGCATGATTAGAAAGCAACCCAACCAACTCAAGCCGAAGCAAAAATCAAAAAACACCAAGACTCCGTTGGGAAATTCTACAGATTCATCTCAAACCCGTGGAGCCACTTTAATATCGCCCACATACTCTATTTTTGGTTCAATGAACCCCAGCGGAAAATTCTCGTTCCTAAAAGATCCAACAGCAGCCATTTATTCTACACCAGGCAAAATCACAGGTCTCCCTAAACCCCTGACGCCATACAAATTAAAATCCATACAGAACCAGGTTTCAATGGGTAGTGCAGGTACAATACAGATAATGTAGGAGAGAGCAGACTCAAGCCACCACCTCCAGCTAAATCCAATGACTAGTGTGGAAAATAAAATTCATCATTGTAACAGTAATATGCACATCATTCAGGCACAAGTGAATTTGCCTAGCAGAGCCCAGTCAACGCCTAGGTTTGAATCGGCAAAAGACAAAACCTTGGAAGTTTCTGGCAATACCTGCGACAGTGGTAAACCCAAGGGCCACTCCACCCCCAGACATCAATCATTTAAAATCAACAGCCAGGCCGTCAACAATTCTGCACAATATCATAGTAATTCCTGAATTGAATCTCTTTCTATAACGAATAAAACAGATTTAATGCAGGCTATTGGAACCATCACTATGAATCCATGTCAGATACAATATACGCCCAATTGGGAGAGCAACAGCAATCAATAATAGAAATATCAAGCTTTAATGAGCTCACTGAAAATGTAATAATAAGCCCTGCAAATAATAATCTTATCACATATAAAACAAATAATGAGCAAAAGCAAAATCTGGAGGATACATCTGACAATGATATCAAAGATCAATGCGCAAACACAAAGAACACAGAAGTATCCCAGTTATCTGGATGCATTAGTATGAATCAAGCAATAAATGCACAAGTTATCAATAAACTAACCCCCTATTTGAAGTTCAACAACAATCAATAATAGAAATATCAAGCTCACTTGAGCTCTCCAACAAAGGTGTCATTAGTCCAGTAAATAGAAAGAACGAAATAAAAAAATCCAACATTAGTCGCGAAGACACCCCTGTCAATCATTGTGTACCCAAGCCGGCTGGGTTCACATCAGAGCCTAATGCTCAAAAGAACTCCATTACTAGTCAAGAGGTAATGGAAAGGAGTAACAAAATTGATGGAAAGATAGAAGATCTCATAATCCTTCATACCTCCCTAATAAAAACGTTACAATTGTCAATAAATGCACTCAACATGCAGTCAGACAAGCTGGATATTCAAATTAATCTGAAGAACATCATAGCTGATTATATTGCCGGTGTTAGAAATGGGATTTCTGGTTGGCTATGGGTTGCGCCAAAGCCAGGCAGAAACCACCACTCTAGTCAGGGCAAGGGAGTTACACGCTGAAGAAAACCCCTGCTCACCCCCTTGGTAGCTTGGCACAAGCAGTCAGGCTTATCCCAGAGGCAATGTGTAAAGCGTTTGCGCAACACACACACACAGCAGCAACACACTAGGCACACCACAAAAGAAACTCCACACAAGGTTATATCAAAAAATAGCTTTTGTATTATCCAAAACACATTAGAATCATAATCACACAATATACACTGTGCCAACTGGCACTAGGCAATATTTACAGGGGATTATATACATCTGACAGGGCCAATTGGGCCACTGTCAGAACCTTTAGAAAATACTAGTAACACATGTAAAACACAACCAGTAACTACTGGCAGAATACTGTACTCAGCATTAGCATGGGTAACATAAACACTATGGGGCCGATTCCGATTCCGGCCGGAAATCTCTCCGACCGAGCCGGACCCGGAGAGAATTCCGACCGAATCGGACCCTAGCAGTCCGACCGGACGAGTACGATGCATTCGCATGCTATCGGACTCGATTCGGTCGGACTCCCATTGAAGTCAATGGGAGCCGGTCGTACAACGCGTACGCGGGCTCCCATTGACTCAATGGGTGCGAGGCAAACAAGGGTGCCCCCTACAGCGGGTACGCGTCCATGCGCATCGCGGCGTACATGCACAGGTAGGGGGGACCCATGGGTCCCCCCTGTGTGCGACTCGTGCGCCTACGCGTACAGGGGGGTCCGACGCGGACTTCCAAAGTCCGGCTCCGACAGCTCTTTCGAGCCGGACGGCGCGAGTCGGTCGGACTGCTCGCGGCGCGCATCGTACTTACCCGGCCGGGAAACGTCTCCATAGCGCGGTGCGAGTCGTGTCCGTGCGAGTCGGTCGGAGCGTGTTGAAGCCGCGTACGAGTCGGTCGGCGATTTCGCGGGAGCTTGCATCGTACTCGCTCGGCCGGACCCGCGTACGATTCGGTCGGGAAACAGGGCTCCGAATCGGATCCGGTAAATCCGAATTCGATTCGGAGCACTACCGGCCGAGATCGGAATCGGCCCCATTATGTCTGCTTTACAATTAGGCATAAAACACATTGTGCATAAACTTCCTAGGCATAAACACATTATGCAATAGGCATCATAAGCATAAACAGTGCACCACAGTAACACTGGAACAGTGCACACAGCACCTTAGGGCCTTGCGCCCTATCACCATCAAGAAAAGGACCCCCAGGCCAACTGGCCTTTCACTGGGGCTAAAAATGCCCTATGTCCCGCAAAGTCAGGGCTCGAAATGAGGCCTCTCTAATGGCCCCCTGGCTGCCTCGGCAGCGAAAACGTAGTGCGCAGATGCGCTGGGACGCGGGGTGCAACTCACCCCTTCCTCAACAAAAGAAATGGCCCCCAAACGTTGCAGCTGCCCGCGCTCTCGTGGTGCAGCTGAGATCAGCAATAAAGCACTGCAACTATGATGCCTCTGGAGCCCCACTCCAGACTCCTATCTCCAAATTGCCCCCAAAGGAATGATGACACTGGCACCACCGTGCCGCTTGGGAACCCCCCTCTGGGGCTCCTCTCTGGTGCACTCGATCGGCACCAACAGTGCGCAGGTGGAAGCCCCACTCACAGGGGCTTCCCTGGATGCTCTCTGCCTCCTTCGGTGCAGCTTCTCTCTCTGCTGCGGTCGCGGCGGCCTGCCTCCCCTACTGCCAGGTGGGGGAAGGCAGGTCATGCAGCAAATGGAGCCTGCGAGGCTCCGACGCCTCTCACTTCTCTTTACTTCACCCGGTCCCTCTCCTGGGACACGGGACTTCGGCGTGGAGCCCGTGAGGCTCCGGACGGCCCTCTTCGGCGGGACTTCCTTTTCCCAAGCCGGCCACGCCCCCAACCAGGCACTGTTGCCTGGCTTCCGGGTCGGGCCGCGGCGGTGATCTCTCTTGGATCTCGGCATTGTGGGGTAGGCTTCTGCCTCACAGGCAATGCGGGGTGGGCTCCCGCCAATAAAATAAACTCCAATGCGGGGTGGGCTCCCGCCAGATGAGCAGCAATGCGGGGTGGGCACCCGCTCTTAAAAAATGCATGAAAGCGGAGTGGGCTCCCGCTCCGATCGGCAAAACGCGGGGTGGGCTCCCGCTAAAGAAATGGCAAAATGCGTGGTGGGCTCCCGCTTGGCCCCACAGCAGCACGGGGGGTCCCCATGCTGGCATTCCCCCAGCAGTCTTCGCAGCAACACGCTGCCAGGCACCAGCGCTCCTTTTGAGCTGGCAAAAAAGATAGCGCTCACGAGGCGCTAGGGCTCCAAAGTTCCAGGGACAAAGCTGGGCCCAGGCAGGCCAGCACACAGGGTCCTCCAGCAGTCCCTCGTGGCGGTCCCTTCTGGGGCCCAGCAACAGCAAGTCCCAAGCACAACATTTTCATGGGGTCACAGCCCCAATATTTATACCAACATTTGCTTTGTCTGCCCTGGCACAGGGCTTGGGGGAACCAGCCTAAACTGGTTCTGTTTTTTTTTGGAGCACTTTGTTGACAAGGCTACTCTTCCCCTTTGTCAGGTGGGGGCTCGTCATCAGACACACCACAGGGGGGCGGAGCCAGCATTCACCTAGGCAGGCAGGCACAGACCTAAACAGGGTCAGGGGACTACTCCTCCCACTACTCCAAATGCAGATGCCCTATTCAGCCTAGCGCTGACTCACCCTACCCCTCCTGGAGCCACACATACCTCACCAGCCCCTGTCACTCCAAAGCAAGACATGCAATCCACATCAGGCGGGCAGACACATAGCACACAGAAATGCCAACTTCTAAAAGTGGCATTTCTAAAATAGGTATAATAAATCTGCGCACACCATTGTGTAGCATTTATTATCACCATTCCAAATATACCAAACTTGACCACGCTGCTTTTCTCATATCAGGAATTACCACTGAAACACTTATCAGGGAATCCCCAATGCATTCCTATGAGAGGGCAGCCTCCTAGCAGTGAGAAACCAAAATGGCTGTTTGTCACTAGCAGGACATGTCACACACTTAAGGTACATGTCCTACCTTTTACCTACAATGCACCCTGCCCATAGAGCTAGAAAGGGCCTACCTTAGGGGTGACTGACATGTAGTAAAATGGGGGTCACAGACATGGCACACACTTTAGGTGCCACGTCACAGCGGCAGTAACACTGCGCGCACAGCCCCTCCAATGGCAGAGGCCTGAGACAGGTTTGAAAGGCTACTTTGGTGGGTGGCGCAATCAGCGCTGCAAGCCCACCAGTAGCATTTAATTTACCAGCCCCGGGTATATGAGATACCACTTTACAAGGGACTGACAGGTAAATTAAATATGCCAAACAGGTGTAGACCAATCCTTACCATATTTAACACAGGGAGCACACGCACTTTACACTGGACAGCAGTGCTAAAGTGTCCAGAGTCCTAAAACCACCAACACCATGTCAGAAAAAAGGCAAGGAGAAAGGCAAAAGGTTCGGGGATGACCCTGCAAAAAGGGCCAAGTCCGACAGCCGGTATAAACATAAAATTGGATTCACTATCAAGCCAAATCATTGCTAAAAACAGCATTCCCATACCAGCTCCAGTAACTAACTGTGTGTGCTGCAACATAGTCAAAAAATTAAGTGAACTACCAAACACCCTAAAGAACATTCTAATGGAATGTAAACAGCCCGCCCAGCCATCAGAGTTACAACGCATAGTTGCTACAGACATATCAAATGGGATGAAGTTACAATCGACGATAATGCATAATATAGCTGTGGCAACTCCAATGAATGGGCAAGCGATGACCAAATCTTCATTTTCGCCAAAAATTCATAATAACAATTCTCTACCGATGAATAAAGGTATTCAAAGGCAAGGAATGGATGACAAAGTCTTAATCATAGATCAACAACCATTACCACCTGTTGCCTCTGACACTTAGCACAGGAAGCTAGGGGAGGGGGCAACAAACTCCCTAACGGACCATTCGAACACCCTTCCAGCTGCTCTAATGAAAAGGCAGAAGAAGCGCGCAAGGAAGGCTAGGAAGCACCTCCACAATAACAAGGAATCAGGCCATCAGGCAAATGGCCTTTATCCCATTTTCAACTTTAAAGAGAAAAAAAATCAATCCCCAGCTGATATTGTAACAGACGGCAGATATAAGGAAGTAGACGTGGAGCATCATGTAGATCAGCCGGTGACGACGGAAACATCTAGACTAACAGCTGGAGAATCATCTCTCTCAAAAAGATCAGCCAATCCTATGAAGGCACATGAGAACTGCCTGGGTGATGGACCTGAGTCATACGCAGCTCATTTAGCAACAAGGGACTCTAAAGTTAGCAAAAAGTTGCCATCTACTAATAACACAAGAGCTATTGATGCCACATTAAACAGAAACAGCAGTGGTGGTACTAATCTACAAAGGTCAATCGCCATAAAAAAAGTACAAGAGGCAGGCCCTAAATCTATCAGTTTAGCTCAAGATTTATGTCCTCATCAGGAGACAAATAGTCCTTCCGTGGGAGTTCGAGAAATTATACTACAGAAAAGGTCCTCGCCTGGTAGTGAATCGAGTGATGTTACGAATTAATTCTCAGCACGCTAAAGAGAAAGGCCAGAACCCGAACGGGAACAGTAGCCCAGCCCTTGCATCTCATTCTAGAACCAATGATCAAATAAAAAATTCAAATAACCAGGTATTATTAACTCCATACTATACTTCACGAGGTTCATAAGACTACTTAAACAGAGGAAATGTCCTGACCCTAACAGCAGCTATCCCAGCATTAAAGCATATAACGTCAAATGACCTGCTGTCAATAGAGTTTATTCAACAGGAGGGCAATAAAGGAAGGGAAAAAACCTTGTCGACTTGGAAGTCCGAGGAGATCGCCTTAGCCATCTTAAATCACGCTTCTCAGTTTGAGGCCTGGGGTATATCTATGTCTACTCCGATAAAAAAAGGGTATCCACTACCTCTGCGACAGCAGCAAAGAATCACGACCAACGATTCCAATATAAGATCTGTTCATTCGGTGCTACAGGGTGCAAGAGGCAAAGAGGACTAAAGGGACCTTCGACCACAAACACTAAGAGAATGACCCGGACGAATGAACAACAGAGATGAGAATTGGCCGATAAACATCTTGTCCTGGAATATAGCAGGGGCAAAGCGTGACCTGCAGGACAATGTACCCCCAGAGTACTGGAATAACTACGAAATAGTAGTGCTGCAAGAAACATGGCTAATAGCTCCAGCCGTGGTCTCTGGGCGTATTCTACATCACGTAAAGGCCACACGGACCCAGCGATACGGGAGACCAAAGGGTGGCCTAGCAGTCTACATCTCGACAACTTTAAATATTACATCTGCCCAATTGCTGATAACAACATCAGACATGCAAGTTATAAGAATAGATCTGGGACTCAACAAAAATGCAAGAACAATCATTCTTATCAACCTCTATGCACATCCGAAGCATAAGATCAAAAAAGAACTATTCAAAACCCTAATTGCAACTATATCGGAATTACGGTTCGAGCATCCCGCATGGGAAATAATTTTAACAGGGGATTTTAATTCAAACTTGTTATATTCTCCAGAGGAAGATGACCAGTTAACAACAGCTAATGCAATATGGTCAGTACAAACTCAAGTGCACTCGATTTTCTCATGGACGGATCGGGCAACAACTAGTGACAGACCTCGAGCATCTAGGGGTGCGATTATTAAATGGCAGAATTGCTCAGGATAGACCGCCAACCTGCACTCACTACGGTACCAATGTTAGTTCGATTTTAGACTACACAATTGTCACATTACCACTGCTAGCACAAACAAAGGCATTTTCAATTATATACTCTACAGAAAGCGATCATTCTAGTCAACATCTCGTACTGCTAACCTCATTCCAAGGCATGTGGATGCAGTACCTGAGATCGGATCCACAACAACGATAAATCTTAAAAGATTACGATGGACAAGTCGCACACTTCCCAAAATCGCAGATTGGGCAAAGGAACTGTGGGCATCTCAAGACTCATCAAATGGCTTGACGATAGATGCCTGGGTTACCTAGCGCCTTGAGACCCTTACGGGTGAGTAGTCGCGCTTTAACAATCCCCTGATTGATTGATTGAGTTTTCTAACAAATATCCCCAAGGAGG
Organism: Calotriton arnoldi; assembly: GCA_963921515.1. Classification (NCBI taxonomy): domain Eukaryota; kingdom Metazoa; phylum Chordata; class Amphibia; order Caudata; family Salamandridae; genus Calotriton; species Calotriton arnoldi. The sequence continues at coordinate 219,726 of CAWUFW010002137.1, forward strand.
CTAAATCAATAAATTTACATCAAAGCACGATGCATAGCGAATGCAGAATATTGAGTTTGACAGCGAAAAATTTAAGGAAAAATCTATGAGCTGCCATCAGATCCACAAGGGGTAATAATGCATCAAAAACGAAATGGGAGCATTTACAACAACTCAAAAAGCGGTACAAAAAACAAATCTGGGAGGATAATAAAAAGCAGCAGACAATTTTTGGTCGAAACTCTGATGCTAGAAGATCAAACCCCAAAGCCGTTTGGGATCAAGTAAATTCCTTGATAAGAATTCCAAAAATGATAAACATGACATGTGTGACGGAACAATCCTGGGTAGATCATCTAACCGCTGCATTCTCAATAACATCCGAGAGTGCAAGTGCCCTGCAGGTACCCCTTTATTTCCAGCCGGCAAAGATACAAACTACATCCATTCTCGTAAGTTTAGTTATCCAGGAAGCACAAACACAAATAACAGAGGTTGCAGGAACAAAAACAAAGGAGGACAAATTACATATCAAAATCAATACCTCTAAGGTTGCAGGTAACATAAATCATTCATTTATACACTACTCCCTTGATGAAATTGTAAAAGTCATAGCAAAAGGAAGGTTAGAAAGCGCCCCAGGCCCGAATGGTATACCACAGGCAATTTATAAACAAGACCCCAATTTTTGGGCAGCACCTTTATCCCGTCTGTTTAAAGAAGTGAGCATCACGAACCGCCTGCCAGAGAGCTGGAGGGGTTCAATAATAAATCCGTTATTCAAGGGTGGGGAGCGAACCGACCCAGCCAACTATCGTCTGATAGCCCTGATTGATGCAGAAGCAAAGTATTATGCCTCATTAATCCTGGCGGATCTAATAAGCTGGTCTGAAAGCAATAAAATAATTCCCATCAACCAGTCAGGTTTTCAACGTGGCTCAGGCACCATTACGAATGTACTTGCGCTGGGTTTAATGGCAGACAAAAGTTTACGGCAACGAAAGAACTTGTTTATGCTTCATCGATTTTAAAGCTGCTTTCGATCGAGTCAACAGAGGTATTTTATGGCATAAACTGAAGCAGTGGGGCTTACCAGAAAAAATACTAAGACCTATAATGGAATTATATTTGGATACATGGATGCAAGTGAAAATAGCTGACGGGACGAAACTCTCCATAAAAATTTACACGAAGGATGGCCTAAAGCAAGGATGCGTTCTAGCGCCACACCTATTCAATCTATTCATGGCTGATTTGTCACCTAGGCTCGATGAAATCAACTCGCACCCCCCACGATTGGGAACTTGCCAGATTTCACATTTATCTTATGCTGACGATATTGTTTTAGCAAGTCATACCAGTATTGGCCTCCAGAGAGCGATCGACGAGCTGGGGAACTTCGCTAAGTAGAATCGGTTGGAGATCAATGTTACAAAAACCAAAGCTATGATCATAAGTCGAGCTATCCAAAAAAAAGCATCATTTAAACTGAGTAATGTGAATCTGGAAGTAGTTGGTAGTTACAAATATCTAGGGATAGCCTTGGATAAAAGACTAACTTTTCGAAAACAGATTGAGGCGACAGAAAAAAAGGGAAATGGCCTAACGTTCGCATTTTGCTCAATAGCAAAATGTTTAAAAGGTCCCTCTTTCACTCCACTACTAGCTATTATGCAAGCAAAACTTCTACCTACTCTCGCTTATGGAAGTGAAATTCAGCACGGAAAAGATGCCGCGATGCTGGCTAGACTCCAAACGCGAGCATATAAAAAAGTATTCTCGCTTCCACAGAATGCTTCACCGGCGCAGGTTCGGTTAGAATTTGGGCTACAACAGCAAGAGCTGCACAGAAGCTACGTTACAATAAAAACCTGGTACAAAATTTGGTGCAATCGAGAAAATGAGATCAACAACGCACTTTGGAATGAGTTACAAGGTGACCCACATTCTGCCTACTCCAACTATTTTCAAACATCTTTACTGTCCACTAGGATGGTAGATTTTTGGCAGAAAAATCTTCCATTTACCACCTTTCAGCAAATCTTAAAAAAGGAGTCAAAACAACACTCACTACTGGAGGATAAAGCCATCCTAAGTAAGCGAGCCCACGCATGGATGGTACTGCAATCCTATGTAAAATTGCAACCATCGCCATATTTGGGACAGTCGTTTTCTCCCTATTTAAAGTCCAAGGGGCATATTAGCAAGACCGGCGATAAAATTATCGCCGCTTTAGCGGCAGGAAACTGCCGCTAAAGCGGCGATAATGGGCTTGCTAATATGCGTTATGGAATTCCAATAGAAGCCCAGGTTAGATGTCCTGCACATCTAACCTGGGCTTCTATTGAATTCTATAACGCATATTAGCAAGCCCATTATCGCTGTTTTAGCGGCAGTTTCCTGCCGCTAAAACGGCGATAATTTTATCGCCGGTCTTGCTAATATGCCCCCAAGTTTTTAGCAATATGTTTTGGCAAACTGCCATCTAATGCAGATCAACCAAGTTGAAAATATCAGGGCCCGAAGTCATGTAATCTTTGTGGATCACCAATACAGGATTTTATTCACCTAGTTTGTATCTGCCCAGCTTTAAGTCCCAGTCTCCGGAAATTGCTAAGGGGACCATTCAACGCAAGAGGCATTCGTTCCTGTAGAACCGCAATATTAAAATGCCTCGATCCGGAAGATCCCCAGCTGAACTGTTGCTTAACAACATTTTTAATCCACCACGAGGAAGAACTGAAACAAGGCTAGTGGCTAAATAATCAGAACTTCCGTCTACCAAGTTTTATCAGTGCAAAAGTAACTGATAATTTAACTACCATTGAACACAATACTTCATAATGTTAAGAGAACATAACGATGGCACTTTAGACACTAACATATGTGTTAGTCAAATCTTATCGCATGATTTGTTTATTTGCAAAAGGATGTAGCACAAAACTTTATGATAAGTAACTGCTTTTCTTTTTAATCATTTTTAAACGAATTTTAGTGGCACTGTGGAGTGCGAACCAATGTCATATTGTTATAGTTTTAATTAACTAAACAATAAACTTATTCTGATTCGGAATATCTATACCCACAAGATATAAATCAAACCCTTTGTCGTCTTTTGTCACATCTATTGGCTGGGCTTCACGCACCATCCTTTATGTTTAGGGGAAAATGGCAGTGTGCCATAGTTTGCTATGGATCCCAGGTGAAAATTGGAGTCATCCTTATGCTTGGGGATTTGCCGGCGGCACAGAGGGCGAGAGCAGTTGTTGACACTGTCGGTATGAAGTACAATCTTAGAAGAGGGGGGTGGATGGGAGAAAGGTACAGATTTTATTAAGAGGAGAGAGACTCTGCATTTTTGACTTTTCTTTATCCCATTAGAGAAGGACCCTCCCCTGTCTCATCACCCACCCACTGCTATCCACCTTCCACCGTCCACCCTACACTGCAGTCCTCCATTGTTCAACGCTCCTTTGCATTGTAATTATATTTGAGGCATACTAGTCAATGCATATAACATTCGCAAACTCTCTGCATGTCATTCCTTCAGCCAGTTTTTAAAATACAAAACAACGTGACAGTGGGCAGCTTCACAATCAGCGCAGCAAAGATTCCAGCCGCACTGACAGTCGCCGAATAGCTTTGCTTCTAAAGCACTCCCCGCATCTCGAGGACAGGCTCCAGTCAAATGCCACTTCACCCTTGGTGGCAGATTCATTCCCCAAACACAGAGCACCAATGTTTAGTATGTCATGTTTTCCACAATCAAGCCGGACACACGGGTCTGTGTGCCAAGCACGTGCGCTTGTATAAATAATTTCTTAGGTGGTGATAAAAATTCCGAGAATAATGACTACAATTTTAATGGTGAAGATAAGATAAACCAATGCACCCCCTGAGAATGAACAGCTTGTTCCTCATCTCTCCTCTCAACCCACAGCTTCCATGAGCTGGCTGGAGCTTTCATTTGCCTGACAGGCCCATGCCTAACTGCCTGTGAACTCTGATGTGGGTCTCTGAAGAGTCTGAAAAGCTATTGGTTCTCACCGAGTGCATAAACACATTTGCAACTCGATGCAAGTCTCATTACATGGGTCTGGCTATTTGTTTTATAAAGTTTACCAATAATGTACTTTTTGAAAGCAGCGTTTTCAGAGATCATCCGAGGAACTCGCTGAGGCATGTGCAGAAAATAGCAGCTAAGAGACTAATTTCAATTTAAAAGGTTACAGATCGAGGAATCATAAATTGGAGGAACGTTTTAGACGAAAGTAATATGTGCGGTGCAGGGGTAAAGCAAGTGTTTCAATGATTATACTTCACATTAATGCATGTTTTGTTTGTGTAAAACTGAAAAATCATCAACATCCGGCATTTTTGACATTGCATTACCAGTGCTTAATTTGTAAAAAAAAAAGCATAAGTGCCAGGGCCCTCGCGTCAAGAGGCCACTGCAAAATGATCCACCCATTGCTACTGCAAGCGCAGTCAATGCCGGTACCAACACAACTGCAAACCATCACACTCTTGTAAGTGTGACAAATCAGAATATTCCAGGCCCCCGAATCTATGAGAATGGCTTGGGCACAGATAGTAGTCATTTTTAATGCATGTTGAATTAATAAACAACTGTTGTGTGCTCATCTCTAAATTAGAGAACCAGCGCCACCATGTGGTAGGCTATGATAAGCGCAGGTGTTGACAATTAAGTGCCGGGCACCAGAAATCACAGGCTCAAATTAAGCACTGCTTATTACATATAGCTGTAGCTACCTACCCCACACAGCGTTGTAACTAATACTTTTACATAGAGTGGTCTTTGGATCTGCCTCTTGCTCATGATTAGTTGGCTTTGTTGCCTATTTCAATTCCCTGCTTGTTTCATCCTAGCTTGAAGTAGAGTGCAGTGACCTCACATACCGTAAGGTCATGTCAAAGGAATTTGTACTCTCAGTTGGTGTGAGACAGAGAGATGCCTGGAAGTCTTTCTATGTAGCTGAGATAATGTATTTAATAAATGGAATTTGGAAATTTTAACTTTATCTGGCTTGATTTCCAATTTGCACATGTGAGCATGGTTGGATTCTTGCAGCGTCTTAACACTTGTGAAACAAAAGGCACTATTTTAACTGATGTTTGGGATTTGATAATTAAGCACTCCTCCGGCAAACTGCCCTTGTGCATGCTCAGGGTATTTATGGGATGTTTTAATCCCTGTAAAAATACTGGATTACTCACACTAACCGGTATGACTGCACCAAGTGCTGGCTGTTAAAAAGTTAACTATTTAAAATGCACGTCTGCAAGAGGAGCCACACAAGGTCTCTCCTGTCTGTTTAAGTGTGAGATGAACTGAACTAACAGTGTGAGCGACACAGCCAGGAAGCACACACCGAAAGCAGAGACATTTTAAGGATTTTGGGGGCCCATGCCAAAAATAATTTGGGGACCCCTGCTTGGAACAACTCTGGATTTTGTCATCCATTTCAGCTCATTCTAGCCCTCAGCAACTATGGTCTGATCATTAACAACACTCTTCTTTGGACCCCAAACATTTAAGGAAACCCCACTCATTCAGTGGCCAAAGCCTTTAAATATTAATGAGATAATTAGTCTTGGAAGACCCTTTTCATTTTGTGCAGGGGTGCCCATCATTTTTGCAATATGCCACTGGCTGGGATTGCCCTGAAAGCTTAATGATGGGGCCCCTAGAAAGGTGGGGGCCCTTGACCAGAGCCCACATTGCCCATGCCTTAAAACGTCTCTGACCTGAACACTTGGAGGACAGCATTAGAATGAGAAGTATCTTCTGTGCATGCAAGAAAGAGATGATATTGGAACCAACAGCACAAACTGAGTATTCAGAGTGCACTCCCAAAAGATCGCTCATGGAACAACACTGGTGCACCTATCTCATAGGGACCATTTACATCATACTGAGAATATCTACACAGAGAGGTTTTACACAGTTGTTTCAAAGTCATCCTTGTGCCTTGGGCACCCCCTATTTTTTGCTGACAGGTACTGGTGGTAACTGACTCTGACTGTCATTGGGCTCTGCCTAACCAGATCCATGGCCAGTGCCATGCTGAAAAGACACTTAGAATACAGTGAAAACACCTACATACACTAGGCTTCACTATGGGTTAGGGTACCCCTATGATTGACATGACCTCTCCTATAAGGCCCTAGTACATATTAGGGCAGGGGGATCAAAACTATCTTTAAGTCCCTAGTATATAATAGGACATGGCAGTTTAAAACCAGAAGCACTTTCTGCACTTCCATGTGTGCACTGCTGAGGCCTGAGGTTAGTTTAAAAACAGCCCTGTTTTGCATGACTTCTTTTAAAATGCAAATTGTGCCCAAACACGACTATGGTGTTTGGGGCACTTACAAATTAATAAACTACAATGTTGTGGGGTATTAGGTACCCCCAGTGTCTCCCCTAGGTATCCCAGTGGTGGGGGGAGGGTCAGGTATTTATAAGGAGGACCCTTATAAAATAAGTTTTATATGCCTTTGGTTTAGTGAAATTGCACATTCCACTCCCCAAATTGTAGTAAAGTGCTTCCCCAAATCGACTTTTGTGCTAGAGGCACTGTACAGTGAGGATCTGCAATATGTTTACACATTCAGAACACCTAAAGTTTCCCCTAAGTATCCCAGGGGTGTGGGGTCCTGTAGATATAGGCAGGGTCCTTATAAAAGATGTTTATAAGCCCTGATGTTGGAAAAATTGCCCAAGTCATTTTCCCCATTGCAGATGCCCAGCCACATAGGGTAACATGGCAAGAAGTTATTTAAAAAAAACTAACGTCTAGGATGTCATAAAAATATCCTTCAAGGACTGCCTAGAATGGTATTGATAGATCCACCAATATGCTATTGTTACATTTATCCTAAAATGTACAGACAAAAAGTTATAAGACTGTCTTGTTTATAAGGCAAAATGCAGGCATCCAGTGGTCTGTCCTGATTGTCTAGAGTTAAATGGATTAGCCAGGCTGCTTTGATGAGGTGATAAGTAGCCCCTGGGATCAGAGAGCCATTCTGGGAGGGCAGGGTTCTGTTACTTAGGAATGCCAGAGCAGGGGGAGGGGTTGTAAACAATAATCTTCAATAGAAGGAGGAGACAGGCAGGAGAAGCCATTTTCATTTACACCCCTACTCTTTGAACCCAGGCAGATGGCAGGATTAAAGAAGGAATGAGCAGATGCCAGGGGGAGGGACAGTATGGATATGAACCATCCTGAAGGGGTCTTAGCCAGCTCTTGTCACTCTACTGAAAAATTCGCCATGTTGAATTTTGGAGAAATGGTGCTCCCTGGGATACTATAGTGTCACACTTTGAAGAATATGGTCATACTCTGGGGCATTAGACTGCACCTCACTGGACAGGAGTGCCCTCCTGCTTGACCCAGAGAACTTGGACTAAGTATCTGAGAGGGTCAGAGCCTCTCAGATCTGCTGCTTGAAACTTAAGGAAGAAGAAGGGTCCCTGCTGGAAGTTTAATTTCCACCTAATAGGTCCTGCACTCTGGCTGACTTCGCCTGCTACACAACCTGGAACTACAGGCCTGTAGATCAAACTTTCTTCAAAAGGACTAAAGAGTAGACTCCCTGCAAGCTACAGGTTAACAGACCCTTGGAGTAAGTTTTGGACACTTTGAGACCTTCAAAGGAACTTCAGGAAGAAGTTCCAGAAGTTTGAAGAACTTTGAAGCAACTTTGGAAAAAAGCTCCATAAGTGGACCGACTCAACCTGGCCAGCCAAGCCCGCGACCCTTAACCACGAGCCAGCCTGCCATCCTGGTTCAACCTGCTGAAAAGCTCCAAAGGTCCTACTTCCAGAGTTTGACCGGGAGTTGGTGGAAATCCAAGATTGCAAACCCTCACCGATTCCGGCCTGGTGAAGAGCATTGAGGGACCCCGCAAGGGAAAGCTCCGTAAAAGTTTTTAAGTCCGAACGTAGAAGAGGTGACCAAGACCAACCGTGAGAGTCAAGCCTCCCACCTTCAACCACGACAGGACTGGATCTCTGGTTCGTCCCGCTGGAAAGCTCCGGCGGTCAGACTTTCACAAGTTTGACTGGGAGCTCAGTGCAAGAAAAGCCGGTGAACCCTCACCAAATCCAGACTGGCTGAGAATGTCGAGGGACCACAGGAAGAAATGCTCCAGAAAAGTTTCTAAGTTAGAAGGTAAAAACTTTGACTAAGACCTACCGCGAGTGGTAGCCGCGCAGGGCTCCATCGCATTCAGCCTAATACTTTGACTTTGTCCCGGTCTAGGGCAACCAGATGTCCCAATTGGCTCTATAGGTTCCTATGTGCTATATAGTGCTAAATCTTTAAAAATTCATATCTCTGGTTCCCTACATTGGATTTTTTTTGTTTTGGTCTCATTTTAAAGATACCAATATTTCCCAAGCTATAAATTGGTGTTGGATTTTTATTGTGTGTTGCATATTATTATTAACTGAATTGGTGTTTTTAAATGCTTTACATACCTGTCTTTGAAGTTAAGCCTCCCTGCTTGCAGCCAAGCCACCAAAGGTTGAGCATGGGAATAATGTTTTTTTTTTTTATTAATGTATTTATTACATTTTCTGATGAAAAACAAAGAACAAAAAACATATTGCAAAGACAGTTTCTTCAAGACATGACAAGCAGATATCACAAGCGTCGTAGCACCCCAATAAAGTTATACAAGACAGCTCAGTGAATCGGTGGGGGGACCCGTGTATCCCTTATTTGCGTAATCCCATCTATCTCATCCATTCTGGCCTGTATGTGGGAAGGAGTAAGCCTCGCAATCTATGTGGTATGGTGAGTTCAAGGCAAAGGGGCAATTCTGTCAGTGGGAAGTGGTGTGCTGGGATGTGGCGTCGGCGTCCACGGCAGTAGCCGTCTGCGTCGTCCTCTGCGACATATAGAGAGCCCAGAAGTTTTTGGGTCTATTGCGTGGTGGTAGTAACTCGCTGTAATTTTCCATCTGGGTGCATCAATACATCATGTCCTTTGACCATTGGGCTATAGTAGGGGTAGGGCCTCGCAGCCAGCGTGTAGCAACACACCGCCGTGCCACCAGAAGCGCCATGTCTACTGGTTGCCTAAGCACCTTGGGAATAGGTTTAGAGTACCCTAACAGGGCCAGTAACGGGTCAGGTGTAAGCATCAAGTCAGTTATCCGATTTAGCTCCACAAATACTTGTTCCCAAAAGCTTACCACCCCCGGGCACGTCCAGGCCAGATGGAAAAAATCGGCGATCTGTGTCCCGCATCTGTCACATCGTGAACTGTCGCGCAACCCATAACGGTGCAAGCGCTCCGGTGTGTAGTACACCCTGTTTAAGTATTTAAAATGCACTAGCCTGTGGCGTCCATTCAACGAGACTCGTTTAGTGCTCATGCAGCAATATAGCCATTTGTCTTCCGTGAGGTCTACCTGCAGATCGCGTTGCCAGGCCAGTCGCGGCTTAGAGTATTCCGCACCCCCCGCGGACAGAGAGATGCTGTATAGCTTGGACACCAGCTTACTGGGTAATGGAGTTCGTATAATAGTAGACAGCGCCAAGACCTCGGGAGGCTCCGCCATATCATCCCCTAGAAGATCCCTGAGGGCGTGTCGAAGTCTATGAAACTGGTATTGTGCAAGGGGTGTCGCCGTGTCCCCTTCATTAAGCATATTTTCCCATGATCGCGCTGTGCTGTTTTCAAATAGGTCCCCCACTGTATGTACATTGAGCGTCTGCAAGGCCTATACGACCCCCCTATCCGCACACGGGGCAATCCAGCGGCACCAGTCAAGTCGAGCTATCGGAGAATAAAGGATGTTGCCCGCTTGAGCATTCAGTAGATAATGCCAAGCGTGAACTACAGCGTTAAGAGAGGCCATGATACCTAAGCGTCTGTCAGGGGGTGTGAACAGCAAGAGGCGGGAGGGGCCTAGGGGCAGCCACCGTTGTTTCTATCCATACATGGGGTATGTCCGGGGGCCCATGGATCCAATGGTAGGCATGGGGGCACTGCGCCACCCGGTAATATAACTCTAAGTCAGGAGTGCCAAGAGTTATCTCGTCTCGCTCAATTGGTCTCATCAAGAACTCACGGTGCCAATTGGTGAGCCAGGGCAATTTTATGTGGCTCAGGTAGTCCAATATGTGGTCTTCCGAGCTGCTGCCGCGGGAGGAGTAGAGGCCCTCGTAGTACGTCCGGAATCGTTCCGCCACCTGAGCTTCCGTCAACTGCGGGCCATCAGGGTGGTCCCTGATCTCTGGTATTGTCATGCATGCCCTGCGCTGCCTAATTAGTTGCGCCAGGACCGTACCCGGCCGTTCCCCCTCACCGTACGTACGAGCAATGGCGTACTTCCCAAGGTGTTTTATCTCTGCGTCAGCCGTCTCGTGATATTCCTGCAAAGCAAGCGCTAATTCCCGCTTAGTCACATCGTCTTGAGTAGTAGATTGGGGAGTTTCCAGAGCCCCTATTCTGCGCTCCAATGCAATCAACCTGCCCCTAATTGCTTTGAGGATTCCAGCGTGCTTGGATATAGTCACCCCCCTAATGTAGACCTTGATGGCCTCCCATACGATCTGGAAGGAATCTACCAAGCCCACATTGGCCTCGAAGAATGTCTCGATCGCGGTGGCCAGGTCCTCCCTGAAGACAGTGTCCAGGAGAGAGTGTGGCGGGAAGCGCCATAAAAAGGGAGGTATACGCCTCTTGGCGGAGTCCACTGTTAAAAGCAGAGGTGAATGATCAGAGTATGTGCGCGATAAAATCTTGCACGTGTGGAGCTGTGTAGCCAAGTGTCGTAAGGCGAGCCTATAATCTATTCGCGTGTGTACATTATGAAACGCTGAGTAGTGAGTGTACCCTCCCTGACCGTCATGCTGGGATCTCCAAATGTCGCACATATCTAAGTGTGTCAAGGCCATCTCCACAGCACCCGCGGACGCCGAGGGGCGTCGTTCCGGCCCATCTGACCTGTCCAATGCCGGGTCATGGACGAGATTGAAGTCCCCCCCCCACAGGAATCCCTCCTGCGCAAAAGGCTGAGCCAGAGACGTAAAATTGGTATAGAAAGCAGGGCAGTCGTAGTTGGGTCCGTAAACGTTCAATAGGATTAGGTCCAGGCCTTTGTCACTACATCTAGAGAGGACAAACCGTCCTTCGCGGTCCGTCTCAAGTGGTGTCAAACTAAACTGCGCCCTCGGGTTGACCCACGTCAGTACGCCCCTAGCGTGCGTAGTAAAGCCGGCCGCATGGACATTCCCCAATAGACCTTTAGCGCGCAGGATAGGGCTGTCCAAAGGGAGGTGTGTCTCTTGTATTAGGGCCACGTCCACGTTATGTCAGTGCAAATAGCTTAGAACTTTGCGGACTTTCCGGTGGTCATTGAGGCCACGGACATTCCAAGTTAACAGGGTCACTAATTCTAAAGAGTGGATGGAGTTGGGTTCAGCTGCGTCTGCCATGCGTGATAGTGTGATTCAATTGTTTCAGTGTTGGAATAACCAGGTGCGCTCGACAGCAACACCGCATGTCATGTGAAATCTCGTCAATAGTCGCATTAAAAACGATAACAACCCACTCCCCTCCCGACAGGCATGATATAACAGAGCCTGCGTCTTGAAACCCCCCTGCCAAAACCCGGGCACCTGGAGGGAACCTCCTCAATTAAATGTTGTGCCTCTTCTGGAACCAAACCCCCCGCCACCCCCACCCACTCCTGCCCATCCCCAACTAGGCTGCGATACCACCCTTCCCTCCCAATGGTCCCCCCCACCCCACCCCCAACAAAACAATACATCCCCGGTGTATTACACTCTGAGGCGGATGTAGCTCACTCAACAAAAATAAAAAACTAAGAGAAAACCCCAAGTCATGTATGGCCGTGCCCCGCATCCCGCCCATAGGAGAGATATCAACTGCAGAAATATGCAAGGAACTAAGCCCCCAATAGGGCTCGACTGTATCACCCCAGAGTAATGCTCTTCCTTATTTCCTTTTTGTTCTCTGACACGTGTCTATATTGCGAGCTGTCTGGGCAGACCATAGGTTTCCAGGAGGTACAAGCCCTCGTAAGAATTAAAGCCAGGGCCCTGGCCACATTATTTCGAGCATGCCCTCCCAGCCACCCCGTTCCGCATGGGGGGGGCCGTATAGTTTCCCCCCCGTTCAATCCAATAGATGACAATACCTGTCTGAGTCCATTAGAAGGAAGTCTTTGTAGAGGGAGCGCACGGGGGCATCCCCCACCAGTCCCAAAGTAGTGCGTCCAGGGATCCTCTCCTTCTCGCCCCAAAGTGCGTGACATACCTATCCGGTAATATTCCAATAGGGCTATCAGTCCTGTTCATCAAGGGGGCCAACTGTGTCGTCTCTCATCGGTTGCAATTCCGGGTCCTGGCGCTTCTCCTTTGTCCAGTCTTTCAGAGACTTCTGTAGTGCCTTTGGGTCAGTAAAGATATGGGAGCGGCCCTGCCGGTTCACCCGCAGCTTCGCCGGGTATAACATGGCGTAGTCAACTCCGAGGTCTCGTAATTGCCTCTTCAGGGGAGCAAACAATCGTCGGGCCTCCTGTACCCGGGCCGTAAAGTCCGGGAACAGGGATATCGTCGACCCCTCGTAGCGCAGTGGTTGTTTTTCACGGGCCAGTTTGAGCGCCACATCACGGTCCCTGTAATTAAGGAGCTTAGCAATTATTGGCCTTGGAGCTGCTCCTGGCTGTCGTCATGGGCCCAGGGATTGGTGCGCCCTCTCGACCACAAACATAGTGGAAAAGGAGTTCTCGCCTAACAGAGTTTTCAATAGGCCCTCCGTGAAAAGCTCCATGTTTCCCGTTTGAGTGGTCTCCGGGAGACCCGTAATGCGGAGGTTGCAGCGCCGGGAACGCGCCTCGAGATCTTCTGTTTTGTCCTCTAGGACCTGCATGACCCTACCTAGTTGTTTATGTTCGGAGTCAAGCATGGTTTGTGTCTCCTCTGCCTCCGTCAATCTACGCTCGGACATATCCAGTCGCTCGGCGTGCTTGTCTAGCCTCTCAGCCATGCGATCCATTCTGTATGATAGAGCGTCCATCTTTGTTCCAAGAGAGGTGATACCCCCCTGGAGGTTCTTCTCCATAGCCAACAAGAGACTGCGAATATCTTGCCCTGGGTCCATAGCGTCCTGGCTCTGTTCCCGAGCACCATCCTCATTAGCAACCTCTAAGGATTTGGACCTCTTCTGGCTGAATGTCAACTTCGGCTGGTTTTTTTCCACTCGCCCCATTATTGTGTCCCTCTGCCCTAACTTCTCCCACTCCACCGCTTCTGAGGATTGGGGGAGTGTCACCCACCCGGCAGTATCACTATCGCCCGGTTCGTGGAGGAGGGGAGGCGTTTCGTTCCGTTAATGCTAGCCACTATCAATTCCGCAAGGTCCCTCATCGTGTTGCCAGAGGGGCACCGTCCCGTGAGGTGGCTATGGTCACTCGGTGCTGCCACCGGCCCTGTTTGCAGCAGCTAATCACACCCGTGTCGCAGTCCTTCGGTGGCCGTAGCTCCTCTCGCCCCCCTTCCAGCCCCCGGGGGTCTCCCAGCCTACAAGTCAGCTATGGGTTCGTGCGCGCCGGCCTTGAGGAACAGGTGAAGGCCTGCAGGAGTATCGCCGCTAGATCAGGGTGGCAGCTCCTGCCACTCGGGCACTAGCAAAAGCTCCCAGGTCCGCCAGGCTTTCAGACCGGGTGGTACCCCGTACGCCCAGAGTCCAGGCCAGCAGGCTAAGATGGCGGACAGTCCCCGGGTCCTTGTGACACGACCAGGAAGCACTGTGTGGTGAGACGCACACGTCTGGTGAAAGCGCTCCGGGCAAGCCTGTCCCGCGACGTGTAATCCCCACAGAATCTGGGGTTACCGGGGGGCGCGCTGCACTGCTTTGCTGGATGTCCGCATGTGTAGAAGGGAAGTTATCGGCAGTCGCTCTCTGAGAAAGCCTGCAGCTCTCCCGGGACACCCAGCGCACCCCGTCCTCATGCCGGCTTCAGGTACCTACTAATAACCCACGTTCCAACAACAGTATTTTGCATTATTTCAGCAAAAACTAAGTATTTATTTCAAGCAAAGGTTTGACCGACCTGGAGATTCTTCTACCTCCTATGCTTCTCTCATAGGGAGACTCATAGGCAGCAAGGTAATTTTTAAGCAGGATATGGTATAGAACTTGAAGAAATAATCTGAGGATAGTAAGAAAGTGGGTTATTAGTTGGGGTGGATGTGAGTCCACCCCAAGGAATAAGGCCACAAGCCTGTCCCCTTCTTAGTCCTGGGTATAAGTGGGACCAGGTCTAGTACTTCAAGTCTACACACAGGTCACTGACAGCACGCCCAGTCCTCTTCTGTTCTTCCAAAGGCCCAGAAAGTTTTCCGATGAGCTGGGGTTGGTTTAGTACTTTTGTAGAATTGAATAATAGGATTTTAATAAATATTAAAAACAGTGTTTAAATTGTCTCTGTAGGCTATTCTAAACCAAAGTTACCAAAATAGTATTACCCGTACTAACTTTTTCTCATAGAAACGGCTGCAGCCCACACAGTGGAAATAGCTTTTGGGTGCGACTCACTGTAGGCACATGTCTATCTCTTCTTATACGTTCCAGTTTTAAATACTGGACACCCTACCTAATGGGCTACAAGGCCTATTAAGGGATGACTTACATAATATGTAAAAGTAGGGTTCCTTCTTGTCAAAAAGGTTCCTTTGACAGGTCTGCTTGTAAGGTTAAAAGTTACAGCTGTCAAGCTACACATATATGCCTAAAGCCATATTTTGTTTGTCAGCCTAGTGGGTGGTAAAACATGTGCTTCAGTCCAGAAGTTACATTTGGCTTCAATACTATGGGTGTTGTCGCAACCTTGGCAGACTTCGATACCTCTAATACGAAGGAAATATATAACAATGGGAAAAGGTGATGCATGGGAAAGACAGAAAGAGAATCCTCTTGCCAGCAGTTTTGATAGTAGAAGGCCTGAACTGGACTCTAGAACTACACAAGGCACTGTGACACAGGTATGTAATACACATATCTGTCCAAACCACAGACTGAAATGCAGTAAGTATTGCATCATATAGAAACGGAACAGATCTAACAATAGGTATACTAGAGTAAGCGGCTTACCTGGTGACCAGTGGAGTCTCACAGAAACGAGCCCCGAGGCAATCCGGGAAACCTGTTTAAGAACAGATTATGGAATGAACTCCATAGGACAGGGCAGTGATCCAGCGGTAATTTCACTGTAATTTCTCAATGCAAAACCTCATTTACCTCTAATTTACCGCTGTAAAGGTGATGGACCCATGCAACTGTGTATTACCTTCAGGAGACTTTACACAAACATGAAAAATCAAAAATGCAATTAATATTTAAGCCAATAAAGAGAGTTGTGAGTATTTTTAAAGGGTTTTATTTTCTAGTTAAAAGTTAAAGTTCTCTGACCCTTTATTCATTAGTCAAATATCAATCAGGTTACAGAATTGAAAATAGGAAAAATAGAATTAATACAAAACATGTTATAGGTTGCATACAAAGCACTCCATAAAGGAGGGAAACCCCTAATTCTATGTCAGTCAGAACTCTTTAAAGGGTTTCAGGAAAAATATAATTCAAGAGTGAGTTTGCAAGGCTAATCAATAATTGGCAAAAATCTCCCATCAAGAGAAATAAATGCATAAGACAAATAAATCTTTTTCAAATCTAGTTAATTAGTCAAAGTATAAACTTAGAGTTTTAGCATCTAAATCTAAACTTGTTCCATCAGCTGTATTCTCTGCCCTGGTCTGTTCAATCTGCCTCTTTGTGTTCGCAGAGAGAGGCTGCCCGCCCTTCACAAGACCACAGAGGAATGTGATCTGCCTTGCCAAAAATATGACGTGCAAGGACTCTCTGAAAAAAATATGAGCAAGACCCCCTCCTCCCTCTGTCTCTCCTCGGACGCAATCTCCTCCCAGGCTGCACCCGCGACGTTCACGTACCTAACCCATATGATGTCTAGACTCATCTGCTCCCTCTCCTCTCTCCTCCTATCTCTTCTAAGGCTAAGGCTGACAAAAGCTGCTAAAGCTGACACACCCCCTAAGGGGTCATTATTTATACTCTAATTCTTGGCTGACTATACTAATAATGTTGCAGTTTCAGTAGAAACTCGCACTGTGATTGGTTAGTACACACCCCCTAAGGGGTGATTATTTATACTCTAATTCTTGGCTGACTATACTAATAATGTTGCAGTTTCAGTAGAAACTCGCACTGTGATTGGTTAGTACAGGTGACATAGGGGTCTCATCATCCTGTTCTCATTGCAAATCCAACCCATACCAGTTCTGACAATGGAAGCGTTAAGGCTTAATACAGTCATATGTAACACCATCAATAATTATACAATATTGCAACATTTATGCGGAAAAGTGTATCAGTCCATTTCCGTCTCGCTTTCACATCGCACGCAGGGATGACGCTCTCTCACAAACACTGTTACATTGACACGATGACAAGAATGTACAGTTCACTGTGGCCTTGACCCATGTGTCTTCATTTGAGGCACTTGGCAGTTCATGCAGCTGGCATAATCTTCTGTGCATGCGTCTCTCATTCAGCACAATTCTCAGCCATGCTGGATTCTTAGACAGCCATTTTATGGTGGGCCCAAAACAAACACAAAAGAGTATTAATTTATGAAATAAAACCCATTATGTTTACCTCCCCCCATACTAGTACCCTGTATTAATTATTACCTAGCAAAAGCTATTAGTTTAAAGCAGCTTTTCTATTATTTGTGCACATCATGCAAAAATGTGCAATGTACAACATAGCATAAACATGCACCAGTGCAAATTTTCAAAGCGCAAACAATTAATACATACTCATAGCAACATGCTCTAATGTTTTAAATAGCTTTTTTATGCAAAATGCGTTTGCCAAACGTGTAGTGTTGGTGCATGGTTGATTAATTAATACACATTATAAAAAAGATGTGTTATGAACTGAATATGCATTGTCTAAATATGCAACAAAGCCAAAGTCTCTTGAGACAGGAACAGGGAGTGTAGATTACAAGGAAAAGGAGCTGGGCAAAGCTAAAGAGGCCACAGTGAGCCTTCTAAAGGAAACTGAAATTACGAGTTTTCTACACTGCAAAAACACATGTTAATTCAGCACAAGCATTTCAGACTGAAAGCATTTTGACCAGGCCTCATTTCATGTCTTTCACTTTGCATGCACCAAAAGTGCCATTTTAAAATGCAGTCTGTCTGAAACACAAAAATAAAGCAATGCCTGAATCCAGATGAAATCTGAGCTACATCAGCAGGACAACCATGGCCGGATAGCCAAAATAGGAACTCAGGAGCAAAATGACTGTACAACAAATGCTGGAGATAACATGGGAGGAAACTCCAGAGCACAGTGAAAGAGGGCAAAGTAACTGAAAGAGACCAAGGGAACCAAGGAGGAAAAAGCAATAAATGTGTGGGAAGGAAGACAGGTGTGAACTTACGCGAAAACGAAAGAGTTGTAACAACCGCTGTTGCCAGACACCTGCTCTCAGTTCCAACAGAGTATTTATAGTGCTAAACCTATCCTGCCTGGAAGTGCCTTTGATCTCTACTGACCCTAGAGAAGCTGGGGAAAAGTACATGTTGTATTGCCCCCTGAAGCCTCTAGCCTACTTTACTGTAGCCTTCATTGTCCTGTCCTCCATTTCCTCCATTTGTAATTCTTACTGGCCTTTTTCAACACTGTTTGTTCTCTGGGATATGATAGGTGTATTGCATACACCATATACTATGGCCCTACTAGAGAGTTATATATATCAATTATGGATTAGCCAATGTTACTATGTATTAGGGGTCCCAGCACATACATTGGGCACTGGACAGCAGTGCCCTGATGTGCAGAGTTTCAAAATCAGCAGTTTCATTCCACAACAATTGGGGGTGAGCTTGCAAAAAGAGGCATTTTCTAACACTTCCCCACCCCCTCAGCTGAAAGGTGACAACCTACAACCAATTCCCTTGTAAGCTCTCATAGTGTAAGCAGAAAAAGCTGGAAAGGCCATCTTCAATGGCATTGTCAGCTCCAGGTCTGTGTTTCATTGTAGAGTTCATTCCCAGTAGGGAGAGGGGTCACCTCAAACGTTTTATATTCTCCCCCTCATCTTTATCAGTCATCTGAGAGGTCTGTGGTTAGTTTGAAATCTGAAATGAGTCCCAAAGAGGTAGCGTCTCAGTTTCTTCAGGGACCAAACAACAGCAAAGGCCTCCCTCTGAATGGCACTCTAACACTGCTCTCTAGGAAATAGGAGTCTACAGATAAAGGCTACTGATTGGTTCTGATCTTCATCATGTAGCTGTGAAAATACAACCTTTATCCCATGCTCTGAGGCATCTGTTGACCAGCAAACTCCTTGGAGAGCTCATGTGCCTTAAGGAATGTTGCAGAGTTAGATGTTACCACGCATACTTTTAGCACGTAGTTCTTTACAACACAGTTTTTACCACTCAAGACTTTCCCATCCATAATATCATAAATATATCTAACCTGCGCTACAATGCATGTCTTTACAAGAAGTTTTTTTCAAACACACATATTTAACAAACAGTTTTGATATATTAAAAAATCATGAAGCGATAACATGCATTATGAACATAAAAGGTATATAAAATAATGTTATGTTGTTATGTTCTCTGTGTTTCTATAGAGTGCTAATCGCCTGTGAGTCTATCCAAGCGCTCTGTAGCAGGTGTACGAGGCCAGCTCTGTGGACTTACTCGAAAAGCCAAGCTTCAGCTTTTTGTGAACGTCAATAAGAGAGGAGGTGGCTCTGTTGTGTTGTATGAGGTAGTTCCAGGATTTAAGGGTCTCGTACGAGAAGGTGCAGTCCTCTGCTCTGCCCTTGTGTATGCATGGGTATGTGCTAGTGTGAGACCGGCAGAGCGGAAGTGTCTGGAAGGTTGGTGAAAGTGAATGTGGCTGTTCAGGTAGGCAGGGCCAGTGTTGTAGAGTGCTTTGTTGGAGTAGGTGAGGAGTGTGAAGTGTGCACCCTTGAATATCAAGAACCAGTGGAGTTCCCTAAGGTATGGTTTGATGTGGACTCGGCATGGGAGGTTGAAGACAAACAATTGAAATAAAATATCTATTAAAATATGTCAGCTCAAATAAAAACCTACTTTCTTCATAGTCTTAATCAATAGTATTTCTTTTCTTGTGTGTTGAAAATGAAGTACTCATTTCCAACCCCCCAAAAAAAGAAACACTGTGGAGGTCATTTTTTTCCTCCACTCTTTCTAAGTCCATAAACACTTACATTTGACTGATGTCCTTTTTACAACATGAACCTCGAACGTTCCCTCTGAAAGTAAACCAAAACCTATGCAAAATCCAAAAAGACAGCAAAAATACATTTGCAATGAATCCTTATCAGAAGCTTTTAACTCAATTCTAGCTTTATCACAAGATATAAAATCACCTGCAGAAGAACCCATCAATTTCTTAGAAAATTCCTTGAAACGTTTAGAACATTTAGCCCCTGTCTCATAGATGTCTGTCAAATAAAAATAAAACAAAGATCCCAGAAAAAATATAGAACTTTGGCTAATCAACATCCAATCTCTGTACCTTCAAATCCAAATAAATGTTTGACTTTTAAACATTGCCTTAAGATATTGTTTTGTCTCTTATTTTAAGAGAATAGTCCATAACATTGTTTATTTGTTTTCATAAAAGGTCACCCCCCATGTGGAAGCAAATTGTCTATAAAACACTTCTCAAAACTCTTGTGACAATTAACTCTTCTTCCCATGTTGACAACTCAGATGAATGTAATAAATTATGTTTCATATTCCACTGCCAGTGTCTCTATCAAAATAAATATACCCTCTCTTATAAGTACTGTTTCCTTCCTCTCTGAAATGTGGTAAATGTGGAAAATGATCCCTTCACTCAGGAAAACAAACAATAGTGTTTTCTATTACATATTGGCCTCAAACTTCTGTTTCAAAAGTAACTATGGTGAAAACTTTGGTTACTCACCTGAGATCCGCCTCCCAAAAAATAACATTTTGGGTTCTTACCAATACATTCTTACACCAAAATGTAGCATAGGAGCTGGATGTAGGGTTGCTGGGGGTACTGCAACAGCCCCAGAACGTTTATTTCTCTGACTGCAAAGTGAGAAAAGTTTGTAAACCTGATCTAGGTGACAATTCTGATGGGGTACAGGAAACAAAATGAAAGGCTGTAGCATGTCAGCTTTTTTCTAACACACAACAACATTTAAATATCGGGAAATGAACTGAGCACATATTTCAAATTCCATCTGCAATTAAAAAAGCACAAACTAAGCATTTTTTTATATTTCTGAAGCAAGATGGAGAAAAAAAGATTTTAATAGGATTAGAAGAAATCAAGACAATTTCCTTGGTGATGCGCAAGTGATAAATATTCACTGAAACTCGATTTCCACACATCCGTTTTTGCGCTATATATTTGTGAAGTATAACTGCATGTTTATGCAAATTTAGTGGCTATTTCAATGGAAAATGTTCTGTCTGTAAATGACAGTGCACTACCACACCAGTGCTTCAAAATGCACCTCCAGCTACATACCACACCCTTACCACTCTCCTGCTGATTGGGCATGGCCCATTTGTTACACTTATTTTTTGCATGAGGTTTGGATCTTTCACAATACCTGGGACTTCAGTGATAAAACATTAATGACAGCACCACCACTCTAGAAATTGTTCCAACACCACTGAAATTTAGCATGGGAATGACAATGGTTTAGTGCACTACAGAAAATGAATGAGCGATGTAAAAGTTATGGGTACTCAAGAAATGTCCAAAGCTGTCTGTAGGATTTAAAAAATCCCCAAAACCTTGAAAGTCTTGCAGGAAAAAAAGGAACACATTTGGCCAGATTGAAATTGGTTGTTTCTTGAGTTGATAGAGCACAACAATTGCTAAAATGGTATTAAAACATTGAAAATCAAGATGCAAATTTGAATTATACGAAAATGGATAAACCAAGAAAGCTATATTAATGGAAATGTAATTTACAGAAGCTATTGATTCACGCTGATTTGATGTCACCATAACGCCACCGATTAGAGCATTTCCATTTTGAATTGTTCCATGGGCAATATCATTTAAAAGGATCTGCGATTTAATATCGAATGACTGGAAAAGAAATTAGAATAAAAAAATATGCTACCTGTATGATGAAAGAAGTAATTTATTTGTTAAAAAGTCGCTGTGGGAAACCTTATATTGGACAAACATTCTGAATGTTAAAAAGTAGATTTAATGAACAGAAACCTTACATATGCATGAATGATGGAAGATTAAACATTACAAGACACATTTTTGAAGCAGGGAATAACGGGGCATATTAGCAAGGGCACTATCGCCGCTTTAGCGGCACTTTTTGCCGCTAAAGCGGCGATATTTTTATCGCCCTATCAGCAAACTGTCTCTAACAGCAGTTAGCGACAGTTTTCGGGCATTAGCGCCCGTTTTTTACCGCTTGCATGTCAGCGATATTTATCGCTAATGACATGCAAAGTCGGCGTTCCTCACTAAAAATACACGCAGACAGTCGCAAAAACACAACTTCACACTATTAGCAAGGCCCGCGAAGCGTAACAAAAATGTGCGTTAACCCCGATTAGCGCTGGATTTTAACACCTGCTAGAAACCTGACTTAGCCATTATAGTCTATGGGAGGTGGATTCTACGGTTAAGTCCCCACCTGCCTATTAGCGAGTTTTTCCTTAGCGATGGGAATTTATCGCAAGGAATTCTCGCGCTAATGCTGGGAATCGCCGCTATCGCTGGATTTGTTTCGCATTGGAGATAAAACGTTGCTAATAACGCGTTATCTCCGCAAACGAATCCAGCGATAAAAAAAACCACGCTAACCGTGGTTTGCGTTAATTAACGCACGCTGTTGGTAATAGGCCCCAACATTCCATAATTGCATGCACAGGTTTGTGAAGTAGCAAGACCATAATTACGACCGTGTGACTATTATGGTAAACTTCTAAAAAGTGTAGATGGATAGGAAAACTACGGTCTTATCGGCCATACAGCATGAATGAGAAACAATATTTTTCTTGATTTATTTGATCATGATAGGATTCGTAATACATGTACATTTGTAATACTAGTAAATTGAGAAAAGACCATTAATTAGTGATAAGACTTAAAATGCTGAACATTTATTTTCTTTATATCGCATAATAAAATCTCCTTAAAAAACACAATGAAAGGTAACAGTGGGCCGGACATCTAAATTGCAAAACATAATTTGTGCATGGGGAGTTTTATTTGAAAACTAAAATGCTGGTTACATGATTGGTTTCTTAGCTAATGTTCAAACATAAGTATCAGTAGGGTATAGTCATGAACAAGGCAGACAGACTCTGGGGCCGATTCCGATCTCGGTCGGAGGCGCACCCAACACCATTCGGTCGGGAAAAAAGCCATGCGAAAGCCTGTTTCCCGACCGATCCGTACAGTACACCGAACGAGCAAGTACGATGCGCACAACAGCAAAAAATCCGGCCGAGCCGTACTCACCCAAACCAGGTCCTGTACTCCGACCGAGGCGAATCCGGAAACGCCGAATCGAGTCGCACGGAAGGGAAAATGCAGCCCCGTCCGGCCGGACAAGTACGATGCGCTTTCCGTACGCTCCGAACCCGTCGCTACGCACGGCACGTCAAAGCATCCGGGAGAGGCGCACATAAGCTCCGATTCGCGCCACAACACGATCCACGGCTCCGAGACGAACACGGCACCGACGAGGACGACGCGAAGCGACGAGGACGAGGCGAAGCGACGAGGACGACGCCAAGCAACGAGAAGGACGAACGACACGAACCAACCATGAATCCCTTCGTCCCGATCATACCAATATTCTACATTTACTACCGGAACAGGCACGGACGCGTACGGCGCAGAAGGTAAGCCAGACACCAACCACAAAACACATACAACACGTACACGACACATCACACACACACACGGGGATGCTGAATATACTTACACCAGCAACAGCAGCACCATAGGGGCGGGATGCCCATCACCAATGCCACATATGCACACAGGGGCCTGGATGCGCACCACCACCCCTACCCAGGGGGGCTGGATGCCTACCACTACTACCACCCTCACCCAGGGGGGCAGGATGCCTACCACTACTACCACCCTTAGCCAGGGGGGCTGGATGCCTACCACTACTACCACCCTTAGCCAGGGGGGCTGGATGCCTACCACTACTACCACCCTTAGCCAGGGGGCTGGATGCCTACCACTACTACCACCCTCAGCCAGGGGGGCTGGATGCCTACCACTACTACCACCCTTAGCCAGGGGGCCTGGATGCCTACCACTACTACCACCCTCACCCAGGGGGGCTGGATGCCTACCACTACTACCACCCTCACCCAGGGGGGCAGGATGCCTACCACTACTACCACCCTTAGCCAGGGGGGCTGGATGCCTACCACTACTACCACCCTTAGCCAGGGGGGCTGGATGCCTACCACTACTACCACCCTTAGCCAGGGGGGCTGGATGCCTACCACTACTACCACCCTTAGCCAGGGGGGCTGGATGCCTACCACTACTACCACCCTTAGCCAGGGGGGCAGGATGCCTACCACTACTACCACCCTTAGCCAGGGGGCTGGATGCCTACCACTACTACCACCCTCACCCAGGGGGGCTGGATGCCTACCACTACTACCACCCTCACCCAGGGGGGCTGGATGCCTACCACCACTACCACCCTCACCCAGGGGGGCAGGATGCCTACCACTACTACCACCCCCACTCATAGGATGGACAATGCATGACACAACCAGCACACCACAACCTAGGGAATGCAAGATAAAGACATCCCCCCACCACCATGACAAGCGTGTGTAGGCTGTGTCAAATGCCTACAACACCGAACATGACTTTGAACATACAATGTGACCCCCTAGCACATGTGCCACACATATATGTGTGTGGCACCCACAATGCAAGCAGCCCATGACCATTGTGGCAATGGGGCCTAAACCCCCATCATCACAGTGACCAAAAGGTAAGTGTGGGGTCCATAGCTGAAGCACATTTTGACCATTGTGGCAATGGGGTCTAAACCCCCATCATCACAGTGACCAAAAGGGAAGTGTGGGGTCCATAGCTGAAGCCCATTTTGACCACTGTGGCAATGGGGTCTAAACCCCCATCATCACAGTGACCAAAAGGGAAGTGTGGGGTCCATAGCTGAAGCCCATTTTGACCATTGTGGCAATGGGGTCTAAACCCCCATCATCACAGTGACCAAAAGGGAAGTGTGGGGTCCATAGCTGAAGCACATTTTGACCATTGTGGCAATGGGGTCTAAACCCCCATCATCACAGTGACCAAAAGGGAAGTGTGGGGTCCATAGCTGAAGCACATTTTGACCATTGTGGCAATGGGGTCTACACCCCCATCATCACAGTGACCAAAAGGGAAGTGTGGGGTCCATAGCTGAAGCACATTTTGACCATTGTGGCAATGGGGTCTACACCCCCATCATCACAGTGACCAAAAGGTAAGTGTTGACAAAGAAAGAGCTGCAACTGCCAAACTGCATGGATCATTCCTGGTCACAGAACCAAAAACTCATCTGTGGCAAAGTAGTGTATGTGTCCCATTGCAACATAAATTGGGTGAGCCAAATACTGCAGTGCAAATGAGACATTCCTTTGGCCATGTGCAGACAAACAACACCCATGGTGGCTGACACCGTCAACATTCATCAATGACACAATGACAGAAGTGACCATCAGAATGCAGAACCACATATTTGCACCAATGGGCACACAAATGCAGATATCCTGTGGAGACAGCAGATGTGAGGTGAACAGATACCATACCATGGCAGCAATGGGACACACAAACCATGATCACTGTGCTGACCGATGACCTAGGAGTCCCAGGGACAGCAGGGGAAACACACCAAACAACATACAGCCAATGGCACACCCAAGATATGCCAATGCAGTGGTGCAGATGCACAAACACAAACAGGCAGACCAACACTGACATCATACACAGCAGGTGAGGGGGGTGCCAGTGTCCCCAGGTAACCACACAACACATGAGGAGAGCTGAATACCAATCATACAGATGTGCATACACTGCCACACTAAGGTAACTCATGGATCCAAATCCCCTATGTGGGCAAGCAGGCATTGTCAGATGAGAGGGAGCACAAAACACACATGTCACACAGGAACGTAGGAACAACAACTGACACAGCAAGACACAGACACACCACAGCACCACCCCCAGGGCCCCCACAATGTGGTGACCCTTGGCTGCATAAAATTCCCACTCTGATGACAAAGCTGAATGTGGTTCACACTGTGAACCACAGTCATGTGTCCTGAGCAACAAACTACCATCACACCGACACAAGCACAAATCAATCAGCATGGCCAGTAAGCCAAGGCCAACATGGAGGCAGGGGTCCAGCTGGGCAACAACTCCCATCTGCACACACTCAAGACCACACCCCTCGACCTCCAACAATGTGCAGCAGTGAAGTACACATGCACTGGTGACATTGCACATGCACCCATGACTATTCCAGGGTGGTGGGTGGGAACCAAGGTGCAGAAACACATCACACATGGCCACTCAACAAGACTCCTGAATGTCTGACACACTGCACACTACGCTGTACATGGACATGACGGCGATACCACACCAACCAATGGGATCCCAGCCACAGTCACACACCAATGAAGAAGCCAAGGTCACCCACAAAGAACACACATAGACAACAACCAACATCGCAGCCCGGACCCTGAGGAGTGCCAGCAGTCACACACACAACGTGTCACAATAACTTAAAGATAACACGAACTGAAAATCACATGACAGGGGCAAACAACAAGTGCCAAGGGGAAACCTGACTGTGACCCATCTGCGTCTGCACACAAACTCAGCCCTGACAGCAAACACACCTATGGGTGACACCCTGATGACCAGTAATGTGCCATGCACCCACATCACAGAGAACACAGGGAGAAGACTTTGGGGGAACATAGCTCAAGTCAGCAAGCATCACAAACAGGTACAACACTAGGGATCACAGCATGCGCAGATAAATGGAAGTGAACACACAGACATGCACATACAACACACACCTTGGGCGCAGGCAATGTCACACGTGTACACACTGCCATGAGGGGACTCCACTCCTGTGTGAGGAAAGCTGTGCCATATGTTGCCTCAGTAGGGCCCCATCATGTCAGCTGAGCACTTGGTCACACAATCAACAATTAGCACCAAATGAGGGCTCCCGTCACATCAGCCTGGTCATGGATGTGCCAACGGAATCATCAGCACAGATCCAACACACTTGTATAGCAATGTTGCACTGACTACACGGATGAGTCCTTCCCCATTGATGCCCAAACCTGCATGTCCAGTGGAGATGGCAACACGGTCAGGGAAGTAGACAAATCCAACAATGGAAGGCACAACAGATGTGCAGGGGTGGAAGCCACAGATATGAAATTGCTAATGTAAGTAGGAAATCCCATTGCCAAATACTGAACACATGACACCCTCAGATGCTGCTATGGATGACATGGATACACCACATGATAGGACACATTCCCCCTGGACCACATGGGTTCCTGCACAGTAACACTTCATAATCATGAGACCAGATATCACCATCACTGCAGCAAGGGCATGGTTAGCAGCACCAACAACATGTACATCTGAAGCATGAGCACTAGAGAAAAGAAAGTTGCTTTATTCAGCATATGTGTTGAATGAAAACGACGTCCAGAAAAAAAGAGCAAAGGCCAATGGCCAGTCCATTGTCAAAGTTCAAACAGGGTGACACTGGCAGATGTCACCCTACGCATGCCTGCACAAAACCAGGGACAATCCACTAGGAGGGGCAACCGGGGGGCAGGCCAGGCACCGCAGGGACAGGATCAGGGCTCACCAGGGGGAGTCAGGGAAGGGGTGGTGGGTGCTGGAGAGCCACTGACAACTGCAGTGGAGGTGTCTGACATGGTGTGTGCCGGCACAACTGGGGGGCATGACTCAGATGTCGTGGGTGCCGGCACAACTGCAGTGGACCCTGCAGATGGAGTGGACAGGTCCGCCACTGCAGTGCCCAAGTCAGACAGGGCGGTAGTGGACTCCACTGCAGTGCCTACCTCCAGGGGAGGAGAATGGGGAACAGGCAAGGTGGGTTGGACAGAGGGGGAGGACACCCTCACCACATCAGTGGCACAGACAAGCGCAGCGGGGGTGTGGTGCTGGGAGAGCAAGTGGCAGGGGGAGAAGGCCGGAGCCTCTTGGGGATGGTATATCTGTGGGTGGGGGAACCTGGGGCAGGGTGTGGTGGGGGCACCTGTGGAGTGGGGGCCTGAGGGATGGAGGAAGGAGACCTGGTGCTTGAGCTGCAGGGCGGTGGCGGGGTCTTGCTCTTAGGACTCCGTGGGGACTTGCGGGTGGGGGCCTCAGTCCGTCTGCGCCTGGGGGAGGGTGTCCGGGGGCGAGGGGCACTCTGCTCCGTGTGGGTGGGCTTCCTCTTCCCCCGGGATGCTGGAGCAGCTTCATCGGTGGGGAAGAGGCCGAGGTCACAGAGGAAGAGCTGCTGTGACTTTGGGGTTGCAGGTGAGGCAAGGGAGGGTGCTTTGGAGGGAGAGGGAACTGAGGACTGCGCAGTGCATGTGGATGCGTGTGTGTGTTCCAGGGCCCCATCCCCTGTGAGTCTGGCTTCAGTCCCCTGAATGTGCGTGCGTGTGCGTTTTGTCATTGGCGTGTGTGTAAGTGTGCTGGATGTGTGTGTGCTGGTGTGTGCCTGTGCCGGTGTGTGTGTGCTTGGGATGGGTAAGGTGCTGGGGAGTGTGGATGGAGCAGAGGCAGGAGGGGTGAGGGACCGTTTGAGGAGGGACACTGCTGCCGTCAGGGAGGAGTCCATGGACCTATTGCCCCTCTGTAGGTCAGACATGCCCGATGAGATGCCCTCCATGAACGACACCAGCTGAGTCAACAGCGCGGTGTGCGCATGGAGGACACTCAGCATGGCTGTCTGGCCTACATGGAGCTGGCGAAGGAGGTACACAGACTCCTCACTCAGGGCAGCAGGGGACACAGGGGCAGGGGCTGCGGTGCCTGGCCCAAAGGAGACACGCTCCCGGACATGGGAGCCTCCACGGACCTGGGGAATGGGAGCCGATGGGAGGGCGGTGGTGGTGCTGGTGGTGGCGGGGACAGCAACACTAGCTGGGGTGTGGTGGCTGCTGACACCCGCCTCCACAAGGGAGTCATCCTCCGAGTTGCTCTGGTCCTCAGCTGAGGTGGATGCTGCTGAGGACTCCTCGGTGTGGCTCCCCTCGCCCTCCGTGCCACTGGGTCCCTCCGACCACTCCTCGGCTGCTGACCCAGTCTGGCTCTCTGGCTCCTCCTGGTCCGTGGAGCTGTCCCCTTCCGTGGCCGTGGATGTATCTGCAAACAATGGGGAAACAGACAGACATCAGTCACCTGCACAAAACGCACACACCACTGTGAGCACAGCACATCACAGAGCAAGCCCTGGCATCATTAGTTGTACATTGCTAAAAGTGCCCTAACTGAACAGGAGAAGCCAATTGTCAGTCTGATGCCAAGCATGGCACTCACATCCCACATGGCCTTGCACCCATCTGTCTGGTGTCTGTTGGATTGCAACACCCCAGTGTGGACACATGCACCAAGTACACAGTAGTTGGACAGTGCAGAGGACACGGTGTGGCATGTGGACATGCACACATCACAGCTCTTGCCACTGAGTCAGTACAGGTTTCCGGATGAAAGGGATGCCCAGAGTCAAATAGGAAATGCATGTGATGCATACCAGCGACAGACACCATGATGCACCCATGTCCTGATAGCCAGCGCCACTATGGTGTGCATGTAGCACATGTCACTCCCCTGCAGGCTCACCAATCAGTAGACACATGCCATGGCGGAGGCATGACTGCAAAGTCATACATCACTGTCTCAGTGATGTATGACTTGGCAGCCAGACAACAACACTCTGCACTGTGTCACAATAGTAGGTCATGGGGAATGCAAGTCCTGGAGCTGCACAAGTGCACATGTACATCCCCCCCACAACACATCCTCTCAACCCTCATCTGTCCAGGTCATACCTATTGGACATATGGGAGACCTGTGACACTACCCTCTGAACCTGAGCCCCTCACACTCTGCTGTGAATGGGGAACAGCTGCCTGAACTTCACATTCACATGCCCCAGTCTGCATGGGCAGCTGATCAGACACCTATGTGACACACAAGTATCGTCTCCTATGGTCACATCTCCAGTGGCATGCTGAGCCCCTACCAAGAAACTCCACAGCAGTCCTGGCGACTAATCCACAGCACACTGACACAGAGGCAGACACCTGAGGGGTCAAATCACTGCGCACAATGTGTCAGCTGATACACGGGAGTGGGAGTACAGAGTGTATTGTATGGCCTGGAGTAGGCATGACTGTCCAGCCCCACATGAATGAGGGATGAGCCCTGGACTGTAGGCAGCTGGCTAAGTATGTGTGACACACGTCATATACATACTCCTGGGGCCCAAACATTGTTCCCACCCGCAGCATGGGTGTGTGCCAGATACCCCAGCCACATGTGGTGGATCAGCTCAGCAATTGGACCACAGATCAAAGTAACACGCTGAATACATGTCAGAATACAGGCATTGTGTAAGCAATGGACCCACCCATGATGCCCACCACAGAGTCAGGGAAACAGATGCTGTCTCCCACCTTGAGTCAAGCAAACTGCAAGGACACAGTCCTAAGTGACAGTATTCCCTGCATGTAAGGGCCACACCTGGGTATCAGATGAGGAGTGGGCAGTGCACAATAGAGGGACATGGCTCCTGGACAACATGACTGCTGTACTGTGGCAGTTTAACCAGGCCCGAGGAGGGCACATAGCATGTTAGACAGAGTTCACAGTGCAGTCTTTGACTCACCCCTCCTTGCTGCTCTCTGGCCTTCAGCTGCCCATCCAGGTCTGGAAAGACCACCGCCAGGATCCTGAGCATGTGGGGGGTCAGGGTCCGTGTTCCGCCCCTCCTGCGAGGAGGCGACAGCTTCAGCTGGACCCGTGCAATCCTCCGGGTCCAGCCCCGAAGGTCCTGCCACCTCTTTTGGCAGTTGCGGATCCGGCGCTTGTAGACCCCCACGGACCGGACAGCCCGGACGATGTCCTTCCAGATCTCCTGCTTCCGATGGGCAGAAGCCTGTCAGGATGACAAAGTGATAAGGCCATTACTACACATGCAACATATCCGTGCATGACACAGTTGCATATACATGTCGCAATCACAGGGGCACATGGTGTACACAGGCAGTGCACGGCTGCCCATGGACAGTTTTCCAGAAGTCACTACATGGTATCATTGCATGGGGAGTAAAACCCTGTTCAGAAGCACTGTCACTGCACCATACCTGTCCAGTGCAAGTCACTACACACTATGGGGGGTGACAACTACTCAGTGAGCCTGCTAGCCAGTGGCGTGCAGACTCTCAGCCTTGCTAGTCAGACAAAATGCACATTCAGAAAGGCAGTGCACAGGACACTCACCTGCTCCCCTGGTGTCCCATACAGCTTGCTGTACTGTGGAAGTAGGCTGTCCAGCAGGGCCTGGTTCTCTTCAAGGCTGAAGGCTGGGGCTCTCTCCACAGTACGTGCCATTGCAGGGTCCAGAGGGGCAGAGACAGCAGCAGTGCAGTGGCAGATGTCGTCTTGGAGCATGTAGTGCAGGCAAGTGGGCTCTCAGGGGACCAGCCAGCAATATATATGTGCTGGAGAGGCAGATACTGTCCCTTGTGTCCAAAGTGATAGGTCCAAGTCGTTTGCATCTTCTGAATCTGGCCAATCCATGGAATAGCAGCACCAAAACACGCCCACAGCATCCTTCAAATCTTCAACTTCATGACATACATGATTTTGCAACATTGTTGTGGGTGACCAACTGATTTTCCAGCAACCGACTCGTTCGGAATTCGAAAACGCGTCCGTTGCCAGGCAAGCCCATTGTCAATGGGTGCGCACCGATCGGTCCATTGCAGTACAACGCGCACAGGGGTACAACGCGTACCCGCACACATTGAAAGCAATGGGCCGGCCGGAGGCACCGATCGGTCCATTGCAGTTCAACGCGCACAGGGGTACAACGCGTACCCGCACACATTGAAAGCAATGGGCCGGCCGGAGGCACCGATCGGTCCATTGCAGTTCAACGCGCACAGGGGTACAACGCGTACCCGCACACATTGAATGCAATGGGCCGGCCGGAGGCACCGATCGGTCCATTGCAGTTCAACGCGCACAGGGGTACAACGCGTACCCGCACACATTGAAAGCAATGGGCCGGCCGGAGGCACCGATCGGTCCATTGCAGTTCAACGCGCACAGGGGTACAACGCGTACCCGCACACATTGAAAGCAATGGGCCGGCCGGAGGCACCGATCGGTCCATTGCAGTTCAACGCGCACAGGGGTACAACGCGTACCCGCACACATTGAAAGCAATGGGCCGGCCGGAGGCACCGATCGGTCCATTGCAGTTCAACGCGCACAGGGGTACAACGCGTACCCGCACACATTGAAAGCAATGGGCCGGCCGGAGGCACCGATCGGTCCATTGCAGTTCAACGCGCACAGGGGTACAACGCGTACCCGCACACATTGAAAGCAATGGGCCGGCCGGAGGCACCGATCGGTCCATTGCAGTTCAACGCGCACAGGGGTACAACGCGTACCCGCACACATTGAAAGCAATGGGCCGGCCGGAGGCACCGATCGGTCCATTGCAGTTCAACGCGCACAGGGGTACAACGCGTACCCGCACACATTGAATGCAATGGGCCGGCCGGAGGCACCGATCGGTCCATTGCAGTACAACGCATCACTGTACATGTGACTGGCATATGTCAGCATGCCTGTCTCAGATGGACATATGCCAGCCACAGATAGCTCCCAGGGAGTGAGGGGCACACCTACATCACGACAGCCTGTCCAAACCTTATCATAAGGCATGTAAGGCTGCATTTCCTATTGTGTGTATGTTGGTGTACATGTTGTCCTGTGGGTGTCACCTGTGGGCAGCCACCCCCAGGCTGTGCACGTGTTCATGGGGACAGGATCCTGGGTGTTACGTGTACGTGACCACTGTGATGTGCAACTGTTCATATCTGTGCATGTGCCATGGTCACATTTCACAGTGGTGTTTGTGTATGTCATGTCACATACCCCGTGAGTCCCATGTGGGACGGTATGTTTGAGCCAGGGTGTCCCAGTGGCACAATAGTGATGGACCTCCACAGTCTTTGTGCATGTAGTGTTTACAATGTCTCTGATTTCATGTGCACAATGGGAGACAGTCTCCACATCCACGTTGTGTGTGCATGGACTCTGATGTTGTGCGTGTGTGTCACAGACATCCATGTCTGTCCTGCCGTGGCAAGTGGGGCCACTACCTGTGGGGGTCATGTTTGTTTTGCTGTGGTGTACACATGATACTCCATGTGATGCCAGTGTCCATGTGGCATTACAGGGTCCCTGGGAATGTACCTGTCGTTGAGCTGTGGTGCCTGGGGCACATCTGTCCTCACATGTCACTGTGGGGGGTGATTGTGACACGGCAGCAGGAGATGGGAACTGTGACACGGCATCATGATATCCAATGGGCCAACCTGGGACAAATTGATGCCACCTGTAGGACCGTGTTGACAGATGTTGGCCATGTACGTACCATACATGTCCTTCCGGTACTGCACACTTCATGTAGTTGTGCCTCATAATGATGTATGTTGGGATCTTGAGTGTGTTCAATGCCGCATATGTGGGGTGACTGACAATCTTGCTTACTTCTCCTCTGCACTGCAGGGCTCCTGCTGTCCATCGGCCATTCCCAGACCTGGCAACGATGGTGGAACGGGACAGCATCCGACGGTACCGCTTCACCAGGCAGCTGATTGAGGATTTGGCAGTGCAGTTGTCCCCACATTTGCAGCCTGGCCGGCCGTATCCTACAGCGCTGACCCCCAAGGTGAAGGTGATGGCAGCCCTACACTTCTTTGCCACCGGTACCTTCCAACATACTGTGGCGACTGCTGGTGGGATGTCACAGACCATGTTCAGCCGTGTGCTCCGCGATGTTTTGGCGGCAATGTTGCTCTTCCTGAACCGGTACATCTATTTCCCTAGACTGCGACGACTCACTGACGTGAAGAGTGACTTTTATGCCCTGGGGAGGATGCCGCATGTAATTGGCTCCATTGATGGGACACATGTGGCTTTGGTACCACCACAGGCCCAGGAGCAGGCCTACAGGAACCGCAAGCACTACCACTCGGTCAATGCACTGGTGGTGTGTCTTGCAGACATGACCATCACACACGTGTGTGCCCGTTTCCCTGGTTCAGCACACGATGCCTTTGTGATGAGGAGTAGTCGCATCCCCAGGATGATGGCACAGATGCAGAACCAGCGTGCCTGGCTTGTCGGTGTGTACTGACTTTGTGCCATTGTGTGTGATCTGATCTGTAGTATTCCGCCCACTGTTCCAAGTCAGCTAATGTGCACTTGTCTGTCCGTAGGTGACTCGGGATACCCCAACATGCCGTGGTTGCTGACACCCCTCAGGAACCCTGTGACACCTGCCCAGATGCGCTACAATGAGGCACATGGTCGGACCAGGAGAGTGATTGAGCGGACCTTTGGTCTCCTGAAGAGCCGCTTCCGCTGCCTGGACAAGACCGGAGGGTCCCTCCCATATGCCCCTGCGAAAGTGTGCAAGATTATCATCGTCTGCTGCATGCTCCACAACCTGGCAGTGCGGAAGGAGTTGCCTCTCATCCAGGATGACAATGACCAACATCCGCCACCTGTGGAGGATCCTGGCCTGGACCACGATGCCAGTGACGATGATGATGATGATGATGGTGATGTCCGCACACAGCTCATCACCAACTTCTTTAGCTGAATGTGAGTATCCTGAGGTGTCATGTCAATGATGTGAGTTGGCATGATGTGTGGGTGGTGCTCTGGTGCTGTTGGAGTGTGTCCATGGGCTACTTGACTGGATGTGTGTTGCGATGTGTGGTGACAGGTGGGCTGTACTCCCCAACAGTGTTGACATGCTAACTTGGTTCTGGGTGGGTATCTTGTAACATGTATTGTGCATGAGTTTTGCTGTTCTGTCCTGTACTCCATTGCTTTTGACTGTGTGTCATTGCTGTCCTTCACAGGGTACTTTCAGATTCGTTTGGTCAACTGTGTCCACCGACGACGTGATTGCACATCCAGGCTGGTAGCTGTTGTGTCCCTACAGGTGATGTGCGCCACACCCATGGACTTCCTTCCGTCTACAGTTGTTGACTGTGTGCCCGCTACCAGGTGGGGTTACCTTGCATCTGTAGTGGTTACGGCATGTTGCAACTGTGTAATAAACCTGTGCTTCACTTTGTGATGTGCGTTGTCTGTGGTCACACATTTGACTGCCATTTGCTTACTGCACCAGTGGGCTACTTGACTACAACTGGGAATGGGTGTGGTGTCTGTGCATTGCACCGTCTTCCCTGGCAACATCAGTGTAGGCAATGAGTCAGATGGCCTAGGTGTGTATGTGTCGTGTAGCCCTGGTGGTGTGTCTCCCTCATGTGTGTCACGTTGCCTGTACTCACATGCCTGTGTTGTCCTTGCTGTTGCAGTTCGCATACACAGTGTAATTTTGCAGTTCATCATCCCCATAACAGCACCCACGTTGGAATCACGACAGAGGCAAGTATGGTGTATTTGTGTGTTTATTGTGATACATTTGTGTTAATAGTGCATAGGATGGGTTGTGCTGTACATGAATCTTGCAATCCCAAGTTCCTAGGTGAATTGAAAGTCCGGGTAGACAGGATCCCCAGTATCGGGGCCACAGTTGTCTGAGACATTGGTCCAACTTGTACTCCCCATGCAATGTGTGGGAGTAGTGTTGCCGTCAACAGGGTGAACAGTCTGTGCACAAAGGCGAACATCCAGAACAGGTTCAGGCTTCCTGGGAGTTGCGCTTGGCCATCGGCCTCTCACTTTTCCCTCCTCGGACGACCCCTCTTCTTGGGGGGCCCTCAAGTGCAGGCTGCTGCGGTGCAGGGGACTCTCCGCCAGAGTCCTCCTCCTTCCCTGTGGCAGTTGCAGTTTGTTCGGCACCAGATGTTGTTGGCACACAGGGAGGTGTGGACTGGTTGCTGTTCATCTGGCGGAGGCATTGTAAAATGTCCCTGTGCACCGCCGTCATCTCATGCAGTGCATCCCACTTGGACTCCACGCGGACATGTGTGAGTCCACACGGGACATGTGTGACTCCACGTGGGACATGTGGGAGTCCAAGCGGGCATGATGGGCAGCCTGCTGCTGTTTAATGTCTCTGAGGAGCCCCACTACCTGGCTGAGCTCTCCGGTGCTGGACTGGTACGCATCAGCTATGCGTACCAGTTGTGGGTCGTCATGCACACCAGCAACGTCTGCAAGCAGCGACCTCTGTCTCCCACCCCTCCCACCACCCCTGCTGACATGTGCAGTGTGTGCAGTGGCACGCACAGATAACCCTGGTCCACCTTGGCGGTTGGTGGTGGTGGTGGTGTCCATGGCCCCAGGTTGGTCCAGGGTCACTGTGCTGGTGTTGCTCCTTATTCTGTCCATGTCGGCAGGGATGGTATTTGTGGTGACAGTCGTTGTAGGGGTGGGTGCAGGGGTGCAGCTGGTGGTCCTGCTGGTGCTGCAGCTGGTGGTCCTGCTGGTGCTGCATGTTGACTTGCACCGGATGTGCCAGGTTGTTCTTCATCGTCCGAGGAGGACAGAGGCTGTACGACGCCAGTGAGCTCGGCATCCTCTTGAGCCTGGGACTGGGACTCCTCAGCGTCTGCTGCTGTGTCCCCATCATCACCTGTTTTTGGGAGACACAAACAATGTATGTCATGTTTCTGCAGGCATCAATGGTTGACACACATGACAGTTGTGACTGTGCCTCTGGGTGCGGGCCTGTACATTGCATTGTCCTAAGTCGTCACAGTCAGGGGTTGATATTGGTGTGGCACATTGTCCTGCATTATTTGGGCATTTCTATGTATTTTCTGGGGTGTGAACATGGTCTGCATTGCTTGTGTTTGGTTGACAGCCGGACCTCCTTCCCACCCACACAGCCAGTCAGTTATCCCACCATGGAACGTGCTTGCATTGCAGGGAGTGGAAGTTGTCTCTCAGGATGTCAGTCAGTGGTGTCCTGCTGTTTGTTGGTGCACAGTTGCCAGCAGGGCCTTGTGCTCCCACAGCAGTAGCCAGTGTCAGCCATCTTGTGAGTCCTTCTCCACTCCCTGTGATGTGAGCATGGTTCAGGGTGGTGTTGATGGGCCAGTTGTGAGGCTGAGCAATGTCTGTGACTACGACTCCCATCATGCTATTGCCTCCACCCCCCTTCCCAGCATGCCCATGCTTCCTTCCTTTTGACTCTGCTTCCCTGTGGGGTGGGCTGGCTGTGCTGACAGGATGGCTGGGAGTGTTGTCCTGGCAGTTGTTTGGCTAAGAGTCCCAAGAGTGTCCCTGTGCTTCACACAACATAACCCAGGGTGGTGGTGCTTTGTGGGATCTTGTGTTAGGATGGAGGGCATTGCATTCTACCAGGTGGGTACTGTGGAGTTTGTGTTGGGGGGTGTGAGGGGAGGTGCTGGTGACTATAGTCAGTGCTGCAAGTCCCCCTTCCCACCCAGCCAGCCAGATATCCCACCATGGAACGTGCTTGCATTGCAGGGAGTGGAAGTTGTCTCTCAGGATGTCAGTCAGTGGTGTCCTGCTGTTTGTGGGTGCACAGTTGCCAGCAGGGCCTTGTGCTCCCCACAGCAGTAGCCAGTGTCAGCCATCTTGTGAGTCCTTCTCCACTCCCTGTGATGTGAGCATGGTTCAGGGTGGTGTTGATGGGCCAGTTGTGAGGCTGAGCAATGTCTGTGACTACGACTCCCATCATGCTATTGCCTCCACCCCCTTCCCAGCATGCCCATGCTTCCTTCCTTTTGACTCTGCTTCCCTGTGGGGTGGGCTGGCTGTGCTGACAGGATGGCTGGGAGTGTTGTCCTGGCAGTTGTTTGGCTAAGAGTCCCAAGAGTGTCCCTGTGCTTCACACAACATAACCCAGGGTGGTGGTGCTTTGTGGGATCTTGTGTTAGGATGGAGGGCATTGCATTCTACCAGGTGGGTACTGTGGAGTTTGTGTTGGGGGGTGTGAGGGGAGGTGCTGGTGACTATAGTCAGTGCTGCAAGTCCCCCTTCCCACCCAGCCAGCCAGATATCCCACCATGGAAAGTGCTTGCATTGCAGGGAGTGGAAGTTGTCTCTCAGGATGTCAGTCAGTGGTGTCCTGCTGTTTGTGGGTGCACAGTTGGCAGCAGGGCCTTGTGCTCCCCACAGCAGTAGCCAGTGTCAGCCATCTTGTGAGTCCTTCTCCACTCCCTGTGATGTGAGCATGGTTCAGGGTGGTGTTGATGGGCCAGTTGTGAGGCTGAGCAATGTCTGTGACTACGACTCCCATCATGCTATTGCCTCCACCCACCTTCCCAGCATGCCCATGCTTCCTTCCTTTTGACTCTGCTTCCCTGTGGGGTGGGCTGGCTGTGCTGACAGGATGGCTGGGAGTGTTGTCCTGGCAGTTGTTTGGCTAAGAGTCCCAAGAGTGTCCCTGTGCTTCACACAACATAACCCAGGGTGGTGGTGCTTTGTGGGATCTTGTGTTAGGATGGAGGGCATTGCATTCTACCAGGTGGGTACTGTGGAGTTTGTGTTGGGGGGTGTGAGGGGAGGTGCTGGTGACTATAGTCAGTGCTGCAAGTCCCCCTTCCCACCCAGCCAGCCAGATATCCCACCATGGAACGTGCTTGCATTGCAGGGAGTGTAAGTTGTCTCTCAGGATGTCAGTCAGTGGTGTCCTGCTGTTTGTTGGTGCACAGTTGCCAGCAGGGCCTTGTGCTCCCCACAGCAGTAGCCAGTGTCAGCCATCTTGTGAGTCCTTCTCCACTCCCTGTGATGTGCGCATGGTTCATGGTGGTGTTGATGGGACAGTTGTGAGGCTGGGCAATGTCTGTGACTGCGACTCCCATGATGCTATTGGCTCACACAGACTTGGCCAGCATACACAGAATTCCTTCCTTTGAGTGGTCTTCACTGTGTGTTGGTGTTGTTGTGGTGGCTACATGTCTGGATGTGTTTGTTAGTTCTATTTGTGCTACTGCCTAGCTGTAGTTGTGGTTGTGTTTGTACATGTGTTGGCACAGTTGGATGTGACTTTTTGATGGCATGTGTTGTGTTTATCTGACTGACATACACATTTTGGGATGATTCTGTTCTGGTTGCTGTGTGATTGCTATGAGTGCATGGTTTGACTCTCCCTTGACAGTGATGTGTGTGTGTTTTGTGTCAGAAAATTGTGTACATTTGTTGTGTACTCACCAGGCTCTGGGATGTTCTCTAGTCCATATACGCTCACTGGCGGAAGGATGGCCCGCACCTTCTCCTCCCAGGGCCTGAGGTATACTGGCTTGGCAGGAGGGCCACTGCCGGTGTATTGGCTGATGAGGTAGTCTTTCTTGAGCAGCTCCCGGACCCTCCTGCGCACGTCATACCACCTGTTCTGGATGTCGGTCTTTGTGCGCAGACATGGTGATTGTGCATTCACCCTGTTGATGATCCTCTCCCACATCTTGGTTTTCTGCGACATGGGGGTCTGTTGGACCAATGTGCCAAACAGCTGTGGCTCTACCCTGAGGATCTCGTCTATCAGGACTTCCAATTCACAATCTAGGAACTTGTGATTCTTCTTGGGGGGCATGGTGATGGGTGGTGATGGTGAGTGATGTGTGTGTTGGTGTGCAGGTGAGGGTGTGTGAGTGTGTGTTTTGCTGGGTGTATGTGAGGTAGGTATTTGTTGGTGTGCTGATGGTGTGTGGCTTGTGTGAGGGATGAGCTGTGGGTGTGTGGTTGCTTTCTCTTGGGTGCTGGCAGTGGAATGGCATTTGCAAAGGCTCATGGTAGTGATTTGTGTCCTTTATATAGGTGGAGTTGTGGGTGTGTCTTTGTTCTCTGTCCCCACCCCCCAGTATTTATTGGCTTGGTAATTGCTTGTTTGGCCTTTTTTTGGGTGATTTTTCCTTTGTGCTGTTTGTGTGTGTTGGAAACGTTCTTGTGACCGAGTCGGACCCTGCATTGGTCTCGTACGGTGTTCTCCGCTTCGCTCACGCTGTGTTTGTGCAGTTTTCTATGCTGCGTACGCGTCGGTCGCGGTGTATTGTGTTGCTTCGGCTCGGTTTTGTATGCGTGTCGGTCGTCCGGCTTGTCCTCCGTCCGACTCGCTCGTGGTTTTCGCGCCTTGCATCGTACTTAGCGGTTTGGAGTTAGCGTGTACGTTTTGGTCGGATTTGTTCCGGGTGCGTGTCGGTCGGTTGGATTCGCGTGTTTTTCCGGCCGGATTGCTGTTTTCCGTGCGGCTCGGTCGGTCGACTTGGTTTCGTTACGTGTCGGTCGGAGTTTTCGCGCCTTGCATCATACTTGGCGTGTCGGGCGCCACAGGTACGTGTCGGTCGGTATTTTTTCCGGATCCGAGTCGGTCGGTGCTTTTTCCGGCCCGAATCGGAATCGACCCCTCTGAGTTGAAATAGATGGAAGATTTGCTCCCGGTTAAGTGGGGCTCTTTACCATGAAGAGTAAATCTGTGATACAGGGGCGGCTCCTCCATGTGGGCGGAGGAACGTCGCCCCACTGCTTTCTCGCAGTGCGAGAAGCAGAAACATAAAATGGTATTATCAATACCATTTTATGTTTCTGCTTCTTGCACTGTGAGAAAACAGAAGGGATTGATTGGGGGTGGGTGGGTGGTTGGGGGGTCCTGCTCTAGGGCAGGGGAGGAGTGGCTTGCCCACTCTGAGGTCGCTGACTGCTTGGTCGGCCCCAGGGCCGACCAAACCATTCATATGCACTCTGCATTTTCTCCATGTAGGCTGCATGCAGCCAACAAGCAGAAAATGGCCTTCCCATAGATGCCTGTGTAGTCGACATCCCAACCAATCACAACGCTGCCATTGCAGAATTGTGATTGGCTTAGGGGAGGGAGGCTGCCTGGGCTGCTTCCTGTGAGGAGCAGAGACGACGCGAGACCAGACCGGGCTGGTGAAGGTAAGTTAACTTTTTTTTTTTTTAAATTAAACCCCCCCGTGCGCGACTCCCTCCCTGTGCGCCCCCGCTTCCCCACCTGCAAGTCATGCCAGCCGCGACAGCTGTGATATGATGTTTGATCAC
Source organism: Calotriton arnoldi (assembly GCA_963921515.1). NCBI lineage: Eukaryota > Metazoa > Chordata > Amphibia > Caudata > Salamandridae > Calotriton > Calotriton arnoldi. The sequence goes on from CAWUFW010002137.1 coordinate 260,153, forward strand.
ACCACATTGACTCGCTTGTGTGCTCTTGCAATAAACTGAACCCGCAGTTCGACCACAGTTCGAGTAGATAGGATTATTTTGATTGTTACTGTGTGGAGTGATATTGGAAAGATTTATGAACTGTGACTTTCGCCCTTTAGAAACAATTTAATTTTGCTGTGTTGTAGAGCAGTATAGGCATATTCACTAATTTATGGCGTGAAGCGGCCCGCACCCAAAGTTGCTGGGCTGCACTGTGTCAAAGGGTGAGAGGAAAACAGCACCATATCTATTAACATATGGTGCTACTTGATGCTGCTGTTTGCGATTGCACGCACCCTTGTGCCACAGTGTAAAAGTGTGTATGTTCTGTCAAGCCAATATGTTTGCCTGGCAATGCCTGGGTTATCTTTATACAGTAACCCTTAGCATCCACCTGGATCAACCCTTGTTTTTATCCTGATTTGCGATGAGCTTACTTTGAAGACACTTTAACACACATGGAGCTGAAGAGATGATTGAATTCCCACCCTTCAGCCTGACTTGACACTTCAACTTTTTTTTCTGAGGTAATGCAGGAAGTTTAAATGGCTGTGATCAGGGCACAAGTCCTATAAAAAGAAGTGGGGGGACTAACCAGGTTAGGCAGTATGCAACTGAAATCATGACGCATGCCATCACAGCGCATGATGTCACGACGCGTGACATTGCATGTGACATCACAGGAAGTGACCTCACTGGAAGTTACATCACAAGAAGTGACATTAGATATAAAGACCTCACACATATATTTATCAGGTATATCATGAGTACATTTACGCGCATTATGAGATTTAACAAATGAGATTTGGTGTTGGGGTTGTGCCAAAAAAGTGGCGCAATACTGATGCAAAATCTGGGCCTCAACTAATACATTTATTTTTTTAACCCTGCCACATAGAAATTGGCAACAAGGAGAAGCATGGTAGTAGATATGTTATGCTTAATTGGTTGTAAAGTCTACATTTTAAAATATTTGATTGGGTTAAGGCATTTGCTGTGAAGGTGCCCAGTAAATCTCAGGGAATAGTAATAATGGTGAGATAACTCTGGTGGTTCATGCACTTGCTGGATAGATCTGTGTTTTGTAAAGTCCCAGATTTGAATCAAAGTAGTAGAGAAGGTAAATGTGTATCCTGCAAAGCACATCATCTAACACGCAGATGACAGATTTGTATTTTATGTAGATAGAAAAATGGGTTACTGCTTTTAACACAGAGATCCTTTTGTTATCTGCAGTTCATAAATTGTAATCCTTCGAAAAGACCACAGTGAGGTGTGAAGGACATGTGACTCCTACACCTTATAACCCTCAATGTCTCCTGTAACTCATCTTGTACATTGATTTACACATGTACATGATTTATTGTCAATGTATAATGTGTATGTTACTTAAAGAGCTCTGACACCCTGCGTTGGGTTGCATAGTGCTTTAAAATAAATAAAATAGTGCTATTGAAATTGTTATTTGTGTAAATACTGGGACAGACCAACACACCTGAAATTCTTACAGTTCATGCATCTCTTATATACAGGGACTGAACAAAGGCAAAAGCTGCCTCTCTTAAGTACATGTGAAGAGATAACAATCTGTGTGCCTTTGTTTCCCCTCAGTGGCATTTACATTTAAGTGTGCGGTTCCAGGCCGCCTCCAGTCAGGCGCCTTAACTTCGGCCCAACTGAAGGTGAAAAAACCCTCCCAGCCTGCACGTTGCTGCTGGGAATCAAAAGCAGACAACGTACAGGCGCTGCTGAACGTGTCCCGGTGTCTGAAAATTACACCGGTACAAGTGCAGCAAATTTCTGTTGGGCCCTACTTCTTGGCAGGGGGGACGGCATCCACCCTGTGAAACGAGTGGGTAGACGCTGTGTACCTGCGTGTACCCCCGACTTGTGCCTGCTGTGATTCATTATTTTTAGTGATGAAATGGAATGGAGATTCATAACGTACCCTACCAATATACCTGTGTTTGGAGGAGGATTTATGTTTGGTGATACTGTGAGGGGAGGGGAGGCCACGTGCATGGAACAGGAGCAATATGAAAGTCGGCGCAAGACAAGAGACCGTATTGTTGCAGCCCTATTCATTCAGTACATGTGCAGGAGCTCAAGACCCATTGGCATACATGTGTGATGCCTTCCAATCCTCGGTGTGGGTATTTTGTCAACAAAGACAGAGCCGGGGCATGGCCTGGAGCCTCCCGAAGCAGGACGTGCAAGAGGGAACTCTGGTGCCACCGGCCCACAGAGTCAATAATCCTAACAACGGGGGGTCACAACGGACCCCCAACTAAATTAGCAGGGGCGCCAATGCCCGGGCAGGACCCACAGAGGCTCTCCACCTCACTCCGGGAAAGTCTGCTGCAAGCAGGGAGAAGGAGTGAGAGCTGTGCAGCCTCACCTCAAAATGGCAGCGGCCACCCTGAGTTGCACACATTAGCTCAGATAAGGCCATGGAAGCAGTGGTGCAGTAGGAGCCCTTAGTCCAGGAGCACCAGAGATGGCTGAGATGCCGAGGTGAGGAATGGAATAGTGGAATTGTTCCTCGCCACAGGTGGGGCAGCTGGAATAACCGGGCCAGAGAACGGGATCACCCAAGCCCTGGATGAGAATCAGACAGAGGGCCATAGAGATGACCACACATGAGCAGCTGCCCAGGGGAGAAAGTTGCGAGGAGGGGCAGACACGGACACTGACGATCCTGTTTGGTGAGTGCCACTGGAGAAAGGGATGGGGTGCTCTTGCCCTACGCGGTGATTGGGTGCCCTATGTGGGGGCCAATGCATGTCTCCTGCCTGCTTGCCCTCCAGGACGCAGCTGGGGTGCTGGTTGTAGCCAGGGGGGGTGTCACAGACCACCCTGGAGTGGCATGTCTGCTGTGGGATGGCCCTGTGCCCGCAGAAGACAATGAGGCATGAGAACAGCAGGACGGTGAGGAGGTCTGTGGTGAAGAGACAGCCCGAGACCTGTGTGAGGCCTGGAAGAGGATAGGTGCAGCCGGCACCTCGCAGAGGGTACAGCAAGCTGCGCAATAAAGATGGGACACACCATAGGCTCACAGACGACTCCCCATGGGGGGCAGGAGTGCTCACCTGCCAGCCAGCCAGCCAGAAACTAGAGACCAAACCCTTGAGGCTCATACCATGGCAATACTAGCTGCCATAAAGGTAACTGAGACTTCTCTGGAGCACAAGATATAGACAGTGACCCAAGAGGTGGGATTGCTGCCAGCGTACCATAAAAAACTGGTTGAGAGGGTTGGGCCATGGAGCAGACCATCACACAACTGACACCCATGGTGAAGGGTGCCCAGAACCGTCTTGAGAAATTGGAGGCAGACAGTGCGGCGCTGGCCACAAAACTGGCTGACCTGGTGGTCTGATCATGCCACAATAATGCCCAGAAAGAGCAGAGGACCCATCACCCGAGCTATATGTAGGGGATTGACTAGGTGCTGGATGGCCGGTACTCCAAATTATTTACAGTGAAACAGGCACATCAGGTATGGCCCGGTCCCATGGACATTGGCAGCTAGAAGGTGGGACCATAAACTTCTATTCTGATTATGCCATACAGTTCCAGAAACATAGAGAGACATATATCAAAGTCATGAAACACTTGAGAAGCCTGAACCTTAAATATGCACCGCTCTTTTCTGCCAAGCTGCATGTATTGGACAACCAAGAAGCCAATTTCTTTGAAACAGCAGCTGAGGCACTGACATGGCTAGAGGACAAGGGTCACCAGATATCTGACCCCACAGATGGCAATGAAGATGATAACTGGAGAAGGCAGGGTACTCGACGAGGGCGCAGAAACAGACGAGGGGCAACCCCCATGAAAACGCAAGCTGAGACAAGAGAGCCCAGCACTGAACCACATGGACAGGCTGGGACACCAGTTAAAAAGGGAGCGACAGACGCCTCAAGCATTGGGAGGGTGGGTAGTTCAAGGCTCACTGCACAAGGTAGTGGGTAGAAAGGTTGGTTTAAAGGGGGGGAAGGGGATCAGTTTTAGCATCAGACAGCAGCATGCAGGACAAACATGAGGGCAGACAGACTCTGACCACCTAATGGCATGTCTTCTGGAATAAAAAACACAGCGCCCCAAAACACGGGGGGACTTCTTGATTCTCTCTTGGAATGTCAATGGCTTGGGCAATAGTATAAAACGGGGAATCGTGACAAAATTCATAACCAGACATGACCCGGACTTAGTCTTGCTGCAAGAGACACATTTACTCTGCAGCAAATGCAGATTCCTTAGCAAGGGGAGATACATAATGGTGGCACATGCAGGATACACATCAGGCTCTTGGAATGTTGGTATCCTGATCCATAAAAATGTTCCCTTCCATATTCCATAGAAATGGGTGACACCGGACAGCTATCAGACTGCAGTTGCAGGCACATGAAATGTCTTCTCCCTGTCCCTTCATCGTGGTACCTCCCACCTGGGCTGCAAAACACCAGACTTGGAAAACTGGGTGAATGGCTGTTAACCATAAAGTACGCTTTTACAATTATAGGGGGAGACCTCAGCTTGACAGCGCAGGGAGACAAGGACAGCAAGGACAGGGTAACACAGACCCAGACCATTCCCAAGCCTGATACATGGTTAGTGGTCTTCCTGGGTGCCATGTGGATGGGAGACCTGTGGCGGGTCCAACACATAGATCAAAAACAATACTCATATACAGCTAACACCATGCAGTCTTTGGTAAGGCTGGACTATCTCCTAGTCCTCCAGCAACAAATCAGGTGGTACGGCAAAACGCAATACCTGCCCAGAGGTATCTCAGACCATGCTCATGACCTTCCAAACCTGACAAGGGGGTTTGAGGACATGCTGGAGACGCGACCCATGGAACCTGTTGGCTGGGACACCCAGAAATGCCTGACGGAGTCCTCCAAAAGTTACTTTGAGGATAACAAGGTGTCGGTGGACTCAGGAGTGGTCTTGTGGGAAGCATACAGGGCAGTGGTTCGTGGGCAATTGACATCCCATACTGTGGGGAAAAAAGGAAGCAGGAGCAAGAATATTGAGACTTGGAGATAAAACTGGTGCTGAGGGAGGCAGAACACATCAAATTGCCAAAGCCGGAATTGGCGATCCAGATCGAAAAGGCTAGATGGGACTACCACTATCTAGCGAAGCATGGGGCTAGGTTTCGCAATCAGGTGAAACAAGGGCAGATTTATGAGCATGGGAACAAGGCAGGGAAACTCCTGGCCTGGTTAGCGTGGAGAGTGGAGGGACAAAAATTGATACATAGATTGGGAAGGAGGGACAGAGTGATGGTGGAGACGCCGTCGAGCTTAGCGAGGGAGATGGCGACACACCTGAGAGAAGTGTACAGATAGCACGCACCGTGCTATGAGAAGGAGTTGCTAGACTTTGTCTGAGAATACCCTACCCTTACATTGGGAGAAGTGACTCAGGAAATGTAAGAAGCCTTGATGTCAAACTCACAGATAGCACTGTGGTCCTAACGGCTTCCCTCCAAATATTTTTCAGAGATTCCATGCTCAGATAGTGCCTCACTTGGAGGAGTTGTTCAGGGGCGCCAGATGAATGGGAAAACTGCTGAATGATCTGCACCAAGCCGTGATTGTGCCAATGTACAAGGCGGGGAAGCCACTGGAGTACAGTGCAACCTATCGACCTACCTCGCTGCTCAACGTGGAGGTAAAGGTGTTGGAGCGGGTTCTCGCAAGCCGCATTTTGCAAGTAGTGGAAACCCTGGTGACAGCCGACCAGTCGGGCTTCATGCTACATAGTGACGTGCCTAGCTCAAAGAGAGAGAATTAGGAAACCAGCAGTTGATGCTATCCTTATACGAGGAAAAAGCGTTTGACTCCATGGAATGGCCTTATTTAATGGTGGTACTGGAGAGAATGGGATTTGGATGGAATTATCCAGGGTGGATCAAACTACTCGATTAAGATCCTGTAGCCAGGGTGCTGATAAATGGCACACTGTTGGAAGAAATATCAATAGAAATGTGGACACCGCAGGGATGTCCTCTACCCCCCTTGCTGTTTGCGTTGACCTCAAACTGCTTGCTTTTTGAATCAGCAGTATTGCTCAAATCCGAGGCCTACAATGGGACCTAGACTGGGAGTATGTAATATCCCTATGTGCAGATGAAAACCTTCTTTATCTGGTGGACCCAGGCCACTCCCTCAAGTGCATATGTGAGATTCTGAGGTTCTTTGGGGTATACACAGGGCTCCAGATTAAATTGGTGGCCTCTCGCATTGCAGTCACCTTCCAATTCAATGGGTACCAGCCGGAATCAAGTATCTAGGTATCTATATCATGACTGAATAGGAACGGTTCTATGGGGATAACCTAGGTAGGATCCTGGAGGCATATAGCCAGGGCCTGGGCTATTGGAGGAGCCTTCCGTTTATCACTGATGGGCAAAGCAGCATTGTACAAAATTATTTATTTGCCCAGATTCCTTTATGTACTCCAAAAGGCACCCTACGCCATTCCAGGTAGGGTTTTCCAACAGGTAGAGGAAGTCACTCGTACGTTGCTTTGGGATGGGGGTCCTGTGGATTCCCCTAGTGACGTTGATGAGGAAAACATGGGATAGGGGCACAGCGCTGCCAAACCTGAGGCTGTACTACTGGGCAGAAACACTTGTGGTAGCAAATGTCTGGGTTTTCTTGCACCAGCGCAAGCCATCCGTCCTAGCAGATAAAAGGCCCTTAGAACTGGAAGTCTATCTCTGTCACCATTACTAGGGGGAAGGGAGAGGCAAGGGGTCTCCCCCCACCGACAGCAGTTGTGATGGACACCTGGAGGAGGGTGGTGCGAGCCACGGGCTGGCATGTGAAGATAACATTGATAACACCCCTCTGTGAGTTGGAGGCATTGTGGGATCTTTGGGTGATTGAGGACCCCCAAAAAATGGCACCTACTGGGCATCCCAGTGTTGGGGGATGTCTGGAAGGAAGGTCAGTTGAGCCCCTTCACAGAACCATGGGCTGAATATGATGTGACGAGCAGTCAATACTTGAGATACCAGTAGGTGCAATACAGCCTTAAGAAACATGACCTCCATTTGGAGGACCCACCAGAGGAATCCCCCTTGAGTACAGGATCCTGGTCTCTCCCTTGCACAGCCACGCTATATCACTGGTCTGCACAACCCTCCCGGCTCACAGTCTCCCCCACTGGACTCACTTAGACACAGGTGGGATTGGGACCTAGGCAGACAAGATAATGATGCATGGGGTGAGGCCTGCCGCTACCCTCGAGTAGTGGCAATACAAGTGGTCTTCCGCCTGGTACAGCCAAAATTGTTACATAGAGCATACTATACGAGGGTGACTATACACCAAATGGGGCATTGTGAGACTGACCTGTGCCTGACAAGTTGTTGAGGGAGAGGAACCTTGCTCCATACCATGTGGGATTGCCTGCCAGTGATGAGGTACTGGGAAAGGGTCGGAGAGAGGACATCAGGAGTAATGGAGATACAATTGCACCTCATGCCTCAGTTAGTCACTTTGATTATCTAGGGAGAGAAAACACTGGAATGATATGCATTGCTCTTCTGCTATGTTGCCCTGGCATTCGCCAGTTGGGACATACTCAAAGGATGGAGCATCCCTATTATGCCCACAGTGCAGAAATGGGGAACAAACCTGCATTGGTTTATGAGGGTGGAGGAGCTTGTTTATAAAGCCCCCGGCTGCCCTCGCAAAATTGAAAAGATAAGGAACCCCTGGAAGAACGAAGAGCCATTTAGTTAATGGGGAATTGGTAGCCTTAACTGACTCTTCAATCCATCTTCAGAGGCTGCCTGTCTGGACAAGTCTCGGGTGGGTGGGAGGGGCTTGTTGTATGTTGTACATTACAAATTCTTGTAAAAGGTTTTTATAAAACATTGCTGGCCGATAGTAGTGAAGGGTCTGGCCTCCAGTTTCTCCAACACAGGTGAAATAAAAATGAACAAAACCCTGATTATTTAAAAAACTCAGTTAGGTCGCATCTGACTGAATACTACATATAGATATACGGGTCAAAACGTCAACGACCTATACTGATTCACCTGGGCAACATGACTATAGTCAAACAAAAGAAATGGATCCTTGTACTTCGACTATTTTAACTGTGCATGGAGTCCCTTGTCTGAGATATATCACTTATGAAGTGGTGTTAACTGACAATATGTACTTCACCTTCTCAGAAAAAACATTATATGCTTGTGTGTTAATTAACTTCACAAAGTAATTGATTTGCCTATGAGAGGACTGTTATCCAGCCTCCACTTAGCCGATAGCCAGATGCTTCCTACTTTAGACATCAGCATACCATCAGCTCTGATTACATCAGTAATCTCAAGAACTTACTTAATTTATAAAATCAATGGGAGCATTTAAACTCAAGAGGATGTGTTTGGGGCTTTTATCTGCAGGCTCTGTGTTCCTGAGAGCTATGTTGTCAACGTAGGGGAACATTGCAGGTGGTATTACTAGTATTTGGAAAATCCTGTGTAGAACATGATGAGAGAGTAAGGATGGCTTTGAGAAAGTTTTGAGAAAGTTTAGGGACAGTGAGGCATGAAAAGTGGTGATTTGGATGTGAAGAAATGATCTAGGACACTTAGTTACATCTAAATGGGTTGAGACACAAAGAGAACTTGTTGACATTGTAAAACTAATTGCACCTAAGTAACAAGGATGACCTACACTCTTTCCTAGGTATAGCTAATTGTTATAGCAAGTTTACGGAGTATCTTGCAAGGACATTTAACATAAGAAAGTGTTGAGTTTGTGTGGGATGCATTGTGTAAGAAGCAAGAATGAGTTTTCTGATTTTTTTTTTTTTTTAAACAGCACACCAAATTTTGGGGCATTTATACCAGGGAGAAATGTAATAGCAGTGACATAGGAAAGATCGAAAGGTTTGCGAGCTGAGCTTTTATAGAATGGGAAAACTGCTGAGGACTTAATTGCATCTACATCCAGATACTTGCATAGTTCAGAATTAAACGAATGAAACTATTTAGTGATCGATAAAAAGTCCCTGATTGCAGTGGCGGCCGGTAGGGAACAGTGGCGGGAGGAAGGGGGAGGTGGGTAGAAAATAAAAAAAGAAATAAAAAAAGAAAACTTACCTCCTCTTTGCGTCGCCAGCGCACTGCTTCTCCGCCGCCTCTCCTTCGTCGCAGGAGAAAGCACCCGGGTTCCCCTAAGCCAATCACAATGCTGCAATGCAGCGTTGTGATTGGTCTGAGCACCATGATACGGAGCTCAGATGGGGACAGGGAGCCTGGGCATGTTCCCCACCAGGCTGTGTAATACAGACTGGCGGGGAACATGCAGAGTGCGCAGGACTGTTTGGCCGGGCCAAGACGGCCAGCCAAACAATCATGCCCACTAAAAGTGTGCTCACCACTCCGCCCCCTGGCCCCTGCTCTGGCCAGCCCCACTCTCTCCACACCTAGGAACAGGAAAAATAAAATGATAATAACGTCCCATTAATATCATTTTATTTTTCCTCTGCACTGCTCTGAAAGCAGTGGACTGACGCTCCTGGCCTTAGCGGAGGAGCCGCCCCTGCCTGATTGTACATTGGGTGGTGGGCAAGATCAGAAACTTCCTATAGGGCACTGTCTTCTGTTTTTCACCAAAAAGGGTTTAGAGGCACTGTCTAGTAGAATAAGGAGTTGGGTAATCAGTTTAAAAGCATTTACTTTTGATGTGGAATATATTCCTGGAACTAGGAATAAGTCTGCACATTGCTTGGCTAGGCTTGTGGATGAAGCTGGTGGTGAACAAGGTGCAAGAAAAATGTTAGTAGACAAGAATCAGTTTTTAGGAGAAGATCTGTGTGATCACAGAGGGAATGATTGCAGAGGATGAGGGGTGAAAAGCTTTGGAAATTGATCAAAAGGTGTTGTTCAAGGAAGGTTGGAAGCTTGAAAAGTCATGTGGGATCAAGAGAAACCTTTCTTGGCTGCCAGTGAGGACCTGGCAGAGGTTAGGTTCTATTTGTTCCAATGTTGATTCCCCCAGTGATTCTGAAGGAAAAGTCCATTGATCTCACACATGAGGGGCATTTTGTTATCAGTAAAACAGGCTAAGGCAAGATTGATTTTTTGTGTCCAGGGGTTAAACTTCTACTGCAAAGACTGATGAGAGATTGTCTGGAGTCCTAGTACTAAATACAAAGAAACCACTAATACACCTCTGCAAACTTCCTGCTGGGCCATGGGAGGAGGTGGCAATTACATTGTAGCGCCATTGATAGGGCAAGAGCAGCACTCCTCATCGACTTATGGTGGTTGATCTATTTTTGCAGTGTCTAGTGATAAAGTGTGTTAGCAAAATTAGAACTTGTGGTGTTTTGACATTATTAGAGGATGTGTTCTTGAAGCAGGGTTTCGAACTTTTAGTTTCACTGATAATTGTGTGTAATTCTGCTCAAGAGTAATGCAATCTTTTCTTGAGTAGCAAGGAACCAAACATCGTGGATGTGGTCCTTATCACCTTGAACTATCGATGTAGTAGAAAGGATCACTAAAACTCACAAAGAGCACATTCAACTAGTTGGAGTGCGTGGCTTGCTTTGTAAAGAAGGGTTGAAAAATCTACTTGCTACCTACACATTTCTCCACATCAAGTTACAAGCTAATTTCCGTTTGAGTTATTTAGAGGTAGAAAGTCTAATAGTAGATGCGTTCCTGGATGATGAAATGACAAAATGGGTGGATAAAAACTGATATGATTGATACTTGGCAAGATAAAGAATAGTATTTACAGAAAAAACGTGAAAAGAAAAATGAACAAAGGCGGCTGTGTAGAAGTTACAGTTGGTCAGACAGATGTACCCCGGCACTCAACAATATTACTACAACATTGATTTTTTTAAATTGAAACACAAGATCTATGTATTCTATTGATCGCTCAAATCACAGGATATGACAATATTTGGATTTGTACTGGGGTTCTCTCAAATTTTATAATCAGTGTGACATTTAGTCAATACATACTGTACATATATTCATACAAGAAAAAGATTTTTTCAAAAACATTTAATGTTTATACAGTTATTTTTTCAAGGTCCAGTTCTTGTTGCTGGAAGAACAGAATAGCACGGTGAAATAGAGACATGACAGCCGACACCTGTTTCATTACATTCGTAACTTCTTCAAGGCTTAGCTACGTAAGCCAGTGTGCCACGAGACAGTGGACTCATCTGAACTTAGAGGCATACAACGTATTTTGACGACAACCTTGCACAGATTAGGAATGGAGGACTACCTATTTGGAGAATCGACTCATGAATTGTGATGAGTTCATGCCCATATCCTACGCTCTCTCTGCCTAGCACTTTAATGCTTGAGAAGTCTAGACCACATCAACTGCTGAAATAGTTTCTCCCTGTGGCTCTTCCACGACGTTTGAAAGACATCAACAGATTTCAAACAGCACATATAAGGACTTATTTCTTGGCTACTCTTTTTCGTTATGAAGACGACACGACATTGGTGGATTCTCTATGAACATTTGAGGATCGCCCCCCTTACGTAGCTAAGCCTTGAAGAAGTTACGAATGTAACGAAACACGTGTCGGCTGTCATGTCTCTATTTCACCATACTATTCTGTTCTCCCAGCAACAAGAACTGGACCTTGAAAAAATAACTGTATAAACATGAAATGTTTTTGAAAAAATCCTCTTCTTGTATGAATATATGTACAGTATGTATTGACTAAATGTCACACTGATTATTAAATTTGAGAGCACCCCAGTACAAATCCAAATATTGTCGTATCCTGTGATTTGAGCGATCGATAGAATACATAGATCTTGTGTTTCAATTTAAAAAAATCAATGTTGTAGTAATTTTGTTGAGTGTCGGGGTACATCTGTCTGTCTAAAGTTTAGCACGGCAATCTTTTCGGAGAACCTTGCATCAACACCCAAGGTAGTGGGGTGTTTCTGTTACCCTGATTGGCACTTAAACTAATTCTTTTTCATACTTGGAATTTGCCAACACGCTGCCCACCTTTACACTTCTTTGTTCTTCTGATGTGCGACTGTCTGTGCCACCACTACCCCCTGTCTATTTTATAAAGTTACAGTTGGTGATTGGGTGAAAGTGAAAGTCCTCACTGGAGCTGACAAATGGTAATAATACACAAACCCATGAAAGTTGTTAAACTCATTTGTATTTATTGAGACAGAAAATCCCCCTGTATGGTGACAAATGTGTACCCCTACCCTGAGTGCCCCAGCTGCATGGATATCCGGACCCCTTATAATGAGTAATGACTTTTGATCATGAGTGGACACAGATCATGCATGTGTGCCATGATCTAGGCCTGCCTCATGTTAATGCGGTCTTGTTGGACAGTGAGTGGTGCACCAAGCACTACTATCATGATGGTAGAGAGTTAAGTGACATGAGCACATGGTGCAGCATACTCGGTTTGTGTTTCATAGTGATTAGTAATGTGAACAAGCCTTTTTCATGTATCACAGGAGTGGTGCCTAACTCACTTTTGGCCTATTTAGATTATGTGTAGGTCGGGCAGCACATGACACACTTTTGTGCCTGCTGGGGCGTGAATGTACCTGTGTATGGTATATAGCACAGAGGCTATTTGAAAACACAGGGCCCAGAGAGGCTAGGAGAGATGGACACTGCGACCCTAGAGAGGTCATGTGTATTGCTGACATTCCTGAGGGCTGAGGTGGGAGCACACACTGAAGAATTGGGAGCAGAGCATCCTCTATGCACATCAAAGGTCTCTTTGATTCTAGGAGAGTCAGTGGAACCTGGGCTCATCATCAGGGAGATGGTAGGACTGACAGGGTAGGCACTGTGGGCCTGAGAATCTTGATATAACGGAAGTCTTAGGCCTTTGAACCTTTATGATACATATTTCAGTTGAGGTTGAGAGCCAGGTGTGATCCCAGTGATTTGCTTGACCTGTTTGGTGGGTCAATCATAATTGGAGCCACTGCTGCTGTGGTAGACAGTCCCTTTGATAAAGGGCAGTACAGAGAAGACAGCACTTAAAAGGAGCTTACACACCGAACAGGAATTTCAAAGGAGCAGACACTAAATCACATATGGATCTGGAGTTGGATTATAAAGTTGGGAGCATGAGACCCACAAGTTGTTCAACAACACTGTTCATAATGAGAAAGGAGAAAGAAGATCGCCAAGACTTCTAGCTGCTGGAACCATGACTCAAAACTAAGTTCTGCTAGTCTCCCTACTGGGTGATGGGCTATCATCCAGGAAATCAGGACCACTTTCTCTGACCCTGGTGAGCCCGTCTTCTGCCTACCTGCCAAGACCAGAGAACTTAGTGTGGAGGGGAGTGCCTGGAGGGAGTGAGGCCCAGTGGGGATCCTGGCGAGTGGATCCCAGTGAGTGAAGTGTGAGTTGCCCAGTCTGGTAGGGACCACTGCAGGAGTGTAGGCTTCCCACCCGATCGTGCCAATGTTGTTGCCCTCAATGCGACCATGAGGGGGGGGCTGCCATAAAGTGTGAGCAGTCACCTCTGTGTGTGTGTGCCAAAGTCGGTGGACCACTGTGAAGTGTTGGCCCTCACCAGGAAGGGGGCCTCCATGAAGACAAAGCTGGTACCCCGGTGATGTCTAACGTCAGTTACACTCCAGTGTGACCAGAGGTGGGCCAATGTGAGTCAGTGCCAATCCTGTAATTCATCGTGCTGAGGAAGCTAGGAGGAACACTTAACGATTGTCGCAGAAGCCAGGCAAGTATGCCCATTGCAGTCAGCCTTAATTAACTCCTGGGTCCCAGTCTTCTGTGATCACAGACTATCATTGGCACTATTTCTACTTAAAACTTTTAAAATTCATATCTCTGGTTCCCCTTCTTTGATTTTTGTCATTTTGGTGTCATTTTGTTTACTAAATGTCATTATATTCTTCTAATTCGGTATGGGATTTTTATTGTATGGCACTTTGACTTTATTCATGTTTAGGTGCTGCATAAATACTTTATAAGTTGTCCTAAATTAAGCCTGTCTACTCTATGCCTTAGATACCAGAGGTTAGCTCAGTTTAATTTAGTTACTTAGATAGTTCACCCAGACTCAGGTTGTGATTGTTCCTTGAAGTGGGCAGTCACTCACTTGAAATATTAGTCCAGTTTCATATGCTATTATTCACTATTATTCACCGTTTTGTAATGTCCTGACTCTACCCAAATCACTGCTATGTAATCTGTGTATTTGTGACTATAATGCTTGTGTTGCTTCTACTTATGTTTGTCTCCTATATGTCCAACCTTCATCCAACAGATTTCAGTTTCAAAATATCAATGCCATATAAACCATACATATTTGAAACAACCCTTGACTCCAACCTGCGTACAACCTGGCTACAACACACAAAACATTGGCTAAGCATTGCATTCTTGGCAACATCTCCAATCAAAGGTCCTGGCACCATTAGACACCCAACACAACTCTAGGTATATAGGGCCTCATTTATAGCATGTGGGCATCTCACCATGTCCATTGGTTCAGCAAATGGCCCACCTCTGCCGCTCCCAGAAGCGGACCACTCACCATTGCTGCAGCAGATACACTTAAGAATAAGATAAATGCTGAATGGGCTACCATGTTTTTTTCTGACCAAATACCCATTTTAATAAAATATCAATAAACTAGATGCACAGGGTGTTTTCATATTGCACTTGAGGGACATTGTTTTTTTTTCTTTCTGAGCTCACCATGCCTCTCATGGCTGACCTGGGCATGGAAAACCAGTGAAGGTTGAATCTTATAGGGTGCCGTGAACATTATTTTGCACTGGTTGTCCTGTGGTAGACGTGTCGCAAGTTAAATAGTTTCTGTTGAGGGAACCGGCTGAGGCTTTGACTCCCCCAACTGTTAATGAAGCATGAAAGACTTGAGTTTTGTGGGGCAGGAACATCACCACTTTATAGAGTGCACCTGTCTGCCATACTCTAAATGAGGTCCTTAGTTATCTGAGTGTTTGCCATCTTAATGGTACATATTTTTAAGTTTTTCTGCCACATTCCTATCCCACCAGAAATCGACAACCATCCTGAAGAATTTCCCTTAAATATAAAACACCCACGAGCACAGAGAATGGCACATAATGGGCATAGCATAACCTAATATAAGATAAAACAACACAACATTGCAAAACACAACAGCATAACATAAAATACCCTATCAGAATACAGCAAAAATGGTTTAATTACATTTCCATTAAATAAGAGACTCTTCAGTGTTTAATTTTGCCTTAAGGGAAATATGCGATAATAGTGTCCTAATTGAAGCAAATTATTAATTAAACTGTTTTAATCTCAGGGCATATTTTACACAGAACTGTACCTACCTTTTGTCAGTGCAAGCCAGCCATTCAAAGAGATCTGTGAGGAATGCAGAATGGGTTAGTTTATGAATTTAAACAGCGACGACAATGATAAATACGTTTAATATGCGACTAATTAGAAGAATAGTACATTGTCCTAAGGGTAGTGTCTCTGAATCATTCAGTAGTGCAGACGTAGGCCTGAAAACAGCCGCCCCGAATTTCAGTGTGATTACTTTTCATTTTTGTCTTTATGTTTGCATTGCACTTTACATGTATCCACATTACAAATTTGCAGCACAGTGTAAAGTTGTGGGCCCTAGGCCCACATGCTATGTAATGATGGACACAGACAGTAGTAATGCTTATTTAACTGGCCACAAGCATGTACACTTGGGCAGTTTTATTAACAGGCCCACGTCACTCGTGATGCCTGTGTTGGATGGATGTGGGGTGTGTGGCCAGCACTCAAGGGAGTGGCTGGTAACTTTGTGCCTGCTGAGACACTAGAACACATCCAGCAGGACACTACATTCCTCCCAAACTTTATTAAAACAAAACAAAGTCCAACCTGTTGGAAGAAATTAAAACAACTAAAACACCAGAGCCTTGAGAGGCAGTCCGCAGGACCACAGTGGCCAGGTGCAGTTGGGAGCACCCGGGCATCTCGACACATGGCCATAATTTAACCAGCTACCACTGAGCACGAACACTGTGTAGACGGAGAACGGATTCTTTAAAAGCCTGTCCGCTGGATCAATGTCCACTTACGCACTGTTGGATAGGCTTGCATGCTCTCGTGGTGATGCTGTTGGTGTCAAACAGTTCAAACATGGTGCATCAGGAGTGTCGGTGGAGTCCCGAAAACAGAGTCCTCTCTTGGGGGCATCTGGGCACTGTGATGGCAAGTCTTGCCAGGACTGGGATGGGGTCGACGATGCTTGGAACAATCTCTTCTGAAGCCCCGGTGCCTCCCGATACCTTGTCAGTGGAGCAGCTTCCAGACCATCTCTTGTAACAGGATACCTTAGTGCAGGAATGTCTTTGAGGTCCTTTTGCGGGGTTGCCATGGGACTGCGAGGACTGTGCAGGGCTGCTTGTGGGCTGCCTGGGGGCAGTTGCAGGATCACTGACAGAATCACGACGAAGTTGTTTGTGCAACCACCATGGCAGGTGACACAATGGTCGGTGTGCTTGCCAACAGGACACAGGGGCAGATGGGCTGTCAGATAGTCTCTGGACACTTGGTCTCTCACTTTGATAGTGGTGCCTCGGTTTCTTGGTGCTTTGCGGATGTAAGGCTCCACCCTGGTGATGAGTTGCTCCTTCGCTGGATTGGGTGATGCGCATTGCAATGATGATGTGGTTGCCATTAGACCTGGACAACAGGTGGCGATAATTTGCCTGGGGTGAGGATGACTGGAGGGACTTCACAGCCACATAGCACGGTATCTTTGCTGGTGCCACTCTTCTCCCTTGGCATTTGCGGTTGCAAGCAGAGATCCCATCTGGCTCAAACTTCTGACGCTCTGGAACTGAGGGTCGCACTGGGAAGTGTTGGAGGAGAGACGCAGTTTGCTCTTGTTGGCGGCTTACATGTAATTCTCCCATTGAGTTGTCTCCAGGGATGTAGCTCCGCCTTAGTGATTGTCTTGTGTCTGTGGGTGCACTCTGGTAGTGGTTTAAGTCATCATTCTTATCCCCTTGTTGATCTTTCCAGCACACCTGTGGTCGTTCCGTTCTTCAGGGTGACAGAATTGTCACTCTTCTTTTTCTTCACAATGTGGCATTGTGCGATTTTCTCTTCTCCATGTTGTGGTGGTGGCAGCTTGCCACTTGGGGATGTTCAGCTCTCCTCAAGCCTGTAATGGGCCAATGGGCGACGCTGGCTTAAGGCACTGTTGGGGGCACTTCCTGCATAGTCTCTGGCCCACTGCGGGGCGGTGCTTCTGCAGTTGAGATGCAGATGCTCTCTTTTCTGGATTCAGGCTACGCTAGGTCTCTACTCCCCTCTTTTCTCCGGGGAGTGCTGGGAATGTGCAGCATGTCTTTTGCAGGCACCTGGCTCGTTGTGTAACTTAATTTGTTTTAGTGAGGGTGCCCCTGCTCTTCTTACTTGCGGTGGTGGCCATTCACCACTAGGGGGCACGCAGCACTGCCTTCCTGACTGCGGTGGCAGAGGACAGCACTATGGGGTGCGTGTGCAGCACACAGTATTCTTTGTGGATTTTTAGCTGTCTAGCATGGCTTCTTTGCTGTGGTACACAGTCCTTCTCCTCTTCTGGGAAATAGGGAGCCTACTTGGCCAGTCTACAGGCTGTTGTACCACAATTGTCCACTAGGTGGGGGAAACATCCTTTACATCGCATGTGATACATCACATGCCATTACAATGCAGTCATTACAACAACTGCATTGTTACATCGCAAACCATTACAGCGCAAGTCGTTACAACGACTTGCTGTAGGGGACAGAAGGTGTTGGATTTAAAATCCAACACCTTCCCTACTGTTGCACAGACTGGAGTTGGAATAGTAAATTATACTGTTCCAACATCCAGCGCCCCCTACAGCAAGTCGTTGTAACGACTTGCATTGTAATGGTATGCGATGTTACAACGCAGTCGTTGTAACCACCGCGTTGTAATGGCATGCGATGTATCGCATGCGCTGTAACATGCCATATTCACTAGGTGGTACTGTAGCCACTTCTGACAGGCCAGGCCACGGCAGCTCTCCTCCACTGCGGGCCATGACAGATGGCGCCTCGGGCCTCCTTGCAGTCTCCTCTTCATGTGCTGCATCAGGTGAGGTCACGGGGTGCATTGCAGGCTCTGTACGCATTCCGGATGGCATGTCCCTTTAACAGTCTTAGCCTCGGGGCTGCTTCAGGTTTGTCACTATCATCGGGTGCGGTGTGGCAAAACGGCAACTAGGTGGTGCTGCAGCTGCAGTTTCATGTATGCAGCAGTTACAGAATCGGTGGGACTTTGCACCTCATGCAGTGCTTTGTGCATTAAGGTGCTGGGTTCTTCTCCATGCAGGAGTGGCTACCCTTGTTCCTGCAAGCAGGCTGCTGCAGGAGATCTCTGCACTTCCTGGCAGCCGCAAGGAGGTGACTGCCAGGGGAGCGTATTGCTCTCAGCGCCCGTCCTTGCCTAGGTGCTGGGCAGGTGCGGTCTTGTTTTGCTGTTCGTGCCACACTGTTCATGGGAAGTTCAGGGCAGTACAGGAGCTCCAGCATGAGGAACCTGCAGCGGTACCCGGTGCACAATTCAGCCTAATTGGGAAGGTGCTCCCCCTTTACTTTCTCACTGGGATGGCAGGAAGCAGGCGGGGCAACTTGCTGGCACCTTGGGGATGGACAGGAAGTGCGGGGTCACTTGCCCCTTTCACGCCAGTGACAATCAGTCGCAGGTGATGGGCGTGAGGCACGCCTTCCTCAAGGCAGTGACCGCCTCAGGCTCCATGCATCAGTGGTGAGGCTGGCGGGTAGTTACAGAGAACTCTGCAGGGTCTATATGTGCCGATGGACCGCCATGGCTGACATTGTGCCTTGCTGGAAGCAAACATGCGTGGCTCAGTTTGTTGGGAGAGTGCTACTCCTTTCTCCCCCTCATGCCTGGACAAATGGTGGCAGGTTGGGGTAGCTTATGGGCACTTCACCAGGAAGGGGCTTTGCATAGGCCCTGGCATACATTGATGTGCACGCCCAACGTCGGTGTCTTGACCGAGGCACTTGTTGCTGCTTGAGTGAGTTGCTCGCTTTGCATAGTCCCTCAGCAGGCAACCGGTAGCAGCAGCAAGGTCAGGGTTCACATCTTCTGGGGGTGATGCACCCATTTAATGGGCAGGCTGCAGCAGGGACCCCTATCATCCCTTCATGCACGGGGGTGACCTCCTAGGCGGCAAGGCATGGGGCCAGAACCTCTCATCGCCATTGTAAAGTTGTGGGTTCTAGGACCACATACTGTGGAAATAAGTGACACAGACACACTAGTGATGCTTAGTTAACTGGCCAAGAGCACGTGCACTCGGGTCCTTTTATTAGCAGGGTAACATAGCTCATGACATTTGTGTTTGATGGGTGTCAGGTTTGTGTGAGGCCAGCCCTCAAGGGTAGTGGCTGGTAATCTTGTGCCTGCTGAGACACTAGAACATGTCAAGCAGGACACTACACATAGATCTTTCTATAAAAAAGAAAGGTTTCTCATTTCCCCACAGAATCTGGCCATTATGAAACTTTCTCTCACACTGCGTATTCTAGAATTCCACTCATGTTTTGGACATTGTGGACGTGTCCTTAAGATATATATTCCTGCTTGCATTTATAATCAGAGGGCATGAGGGCAGAAACTTTTAAGAAAGATTAGTTGATTGGGGCAAAGTTGAAGAGCTGCTACGTACTTCAATTAGGTGAGGTAAGGGAGGAGGTGCATTTCGCCCCTAGTGTTGACAACTAAGAACTGAAAATGCTCGAAAATGCCTGTTTCTTGTGTGAGGTTCACTCCAGAAGAATAAATAGGAGACCTCATTTATGAGGCCCTATCAGCACTTTTGCGACCCCGGAACGTTACTTTTTTGACGTTCCAGTGGCGCAATGTGCCACCGCATATTTATAAGGCCACGTAAAGCCACTTTACGTGGCTTTTCATGACCTTATAAATATGTGCCCCTTTCACGCAGAAAATTGCGTGAAAGGGGCGTTCCATAGGTGTTCCTGTGGGTGTTCCCACGCAACACCCATGGGACCTGACACATTCCCAGATTTACGAGTCATCGTAAACCTGGGAATGCGTCATAACCTAACGCCACCCCAGGGGTGGCGTTATGGAGGCGCAACGAAGAGAAATGAAAAATTTCTGCTCGTGCTTTCATTTTTCTATGTGTGCCGAATTCTGCAGCACACATAGACAAAGGAAAGCGCCTGAATGGATTGATTTTGTGCAGGAAGGGTCCCTTCCTGCACAAAATCAATCATCCCCGCAGCGCAGGTACCCTTGCACCATAGTGCAAAGGTGCCCGCGTTGGCGCATGGCAGCCCATTGTGCGCCGGCACAGGGAAAAATGACAAGAATGTGCAGTATCATATAGATACAGCGCATTCCTGCCCTTTCCTTTCCTTTTGCCATAGGGCAGCGCAGCAGGGAGGCCTGCGGCGCTGCCCTACGTCAAAAGCCCATAAATAAGGCCCAGGATTTTTCCAGGGATCCAGAATTCTGAAAATAAATAAATACAGCGGTTGCTGTTTAATGAACGTTTTTCATTATTTTATTTTTTTTACATTAAATCGAGAGGACCAACACATGCGTTTTCTCAGGGTGGTGAGAGGCCCTCTGCACCCCAGTTATGGCTGCATTTCACTAGCGAGCCCTGTCGACACCTTTTAGCTGCTGTTTGCCCTGCTTCTACAACTGTTCCAGAGAGACTGGATGCCTGTTGGTAGTGACAGGCACAACTTATAGAGGCATACATTATGCTCATGGTGTCGCGCATTACAAAGAGGCCTATGGGAATCTTCCAAGCACTTAAAGCGCTGTCTTAACCTTGTCAACAGCAAGACAGACTGACCTTAAAGGTTACAGACTTCACATACCCCTTTCATATCCACTTTGCACAAACCATTTGGGAAGCCAGATACTTTTAAGTATGCCACCAAGACTTCATTCCTGTGCCCGGATGGACTTTTATTGCTTTTTGAGTCCCTAAGCACAGCTAATCAGTTTGCACATTTTTACAGCTTTGAACGCTTTCCATTGCACATTAAGTGAGTATCAAGACTGTCATTTAATGTAAAAAAAAAAAGTGTAATTGCTTTTTGTTCATTCGCATGGGCCTGTGGGCCCTGTAAAAGGGAACGCCAAAGATCCAGAAGGCAGTATGTATTTGAAGAAGATTATAGTTGAGCAGTTGGGAGCAGGGCGGCTAGCGAGCCAGCGAGGAATTGCCTAATGCTGATGACTCCTTACTAATTCAATCTTGGTTTAATTAAGTATATATTTCCTAGCACCAGAGAATCTGACGTTGGAGCTATTTCGTTGCTGGGAACCATTCTCTCATTATACGTTA
Source organism: Calotriton arnoldi (assembly GCA_963921515.1). Classification (NCBI taxonomy): domain Eukaryota; kingdom Metazoa; phylum Chordata; class Amphibia; order Caudata; family Salamandridae; genus Calotriton; species Calotriton arnoldi. Next base: position 281,588 of record CAWUFW010002137.1, read on the forward strand.
TGCAATCTTCCCTCTAACAGGAAAAGCCTCCCCATGCAAAGATCTCTGATATATATGTCTACAACTTGCACTGCCCCATTTCGTGAAATTGCACCTTATGTATCTAAAGCAGTACCTTAATGTTAAAAGCAAATAAGCACTTCTTTGTTTACAATCTCTTCTTCCAGAGCGAATTTTATTTCCAAAACACGCACTTTTAATGCTTGCATATTTTAAATGTTTTGACAAGGCACCCACATAGAACAATCCCATTTACATGTGGCAGAGTGCATACAATGACACTATTTCGCCAGCACTAGGGAAGTAGCTGAGACCATTTTCCACAAATGTAGGCAGTGGCAGGACCAGAAAACAAACAATGCTCTCACAGTCCTCTTCAGTGTCAGACCTTCCTAAAGGGCAATGGCGATTCTCCAATTAAGATGCAAAGAGAATCTTGATTTCATTAAAGACAATGGAGGCTACCATCATTTAATAACCTTTGATAGCTGCTCCAACATGCAGTCCTTTAAAGAACATTACTACATCGTAAATCATAGAATGTTCAAAGCATATAAGCATTCAGTGCACATAGCCTTCATCTTCTTTTTATTGGCCGCTCCTTAACAGATAAGTACCTTGCATTTTATGTGATATTCTGCAATTAGATTTCGAGCGCTTTGTTCTAGAATTTGGGTACTCTTGGACAGTGGCAGCTCCTCCGCTAAGGTGGAGGAGCGTCGCCCCACTGCTCCAAAGGAAAAATACAATGATATTAACGTATCACTATTATCATTGTATTTTTCCTATGGAAGTCAGTGGCTTGCGGGGCTGGGCTGTACAGGGGGAGGAGTGGTTTGCACTCCCTAAGTGCGCATGACTTCTTGGCCAGCACTCTTGGGCCGGCCAAGCAGTCCTGCGCACTTTGTATGTTCTCCACCAGGCTGCATTACACATGCCTGGTGAGGAACATGCAAAGCATCCCTGTACCCGTCTGAGTGCCAAACCACAGCTCTCAGCCTAATCACAACGCTGCTTTGCAGCGTTGCGATTAGCTGTGGGGAGCCAATCACAATGTTGCATTGTTGGAGTGTTGTGATTGGCTCAGGAGAGCCTGCTGCCCAGGTGCTTCCTACTGCTGCTGCCAACCAGGACTGGGACCGGAAGATGAAGAGGATGGAGGAGAGGCGGCTGTCCGTCCGTTTCAGGTAAGTCCTTTTAATTTATTTTCCCTTCCCCTGCCCACCATCCTCGCTGGTTGCAGCCGCTACTGCTCTTGGACTATTCTAGGTTATGGATGTACTCAACGGGACCTTGATGTTCTCCCTCTTTGGGGGTTGAAATTTGGGCTGAAGTGGTAGCCACTTCCATAGCCTCTTCCATATGTACCATATATTCCAGTATTCTGGTTGTAGTATTGGGACCTAAATGAGGCTTGGCTGGCAGCTGGTCCCCCCCTGCCAGCCAATCCAAAAATGTCTCTTAAGGCAAACACTCTGAACATATTATTTTGAGCCTTGCTGAAGGCAGTGAAGGTTGATACATATTTGCCTAGAGATTTGACAAAGCTTTTGCCAAGCAAAAGGCCCTTCGGGTCTCCAACGTCTTCTCTTGTTGACAAATCCACCAACTTTGGGTTTATTCTTAAATGTACTGCTTTGTGTCTCTCAGTGATAAGGTTAGCATTAGCATTGCCTAGCAAGCAGATGGTGCGTTGTGCCCATCCCCTCAAGAGTTCCAAGTTCACTCTTCCATCTTTACATTTGGCTTCCTCGGCCATGTCCAAAATGCGGGTGAGAGGTCCCAAAATGTCAAGTAGTTTGTCTTGACTCTGCTTAAGGCATTTCTCAATCCCTTTCCTTGGATCCTTTCTGGATTTGAACAAAAAGGTAATAATATCCAGATCCAGTTTGGAAGTGCTACAAGCCTTATTCTCTGTAGAGGGTCTTGGGCATTCAGCCCAGAGTAAGTTGCGGGTTTCCTCGTCCAAGGACTTCCTTACCCAAAATTTTAAATTCTTTGAAACGTGGTCCAATGGCCACCACTCCCCACTGCGTGGGTGGTTAATCTTTGTTGGATTGAACATTTCACAACCATGTGGGTCTCTTATCTTGGTGGACGTGGAGGCTTGATCAATGTCATCATCTAAACCTAAGCTGGGGTAGCTTTCCTTGGGGCAAATATATGTTCATCTCAAGTCATATCATTCTCATCCATATTCTCCTCTGGAGTTATTAATTTTTCCCTCATTTCTATTGTGCCATGAAGGTCACTCTTTCTCTTAATGATGCTATGGACAACTCTTCCTTCTGCCCCGTAAATGTGCCTTTGTGCTGCTCAGAGCACCACACTCTATTGTAGCGCTCGGACTACCAGCGCTGCAGGCAAGGTCTTGTGCCTTCTCCAAGTGTTTCTTTTTCTGGGAAACCTTTCCCCTCTTTCTGAGTTCAGAGGCAGAAGGGGAGTCCCCCTCAGAGAAAGAGAAATAATATTCCTCTGAGAGGGCGTCCCTCTTCCTCTTTGTTAATTCGGCTTCTACCGCCTCTTTAATCGAGGACCTAAGTTCCTCCTCCACAAATTTTTTAAGGGATTCCCCCAACCCACCCGTACTCTTATTTTGTATATTTGTTCTTTCCATCCTTTGCTGGAAGGGAAAACAACAATTGATGTTTAGCTTCTTATCAAAGCTAAACTGTTTCTTTTACTCAAGCTCGCCAGTAGATAGAGCTCTCATTTAGTAAGTGCGTGTATTGTAGTTAGAAATATACCAATTTGTAATGAGGGACTTTCTTTGCAGTACAACGATCATTAGCAAGACAGCTGACTGCAAGGAAAGGCTGGTTGCTAGACAACGAGCCTTGTAGGCCTCACGCCTGTTATAATTGCCAGACACAGTGAAAGGACTAAGACGCGCCTCCACGGCAAATCATTATGCCAGAGATCGCGCCTCAGTCCCTCGTCGCATGGCAAAACTTTAATTGTAAACAAGAGCCTTCGTCTCCCAAAAACGCGATTTAGTTATGGGAGATCGCAAGCACCAAAGCTATTTCCCCAATACAAGTCCAGTAAAGGACCAGTTTTAAACAAGCATTTGCAATGCAATCGGTCTCGCCTTTGGGACCTCATATGTATTTAGCTATGCAGCACATTAGCCTGGATGCTGAAACATCTACTGTTCTTTAACATGGTGGAAAGTAAGCACCAAACTGCGTGACACGCCAGGTATGGGAACACATGGAGAGAAATATTGCCTTTCAATGGGAAATGGTATAGTCCAAAGCTCTGTTTTTAATATAAAATCAGGGCCTTCGGTGGTCATATCACTGAAAATACAAGATTTAAAAAAAATATTATTGTCTACGGGTGCTTGTGGAAGACAATTTCTATGGACTGGAATCTAGAGTATGCTAAAGTGATTCTGGTATTTTACTGACCTCTGCTGGTCGTTTTCTATCAAGAAAGTTAAATAGAGGCAGTTGCCAGAAATATTAAAAAAGAAAGTCCCTCAGCAGAAAGCAATTCTGGTATTTTACTGACCTCTACTGGTCCTTTTTATTAAGACAGTTAAATAGAGGCAGTTGAACAGAAAAAAAAGTCCTTAAGCGGAAGCAGACAAGTCCTAGGGCTGATCTCTGGAGCCCACAAAGTACATACACATATATGTATATACTAATATATAAGTATATACTAAAGTATATACAAGAGGTCTCGAATGGTCGACCTAAAAATGACTAGTTGTGTATAATATTGAAATATAAAAAGATCATGCCGACTGGTTGTGGAACCAAAAACACATTGTCCGGAAAAGCAGAAATGCTAATATATTTAATATTTGACTACAAGCTATCCAAAAACACATTGACCAGAGAAGTGCCAGAGCACACAAAGTTTAATTGTAGCAAACAGACTCAGGCGCACGGAAGATAAAGTGCGAAAGCCTTGTTAACCATAAGCAATTTCTTTTTGTACAAATATGAATTAGTAATAAAGTGAGAGAGAGAATGAAGAGAGAGAAATAAGGTATAGATAGAGAAAAAGAGAAAGTTAGAGAAAGAAAGAGAGAGAGAGAAAGACATGCGAGATGGGCTGGGAAGAGGTCACCTTGGAGAAAAGCACTGGACTGCTAAGGATGCTTATTTTGTGATATTCTGAGGATATGTGGGAAAGGATGATGGAAGGAAGTTTCTGGTAAGATGGGTAGAGGTTGAGGCCTGAAACATGTCCGCAGGGTGGGGAGTGGTGATCCTGGAGAAGAATGTTTGACTGCTAAGGACGCTTAACTTGAGTGTGGTTTAGAAGCTGTGGGGAAGGATGAGGGGACTTCTTAAGAGATTTCTGCAGATTTAGGCTTTAGGTATGTTTGCTGGACTGGGGAGATGTCACCGTGCAGTAAAGCTGTGGCCTGGTAAGGACTGTTATTTTGTGGGACTGTGATGATTTGTACGAACGGATGAGGGGATGAAGCTTGCCCTTGTTCAGAAACCTCTATAGGTCCAGGCATTAGATATGCCTTGGGGTGGGGAGAGGTCACCTTGAAGGAGAGCTTTGGACTGCTAAGGACGCACACCTTGTGGGCTATGGCGATGTGTGGGAGAGGATGAGGGGAAGAAGCTTGTGCTATGGTAGTATGTTTGCAGGTGCAGGCCTGAGATATGCGAGCAGGGCTGGGGCGAGGTCTCTTTGCAGTAGAGCTCTGGACTGCTAAGGTCACATTATAATGAAAAAATAAGATAGGACCGATGCTTTTTCAAATTGTAAATCAACAAAACACATCGTCTTAAAAAACAAGATTTGCTAATTAACTGTGACCAAATAAAGGAGATTCGTGTTTTTAAACCAATTTAAAACGCCATTGCCATAGCAGCATAAATGTGATTATAGTGTAAACTATCACAGAAACAGAAGGTTTTTTTAATGCAGTTTTTATGTGTGGCATCAGGGTACATGTGTTAATGTACTTATGTGGAAGGTTTTTTTATTGTTTTGTAGTTAAGCGTTAAAAACACAAGCTGAAAATAAAGCTGTGCTGCACGTTTTGAAGAATGAGATGGTGTATAGGGAAAGGTAGAGAGAGGTGGAGATTAGTGAGAGAAAGAGTGAAGAAAGAGAAATAATGTTTAGATAGAGAGAAAGAGAGAGATAGGGAGAGAGAGAGAAAGCGAGAGAAACCAAGACATGTAAGGTGGGCTGGGGAGAGGTCACCTGACAGAAGAGCTCTGGACTGCTAAGGTCGCTTATTTTGTGGTACTTTGAGGATATGTGAGAGGAAGCTTGCGGTGTTATGTGCTGGATTGAGGCCCTAACATAGTTGCGCCGTTTCAGAGGCACAAATCCTACGTGCCACAAAGACAGGCAGGCCCTTTCACCTACATTAGCCCTCCCTTCACAAATAACGAGCAACAGAGGCTGTCCCTTATCTGACGTGTGTTCTGGGTGCAGAAGACCGTCCATCCTAAATACGTCATCTCTATGTCCAACAGTGACTAACCTACGTCACAACGAGTTCTTAGAAACAGACCCTTCAGCTCTTGGGATTTTCCCTAGCACAGGATTATTGATTTCTCCAAGAACTCATTAAATATGCATGAACCACTATTTCCTAAGGGTTCATTCCTGACGTCTTCCTCTGACCGACTTTACGTCAATACTAACATTCCAAGGCACCTATCAGGTATAAATATACCTCCCTTTGCCCAAGCAAACAAGAGGGGACCGAAACTTCCATGCCGACACTCTGACCTGAGACGCTGCAACCTGCGTCATGCCACAGCTCCAGCTTGCAGAGGTCCATCCACCCATCCTGGGGTGTCCAGCTCGAGATCAGGATGAAGTCCCACTAAGGTAATGGGGTTAGAATAAATCCTAGGGGGATTCTTGGCTCTCTAAGACCTACACACATGCTAGGTACACTTAGGTGCATCTAGTTAGGCATCATAGGGGTATAGGCTTTATCTTAAATGCATTCTGCATTTCATGTATGTGTTCATTACTATTGCACAATGGTAAAACTGTACCATGCATTTTTATTTAACTGCACTGCTGGCCATATTTCTCTGCTACTGTCCAACAGTTGTTGCAGCACATATTACCAGTACTAGAATAACAACTGTGCGATACATTTTATTGTAAACACACCCGACTGTTTCTTCTATGTACTTCTCTGAGATGAGTGACTGAATGAAAAGTAGTATATTGTTTCCACGATCCTGAGGGATCAGGGTTTTATGTTATGTGGTTGCCAGAAGCTATTCCCTTCTTGTTGTCAAGAAGTTTCTAGTGGCCTCTGAGTTAGCTGGTACACAGTAATTAACTTTAATATACGCGATAGGGGCATACAGACCTCAGTCCTATGCCAAGCCTATAGTGTATGTTATCCCAATGCGCAGAACCTATCAGGGAAATAGGAACTTCACTACAGCGGCACAGTAGTATATGTGGAGTTTGAAGCCTCAAATATGTCCCCTGGGTAGGGAGAGGTCACCCTGGCGATGAATTCTGGACTGCTAAGGATACTCACCTTGTGGGTGTTTGAGGGGAGGATGAGGGGAGAAAGGTTGGGCTATGGGAGGATGCTTGCAGGTCCAGTTTAATTATAAGAAACAAAAGCAGACCAATGTGCGCCCAGCTTGATAAAATCTAAATTACTGCTTGATATAACAAAGCAGGCTGGTAACCAGACACACTATTTGAATACTGCCTCTTGTCCCAGCAGGTCTGTCTCCATTGTGTAGCTCCCTTCCATTATGTATCATGAGGTGTGAACACTGCATAGTAAAGTGTGTGTAACATATACAAGCATTGGCATAGCCAATAGGTTTTGCCTTTGGGTCCTTATAAGTGTTTAGCTAGAGTTCTTGACTTAGCCAACGTGTTTAAGCTATGATGTAGAGCAGTGTGGCTGCTGGCAACTATGTCTGCCTGTTTTGAAACGAGAGAGAAAGAGTAAGGAGTTGTGTGTGTGTGTGTTGATAGCAAGATGGAAGTTGACGTCACTGAAGTAAGCAACAGCAAGAATTAGTAAAAATGAAGGAGGGAATAAATAGTGTGTGTTCTATTGAGAATAAATGTAGGGGATATGAATTGAAATAGAGGACGAGTGTTGGTAAATGTGAGATACAGAAAGAGAGAAGGTAGAAGAGTAGAGACTGAGAGGAAAAAGAGTAGTATACTGGAAAAGCATGGTGAGAGGATTATTGGAAAGAGACAGAGGAGAGAAAGTGGAGGAAGAGAAAGGGTGATAGAGGAAGTGCGAAAGGGATAGAAATGAATATTACGGATATTGTGAATTGTAGGAAAATATATGAAAATTAGCGAGAAAAGGAAAGTAGTGGAGGGTAGAATGTGAAAAGTTGTTGTGAAACAAATTGCGAACGTATTGTTTCAAAATAAAATAAAGAGAATGTTTGAGAACTAAAAGTGTAGGTAATGTCAGAAATAAAAATCTGAAATACTAGAGAAGAAATATGGTAGTTATGAAAGAGTGAAAGTTAAGTGGGGTGAATATAGTAGCTTAGCGGATGTGCACTAATAAAAATGCCTTTTCATAAGCTTGTTTTCGCTATTAAGGAAAACTGCACGCGTAAGCGGAGTCAAAAAATGTGTATAAATATAACCAGATTAAGTCATACACTTGTCATTAAATAACAAAGCTTGCTCCCTAAAACAAAGGCTGCTCTGATTGGACAGTTATAACGGAGCTTGGGCGGGGTTTGACACTTGCCTGTATATGGGGAAAAAAACGTGAATGCCGTGTGTGTTTCAGAGAAAATAATGCCATCAGCGTAGCGCGGCAATGAAAGTAACCAACTAACCAGTTTAACTAATTCATGGGATTTGAAAGCTTCATTCGCTTGGCAGGGTGTTCTGTGATTTTTGTTCTTGTTTTATTTAGCTGTCAATTGATAAAGTTCACATTTGTGAAGGAAAAAAAAGCTGTAGGCAGAGAGGGAAGAAGCTGTAGTATGGGCCGGGTTGGAAGGGGTTAAACAGCTTCAGCACTGCTTCCTGATAACGATCGAAACCGCAGCAGTAATAATGCACCAGACTGCATGCAGGGACTGCGTGCGCGTCCCTGCTCGTACCCGCGGCAATACTCCATGGGAGTGAACTTCTCAGGAAAGGTGGAACATGCACCTACCGTTAGCTATTTGCAGGCTACAATTTTTAAAGATGCACACAAAAGCCAATCCAAAGTGTGGGAGGAGTCAGACCCCACAAAGTACAGACAACAGCTAGACTAACAGCGCAAGCGCTGTATAGGGTCGCCCTAAAAAGGCAGCAAGTATGGTGCTGTGCCTTAGCAGACAGCTCAGCATTGCTTGAGGAATGAGGATACTGCTAGTGCTGTGCAGAGGCTGCTCTGAAACACTGCAATAGAAAACAAGAAGATTATGACCTGGCATACAGTGCAGTAAAGAGGTGGGAACGGGGAAAGCAACATAACATGGGAGGAGTGTGAGGACAACAACGGAGGATGGCAGGCAGGACCCCGAACTGCATGTCGGATTTGGTCGTGCTCAGAAACACATGGGCTCTTAGCCAGCTGATGCACTCTACTTGTATTTGGGACACAGCAAAGGGCTACACTGTGTTCTAGTGTTTTCAGTCCTGTTAAGTGCATCGCACAAACAATTCACAATGTCAGTTTGCAGTTGACCATTTAACTAGCTGAAAACCTGCCAGATCTCTATCAGGAATGAGGGCTGGTCGGCAATCCATGGTACTCACCTGAAGCCCTGCAGTGAAAGTTTACTTAAGGTGTTTTAGAAAAATGAGGGACAGCTTCATTTAGTTATCTAAGAGTAAGGGTTTTATAATACATTTAAAAAAAGGAAAGGTGTAGGATTTGTGTGTATTTTTACTGGCGCCGCTGTTTCTTGAAAAACATAGATATAGCTGAACAGAGGTTTAGCACTCAGACTCTAAAGTTCAAATAGCTATCATGTTGCATTTATTGCACATCATCTTATTTTATAATGTACAAATGTTACACCACTGTAGTGTTGCACCAGGCGAATGCAAACAACAAAACACAGGCAGTATATTCATACCAGCCGAGAACAGTGTGACAACAGAAGTAATGCCAGAGTATTTTGCACAGAAATAAAGCGACATGAACATAACTACCAGCATTAGACACAGAAAAATGGGTGAAAGGTGCAGTGTTACCTTCAGCAACAGCGTGACAGTGCCAGTATTAACCTTACCTAGCATGCAGAGCACTGCTGCGATAGCAGTGTTACCTGTACCCCATGTGCAGAACAGTGCAGCAACGGCAACACTACAAACACAAAGCAGCATAAGTAATGTAATACAAACCAGAAGAAATAACATAATCTACCCTATGGATTTAGAGACCCGTCCCAGCCATGCTCCATTTTAGGAAGTACATGGTGATGCACTTTTTTAAAGGATACTTCATCAGGATGAAGTAGTCACTTCCACCCTCAAAGCTCAGCTACCCTTCCATTCACTTGCTGACGGCATCTCTGCCTTTGCCCCTGTACCGCGCTCCAGGGCTTTTTGTCTAGGTTGGCGCTTTACAAATCACATATACGCACAGAGCTAGCAGACAAGGAGGAAACTGCTCCCCACCAGTAGAACATTTGAATGAGTGAACTGAACAGCTTACAAGTGTTTGCAGTAAATAACAAGTTACTTGTTGGCGTGCTTATATTTACAGCACATCTAACGTGCTTTACAGGTTACCTGCAACAAGAGCAGCTCTTGACAAGAAAAGTTAAAGGGACCAAGGATCTCACAGGGGACAGGGACTTGATTAAAGGTGTGATTCAGTGGTATAGTAAATAAAATACTGCCACCTTAAGTTGAAAAGTATTACAAGTTGCCTTGGAGTTCTATGCCCTAAGGAAGGAAACAATTCTTTGAAGACTTGCAAAATCTTTATAATGTACGGCATGGGTTACATCTTCTCGCATAATATGACATATCACAGGGAAGACTCAAAATCTTGTTGGTCCTGTATCCATCATAGGACAAGCACTGGCTCTAACGCTAGTTAATTTAGCAACCTTAGAGCGATACATGGCTGCAGGAATATGAACTTTGCCAAAGACAAGGTGTCCAGTGGCCACGTATGTGTGGCCTCTTCACTTACGCCTAGCTTTTTCCCAAGATATGCTGCATCGTGGAACTTGTGACACTGTAAACATGGCCTCAAGAACCCAGCATGTCTAATGATGTTGGATAAATTGTCACCAATGGCTGAAAATACCAGACGACATGGAGCCACTTGAGAGCTCTGGAGATGGTCCCAGACGGGTCACTATTGCAGAATCATTATCCCACTGTATATAGTAATAGACTATAGGACCAACATTAATGCATGTATTCCTATCTCACACATGGACAGTTAAATCTGATACACCAACTGCTATGGAGGAATTGTTTACCAACATGATTTTGCACACCGGGACATCTAAACCCAAACTTCTAGTACGGAAACACGAACTACAACACCCAGAAAGCAAACTCATGCTGGCCGGAAAAACAGGGCTGGCTAGGAGGGGCCATTTTCCAGAATTGTAAGGCAGGCAGCGTCACTACTCACCTTCACTGTTGAGTGCCAAGCCATCATTTCTTTTCTGAATGCTGGTTTTCCCACTGGTGGGATGTGGTGCCCTGTGAAGGAAGAGAGAATGGAGGATACAGACTCCGGACATCACAGTGCCCTCCCTGTGCAGAGGTGGAAGTGGAGGTGAGTAATGGGGATCCTGTCAGCACTCAGAAGTCACTGACCACCGAAGTGAGCATTTCTCTCACAATCACTGAATAAGACACTGGCTGTATACTCACATTTAACCGCGTTTTCAGTGAAATGTCTATTGAGGTAATAGCTATTTAAATATTATCATATCGGCAGACCAAAGCTGCGGACTTTGGAAGTGTGGAATCAGGCTCAAGTCTCGGCGTCGGCTCAGCATCCTGTATTCTCGGTAAATTGCTTAATCTCCCCGTGCCTACCAAGAATGAATGTGTCCTTGGGCAATGTAATGTAATGTAACTTGTGCTCAGCTAAAGCGCTCCAATACCTTAGGGGAGAGTTCGAGCTATATGAAACTGCAAAAAAAACTATACTTTAGAAAATTTAGGGGTTGCTTTAAATTGGGATTCTTTGTAATGATGCAGGGAGAACCAGTTATATGCATTTCTAATTGAAACCTAAATGCTAAATACACTTGCTACCAGTAAAGATGGACGGTGTGGTTGCTGTGTTTCAAGGGCCTCTGTGATCCAGGGGCGGCCACATTTTGAGACTTTGAAACTAGGAAACAGGTTTGCATCCCGGGATCGACTCCGCATCCTGTGATTCTGGGCAAATCACTCAATATCATTGTGCCTTACGTGTAGGGTCTGGTTCTATTATAACGCGCTTTAATGCACATGTCAAATTCGCGCAATTAAATAAATAATTTTTAAAAAACAGCACAGCCCTATAGGCAGGCACATCACTGACTCTTTGAGTTTGAACAACTTAAGTTTTATCAAAGAATGTTCTATATTTGGGATATCGGCGTCTTTATTGTACTAAAATGATAATATTTGTTAAACATACTTCACAAGCCTACAATAAACACGTATTTCACAATTATAAACAATCTTATGGGAGGTTTAAAATTGTGTTCTTTCGTTAGCTCCATTTTATAGATCAACATAAAAACTGCAGTAAGAACTAACAACGAGAGTTTGTGGCCTTGCGGCCAGAGCTGTTGACTTAGAAGCTGGGGAACTGGGTTCGAGTCTCTGCAATGACGCTGAACATCCTGTGATTCTGGGCAAACCCCTTAATCTCCCCGTGCCTACCAAAAATGATTGTGTGTCTTTATGTTACGTAACTGGTGCTCGTGTAAAGCGCTCCAATCTATATGGGTCGAGTTCCTGCAATATAAAACTGAAAAAATAAAAATCGACGTTACGAAAAAGGTCTGTGATCGTATTTTAAGGTTATATTTCTAACAATTCCCAGCTGATCAGTTATTTTGAGGTGCATTGATGCCAGGACCCACAGCTGAGGGTCCCTTGAAGCCTGATATTTGCTGTTGTTTACTACCCCACCAACAGTCAAAGGGGCCATTTTCCCTGCTGGCCCCAGGGCCCATGGTGTCCTTTCTACTCTACTTATGCTGGCCAATTCGATTTTGTATTGTCTGTGTAGGTTTTATTTGTTACAACCGAGTTTTGGGAAACTTTGTCAAGTTGTCATGTAGAATTCCACCCCGCACAGGAATGCTGGTTTACTTAAAAGTAATCTGTAAAGATCCTTGGGAATGCCTCGTGGTTGTGTGTTGGAGAAATGACGTGGCTGGTTACCTTTTAAATCTTATGACCCCCCTGGGTGTAGGGGAAAGAGAGCTTTGTATGTTTGTAAAGAATCCATTTATTATAAATGGCGTGTGGTCTCTGGTATCCGTAGCTCTGTTGCTTTTGAAGCACTGTATTATTCCGGGGCATGTTATCGGAGTAATCCATCAGAAGCCAGGTCATTCAGTTACAAGTAACTTATCTCGTGTTCCTGCCTGTCACCTGCCCCCCCACCCCACCCTCCCACCATCACAGAAATACTAAGGGGCTTATTTACAAGCCCCTTGCGCCGCCGGTACGTCACTTTTTCCCATATTGAAAGTGTAAGTGAGCCCCTAAATCTTGAGTTTTCACCTCTGACCCAAATGTGGTAGTATCGTGCTATTAGCCCTGATTTATCATGCTACTTTAAATACAGGTCTTGATTTACCACAATTTGAGCACGTAGCAGTGTCACCACGCAAAATGAATTAATGGGTAATGATGTTAATCAAGCTGCTGTCTCCATCAATTTCACATGGCAAATTGATGTGAGTTTGCCTTTATTAGCTGAGGTCTCCCAATTGAGTAGATAACTCCATTTTAATCCTGGTTAATTCTGGTTATAAACCTATCCTTTATAGTTAAACAAAAAGTATCTGGGCGGATGATGTTTCATTTTTTATGGTCGATGTAAAGACCAAACATGGCTGTAGTGCATAAGTGCTCTCGGGATGCTGCTGGTGTCGGAGTCCCTGTGGCTGCAGATGCTTCTGCTGCCCCTTTTGTCGTTCCCATTGCACACATTACACTCCCAATCAATGTCAAAGGCACCTTCCTTACTTGAATGGAGTGTGGCCCTTGTAAATGATAAGTCACGTTTCTAGGTACCCTTGCACCACATTACAGGAGCAAACAGGCTCTCAGGAGTAACCTTAAGTGTGTGTTACCTAACTTATTGTACTACTCAAGGATGTATTTAATAAGGGACTACATGGGTCACAGGGCCAGAGGCTTGCCTCGATTGGTCTGTGCGGTCACACACCGCACCTCCACATGCTGCTTCCTTGTCCATTCCTAAAATCAAGCTGGTGTGGCAGCAGTAATGCGCTCTCCCCTGCGCAGTTTCACCTGCACTAGGGCTGCACTTTTTTTAATTGGGTTCGTTGCCCTGACTGAGCTGGGTGAACCCAATGGGCACAAAGCATCACGAGACTCCAGCACAGACCTAGAACACCTAAAGCAACGAGCTGTATTGGTAATAATACATGTTCATCTTTCATGACCCTGTTGTTCATACCAATAAGAGCTTTGCAAGGAGGCCGCACAAAAACCTGTTAGAAAAAAATAAATTAAACATTTCAACAATTTATAAAAGAAACAAAAGCGAGGAAAATATAACTTTAAAAAATCTTATATAGAAATTATAAAGGACTTATAAAAGAAACAAAAACGAGTACACACATATTTAGAATGTGCAAGACCGTATTTACTGTTCAATCTACTTTGTAAGTATTTATGAGCAATAGTACGGATTTCAAGAATGTATTAAAGGGAAAAATGAAACTTACAATTACCTTTTTTTGGTTCTTTTTAGTACTCCCTACACTTATAACTCGCCACTTTGCATACCAGTAGAGTTAGAGGCAGGATTTGTGTTAACACTCAGAGATTGCTGCGCTACCTGCCCTCTATCTGATCCCACGTCTCTCAATGATAAGCTGGCCTTTTGAAAATTAAGTCAATTGACGGAAATTGGGCTCTGCTGATACTAAAAATAGTTGTGAAAGAGACAAAGGTGTGTCATTAGCAGTCATCACAACCTAAGCAGAGCACGCATGACCCAGTGCAGCTTGAAGGACTGTGAATCCAAGGTGTTGCTAAAGTCATCAGGTTCATAAGATCAAACTGATTAAAATATTGTAGGAGCCACTGCTCGGAGGAGCCTCAGCAAACACACCACACACAATACAAATGAACTACATTATGCTGACAGGCAGCCACCAGAGATCGGCTGTGGACGTTCAGAAAATATACAGAGCTGCTCAGCTCTGGATCCAGGCAAGGAAGTGAATATATTACACAAAAAAGTCCATACTGAAAATAAACAAGATTAAAAATCAACAGAGTTGCAATGTCTTTGTCTACAGGTCGGATACAATGCATAGGTAGCATCTTACTGTGGCCGCTGCCACAGCTTTTTTCGTACCGCTTTAGCTCAGAAATAGAGGGGAAATGCTGTCTATATTTCTCCCATGAGCGAGTGATTTCTAATTATGCAATCCTCACATAACTGGCAACATATATATATATATATATATATTTTTTAAATATATATTACCTACTGGCGGTAGCCAGTAGGTAGTTATAGTTAGGACCTAGTTTCCATAGGAAAAGCGTTTTTTCTATTGCCAATATCTTTGGCGCCGTTTGACGAATCTTCGTGAAATTTTCAAAACTAATGGGGCTCTCCGGTCAGCTCCTGCCTTGAAAGTTTTCAGGGTGATTCATCAAGTGGGGGCCGAGAAATAAGGGGGTTCCCAAAACGCATTTTCTCCATGTTAATTTCCATAGGAAACGTTTGTCGCAGCTACAGCCCGAACTGCTGAATGGAATTACACCAAATTTGGCAGAGAGGTAGCTCTTTCTTCAGAGTGCACTCTTTGCTTTAAATGATGTAAATCCATTCAGTAGTTCCTGAGAAATTCAAAAATAAAACAAATATCGATATCTGGTGACCGCAGTGGATCCGGGAACCCTCCCGATCACGAGCTTGTCTCTGATTGGCTGCCAACACTTCAAACCAAGAAGTGTTGGCACCCATCTTGTGACTCGGTAGAACCGAGTCACAAGAAAAAAGGTAAAAAAACAAGATAAGGGGGCAGGGTACTAACACCCCTACCCCCTAGGCCTGCTCAGGGGGTCCCACAGCAACCACCAGAGCCCAAAAAAACATGTTATTTTTTTGGCGAGATTCGCGTATGGTGCGCGAATCTGGCCGGAATTTTTTTTTAAAAATGAAGTGCGGTGTCCCGCGCTTCGTTGCTTTTAAGTCTCCGGGTGGGCCAGGTCGCGGGGTAATTTATAATTGTGATGCGGGGGCCAGCATGGAACCCCGCAGCCCCGGGGACCACCACCTCCCCGGGGCAGTGTTATTAATGTTAAAGAAGCTTGGACATCAGAAAGTTCAAAGAGCAGAGATTAAAAGATTAACAGGAAAGAATGGGGGAGACCAGGCAGAGGGTTGGTCTCGTCTATACGGGGCAAGGATCAAGAGAAAACGAAAGCGATCAGAGGCAAATCCATCTCTTGGCGGGCCGGCATTAATGGTACAGAGCTGCCATGGTCGTCAAAGTGCTTGTACGGCGACTTATCACTGCCCAAATCATGCCACTTCACAACTGAACGTGTTAGCAAAATCTGCTGTCTGACTCAAATCACATTCACAGCCACTCAAAGGCATGGTTACATATGGACACGTCCCACTTAGATGCAAACAAGTCTGGCACACACTTGCTCTTACTCACTCCACACAGACACGGAGGTTGCATGTACAAAACACGACAACCCGCCTGCTCTAATGAAACACTGGCTCTATGGAGGGCAGGCCTCACTTCTTGACACCTCGGTATGTCGTGTAGTTCCTATATAACCTATACAGGATCTGCGCGTTTGGATAACATAAACTGTGGGATTAGTGGCGGACTGATTCCGAGCACCCCCACTGGATATGTTAGCCTGTCTGTATTATCTAGCTCACAGTGCCACTAGAGTCTCCTCTTATCGGGGAGAGAATAGTTCTTGGCAACCTCAGAACATGACAACCCTGATCCCTCAGAATCGTGGAAACAATATACTACCTTTCGCTCAGTCACTCGTGCTCACTTAGTTTCTCTCAGAGATACACAGAATAAACAGGCTGGTCGTTTTCAATAAGTACCTATTGAACAGTTGTTATTCTAGTGTAGAATATATGGGCTGCAGCAACCATTAGACAGTAGCAGAGATATATGATTAGCAGTACTACAAAAGTAAAGGGATGGTATAGTTCTACCATCTTGCAGAAATCATGAATATATACAAGTACATAAAACACATGATAAGTGCGTACTCCTACGATTCCCCCTAACTAGATGTACTTAAATGTATCTAGCATCTATGTAGGTGTTATGCCAGGAATCCCTCTAGGATCTGGTCAACCCCATTACCTGAGAGTTTAGAGAATGTGGGACCCCGTCCTCGTCTCGAGTTGGACACCCCACGAGGGATGTTAGACCACTGCTAGCTGGAGCGTCTGCATGCAGGAACCTCAGCGTCTCTGGTCAGTGTGTCAGCCGGGAAGTCACGGTCTCCTCTATCTTCCTAAGCAAGATGTGCTGTATATATACCCATAGGTCTCCCCAGGGTCCTACCTTGCTGTGTTACTGTGTCGGCCTAAAGGATGACGTTGGGCCTGAACTTTATACAGAGATATTATACAGGAGATGGTAATCCTACTGTTACTCCTGCTGTGCTTCCAAGAAGCCTCATGCATAATGTATGAGAATTGAATCAGGGAAAAACCTGCGTTCTGAATGCAGTGTCATATCTAGGTACAAGGTCAGTGCCTAAGAACCGTTATGTATGTAATGTAGGGAAGAATATAGGTGAAAGGTTGTGATGTTACCTGTGCCTATATAGGGTACATATATGGAATATAACAGGTACTTGAAAAGTAGCCCGCAGTCACCATGAGCCATTCACCGTGACTAGTGGCGTTAAAGGCATGCAAATGTCAACGCTAACAATGAGCATTACAGAGCAGGCGCGGCTTCCCAGAGCCATCCTTATCAACTGGGAGAGGGTGGGCGATTAAACTGGCCCTTCCTCTGGTCCATCCTGACCTCCTTAGGCACAGAGTGTGAGTGTGGAGGCCACTGAGGTGTCTCACGCGGAGAGGCTGCTCGCACAAAGCCACTACAGTGCTGCAGGCCACACCTAAATCCGCCCTCATATTGCTCCCTTCTCAATCCCTCTTGGCATCACTGCTTTCTCTCCTTCCCACGCACTCAAGCTCCTTTTCCGCTGCCTTCTCATTTTTCCCCTTCTCTCTCCCTCTCTCTCTGTTCCTCCTACTCTCTCCCATCCTTCCATTCTCTTTCTACCATGCTCTCATTTTTCTTCACTTTCTATTTTCTCTCGTTCACTTGCACAACCTCATTTGTTATCGGTAATCTGAAGCCTGTCTCTCCTTCACTCTGTGGCCTGTGTGTGTTAGTGTGTGTGAGCGCGCACCTGTGCACATGGATACGTGTTCTCAACCTCTCGCCCTACTGGGCACAGTAAAAGGAACGGATTCACGCTTCCCTTCCGTAGTACAGGCCACTGGTGAACTAAGGCCTCGATTATCCCTTTCACTTTACCCAGCACCTTCCTCAGAATCATTCCGGGTGAAACAAGGCCTCCACGATCTATGGAGCAAAAGAAGGCCTCTGAAATAAAACACCAAAAGCGGGTGAAAACACCCTTCATGGGATTTTGATGATGCAAATGAGAGATTGTTCAAACATTTAATGCAGGACTTCTATATGTGCATTTTTTTCAAGTTTCCCCCTTCCATTGCTCCCCTCTCTTCATAAACACGCAAGCACACTCACGCTCAGCGATGATTCTTCACCCCAGTACTGCAGTTTTTCTCATCTTTACACTTGCATTAGTTTTACGGCACCTCCAAGAACTTTTCTCGGGTCCCCCTGCCTCCTTTAAAATTATTTCCGTGGTAAGGAGGTATAGAGGGCTGCATTAGGCTGGGCGCTCCTGTGATGCGGGACAAAATGAAATGTAATAATAAAAATGTCATAAAAGTGCTTGAAGGCCTCAGCTGCTGGGCAGAAACATGTCACCATAAAATAGACAACTTCCCTGCTCACTGCAGCTGAACCAGGGCCGCGTCTCGACACAGGGCGCGGCCCCCCTCCTTTAAATGTAGTTTCTTTTTTTTAAATAAAAAAGTGGCCATGCCCCGGGGGATGGGGTCCCCAGGGCCGGAATCAGCCTTGGGAGGTGGGCCACACAGCCCCCTTCCCGTTTAAAAAAAAAATGGCTCAGGCCCTGCGGGGATGGGGTCCCCAGGGCCCCAAAAAAAATAAGAGAAGGGGGGCCACACAGTGCCCTTCCAAAAAAAGAAAAAGAAAAGAGAAGCCGGCATCTCGCCGGTGGCCAACCCCCTCCCTGCACCACTCTGCAAACATGCCTCTTGGCGCATTCTGGGTTGGGGGATTAAGTCCCCTTGAATCCTAAGGGTCCTTAGGGGCCAACTAGCCCACCAGGTACCTCCAGTAAGCCCCACACAGTGGGATTGCTGAGAGGTGGTCCGAGGCCATGCCTCTTTTTACACCACTCTGCAAACGCGTCTCTTGGCGCACTGCGGGTGAGGCGGTGAGGTCCTCTTGTATTCTGAGGACCTCAGGACTAAAGTGGACTTTATCCCCTGAGCAGCAGTGCGCCAGGAGGTGCGATTGCAGAGTGGTGTAAAAAGGGGGCGTGGCCTCGGACCACTCTCAGCAATCCAGCTGTGTCGGGCTTACTAGAGATAACAGGCCCCCAGGGACCCTCAGGAGGCAAGGGGAATTCATTTCCCAACCAAGAGCGCACCAGGAGGCGCGTTTGCAGAGTGGTGGAGAAAGGGGGCATGACCTGTGTCCACCTCTCAGCAATCCCACTATCTGGGGCTTACTGGAGGTAACAGGTAGGCTAGTTGGCCCCTAAGGGCCCCCAGCAGCGAAGGCGACTGCAATCCCCATCCAAGAGCGCGCCAGCGAGCATGTTTGCAGACTAGTGGGCAAAGGGGGCGTGGCCTGCTATGAGAACTTACCAATGCTGCTGTGTGGGACTTACTAGAGGTAATAGGAGGGGTAGTTGGCCCCCAGGGTTGTCCTTGGGGTCCAACTACCCCTCCTGTTACCTCCAGTAAGTCCCACACAGTGGGATTGGTAAGAGGTATTCGGAGGCCACGCCCCCTTTCTCCACCACTCTGCAAACGCACCTCCTGGCACACTACAGGTTGGGGGATGAAGTCCACTTTACTCCTGAGGGACTTTGGGGGCAAAGAAGCCCTCCTGGTACCTCCTGTAAGTCCTACGCAGAGGAATTCCTGAGCGCTGGTCGGAGGCCCAGCCCCCTTTCTGCACCACTCTGGAAACACGACTACTACCTTATAGTTAGAAATTAGCTTTTAATAAACCTTTGAAATTCATTGAAAAAACCACAGGTTTCAGGGACGTTATAGTTAGTAATTAGCAATTAAAAACCTTAGAAATTCATTTTAAAAACCATAGGTTTCAGGGATGTTAGAGTTAGTAATTAGCATTTAAAAAAACTTCGAAATTCACAGAAAAAACCATAGGTTTCAGGGACATTGTAGTTAGTTGGACATTTCACTCGTACAAAACCAGAGATATTCGGCCGTTATAGTTAGTTGAGCTAACTATAACTCGCGCCCCCGCACTGCACTGCTGATGACATCACATATTACATCACTCATGACATGGTCAGTGACATCACTGATGACATCTCAAATGACATCACTGATGACATCATCCACTTAATATCTGATGCACCTCCTCACACCCTAATATAACCTTTTATACACCCACTATAAAATACAGACTACCATTCTCGAAACCATAGACACACCAATACAAGTTGGTACATAACCACTCACTGATTCATAGGTCTACACACATCCACTCACTCACCAATACAGTCACTCATACATGCAGTCACTCATCAATACAGCCTCTGATATATGCACTCATACACCCATACAGACACTCACATACTGCCACTCATCCACAGAGATACTCACACACCTAGACAGTCACCCAAAGACTCAATCACACTGCCATTTACTCACCAATACAGTTATACACACACCACATCATTTATTCATACAGATACTAACCCATACTTACTCTCTTATACAATAACTGACACAAGCACACACTCATCCATACAGCCACTCTCACAATCACTCACCCTCACATATAGTCAGTTATACACTAACATATACTGCCTTTCACATATGTAGTTACTCACACATATACCACTGAGACATCCATTCACTCACTAACATAGCCATACGCACACTCACTCACCCATACAGCCCCTTGCAGACGTACTCATGAACCCATACACCCACTGAATCACCCACTCACACATTCATGCAGGGAGTTACACCCCCTCACCCACCCACACAGGTACTCAGGCACCCATACAGGTACTCAGACATCCAATGATTAATCCATATAGACACTCATGTAGCTACTCACCAACCTATGCAGCCACTTACATACCAACTGACAAACTGATACAGACATTCACAGTGATTAGTCATTCACCCATGCATTCAGTAAGACACGTTTAATCACTCACTTATACAGTCAGTCACGCACCCACTAAATCATCCATTCAGACACTCATACACCTACTCATTCTTCAATACACCTTTAAGTATCTATATATAACCTTCTTAAACTTTTAAAAATCACACCCAGGCTCTGGATGATGTCATCAGTGATGTCATCAGTGATGTCATTTGAGATGTCATCAGTGATGTCATCAGTGATGTCACTGACCATGTCATGAGTGATGTAATATGTGACGTCATTAGCAGTGCATTGTGGGGGCGCGAGTAATAGCTCAACTAACTATAACAGCTGAATTTCACTGGTTTTGTACAAGTGAAATGTCCAACTAACTATCAGTGAAACTATATTCAATTACGGCTTCCCCGTTTGATTAAGGATTCCACGGCACTCCGGTGCAAGTTGAAAAGTTAGAATTATTTTGCTTGTTCTTCGGCAACGACAGTTACTTCAACGCATTTCGATACTGACACGCACCTTGATCACGACCAAGGTGTGTGTCAGCATCAAAATGCGTTTACGTCCCAAGATGGCTGCCAACACTTCCTGGTTGAAGTGTTGGCAGCCAATCAGAACAGTGCATTTCCCTGCACAACATTGTCTTTTTTAGCGAATGCTTCGCGACCAGATAAATCACTATAATTTTCAACTTAAATTTCTTGACAACTACTAAATGGATTTACACCAAATAAGCAAAAGGCACTTCCTTGAACCAACATCTACCTCCCTGCCAAATTTGGTGTAAGTCCATTCAGCGGTTCAGGCTGTAGGTGTGGCTAAAGGGTCCTTTGGGAATTAACACTACAAATGCACCCCAATTTGTCAGTCCCCACTGCACTGATCACCCCAAAACTTTCCATGACTCACAGAACCTACCTTGACACTTTGTTTTGCAACATTTCATGAAGAATGGTCAAACGACGCCAAAGTTAGTTATAGGCAAGTCAAAAAATACTTAGCCCATGGAAACATGGTCCTAACTATAACTACCTACTGGAGACCACCAGTAGGATGTATGTATATATATATATATATATATATATATATATATATATATATATATATATATATATATATATATATATGCATATATATATATATATATATATATATATATATATATATATATATATAAATATTTCGTGAAAACTCCAACCTCTGATTTCACCAAGCAAACAAGCAGGCAGGTACAGGAGCACGGACCACGAGTAAGTGCAGATATTAATTTATTGTGTTAAGAAAAGCACTAGCAGCATTACACGTTTCAGCTCCAAGGAGCCTTGATCACATGATGCGCCCCATAGGTAATGGTCTTTTTATATACACAGTGTTTTTTTCTTTTTCATTGTTTTCCCCCATTTGTTTGCCTTTTTCTCTTTCTATTGTTTTAAAGTGACAAGTGCATAGTGTGCAAGAAAATGCATAGACATAGACAACATCCTGTCAGGTCAAAACATTCACTTAACTTAACTTAACGCATCATTTTTACATTCCGATAAAATCTCTTCTAAAAAATTATACAAAGTTAAAAGTGTTGGTATCGGATACATCTCGGTATAAATACCCGTCCAGACATTATTGTAAAGTGCTAGTGCGATCTATTGTGCAAGGTATTGCATAAATATAAACAACATCCTGTCAGGTCATCATTTCCTAACTTTTTGGCATGATTGCAACATTTTGGTACAGTACCTTTTCAAATTATGCAAAGTTAAAAGATTCTATATATATATAGCTCAGGGTGTTAAGCTCGCTCTCTCCGCAAGGCTTACTCAGTCTTTCAGTCTTTCATCTTTCAGAGATCGATACGATAAGCTGAGTACCATTAAATTGGGCAATGCAAACATTTCTCGCTTACTGTGCTTTAAAAATTTACAACAGTGGTATGAAGCATAAATATATTTTTATGTGCTCTGCACTCTGGTTTAGTAACCTGACATCAAATTTGCTGTTGAATGTGTAGTCTCATTATGAGTTGCAGTTTATTTCCTACAAGACCGATAGTAAAGGCTACTGGCCTATTAGAAAAGTACATGGTCAGCAGAAACTCCAGGCGCAGTACCATGAAGGACTGAGCTCCAGCTTCTAGCACACGAGGGGCCTCATCTATAAGAAAATGACACAGTGCGGTGCCTCAAGCCATTTAGCTGCATAGTGCTGCGTCATTTTCAGAGATGCATCGTATTAACAATTCAAGACATCCTTGTGCTTTCCCCTGCGCTGGTGCACAATGGCTGCCATGCACCAGCAGAGGTACCCTTACGTCATTTTGCAAGGGGGCCTGAGCTGCGGGGATCATTGTTTTTGTGCTGGAAGCGCACCTTCCTGCATAAAAAACAATCATTAGAGGCATTTTCCTCTTTCCATGCATGCTTCAGAATGCAGCATGCATAAAAGGAGGAAAAATCAAAGAGAAATAAAAGTATTTCTCCTTGTTGCTCCATTTCTATGTCTCCCCTGGGGAGGCGTAGGATTCTGATGCATTCCCAGTTTTAAAAAATGTTGTAAATCTGGGAATTGTTCAAGTTCCAATGATGCTGTTTGGGAACGCCCACAGCAACACAGAGTAATGCGTAAAAGGGCCCATATTTACAAGGCCATGAAAAGTCACGCATGGTGATTTATCTGCCAATCAAGACACTGCTCTCATACCCATGAGAGCAGTGTCGGGATTGGGTGGATCGGTCTTGTTTTTTACTACAGTGGATGCTGGGAGCTTGTGCCGGCTGGTCTCTCCAACGAGCAACACATCTAGGTTGGGGAGATGTCAGTGCGCATGACGGTTTGGCCATCCTAAGATGGCCTACCAAACCATCATGCACACTAACTGCAGTGCCCACCACTCCTTCTTCCCCTGCTGCAGTGCTGTGGCACCGCCCCCCAAGACTCGGCCACAGGACGAAAAATAAAATGATCTACATTTAGATCATTTTATTTTTTTGTTTGCCTCTGCGGGCAGTGCGGCGAAGCTCCTCCTCCATAGCAGAGGAGACGGCACTGCCCTCAGGTGTCTAAAGTTCAAGAACATAACTCAGAATTTCTCTGAATTAATGCACAAACTTCAACACAACAAATCAGTAAAAAGTGAACAGGAATTGCCACTCCTAAACCGGGTAAACAACTCGATGAGTGCTCCACCCAATGACTTGTTTCACTGCAAAATGAGGACATCAAGGTCCTGACAAAGGTTCCCAAAGATTGTACGGGGTTGTAGATCGCCTAGTCCATCTTGAGCAGTTGGATTTTATTTTATGCCTACGAGGTCCATGGGACACAAACTCAGTCAACCATGCATAATGAGTAGACACAGGGAGTGAGAGATCCAGTTGTGATCCTCTCACTGGATGAAGATTTGTTGAGTGGCTTTTTCTGTTTAAGATACTACAAAAACTGAATTTGGTGAGAAGTTTGGAGAGTGGGTGTCATCACTCTGTGAAGCATCAGTCTCCAGGATTAGAATCAATTAGACGTTATCCAGACAATTTTAGCTGAAGAGAGGAACGAGACAGTGATGTCCTCTCTCACCCACCCTGTTCACCTTGTGGGGGAACAGAAACATGCTGAAGAATGAAGGGTGATTCTTGAGAGACACCCGCAAGAGAGCTAGAAATGAGAGGACAAGAGGCGTCCAGGTTGACCTGCTGTCATTAGGTGCTGAGAGTAGGAAATTAGTTCATGAACACTAAAGTCCTTCCCAAGTAATACATCCTAAATCGTGACACTTCCAACACACAAGTTAAATAAAAAAATCTGATTTCAGCTCCTGGTAGCAAAGCACAGAGCAGACAGGCTTTACTTAAGGAAAAGTTTGTAATGTATTTAGCAGTACCAAAATGAGGCACTTGACCCTGTCTGCAGGGTCACCCCCAAACGTTTTTCCTTTGCCCCTACTATTTTGCTGAATTTGTTCTTGTTTGCTTTTATGACTATGCACACTTTACCACTGCTAACCTTCAAACATGGTAAAATTGGCTAACACCCAATTGACACATTTCATTTACTTGTACGACCGTAGTAAAGTGGTACTGCATGTACCCAGGGCCTGTAAATTAAATGCCACTAGTGGGCCTGCAGCATGCATTGTGACACCCACTAAAGTAGCCTTTTAACCATGTTTCAGGCCTGCCACTGCAACCTGTATGTACAGTTTAAACTGCCATTTCGACCAGGCAAAATAAACCTTGTGCCAGGCCTACATCTTCCTTTTTAATGCATATAAGTCACCCCTAGGGTAGGCCCTACACAGCACAGAGGGCAGGGTGCAGTGTATTTAGAAAGTTGGATATGTACTTTTAAGTTTTACATGTCCTGGTAGTAAAAAACCTTCAAATGCATTTTTCACTACCGTGAGGACTACCTCTCACACAGGGTAACATTGGATTCCCTTATTACCTGTAATAACTTTCGATTGGGAGCAGGTAGGAATTTTGAGTATGGTGTTGAAAGAATTGTAATTTAAAGCCCTCTTTAGTGGTAAAGTGGAAAAGTCGAATAGTTCAATAGGTGTAGCTGGTATTTGGTCTTAGTGTATTGCTCCCAGACAGAGAGCCAAAGGAAAATAGGTGGTGGCAGGATGGGCCATCTCTGATTTGATGAGGGGGAGGTGCTGTCACCTACCACACTTGCACATCACAAAGGCTCTGCATGTGCACAATCGCAAAGAGTTTGACACGAGGCTTTTATGTCCCTAGGATCTCCAGAATCTTCTCCTATTTCAAAGCTGGCACCATGTATAAATAATGGACCATCAGACCAAACTCTTCAGCACACCTCTGGAATTGTGGAAGACTCAGTGGAGGACTGTAGTGATGCTCTGCAAGAAGGGCTGCCCTGAAGTCGTGCCACCCCAGTCCTGGACCTTGAAAGTGGGGCCAGAAGGTGCTCTGCAAGCCCAGCTGCGGTCTTTCGGGCAAAAGCAATGCAGCACAATGCATCCCTTAACAGGTCCACTTTGGAACCGACACAGCGCGACACATCCAGGATGCCAGACTTTACATCGCAGTCTCCTCTGAACCGCCGCTATGTGATGCATCCTTGATACAGGCCTTGGCATCGCAAGCCACTCATCGTCAGCATCCTCGACAATGACTCCCAACTTCACATCAGATCCCACAGCTTCTTCTGAACTGTGGCTGTGTGACGCATCCTCCTTGCCGGACTTCGAATCACAAGCCCCTTGTTGATGCCATCCTCAATGACGACGCAGGATTTGCATCTTAGCCCTGAAATGTTCTCAGACCTGCCAGTGCATGACGCATCCTAGACGCGGGATCTTGCAATGCTCCGCAAACAAGGATTTGAGGTACTTTGTTCAGCGGACCTAAATGGGTCCCTGTATCCATTCCGCGCACCATTACGGTTGGCCTAAACTTGTTGATTAGTCCCAGTCGGTCACAACCAGATAACTACAGTTGGTATACTGTGCTTCTAAGCACTATTTTTACTAAAATCTTAAAAACTGTGGGGCAGATTTACAAGCCCCTTGCGCCACTTTTGCGTCACTTTTCCCATGTTAAAAGTGACGCAAAAGTGGCGCAAGGGGCTTGTAAATCTGCCCCTGTATATCTCCAGGTCTGCTAATTGGATTTTTGTCATTTTGATCTCAATTTATTACAATTTTATTTTATTTTTCGAAATTGATGCAGGATTTTTCTAGTGTTGTGCTTCACTTTATTACTGTTTGAAGTGTTGCATAAATACTTTACCTAGTGCCTCTAAGTTAACCCTGACTGCTGTTGTGCCAAGCTACGAGAGGGTTAAGCACAGGCTAGTTTGCGGTTGCCTGTGACTTCACCCCAGTAATAACAATCCCACAACCAATTTTCAAAAATAAATAAAGAAATTGCAAGAGAAATGACACAACATTACTAGAACCCAACCAAGTACAAAAAGCCCCAAGAAAAAGTAAAGTGCCAGTCAGAAGTCACAGTTTGTGGCTGACTACGACCTAGACCTGAGGGGTGACATTTGCATTACACCGGCATACTTAGTGTAATTTCATGTTACTATTGTCATGAAAAATTCAGGAAATTATGCTGATGTGCCATATTGTGTAATTATGTGCTGTTCGCGGTAAGAAATTGCTGTGAATATGCTGTTCACGGTAAATGTTCAATGAGTGCACGAGAATGAAAGAATAAGCATGAGCAACTGTTGTTCTTGGTACTTATTTTTCAGCTATTTGTTTGCGCAAAATGCACCCAAATTAGATGTGAGGATGGATCTTGTGCTAAACAGCTCTAAATGCCAGTTTTGTATTTTACATAATTACATATTATTTCACATAATTAAGCAAAAGCAAATTATGTGAATTTGACACACCACAAGGTGTGCTTTCAGACTGACAGTGATGGGCGGACCCTTTCACTTCCCTGCATGCTCTATGCACACACTCAAATTCCCCCTTTAAGTGTCAGATTGTAGCAGGATTGCTGATAGAGCTGTTAAGGATAAGGAGGACCCACGAGGCGGGAGGGATCATGTTAGAGAGGATCTGACACTGTCGTGTAGTTCCTAAAAATACAAAGGATCTGCACGTTTAGACAAAATAAACTAAGGGACCTGTGTCTAGACTGATTACGGACACCCCTAAAGGATATGTTAGTCTTTAGACCATCTAGCTCACTGGGCCTGATTCACAGAACTAACTTACGTCAAAACGTAAAGTTAGTACTTTTTGGTATTCACAGAATACACTTACTCATTTTGGTATTCACAGAATGAACTTACTCATTTCGGTATTCACAGAAGTTAGTAGTCCTAACTTTAGGACTCCTAAATGCCTTCTGTGAATACTAAAAGTCTTAAAGTTAGGATTTTTCTCAGTTTAGGAGTAGTAAAGTTAGGACTCCTAACTTTAGGACTCCTAAACTGAGAAAAATCTTAACTTTAAGACTTTCGGTATTCACAGAAGGCATTTAGGAGTCCTAAAGTTAGGACTACTAACTTCTGTGAATACCGAAATGAGTAAGTTCATTCTGTGAATACCAAAATGAGTAAGTGTATTCTGTGAATACCAAAAAGTACTAACTTTACATTTTTGACGTAAGTTAGTTCTGTGAATCAGGCCCACAGTGCCACCATAACCCCCCTTACCTTATCAAGAAGTGAGTTGTTTCTGGCAACTATTGAACATGACAACCCTTGCTCCATCAGGGATCATGGAAACAATACAGAACTTTTCGCTCAGTCAATCGTGCTCACTTAGTCTCGGAGAGATACACAGAATAAACGATGGGGACGTTTTCAATAAGCATTTATTGAGCCAGCGTCATTCTAGTAAAAACATGTTTGCTGCAACAATCATTAGACAGAAGCAAATGAGATTACCAGCACCAACCGAGTAAATAAAAGGTAGAATTCTACCATGGTGCTAGAAAAGTGAATATATGCAGGCATATATACATGGCAGTGATCAAGCGTACTCCTACGATGCAAACCCTACCTTAGTGTACCTAAGTGTACCTAGCATGTATGTGGGTGTACAGCCAAGAATCCCCTAGTAAAGAGCCAACCCCATTACCTGATGGGAGAGAATGAAGGACCCCTGTCTTGGTCTCGAGTTGGACACCCTGCAAGGGATGTCAGACCGCTGCGTGTTGTAGCTTCGGCAGGACGGGACCTCAGTGTCTTGTGTCAGCGTGGAAGGTTCTCCTCTGTCTATCTAGTGAACGCAGGTTCTTTTATACCATAAAGATAGCCTCGGGGGTTCGTAACACAATCGATATGTTGTGAGTACAATTATGTAAATGATCCTAAATCAATACCTGCAATTATGCAAAGTAGTTATTTCACCCTAAGATGAAGATGACCATGACTTTTATACAGAGTATGTTAATCCTGTTATATACGTCATGTGCATAATAAATGAGGCTAGTTTCAAGGAAATTGATCGATATTTATTCTGCACATAACTGGGTGAAAGGTCAGTGCTAGAACTGTTAGGCAGAGCAAGGTAGGACAAATGTAGGTGAAAGGTCATTTAGCTATTTAGGCCTATAGTGGGGTATAACAGCACAACGGGTGCAGGAGTATACCTGTGAGAATCAACGACGGACCATTTTTGGTGAATATAAAGGTGTTGTTTGCCGGGTCGTGTGCTATAATTCATTCATGTCTTTCCGTGCTCCTGAGGATGCCGAGACGTTTAGGGCCAAAACAGGTCAACCTTTCATGTGGAGTAGTCAATCAAGTAAAACATGAGAGGTGGAAGGCAGCACGAACAAGAAATTAAAAGAAATGATCAAAGATGACTGTTTCTCAATAGATTCCCCTGTTCACATATGGGCTACCTCCGGGTGGATTAGGGTGTGAAACAATATACACACCACCGTACTCTGAAAGTCGTACACTAAGAGACAAGAAGTGATTCATCATTTGTGATGTAGAAATTATATTGATTAATTGTATGTTTGTGTTGATGTGTATATATGTAAGATGAATTGTATGTACAGAATTGATTCAAGGTAATAAGGAACTATGAAGTAACTATGGCACCATGCATCGTGTTTTCTTTATAAAAAAATGCTATTAGCCTTTCTTCAAACCATGAAGGGGACTGTTTGATTTGTCTGAAATGAATGATGATAAATAAGTTTCATACCAATAAGAAGGCAGTAACCTATTGGTTGATTCTGTGTGTTGTATTGATGCATATTTGTTCCTATATTTAGGTCATTTTACTTGTTTGTTGCAATGGAGCAGAGTTCAGATACAACAAGTGGTTCGTCCCTGTCAAAAATTATACCTTCTGACTCAAAGCTTACAGTTTGGTGGATGCACTGTCATTCCTGCATCTCGAAGGACATCTCCATCTGCCAGGCAGATGGATTTCTGTCTGCTATATTTATATATTTAGCCTGAGGAACCGCCGCCCCTCAGCTGATTCTGAGGCCTTTATCTATGGTCCCTTCATCCACCATCAACAGATCCAACCATGCCAACAATGGTATGGCCATGGAGTCTGCCATGTTTATAACTGTCCGCCCTAAGAGTTGTAAGGAGGGACCATCACAATGGAGGACAGCGATGGTGGATGGGGTCTCCGGTGGCGGACGCATCTGTCAACATTGACAGATTTTTCCGCCAACCCACACATGCTAAAAATCAACTCATCAACTGCACCTGCAGCTCCACGTACAAAACGCACTTCTCAAACCACATAAAACATTTCCCTCTCAAAACACACAACAGCACAGCTCCTTACTGCGAAAACCAACTATCACTAACAATTGCATCCTATTACTAATATCAAAAGTAAAGGCTACCCACTAGAATCTCATTCATATCCCACAGAATATTTTTATTAGTTTATTGCAATTTGATACATCGTTTCCAGTAGTATAAATTAGATCAGATATATCTCTGCTAGAAGGACTACATGCTACTAGTACTACAATGTTCCAGTTTTGGTTTTGAAAACACCATAACACTTTTCGTTTGTGTATGTAATATTTTTCATATGTACAATTTGCAATATAATAAAGAAAGGGAAATCAATGTAAAAGTTACATCTGAAAGATGTTTATACATTTAGTGTAAGTACTAATCCTGTTTTATGATAGGTTAGATGCATATATAACTATGAATAAATAGTTTTTGCTATAATTCAAGGTCATTTTGATTACCATATATTTAACACATATATTGCATCAACTACATAGAAGTTGTTATTCAATTTTGTATCTATAAGTCTCTCCACACTACCATAAAGTTACATGTGTCTGCTGACCAGAGTGTTTTAGCTGTCAAAAATCACTGTATTGTTAAAATATAGATTAAAACATAGTATAAATGAAATAGATCTACTGCGGCACCTCTACTGTGTGTAAAACTGTTAAAATGACTTAATGTTATTATAGTAATAGAGAATCATGTAGCACAGATATCTTTCACTCTCTCCTGAAAAACATTGTTGTTCAATCTAAATAAGATAATAATGTTATTTCTCCTTAACATTAAAGTGACGCATTGTTAAAGTACACATATTAAATATAAAACAAATTCATTGACAAATCGTATACAATTATATGCCCTCTATTAACTCCATAACCAGTCTGGCTTAAGCATTAATTATGAAGGTTGACACACAACAGCTTTAGGGACTCTATTCGAGGACACCTGTAGGGTATGTTACTCTGAACCATGAGCCAGCAGAGTGGAAAAGCCTAGATGTGAGAGATAACATGCACTACACTATTGCAGGTCCATAATCTGATAACACAATTCACATTACTTTATTCATAAATATTTTTAAAGACAATTTATCAGTGTTATGAAGGTGCAAATGTGTAAGGACCCTCAGGGCCTGATACACAAAGGGCCTCCGCACACGTGGCGGAGGACTCACAGTCTTTTTTTTTTTATTTTAAACAGATTTTATTCGATTATCTGCAGGTACATAGAACAGTACTTTGATGATTGGGCATTCACATCATACAGCTGACATTGATCGCAGAGACCTGTGGTTGATAAATGTCCAGCATTAGTTGCAGTTTATCAGCGGTCGTGGTCCACGTACTCAACTGTCCCCAACATACCCCACACAATGGAGCAGTGCCCCAGCGGGCATTTGCTACGCCCCTCTAGTAGGGGTACTCCATCTCCACAGCCCATCCCAGTGCTGCATCACAAATACCACAGTAAACAATGAAAGATCAAGGAACAACCCCCCTCCCCCCTGCCAGAACTCTCCACTCCCCCACCCTCCAGGCATGTCGCTCCGTCCTCCCCACCGCTGCAGAAAGCATAACCAAGCACGGAAGGCATCAAGTACTATGAGTCCGATAAGCAGAGGTCCAATGAGGGGGAGCCACCACGCCCTAAGCGCCTCCAATCTCCCAGTTCGTGCGTCAAGGCAGGACACCAGTTCTACTTGCACGGGCTGCTTCACTCACTCGGGGGGGTGCATCATCGTCAGGCGGGCTCTTGAGCAACTCTACTAGCGCCACCCATGCTCTCGCCTCTTCCAACATCTTGTCATTGTCCCGTCTCTGGGCCAATTGTAACCTAAGGATCCCGTCATAGTCTGCCCACTTGATAAATTCCCTCAGCTATCGTGGAACACTAGGGGCACCCGTCGCCTTCCAATGACTGGTAATCTCCCGCTTTGCCAATATTAAACCCAAGTCAATGAATTTACTAATGACTTTATTTCGGGCAGTGTGGGGAACCAATGTAACAAGCAATAACCCGGCATCTGCTGAACGTCTCTGTCTGTTACAGCTTTCAGGGTATGCGATACCCCTTCCAGAACCCGTCTAGCCGTGGGCAATCCCAGAACATATGCAAAAAGTCGGCGTTGTCAAGTGTACATCGCGGACAGGTTGACCGCGCTCCAAAATACTCATGTATCTTGTGTGGCGTGAGGTAGGCCCTATGGAGAACAAAAAAGTGAATAAGTTGGAAGCGCGCATTTCTGGAGCTTTTCCATGCCCTCTCCACTATTGCCTCCCATGGTTTCTCCTCAATGGGCAACCCAAGGTCTGTCTCCCACTTAAGCCACAAGCTCTCCAAGGGGCGTCTCGCCTCCTGGGTAAGGCGCCATAGAGGCAGGTGACCGCCTTAAACGTCCCAGCCGCTGACACCACATACTGGCACGGCAGGGAAACCAGTGGTTCTACCATCCCTGTCCGCCAGTGCTTGCGGATAACTGACGTCAGAGCCGCGTGTAAAAGGAAGTCTTCTCTAGGCAGGTCATAACGCTCGGTCAAGTCATTAAAAGGTAGCAGGGTGTCAGCCTCGTATAGGTCCCCAATCGTGGAGATCCCCGCTTCTACCCAGGCCCGCTGTCCCTGCCAGTCTCCCCCATGAGGTAGGGCCTCGCAAACCAACAGTGGAATCTCAGGTGCATAAGGGGGTCCCCGCTGGGCTCTCCTGCTAACCCGGCTCCAACACTGACGCATCGCCCATAAGTCCCCCGGAGTCTCTCTTTCACTCAAAGGGAGCCGCAATAACACCTGAGAAAGTTGCCGCAGATCTGGATCCGTGCCTTCCCGGACCTCCTCAGCGCGAAGCCTCCCAGCCATCCATTTCGTGAACCATTGCAGTTGTGCTGCATGGTAGTAGGCCTCAAAATCAGGCACTGCAAAGCCCCCCTCTCGCCTGGGTCGCATCATGGTGGCAAGCGCCACCCTGCGTCTTCCAGAGCCCCATAAAAAAAAAACGTAATCATGGTATTAAGTTGGGTAAAAAAAAATCACGGAATCCAGAGCGGTAAGGAGCAAAAATAATAGAGCAAGCGTGGCAGTGTGACCATCTTTAGAACCGCCACACGCCCTGCCACCGAAAGCGGCAGAGATCCCCAAAACTCGAAGTTACTCTTGGTGGATCATATTGCCCGTGCAACATTGCCTTCTAGTAGATCGGCAGCCGCATGATAGACCCGGACCCCCAGATAAGGCAGGCACCTACTCTCCCACGCGACATCTAAGCCATCCGGCGAGTGGTCTCTGCCACCCAAGACAGGAAATATTTGCGTCTTGTTCCAGTTAACCCGGAGCCCCGCCTCCCTTCCCAGTCGAGAAAGCAGGTTTCTGGCACCCTGCAAATCAGCCTCCGAATCGGCAAGAAACATCAGGAGATAATCGGCATATAATGTAATAAATTGGGGTTGGCCCCCCCGATCCAGACCTCGATAATACTGTCCCAAGCGCGCATGCACCGCCAGGGGCTCCATCGCCAGCGCGAACAGGAGGGGAGACAGCGGGCAACCCTGCCTCGTTCTCCTGTCCACAGCGCAGGCCGCCGAAATCACAGCACCCGTGCGCACTCTCGCAGTAGAGTTCTTGTACAAGATCGCCGTCCAGGCCACAAGCCCCTCCCCCAGTCCAAAGGCCCTTAAGACTCTAAAAAGGTATGGCCATTCCAGACTGTCGAAGGCCTTCTCAATGTCAATCGACAGAATGCACGCCTCGCCATCAGCGAGAGTGGAAGCGTCCAGCAGTCGGATCAGTCGCCGTATATTCATGGCCGTATTCCGGGACGGAATAAACCCCGCTTGATCAATGTGCACAAGCGCCGTCATGTGGGTCAGCAGGCGACTAGCTAAAATGCGGCTCAGTATTTTGTAGTCTAGGTTTAGCATGGCAAGGGGACGATATGCAGTACGGTCCCAGGCAGGTTTGTCTGGCTTTAGGAGCAGCACTATCACTGCTTCCCTTGTGGACGCAGGCAAGCACCCAACCCTTCTCGAGGCATTATACAGGGTCATCAGCCGGGGAGCCAAAACATCCAGATATGCGGCATAAAATTCAACCGGGAGCCCGGCGGGTGCCCGGGGTTTTATTTCTGTCCATGTGTTTGATGGCGACCCTGATCTCACCGAGGTCAACATCTCGGCCCAGAGCCCCCGCTGTCTCCGCATCAAGCTGTGGGAGTTCAATGTCCTCCAAGAATCCCTCATCCGCCAGGGCCATCGGGTTTAAGTGGCTCTGTTAGAGAGTAGCATAGTAGCTCAAGAACTGCGTATTAATATCTTGCTGCCTGTAGTAAGTCGCCATCCCCCCCTCGCAGTTCTAGGATTGGCGTCCCCCTTCGCGCTGGGTTAGCTAGCCAGGCTAATAATGCCCCCGATTTATCCCTCTCTGCATGTGCCCGGGTCTCATAGGCCCTACGATCGAAGCATCGCAGCCATTCCACCTGTATCGCCAGCGCCTCCCTAGCCTCCAACAACTCTTCTTGTTTGTCTACCCTTCCCGGTCTATCCTTTTCCACATCCCGGAGCCGGTTGTCCGCTTTCTGCACATCAGCCAGGAGGACCTTCCGAATGCCCACTGCCTCACCAATGCAACGACCCCTGATGACAACTTTAAAGGCATCCCATTCAACATGGGGACTGGTGGACGTGTCGGTGTTGGCCTGGAAATATTCTTCGATGGCAGTACCTATGGAAGTCCTAAAGACCGGATCCTCTAAAACCTCCGGCCTGAGGCGCCAACTGGGAATCGTGGGTCTGACCCTCATCCAATTCAATCCTACCAGTAATGGGTTATGATCAGATATCGTCCTGGATAGGTATTCACTAGACGTAATCCCCACATGGACGTCCGGGGAGCAGAGGATAGCGTCCAACCTAACGTGGAGCTCGTGTAGAGCCGAGAAATAAGAGTAATCTCTCTGTGTCGGGTGGTGGGCCCTCCAAGTGTCTGTCAGCTCCCAATGTCGTTGCCAATCCCTACAGGCTTCTGCAACTCTATGTGTTGGGGCATCAGGAAGCGGTGGGTGTGATCTGTCCAGGGAGACGTCCGCTATGCTATTGAAGTCTCCCCCCAGGAGCACCGGTCCAGTCAGGGCCTGCACCAGCGTCTGCGAGAGCCGGACCAGAAATGCAGGCTGGTCCACGTTGGTGGCATAAATACTCCCTATAGTGATGTCCCGGCCATCCAAGCGCCCCATCACCACCACGAACCTGCCCTCTGGGTCTATGATTTGCCTAACACATTGAAAAGGGACTCCCGCCCGCACCCAAACCAGGGTCCCCCGAGCAAAGGCAGAGTATGTGGTGTGGAAAACCTGCCCTCTCCAGCGGTGTTGCAGCGCTACCCCTTCCTGACGTGTGAGGTGGGTCTCTTGTAGTAATGCAATTTGTACCCCCCTTCTGGTTAAATAGGCATGGATTTTGTGTCGGCGGTTCATGGTGTGCATCACTGCATCCCCCTAACATTCCAGGTCATACACTTAAAACCTACGGCGGCACCCATAAGAGAATCTCCAATCCTTCCCGGTGCAGCGTTCTCGCAGTGACATGCCTGCCCCAGTACCCATTCCCCCCTAACATAACAGCACCCCAACTCCCACTCCCCAGGACAGGTCTACACAAACAGGTCCCCATCCAAACTAAGGCACTCAAACAGTACGACATGAAAGTGGCAGAGCGTGTCCTACCAATGGCGTCCCCAGAACGCCCCCGCCTACCCCCCTCACAATCATGACACATTCAGTAAGTCCCAATGGTGCAATGGCGCCCCCAACAGTTCGCAGCTCGGATCTCCGGAAACAGAGGGAGCAGTCCTCATCAAGCAAGCTGCAACACATACGACCTGTCAGCCGGTCAGTCAATAACGCCATCTGCGGTCTGCGGTGTAACCTCTGGAAGTTCATTGTCCGAAGGTCTGTGGCCAGTGCCAGAGCTCGAGCTCCCAGAGCTGAGTCGTGTATGTTCTGTGGTGCTGCTGGTCGGACGCACAGTCCCCCGACTGATTTCCACCACCGCTCGCACCGCCTCATCCCGCTCCTGACGTCGTCCAGCAGGCGAGGGGACCCTCCGGGGTGGCGAAGTTGAAGGAAAAGGAGACTGTCGGCGAGGCGAGCCTCGTCGCGGAGAGCGCGTCACCCCGCTGCCCCGTAGTTCAAGCCAATCCCAAGCCTCCCGTGGGGAAAGGAAGAAGTGTGTCTCCGCACCCGCAGACACCCGGAGTCGGGCTGGGAACAGCATGGCGTACGGAAGTTGAAGTTGGCGTAACTTTCGCTTGACAGCCAGGAATGAGGATCGTTGCCGCTGTACCTCTCGGGTATAATCCGGAAAAATCATCACCCTACTGTTTCCGATCTGCAGACCCCGGTGCTCACGAGCACATTGTAAGAGGTAGTCTCGGTCCCTATAATGTAGCAGCCGGACCACCAGCGGCCGAGGCGGAGCGCCTGGTTTGGGGGCCTGGCCGGGACCCTATGGGCATGCTCCAGGGCAAAGAAAGGAGAGAGGCCTCCGGGGCCACCTCTGTCCTCAACCATGTTTCCAGGAACTGGACAGCATCCGCCCCTCCTCTTGCTCCGGCACTCCTACTATGCGCAGGTTATTTCTTCTCGAGCGCCCTTCACTGTCCTCCGCCCTCACCTCTAGCCGCTGGACCCTGGATTCCACCGCCCTCAAGGCCTGCTGCAACGTGGCGACCGTGTCCGGGACATCCTTCAGGGCAGTTTCATGGGCAATGACTCGCTCCTTGAGCTTACGGTGATCATCCTTCAAGAGGGTGAGATCCGTCCCGATGGCGTCGATCTTCGTCTCCAGTGCCTCCTCGAGGAAGTGATGGCCTGTAGGATATCAGCCAGGGTGGGGTCCCCCGACAAACCCTCCGGTCGCTTTTGTGACGCACCCTCCTCGTCGTCCGTGTGGGGCTCATGCTCGTCCATTCGCAGGACCTCGAACCCCTTCTTTTAGACACTCTCCCCATCCCACAACTGGTCAGGAGGGAGGGGCAGCAGGGCCCAGCAGCAGCTCCAGCAGGGTCAAACCCCTAGACAGGGGACCCCGGGTCACCCAACACCCGGTTCAGCACCTGCGGCCCTCCAATGTCCGTGTTCGCCCTCTCAAGCACCCAGGCGCACCTCCGCAGGAAGTCGACGGTGGAATCCCCTGCTCCCAGGAGAAGAGTCGGTAGAGATCTGAGGAGTCCCCAGGCGGGCCGCTCCAGGGCACAGTAGGACAACCAATGGCCCCTCCGGGGCCCGCCACAGCGTCCGCCGTAGACACCCAAGACCAGGGACAAGTACGGATTCGCCAATCAGTCAGCACTGCAGGGACGTCCCCACCCGTCCCTCTGCTCCAGAGTGCAGAGTATCAGCCTCCCGGTTGCTCAGGGGGCACGGGCCAGACCAAGAAGCCCCAAGTACCTGCCCCCGCCTTCAGGGACGGTCCGTCGCTGGTGCCTCAAGCAGGGCAATGCCTCCTGCGGTCCGCAGTAAAGGCAGGGTGTCTCTTCGCCCCTTCACATCCCCCGCCGCAGCAGGACGCCTTATCACACCTCCGGGGGGGCCCCCAACCATCCCAGGTAACAATCAGGCTCCGCCTGCTACACTCCACCAGGCCCTCCCCAGGCCGCGGCTCTCCAGGGCACAGGTCCACCGCCGAGGGTCAAGGGAAACTGAACCCTCCACCAGCCTCACAGCAGAGTCAAGTCCAGGCTCTATGGGGCACCCGCCAGGTGGTGTGCCCAGAGGAGCATGCTGTAAAGGCGATCAGCATGGGCGCCGCAGCTCTCCCGATGTCCCGCAAGCCGCCATCTTAGGGTCAGGTGGCCGCCGCTGTGTGCTCCACAATTGCTGCCCTCGCACTGCTCACGCTTCCCCGGTACCTCCGTGGCAGCCTCCTCTTACGGGCAGGTCCCGCACGCCTCCGGTCCGGCCAGGGTGGATCCCCAGTGCTTCTGGCGCCCTCAGCAGCAAGAACCGCCGCCATGCCATGCGGCCGCCATTTTAGCCGCGGCCAAGCCGGAGTGCGAGCAGTGGAGAAGACCGGCGATTCCTCGGCCCCACAGTGTCCCCACACCTGGAAAATGCAGCCGAGGGGGCACCAGACGTTCCGCCCCCAGATCCAGTGCCAGGGACCACCGTAACTTGGCAGGATCAATGTCTGTGGAGGAAGGCCACGGAGGAGCTCCGATGCCTGCCTCTTCCTACATCGGCGTCAGGCCATTCCCCGAGGACTCACAGTCATGGGGGAGTCTCCATACTCAGGGCGGAATCTCAGCAATGAAAATTCTCAATGCAGTGATTCTGCCTGAGTGAGGAGACTCCCCCACACATGTGGGGCCTTGGACATGAGTGTGGAGGCCCTTTGTAAATCAGGCCCACAGTTGGATCATTGTTGAACAATTGTATTTTTTTGAAGGACAAATCCATCAGACCAACAGTTTATCAGAACCCAAAATATGTAATCATTATAATAAAAATTAAATGTGTTTTCGAGTAACTTAGAGTAAACATTGTATTTTTCTTCAAAGGTCAAACAGCCAGATCTAAATCATCACCATTATTTGTATTTGCCTCTCTGCCTGAGAACAGAAAATCTGAAGTTAACAGTGGGAGCAGAACTGCAAATTATGAACATCTAGAAAGACAGCCTGGACCATCAGCCTTGTGAGGCTAGCTCCCTATGCCTCTCCTTTCTCTCTTTCTGAGGAGACAAAACCAACTAGATCCAGCAGGGCCCTATCCCTGTTACCTACTTCACTCATTCCTACAAGCCCTCTGTGACCCCACAACTCCAACAGCTGTGGCCACCCCTTTCCTGAATCCTGTGCCAACTACAGACCTAACATCTGCTGTGCAGCCAAGACCTACTACATCTGTGGCCATGCAGACTAGGTTGCAAGGTGGTATTGAAAGAGCTGGGGCAGGGCCTGCTGCAGGGAGGGAGACTCAGGATGTAGCCACAAATTTTACCACATTGGCAGAAACCTAAAGGGTGCCGCTAGATGGCAGGTTGAGCATCTGACACAGACGAATGGGCTTCTAAGGGCCCAAAATGATCTGAAAACATCCAAACTGATCTCCCTAGGGCTCAAAATAAACTCCTGGAATAATACCTGAGTGTGAAGCCTTTATATTGTAGGATCGTGCAGGATGCATTCAAAGCATTGTCTGTAGGAGTGTCCAATTTAGTATCCGGTTATCTTGGAGAAGTACCATCTGCTGCCAGCTCAGTAACACAAACATTCCCAGCTGATAGCTCCCTGGAAAGTGGAACATGGAGCTCTCTATCAACACTTCACCTGTTGTCACTCTGACTGCTTTAGTGGTCCTTAGGAAGGGTCAGTCATCGGCTCATTTTAGGATAACACTAAACAAGCCACCAACAAAAGATGCCAAAAGGGATGCTCTGTCCACACTTTTCCCATCCACTCATGGGCTGTTGTCTGGGAAAGGACTCTAAACAATTGATGGCTCATCTTTATTTTCTCAAACACCATAGAAGCTAACTCATTTTTGGGAATCTGTAATGTGATACTTTTTTGGGGATATAATAGAACATTGTAACATAACACTTCTGAGTTGTCACAGTATTGAAATAATAAAATATTACTAAGCATTGTTTTGTTAATAATGTAGACAAATATAGCTCACCAGATAAATGCACTGTTGCATTATATACACAAAAACACATTTTTGAATAAAACATAAATACAATTACAAACATCCATATTTTGTGATTTTTTTTAAAAAAATATTTGTTCCACCAAGGGGAGGCGGGCATCAACAATGTGTAGAAAAACATTTCAAAATGGAAACCATGCAGAGAAGATACAACAATAGGAAGTACAAGAAAAAGTTATGAACAGACAGCAATAATGAAAATAGCCAACATGAACTCATGGGAAAGCACCTATCATGAAGATAACAAGTCAGTGTTACATTTTCTGAACTAATGATCCAACAAATACATAAGTAATACCAATGGGAGTCTACAGCCACATATTGGCATGTCCTGATGCTTTCAACTTGGGTTATACTAAGACATACTTATCACATCAATCCAGAATCTTCCTTATGAAAGGCAAGTTCTACACATGGAGAGCTGGTTACCTTACCTGCATCTCAGTTACACCGGTATCACTCCACTACTGAGATCAAGCCTATCCATATTATTTTCACAACCAATCATTCAATGTTCAGCCAATACGCACTATAAATCTCCCAAACACCAGTATCTGTTCAAGACAAAACCCTTCCCACCAATGATTTCTAAAGTCCCAGTAGATAACAAAATGAGATGAACATAGGAAGCAATAAACAGACATTTTAATGTGATTGTGCAAAATATAGGTTTAAACATTCAAATATGTTACTTTCCCTATAGCCAAAAATATCTAGAACTGACAGTTTCACATTGCACGCTGATAATTATAGGTCATTTGTAGACTATCAGGCACATGCATCAAGGTCGGATTTTGCGAGTTCTTAATTGCGATTATTAAGGAATCGCAATTAAGGACTCACAAAAGCCTATGCATGTAGGAATTGCTATTTTTATAGCGATTCCTGCACCTTCCTTATTTGTGACTCGCAAATTGCGAGTCGCAAATAAGGAATGGCTTCCCATTCATTCCTATGGGCCTACAGGCCTACAGGCCCATAGGAATGAATGGGAATAGCATGCGCAATTTGCGAGTACCAATTGGTACTCGCAAATTGCGCATGCACTTAAAGGGTGCAAGGGTGTCAAAAGGACACCCTGTTGCACCCCTGAAATTGATCTGTGCACAAATAGTTGCGCACACACATGTCCCAAGGACATGTGTGTGTGTAATCTATAACTTTGAAAAATGCACTTTAGTGCATTTTTCAAGTTTTTGCAAATTACCATCAAGTTCAACTTCATGGTAATTTGCGCCCCTAGTAGCGAAATCGCTACTTCAAAGTGGTTCTTGCATTGCATTTAAGGAATCGCAAAATGTGATTCCTTAAATGCTATCGCACTTGAGAACTCGCAATTAATTGCGAATTCTCAAATTGCGAGTGCCTTGAACCTTGATGCATCTCAAATGCCATTTTTGCGGGCGCAAACGGCCGATTTTTGCGAATCGCACCGTTTGCGCTCGCAAAAAATGGTTGATGCATGTGCCTGTAAGTGTCTGAGTTTGTTTTTCCCAGATGTGATCTCTGTCACAAAGTTAATAAATAGAATGGACCACACCTCATAATTTACATATATAATAATGCACTTGCAATAAGGCTGATGCGAAATATTTTTGTTTGTGAAGGAGTAACTCCTCTGCAAAACAGTACATCACTCACTATTAAACAATGTAATATGAAACATACTTTTCTCGCAATAAATAAATCAAAAGACATTATGTAAAATAATAAAATCAATTTAGGCGTGTTAAAGATATTTTAAGCTTTTTGGCCTGGGCAAAGTCAAAAACGTTTTACTCTTTGCATTGTACAGTTGAACACAATAAAAATGTGTTATTAAGACAATACATTTTCACAAAGGAAATATCCGTGTAGCTTATTTTAAAGTTAAATTATAATTCATGTCACTTACCACCAAGAAAAGATGTTTTCAATAAGCTCACACCTAAAGTCACAACCTTCATCCTCATCACTGCCATCTTGCTGATGCATCTCACCCACATCACCATGTGGCTCCCACTAATAGTTACCACTAGGGATGAAGTAGATTTTTCTCTGAGGGTAGTGCTGTGCAGGATCCAATATAACACATCTATCTTGCAGATATATTGTAGACCTACCCAGGAGAGTTTAGAAGGGTAAATGAGCCGTGCTTTGAGGAGCTAAAATATCTGCTCCACAGGCCTCCATCTCACTTGGGCCTCTTTGAAGCTGACTTTCCTGGCATTGTTTGGTTCCTTATTGTAGCTAAAAGCAATGTTCAACTGGGATAAGCTGAGTTCCCAGAAAAATATGAGGACAAAAGGAAACAATTAAAAAAATATATCCTAAACTACATTGCTGCACAACAAATTCACAATTGACACTTAAGGCCTGATTACGACTTTTGGCAGTGCAGGGGCGGGCGGCATGCCACTGCCGTGCCCCTGCAACGCCAAGAGTTGCCACCGCCCACCCACCAGATTACAAATTAAAAGTGGTCTGGTGGGTGGGCAGCATGGCGGTTCCCACTACGGTGCCTTCGGGAATGCCACACAAGGATCCTGCACGGCTTGGGCTGCATCGTCCATGCCGTGCAGGAACGTTTGTGCATGCACACAGGGGGACACATGTTGAACCCCC
The DNA here is from genome assembly GCA_963921515.1 of Calotriton arnoldi. Lineage (NCBI taxonomy): Eukaryota > Metazoa > Chordata > Amphibia > Caudata > Salamandridae > Calotriton > Calotriton arnoldi. The sequence continues at coordinate 323,746 of CAWUFW010002137.1, forward strand.
TGTGGTCATACACATGAGGCATCAGGGGGCCCTTCAGACCCCCCTTTGTATCCTCTCTGCCACGGTTTTCATGGCGGGGGAAACTTGTAATATGCTTAGTGGGACCAAGCGGTCCCGCCAAGCATATTGTGGCCTCAGGACCACAGCACCACTAACAGAAAACGGCGGTTCCCTGGTGGTGTCGGCGGTGTCAGCGGTCCCAGGGGGGCCCGACCACCGAAGTAATAATCGGGCGGTTGGACCGCTGTTACGGTAGTGGCTGGACTGCTACTGTCGCCCGTCCATGAGTCTGGCAGTACTCAAAGTGCCAGACTCGTAACTGGGTCCTTAGAAACAAGACAGATCCTTCTTGGTGCAAGGTATGCCATCTGTTGTTTTATGGAGCTGTTGCGAAGCACTAGTGTGTCAAGGGTGGATCCAGGAAATACTGCACAAACACTCATGATGTAGAGAGCTGGTATGCAAACTACCTGCAGATTGATGGAGTGGAAATGATTTTGATTGTGGTACACCTGCTCCAGGACATGAAGTGGCACCAATGAGACATGTGTCCATCTATGGCACCAAATACGTTGTATTCTCCTAAGCCATAGAACTCAACCTTGATGTTGCTGAGTGTAGCACTATTAGTAGAAAACTGGATGAAGTCAATCATACGTCTGTGCATAAAATGAGAACTCAGCTGAGGACAGCTGAGAAAGCTGGCTGTGACATCCCATTGAAATCGCTAACAGTGTACTGGCAGAAGCCAGTACCAAAGAAATGTAAAACTGCCATTATCTTCTCAATATGTGGAATGGATGTCTAGAGTTTGATGTTAGGCAAAAGGACTAAATGAAAATGTAAGGATTAGTCTTCTATAGTACTTCCTATTAATGTGCCTTTCCTACAAGGTTATCCTATCAGGACTTGGTATGTACACTGTTTTTGCTTATTGATATATCCTTCCCTCTCTTCCTTAGGCTGGTGGATAGAAGTATCTGAAACATATGAGTGAAATGGGTCATTACTTATTGGACAGACACGGATGTCAACCATAACTAATCAATTCACATATTGAAGAGATGTATACTGAAAAAGTATTTAACTCTTTTCATTTTCAAACTAATTTACATATTTATTTTTGTCTTTTTTATCACTTAATATTATCCTTTTATTTCTATAGTAATCCTTAAAGCATTAACACACAATCTAATATAATATCAGAATAAGTCCTCTCAAAATGCATATAGTTTTATTATATTATTTTAATGCCTATTATTAATGTCTTACATTATTGTTTGTATGTTGTGATTTTTTGGACCTGCCCTTGGAGTAGAAGTTCAAACCATCACTATAACAACATAACATGCTTCGCATCTGCCCAGCCCCCCCACAAACATCATACATCCTTTTCTACATTATTGCCCTCTTTCATGCCCCAAATAACTCAGCCTGTCCAAACTTCCACACCGTAAGGCACCTTCACCCGCATCTCCTCATCTGGGGTTACCCATAGTGAACCGATGGGGTCCAGCACTATGTCTCTGAAATGACTTAAATCTCCCAGATTTTATGTTTATTCATACACCCTCTGGGCGCATATATAGGCCGCTCTGCAATCAAGTGACAGTCTAAGCCTTTCTGCCATCCCTCCACCAGGGAGCCTCCTTGTCTCGCAATTGGCAGGTCATGTCTCTTTTTTTGCTATTTCCAGACCTAGCCACAGCAGTGCCAGCTTGTATCTGTTTGACACCCCATCAGTGGTAATATGTATAGCCAGTTTATGGTTGAGGCATAGTGGCCATCCAGCACCGAATCCAGCTTGGTGAATACCGACTTCCAAAAAGGGATATGTTTACTACACCCCCATATGATATGTTGGAAGCCCCATCCACCGATGAACATCAGAAACACTGAGGAGATACAATCACCCCCATCTTCCACAACTTGTGTTGAGTAAAGTATACTCTACGGAGGTTTTTCAACTGCATGAGTTGAAATCGTTCTGCTATGTTTGCTGCCCTCGCCTCCTCCCACTCCACATCTTTGAGAGGGCCCTAGACTCGCTCCAACGCTAGGTGCCGCTAATCAAAAAACTCTGCGCTATTGTTAATCAGGGTGCGATAGACCTGGGCTATTTTATTGTCCCACAGTTCCCTCATGGGAAGTTTGGCCTCCAATGGGTTAAGCTCAGGGATCTACCGTACCCCTCTTATGTAAGGTATAAGTGCATGTCTTAGTTGAAGGTAGCGCAAGAACTGGCTGTGGTTGAGATTCTTAAAACATCCAAATTTCTGAAAACCTTCTAATATCGGCACTTGTGCCAGCATCCTATCCTCCCAAAGGGGTGTCTCCCTAGTTAAGGCCCAAGCAAGCCCATGGTTTTTAAGGTCTCTTTCCAGAGCCACAGCACCAGTCTAGTCACTGGAGAAAGCAATGAGTCTGTCTGTTTTCCATACAGTTAATGTCCCACAGATGCACCCCGCTTTATCCACTTCTCCGAGGAAAATGTTGGCTCACCCTGTGTTTCATATCTCCACTCATTAATGATGAGCAAATGGGAGGCTTTGTACAAGGCCACCATGTCAGCGGCTGAGATCCCACCTTGTAGGTGGACAAAAAATATTTAGATAGTGTCATCAAAGACACCACTTCTTCCAAAGAAAGTTCAAAAGGAGAGAAGTGAGGCTATTGAAGAACAAATGGAAAATTTTGTAACTGATACAGGAAGCGGGGCAATGCTACCATCTTAAAGCTAGCAGAGCTGCCCAGCAGCGACAACAGCAGTGCTGTCCAGAATTTAGTGTTGTTCACCAATTTATCAAGGAGAAGTTGCATGTTATTCAAAGTAGTGTCCCATGTTATAAATATATCCAAGTTTTGAAACCCCTCCCTAGCCACCTATTGTTTGCTTGCCCAGGCATGATCTTGTGGGTAGTCATTGACCAGAAACAGGGACAATTTAGAGTTATTGACCCATAGGCCCAAGGTTTCCTGAAATATTCTGAGAATATTCAGGATGGGGGGGCTCTTCCTGGTCTGTCAAAAAAATAAGGACATCATCTGAGTACAGGGCCACTCTATCTAAGACCCTGTATCCCATTCAAACCCCCTTACTTGAACATCAATGCGGACCCATTCTGCCAGTGGCTCAATAGCTATGGTAAAGAGCAGGCGTGGCGGTGCAACCCTGCTTTGTCCACTTTTTATGGAGAAAGGGTTTGAGGTTGCATCCCTCCCCCCTGCATGGTAAGCCAAAAGGTATGTATAAAGGAGCTTTACCTATTTGATGAAATTCAGCCCAAAGTTCAACCTTGCGAGAAGGGCAAATATATAATTCCACCCCACCGAGTCGAGACCTTCTCGAAGTCTGCCAACAAAACCGCTGCCGGTCCCCTCAGCCTGCCCACTAGTGCTAATGCATTGTGTAATCTCCGTATGTTATGTTGGGTGGTATGTTGTGATTTTTTTGTAAATTTGTTTTTTAAATTCCATCAGTGGTGAAATACATTACACTGTGTATGGTGTACAGGTATAGATATTATTGCAGATGTTCTAGTTGATATTGATGGAAGCAACAACACGGATGACAGATCTTTCCATCAATAATGCACTACCTGTCCTCCATATTGTGAGGCATACCATAGGCAGACAGTGCAGTTTTATGACAGTAGGGCCAAAATGGTAGATGCCTGACGTATCCATAAGGGATGACAGGCTCTTAAGTGGAGTCTACACATACATTTTCCATCATCCACAGTCCAGCACTGGTTACAATGATCCCTGATTGCTGTAATCCATCATCCTACAACCACGTGTACGTTGATGGAATTTTCCTTCATGTTGACGTTCACATTTTTAGAGCCATTCTGTCACTTGCCTCCTACCCATCAAGTGAGGCAGACGCCCTCACCTGCTGCTGCTCATTGCCTGCTCAATGGACCTACCATGACTTGAGGTTCAGATGACAGGGACCCCACCTTGCCTCCATAGGAACTAGAAATACTTCTGGAAGGTACCTGGCCAACTACAGCCACATTTAGGGTCAAACAGTCAATCAGGTAAGCACCATACATACAATACAATTAAATCGAAATGTATTTTTATTTTGTTTAGGTATTACAAATTATTAAATGAAGAACCTTATTAAGCTGACATTAATGTTCTCGATTATCAGTAATGATTTTTAAAATATCTTACATTTAAAAATGTGAACCAATATATATATTTTCCATCAAGGTTTTTTCTCTTAACACAACCAAACATATTTCATTTTTTAGGACATGCAATCACACCTTTTGGCATGGGAAAATTGTGTAATAAACTTGTCAAATGATATTCCTGTGAACCAAATATTAGCATACAAGATGTTCTGCAGCACACTTAGAAAGAGGAAAATGCCTTTGAGGATTGTTTTAATGAGGGAAGGTGCTCCTTCCTGCATAGAGAAACAATCCTGCCTGCACCACAGCGCAAAGATGCCTGTGTTGGTGCAAGGCAGCACATTGTGCGCCAACGCAAGGAGAGGACACGAATGCTTAATATGGTGCATTCCTGCCCTCTACCTTTCACGCAGGAGTCTTGCTGTGTTGCTTAAATCTGGCCCTTCGTGTTTAAAGTGGAATAATTTTGCCATGGCTTTTAAGTTTTATGGCATGAGAATATAGTAATTATTGTGGTTCATTTTAAGCATATTTCTTCTAACTTGAAAGTGCCTTTTAAACATCTACAGTCAAGTTCACTTTCCCAAGGTCCTTAAATGTTTTGATTTGTTGACTGGCCAACACATGCATTTTTTATATGAGTTGTCCGTACATAGAAGAAAGTGCTCTTAAGTAATTTTTAGGCTGAATGACTGCTCATCCACCACATTCTCATGGATTAATAGAGATTTTGAGTTTGGGGGACGAGAACTCTTTCACAAATGTCACACTACTCCCATCTGCATTATTACTTATGCCACAGTATATAATGCACTTGTAATAAGGGTAACAGCCACAGACCTAGAAATGCCTCCCGAGTGGGAGAAAGCATACCTACCTCAGATATATATAGTAAGATCAAGGCTAAATAATTCATGTGCCAATTGCCACTTCAGTTCCACCAGTTCTTGTCTATAACCTAGTCACACATTTTTCAGTTTAATGTTATCAATTCTACTTTAATTATAATCCTTGATGAAAGAGAATGTAGCTGCACCTCGTTGGGTCTTTAGCCAGTCACTTCAAAATTATTGCTCAAAAGAAGGTGGTTCAACAATTCAAAATTCGCCACCTTTTCAACCTTGAAGTGCAGTCTTTTTCATTATAGGACAGGGGCAGACAGGATTGGATTTCGGCAGTATAACTTATTAAGCTGCCTTAAATTAGTGGTAAGAGAGAGAAAGGAGAGCCAATAGGCAGGATAAAGGAAAGAAGACCTGTTGGGAGTGGAGTTTCACAAAGGTATCCGAAGGACAAAGGGGACACAAAGTGTAACTCCTGCCAGCATGGGAAGGTGGAAAGACAGGGGCTCTTATGTTTTTGGAGACAAAAGTAAGATAGCTCAGTGAGACGAGCACGTGCTGCTAAAATATGTGTGTGTGATCTGCAGATCCAGACTTGTCAAGACTAATTTTAGACAATTCTCATTTCGAGGTCAGTACCATGAGTACCAATTTCCATTACATAATAATATTTGTATACAACATTTTCTCTGCATAATACGCTTTGGGAAAAAATGCCACATCAATGAATTATAAATATTATTAAAAGGATATTGGTAATACAATTCGTCTTCTATGATATCCTGTGGGTGTTTATGATGTGTTGGATGTGTTTGGAAAGGTAATACGTGAGCATGATGCAAATACTAATTTAGAGCTCTATATTTCATCAACTCACTATGCGTGTATTACATGGGTGACAGCACAAACATGCCTCTGCAGACTGAACGCTATGTTTGAGGTGTAATCAAAAGCTGAATAAAAGTTTTATGGCAGTGTTTGCCATGCCTGGAACATTTCATTATTTATGTAGAACGTTTTATTAGTTTGTTTAATAAACAGGCCAACTCTCTCACTCTCAGTACACATATGTTGTTGTAATGGTTCCAACAATGACAGCATACATTCCTTTTCCATGCAACAATTCTGATAAAAAAACATCATTGTGCATTACCGTATTTTCATGTTGCGAAATAGTTAAATATTTCAATACGATTAAAAACATATACATGGAATAAAGTTGTATAAGAATTGCAGTAACGGATTTATGCTAGATAATTGTTGATCTTGCCTTTTGATGTGAACGAGAATCTGAAAAAAGATTCTCACTAGATTGTTCTGGTGATCAATAGGGCAGAATAATTAAAATTCGATGCTACTCTGTCTCTATCAATAGCTCTGTAGGGAATGATGGATGACAGACTTAATTCAGTTTGTCAGACACCTTGGCAACATGCATAGATCACTGCGATATTTTTAGTTATGTATTTCATTTCCCAATAACACTCACAATGCACTCTGTAACATTCGCAGTCACTTCCAAGCAATTACAGCATTTGCTCAGAAAGCACTAATATAACATGCAGTAACCTTCACTGCATTAAGAATCTCTTGTTTAATTATGTGCATGTGTTTGTGTGTGTGTATATATACATATATATATGTATATATATGTATATATATACATATATATATATATATATATATATGTATATATGTGTGTATAAATATATATATATATATATGTATATATATATATATAAACAAAATTCACTGTAAAAACAAAGGTTAAAGGGACATTATAGTTAGGTATTAGCATTTAAAAAACATTAGAAATTCATTGAAAAAAATAAAGGTTACAGGGACGTTATAGTTAGGCTGACATTTCACTCGTACAAAACCAGAGAAATTGAGCAGTTATAGTTAGCTCAGCTAACTGTAACTCACGCCCCCGCAATGAACTGATTATGACCTCACATATTACATCACTGATGGCATGGTCAGTGACATCACTGATGACATCTCAAATGACATCACTGATAACATCATCCAGTGACTGTGAGTGTTTTTAAAATGTTTATGAGTGTTAAATATATTTACCAAAGTGTATTGATGAATCAGTGGGTGTATGAGTGCCTGTATCGATGATTCAGTAGGTGTGTGACTGACTGTATAAGTGAGTGATTCGATGTGCAGTGAATGTATGGGCCACTGACTAGGTTGTCTGAAAGTCTGTATCAGTCTGTCAGATGGTGTCTAAGTGGCTGTATGGGTTGGTGTGTGGGTACGTGTGTGGGTATATGGGTAATTGATCGGTTGTCTGAGTACCTGTATGGGTGTATGAGTGTCTGTGTGGGTGGGTGAGAGGGTGTGTGAGTGCCTGCATGGATGAGTGAGTGGGTGAGTCAGTGGGTGTATGGGTTAGTGAGTGTGTAAGAGAAGGGCTTTATAAGTGATTAAGTGTGTGTCGGTGAGTGAATGGATGTGTCAGTGGTATATTGGTGAGTAAGTGGATATGTGAAAGGCAGTATAGTTGAGTGTTGGAGCATATGAGTGACTGTGTGAGAGTGTTGCAAAGTCATCCTGTGCCCTGGGCACCCCCCAACCTTTTGCTGACTGGTACTGGTGGTAACTGACTCTGACTGACCCTGGGCTCTGCCTACCCAGGCCCAGGGTCAGTGCAAGGCTGAAAGAGACACATTAGAATACAGTTAAAACACCTACATACACTAGGCTACACAATGGTATGGTGGGGTACCCCTGTGATTGGCATGACCTACCCCATAAGCCCCTAGTATATAATAGGGCAGGGGGATTGAAACTACCTATCAGTCCCTAGTATGTAGTAGGGCATGGCAGTTTAAGAGGCCAGCAGCCTTTCTGCACTTGCATGTGTGCACTGCTGAGGCCTGAGGTCAGTTTTAAAAGCAGCCCAGGGTGCCATGACTGCTTTTAAAAAGTAAATTGTGCCCAAACTCGACTTTGGGGTTTGGGGCACTTAAAAATGGATAACCTACAATGTTTTGGCATATTAGGAACCCCCAGGGTCTCCCCTAGGTATCCCAGGGGTGGGGGGTCAGATATTTATAAGGTACACCCTTATAAAATGAGTTTTTATATGCCTGGGTAAAGTGAAATTTCACATTTCACTCCCACATTGTGGTAAAGTGCTGCCCAAATTCGACTTTGATGCTAGGAGCACTGTGAAGTGAGGATCTGCAATATTTTTACAGATTCAGAACCCCTAAAGTCTCCCTAGTTGTCCTATGGGGTGGGGGTCCTGTAGATATAAGCAAAGTACTTATAAAATATGTTTTTGTAAGTCCTGGTGCTGGAAAAATGGCCCAAGTAATTTTTCCCATTGCAAATACCCTGTTACATAGGTTAACATGGTAGGAAGTTATTAATTAATAACTCTTGATAGGAGAGGGCTAGAGGTGCCATTCAAAGATTTCCCCGAATGGTATTAACCCCTTCGATGCTCATGACGGAGCGGTTCCGTCATGAGCATCGGTTGGGCTGTGCTTATGACGGAACCGCTCCGTCATGAGCACAGCCCCTGGGGGAAGCGCTGGCGCTCCCCCCCTGGGGCATCGATCTTGCCCCCACAGAGGGGGATGGCAGCGGAAGAGTTTCCACTGCCACCCCGACCCCCCCATGCTTCCCCATGATGTCAGCGCGCACAGCGCGCGCCAACGTCATCAGGAAGCGCTGGACGCGCTGGAAATCATTTCTGTCCAGCGCGTCCAGAGGAGGAGGTAGGTTTGTTGTCTCCGGTGGGGCGGGGGGGCCAAATCAGGATGCCTTGAGGCATCGGGGTAGAGGAAAGAGTATTTTCTCTCCCCTGATGTCTCACTGCAGGGCATTCCTGCTTCACGATCGTGCACAGCGTCGCGATCGAGGAGCAGGAATGCCCCACTAGACACCAGGGATGTTCTTTTTTTGCAAAAGGAAGCGACCCCTTGGGCAAGGGTCGCTTCCTATGGGGGCCATATGAAATTAAGACTATTCTGCCCCCCCTGGGTCCAGATCGGACATTTTTTGGGCCGTTTCTGGACCCAGGGGGGGGGGGCAGAAAAGCCCACTAGACCCAGGGATTACCTATTTAATTTAAATGGAAGCGACCCCTTGGGCAAGGGTCGCTTCCAGGGGGGCAATTTTCTTAGTTTGGATATTCTGCCCCCCCCTGGGGGCAGATCGCCCCGTTTTTTTGGCCTTTCTGCCCCCAGGGGGGGGCAGAAACCCCCACTAGACACCAGGGCATTTATTTAAATTGTGATGGAAGTGACCCCTTGGGCAAGGGTCACTTCCAGGGGTCCATTTTATTTTGTAATGGGAATTCTGCCCCCCCTGGGGGCAGATCGGCCCGTTTTTTGGCCTAACCCCCACTAGACACCAGGGAATTATTTTAAATAAAAATGGAAGCGACCCCTTGGGCAAGGGTCGCTTCCAGGGGCAATTTTTTTTAAATGTGTATTCTGCCCCCCCTGGGGGCAGATCTGCATTTTTATTGGGCCTTTCTGCCCCCAGGGGGGGGCAGAAAACCCCACTAGACACCAGGGACTCATTTTAAAAATGAAATGGGAGTGACCCCTTGGGCAAGGGTCGCTGCTAGGGGGCATATTTTTTTTGTATGCATATTCTGCCCCCCCTGGGGGCAGATTAGCCTGGTTATTTTTGCCTTTCTGCCCGAGGGGAGGGGGCAGAAAACCCCACTAGACACCAGGGACTTCTTTTAAATTAAAATGGAAGCAACCCCTTGGCCAAGGGTCGCTTCCAGGGGGCAGATTTTTTTATATGTGTAGCCTATTTTTTTGCCCTTTCTGCCCCCGGGGGGAGGGGCAGAAAACCCCACTAGGCACCAGGGATTTTGTTTTGTGAATAATGGAAGCTACATGGTTGCTTCCTGGGGACAGATCTGCCCCTTTTTTTGGCCTTTCTGCCCTAGGCGGGAGGGGGGAGGCAGAAAACCCTACTAGGCACTAGGGATTTATTACTTTTGCAAGGGGGCAAATTTCTGTCTGCTGTTTTCTGCCCCACCTGGGGGGCAGATTGGCCTGGCAGACAACCTCACCCGATCGCTTGGGCAAGATCACCCCTATTTTTCTCAGCCCTATTTGAAGGCCCATCTGGCCGATTGACCATTTGGGTAGTAACATAGCGTGTTATAATGTTAATTGTTTTATTTTGTGTGAATTGCAATTGTAATGCTTTATTTCTCCTTTTTGTTCTAGTTGAAGGCTTTTGCTATTTAGACTGTTCCAGGTTGCGGCTTCGTTACTGGTGGTTCTGCTGTTTGTGTAGTTGCATGTGTTTGGTAAGAGACTTTTTTTTGTACAATGTAAATGAGTTTCATTTCTCTGCATGAATTTGTTTTTTGCAAATGGTGTAATAATAGCAGTATGTTTGGCTTCTGTTTTTTGAGTGTCAAAAACTTTTTGCATTTGTGCTCGATATGTATTTTGTTGTCTTGTGAGTAACTGTTTTTTATTTTTCTTTCTAGTGGGATATCGTTGGTTTTTGCTGTGTCTCTGCAGAGTAGGTGCTGGTGAGTGTAGCTGTCTCTTGTAAGTGAATTGTATAGTTTTTGAGTATATAGATCTTTGTGATAAAGGCACACATGTTTTTACTTGTTTTGCACAGTGTTGGTTGTTGTTGACTTGTTTGTGCAGTCTCCTTTCTTAGTAAGGATAATGGCTAGCCGCAGGATTACTGCTCAGCAGGTTGTTGGTATGCTTTTGAGTCTTCCTCTGACCATGGTTCAGAGACTGACTCTGCATCTGAGTCAGAGGAGGCAGGGGACGATTCAGGCAGTGAGTTTTCTCTCCACATGGAATCATCGGATGATGAAGATACTCTTAGTGCGGATGAAGTGCCTGTGTTAGAGGAGGACATTGATGTGCCGACAGTGCGGCAAGAGGCATCTGGACTGCAGCCTGGGGCTGCAAGGCTTCCCGTTGGTGTAGTGCGGCAAGAGGCATCTGGGCTGCAGCCTGGGGCTGCAAGGCTTCCCGTTGGTGTAGTGCGGCAAGAGGCATCTGGGACAGCAAGGCTTCCCATTGGTATAGTGCGGCAAGAGGCATCTGGGCTGCAGCCTGGGGCTGCAAGGCTTCCCGTTGAAAGTGCTGACCTCTGGGTTGCCCCAGGCATGGTTCAGCCGGCATTGCCAGACTTTACTGGTGTTCCAGGGTGTAGAGTGAATACTGAAAACTTTTTGCCGATAAATTTTTTTCAGTTGTTTATGGACGATGTGTTTTTGGCAGAGATTGTTGAGCAGACTAATTTGTATGCCGAACAGTTTTTGAGGGACAACAGTGCCAGTCTTAAGCCCCAATCTAGAGCTACCCGGTGGACTCCCACAAATCTGGAAGAGATGAAGAAGTTCTTGGGTTTAACTTTTTTGATGGGCTTGCTAAGGAAGCCATCAATGTCTTCATATTGGTCTACTAGTCCCTTGATGGCAACTGCTATTTTTTCGGCAGTCATGAGTCATGATAGGTATTTGCTTCGTCTTCAGATGATACATTTTGTCGATAATGGTTTAGCGTTGCCAAGAGATCACCCTGAATGTGACCGTCTTTTTAAGATTCGGCCTGTCATTGATCACTTTGTTGATCGATTTTCTGAGATCTATGCTCCAGGGAAAGAAATTGCAGTGGATGAGTCTTTGGTGTTGTTCAAGGGCACCTTGGTTTTTAGGCAATACATTCCTAGTAAGAGGGCACGCTATGGAATTAAGCTGTATATGCTGTGTGACAGTAGGACTGGATATGTCTCTAATTTCAGGGTGTACACCGGTAAGGAATCCAGGATTAACCCCCTGGTTGTCCGACCACTTTTGGAGTGACTGAGAAAATTGTGTGGGAACTTGGTAGAGGATTTTTTAACAAAGGCCACCATTTATATGTCGATAACTTCTACACTGGTGTGCGGTTGTTCAGGGAATTGGCCAAAGTGGACACTGTTGCTTGAGGTACAATCCGCTCTAACCGTAAAGGTTTCCCAAAAGAACTTGTTTGTCAAAAGCTTGTGCAGGGACAGTGCAGTGCGTTGCGTTGTGAGGAGCTTCTAGCTGTGAAGTTTTCAGACAGGAGAGATGTCTACATGCTGACTACCATCCATGATGAAAGCACTGCACCTGTGACTGTTTGGGGTCAGGTTGCTGAAGCGCGCAAACCTGTGTGCATTTTAGACTATAATAAGCACATGGGTGGTGTTGACAGAGTAGATCAGAGGTTGGAACCTTACGCTGCTCCTCGTAAGGCTTACATTTGGTACAAGAAGTTGGCTATCCATCTTTTCCACTTGGCAACCTTTAATGCTTTTGTTGTGTTCCAGGATTCTTGTCCTGAGTCAAAGATGACTTTTGCTAAGTTTCAAGAGTCTGTAATAGGCAGCCTTGTTTTAGTGGAACAGGCAAGTGTTCCTAGAGTTGGAGTGGTGGAGGATGTTGCTAGATTGAAAGATCGCCACTTTCCTGATCACATTCCTCCCACACCCTCAAAAGACTTTCCCAGTAGGAGATGTAGAGTCTGTTGGCGAAGAGGTATGCAGAAGGAGACTCAGATGTACTGCCCCGAGTGTCCTTCTAACCCTGGGCTGTGTCTGCCTGCTTGTTTTAGAATGTACCACACGCAAAAGAATTTTTGGGAGCATCCATGAGTGGTAAAGTGAACTGCCTGGCCTCTATTGTTTAATATTTTTGGTTCAGTTTCAAGGTTGGCGTTTGTGTAGTGTATTGAGTTTCAGATTTTGTGTTAGTAGATTTGTATCTATTTGCAATTTGTTTGTGTTTTCTTATTTATATAATAAAATTCCTAAATGTGATGGCGGTGTGCGTGGAGTGGCGCTTGTCTGGTGGTGTGCGTGGTCTGGCGTTTGGCTGGCGGTGTGTTTGTATTGGCGCTAGGCTGGCGGTGTGCGTGGACTGGCGCTTGGCTGGTGGTGTGTTTGTACTGGCGCTTGGCTGGCGGTGTGTTTTGACTGGCGCTTGGCTGGCGGTGTGCGTGGACTGGCACTTGGCTGGCGGTGTGCGTGGACTGGCGCTTGGCTGGCGGTGTGTGTGAACTGGCGCTTGGCTGGCAGTGTGCGTGGACTGGCGGTGTATGTGGACTGGCGCTTGGCTGGCGGTGTGTGAGTAGTGACTAGCTGCTGGTCACTACACACACTGCTAGCCAAACGCCACTCAACGCAATCCGTGAGCTGGTGTGGTTGCTGTGTCATGAATGTGGGCGTGTGAAAGTGATGGGCCCTTGAATGGCGCTGTCTGCTGGTGTGAGTGTTGTAATGTGCTGGGCCCGCGGCTGGCGTTGTGAATGGTTTTGTATGAGTCACACGTATGAAAGGTGTATGAATGGCCTGTAAAGAGGTTGGTGCCTTGTCGTGGCTTTACAGCTCACGAGCTGTGAGTCAATGGTTCAGTTTCTCGTCCTTTCAATTGACAGTGCATTTCATTTTTGTGAAATCTCTGGTTAATACAACTGTATATACTGAACCATCACTCACCCTCGTGCCAAATCCAACCAGTATGTATGTGTGCATGAGGAATAGGTGGTTGTGCATAAAAATATGTTTTTTCTGTTTTTGTCAAGCAGGTTGTACCTTGTCCTTTTTTGTGACTGTTGTAATGTGTTGGTTTTGTGCCTGGTGGTGTGAATGGTCTTGTGTGTATCATGTATGAAAGGTGTGTGAATGGCCTGTAAAGCGGTTGGTGCCTTGAAGTGGGTTTACAGCTCACGAGCTGCGAGTCACTGGTTTAGTTTTTTTGTCCATTCAATTATTGACAGTGCATTTCATTTTTGTGAAATCTCTTGTTAATACAATTTTACATACTGAACCATCACTCGCCCTCGTGCCAAATCCAACCAGTATGTGTGTGTGCTTGAGGAATAGATGGCTGTGCAGTAATCTTTGTCTGTTTTGTCTCTCTGCCAAGCTGTACATTTCATATAAGAATAACCTAACAACTGTAGTTTTTGTCGTAAACTAAACACCCATGGGAGTGCATGGTGATGTCTCTCTTGTGGATCTCAACAAGTTATCTTACCCACAATGTCCTGCAAACCTCAAAATGTGACTGTGACATTTTCCTTGCATTATTGTGCCCAAATTTTCACACTGCAGAAAGTAACAACAAATTTCCAACCCCCCAGCATTTCTCCAAGTATCCCAATAGAAATGGTACCTCACTTGTATGGGTGGCCCAAGTACCCGTGGCAGGGAAGGGCCCAAAACCTATTGATGTGACATCAAAATTACCTATCACAAACCAACCTGGTTTTGCATGGGGGTCCCATGAGTTTTTGATCCGGGCTCGGCGGCCATCTAGGGAAACCTACCTAACCCACACATTTCTGGAAACTAGACACCCGGGAGTCAAGCGAGGTATGGCTTGCGTGGGTCCCCATCATTCTCCTACCCAGAATCCCCTGCAAACCACAAATTTTGCTGAAAAATCTACTTTTTTCTCACATTTCTGTGTGGGAAAGTTCTGGAATTGCGTGGATCCACAAATTTCCTCCCACCCAGCGTTCCCAGGTCTCCCGATAAAATGGTACCTCACTTGCGTAGGTGGGTCAAGGACCACGACAGGCAAGGGCCCAAAACCTATTGAGCGACATCAAAATTACCTATCACAAACCAACCTGGTTTTGCATGGGGGTTCCCATGAGTTTTGGCCCGGGCTCGGCATCCATATAGGAAACCTACCTAACCCACACATTTCTGGAAACTAGACACCCGGGGAGTCCAGCGAGGTATGGCTTGCGTGGGTCCCCATCATTCTCCTACCAGAATCCCCGAAACCACAAATTTCGCCCAAAATTCACTTTTTCTCAAATTTCTGTGTGGGAAAGTTCTGAATATGCGTGGATCCACAAATTTCCTCCCACCCAGGTTCTCCAGGTCTCCCGATAAAATGGTACTCACTTGTGTGGGTAGGCATAGTGGCTGCAACAGGAAATTTCCCAAATCGTACTGTGGAGACTTCAAAATTACCTATAGCAAAACTACCTGATTTTGGGGGGGCACCTCAGATTTTGGCCCCGGGCTCGGCGGCCATCTTGGGAAAGTACCAAACCCAAACATTTCTGAAAACTAGACACCCGGGGGAGTCCAATGAGGTATGGCTTGCGTGGATCCCTCAATGTTTTCCTACCCAGAATGCCATGCAAACCTCAAATTTAGCTGAAAAAACTACATTTTCCACAAATGTTTGTGTGGAATCACCGTGCCGGCACAAATGACCTACCCCCTTGTTCTCCCGAGTAAAATGATACCTCACTTGTGTGGGTGTCCAAAGCAGAATTGTCTAAAAAAGTATTGTTTTTAAAATGTAGCGCTTAGAATTCTCGGTGCTATACTCTAAATCCCTATGTTTTGGGCTCTTCCTAGCCACAGGCCTTTGGCCCACCCACACAAGTGAGGTATCATTTTACTAGGGAGAACAAGGGGAACACTGGGTGGTAGGACATTTGTGCCGGCACGGTGATTCCACACAAAAATATGTGGAAAATGTGTTTTTTTCAGCTAAATTTGAGGTTTGCATGGCATTCTGGGTAGGAAAACGTTGGGGATCCATGCAAGCCATACCTCATTGGACTCCCCCCGGGTGTCTAGTTTTCAGAAATGTTTGGGTTTGGTACTTTCCCAAGATGGCCGCCGAGCCCTGGGCCAAAATCTCAGGTGCCCCCCCCAAAACCAGGTAGTTTTGCTATAGGTAATTTTGAAGTCTCCACAGTACGATTTGGGCCATTTCCTGTTGCAGCCACTATGCCTACCCACACAAGTGAGGTACCATTTTTATCGGGAGACCAGGGGGAACGCTGGGTGGGAGGTAATTTGTGGATCCACCCAGATTCCAGAACTTTCCCACACAGAAATTAGAGAAAAAAGTGAATTTTTCGGTGAAATTTGAGGTTTGCAGGGGATTCTGGGTAGGAGAATGATGGGGGACCCACGCAAGCCATACCTCACTGGGCTCCCCCGCATGTCTAGTTTCCATAAATGTGTGGGTTAGGTAGGTTTCCCTAGATGGCTGCCGAGCCCCGGGCCAAAAAGTCATGGGACCCCCATGCAAAACCAGGTTGGTTTGTGATAGGTAATTTTGATGTCGCCTCAATAGCTTTTGGGCCCTTGCCTGTCGCGGGTCCTTGACCCACCCACGCAAGTGAGGTCCCTTTTTTATCGGGAGACCTGGGGGAACACTGGGTGGGAGGAAATTTGTGGATCCACGCACATTCCAGAGCTTTCCACCACAGAAATGTGAGGAAAAAGTAAATGTTTCTACAAAATTTGAGGTTTGCAGGGGATTCTGGGTAGGAGAATGATGGGGGACCCATACAAGCCATACCTCGCTGGACTCCCCCGGGTGTCTAGTTTCCAGAAATGTGTGGGTTAGGTAGGTTTCCCTCGATGGCTGCCGAGCCCCGTGCCAAAAACTCATGGGACCCCCCATGCAAAACCAGGTTGGTTTGTGATAGGTAATTTTGATGTCGCCTCAATAGCTTTTGGGCCCTTGCTTGTCGGGGGTCCTTGACCCACCCACGCAAGTGAGGCACCATTTTTCTCGGAAGTCTTTGGGAAACGCGGGGTGGGTGGAAATTTGTGGATCCACGCAGATTCCAGAACTTTCCACCACAGAAATGTGGGAAAAATGTGTTTTTTTTGACAATTTTTTAGGTTTGCAAGGGATTCTGGGTAACAGAACCTGGTGGGAGGCAGTCAAGTCACCCAATCCTGGATTCCCCTGGGTGTCTAGATTTCACAAATGTATAGGTTTGGTAGGTTTCCCTAGGTGCTGGCAGAGCTATGGTTCAAAAACTACAGCTAGGCACTTTGCCAAAAAAGAGTCATTTTTCACTGCGGAATTGAGGTGTGTCCACGTTGCGTTTTGCGCCGTTTCCTGCAGCGGGCACTAGGCCGACCCACACAAGTGAGGTACCATTTTTCTCTGAAGACTTTGGGGAACACGGGGTGGGTGGAAATTTGTGGATCCACGCAGATTCCAGAACTTTCCACCAGAGAAATGTGGGGAAAATTGGTTTTTTTGACAATTGTATAGGTTTGCAAGGGATTCTGGGTAACAGAACCTGGTGGGAGGCAGTCAAGTCACCCCATCCTGGTTTCCCCTGGGTGTCTAGCTTTCAAAAATGTATAGGTTTTCTAGGTTTCCCTAGGTGCCGGCAGAGCTATGGTTCAAAAACTACAGCTAGGCACTTTGCCAAAAAAGGGTCATTTTTCACTGCGAAATTGAGGTGTGTCCACGTTGCGTTTTGCGCCGTTTCCTGCAGCGGGCACTAGGCCGACCCACACAAGTGAGGTACCATTTTTCTCGGAAGACTTTGGGGAACGCGGGGTGGCTGGAAATTTGTGGATCCACGCAGATTCCAGAACTTTCCACCACAGAAATGTGGGGAAAATGTGTTTTTTTTGACAATTGTTTAGGTTTGCAAGGGATTCTGGGTAACAGAACCTGGTGGGAGGCAGTTAAGTCACCCCATCCTGGATTCCCCTGGGTGTCTAGCTTTAAAAAATGTATAGGTTTGCTAGGTTTCCCTAGGTGCCGGCAGAGCTATGGTTCAAAAACTACAGCTAGGCACTTTGCCAAAAAAGGGTCATTTTTCACTGCGAAATTGAGGTGTGTCCATGTTGCGTTTTGCGCCGTTTCCTGTCGCGGGCACTAGGCCGACCCACACAAGTGAGGTACCATTTTTCTCGGAAGACTTTGGGGAACGCGGGGTGGGTGGAAATTTGTGGATCCACGCAGATTCCAGAACTTTCCACCACATAAATGTGGGGAAAATGTGGGTTTTTTTACATTTTTTTAGGTTTGCAAGGGATTCTGGGTAACAGAACCTGGTGGGAGGCAGTCAAGTCACCCCATGCTGGATTCTCCTGGGTGTCTAGTTTTCAAAAATTTCTAGGTTTGCTAGGTCTCCCTAGGTGCCGGCAGAGCTATGGTTAAAAAACTACAGCTAGGCACTTTGCCAAAAAAGGGTCATTTTTCACTGCAAAATTGAGGTGTGTCCACATTGCGTTTTGTGCCGTTTCCTGTCGCGGGCACTAGGCCGACACACATAAGTGAGGTACCATTTTTCTCGGACGACATTGGGGAATTTGGGGTGGGTGGAAATTTGTGGATCCACACAGATTCCAGAACTTTCCACCACAGAAATGTGGGGAAAACGTGTTTTTTTTGACAATTGTTTAGGTTTGCAAGGGATTCTGGGTAACAGAACCTGGTGGGAGGCAGTCAAGTCACCCCATCCAGTTTCCACTGGGTGTCTAGTTTTCAAAAATGTATAGGTTTGCTAGGTTTCCCTAGGTGCCGGCAGAGCTATGGTTCAAAAACTACAGCTAGGCACTTTGCCAAAAAAGGGTCATTTTTCACTGCGAAATTGAGGTGTGTCCACTTTGCGTTTTGCACCGTTTCCTGTCGCGGGCACTAGGCCGACCCACACAAATGAGGTACTATTTTTCTCGGAAGACTTTGGGGAACGTGGGGTGGGTAGAAATTTGTGGATCCACACAGATTCCAGAATTTTCCACCACAGAAATGTGGGGAAAATGTGTTTTTTTGACATTTGTTTAGGTTTGCAAGGGATTCTGGGTAACAGAACCTGGTGGGAGGCAGTCAAGTCACCCCATGCTGGATTCCCCTGGGTGCCTAGTTTTCAAAAATGTATAGGTTTGCTAGGTTTCCCTAGTTGCCGGCAGAGCTATGGTTCAAAAACTACAGCTAGGCACTTTGCCAAAAAAGGGTCATTTTTCACTGCGAAATTGAGGTGTGTCCACGTTGCGTTTTGCGCCGTTTCCTGTCGCGGGCACTAGGCCGACCCATACAAGTGAGGTACCATTTTTCTCGGAAGACTTTGGGGAACGCGGGGTGGGTAGAAATTTGTGGATCCACACAGATTCCAGAACTTTCCACCACAGAAATGTGGGGAAAATGTGGTTTTTTCTTAAATTTTTTTAGGTTTGCAAGGGATTCTGGGTAACAGAACCTGGCGGGAGGCAGTCAAGTCACCCCATCCTGGATTCCCCTGGGTGTCTAGTTTTCAAAAATGTATAGGTGTGCTAGGTTTCCTTAGGTGCCGGCAGAGCTATGGTTCAAAAACTACAGTTAGGCACTTTGCCAAAAAAGGGTCATTTTTCACTGCGAAATTGAGGTGTGTCCACGTTGCGTTTTTTGCCGTTTCCTGTCGCGGGCACTAGGCCGACCCACACAAGTGAGGTACAATTTTTCTCGGAAGACTTTGGGGAACGCGGGGTATGTGGAAATTTGTGGATCCACGCAGATTCCAAAACTTTCAACCACAGAAATGTGGGGAAAATGTGTTTTTTTCGACAATTTTTTAGGTTTGCAAGGGATTCTGGGTAACAGAACCTGGTGGGAGGCAGTCAATTCACCCCATCCTGGATTCCCCTGGGTGTCTAGTTTTCAAAAATGTATAGGTTTGCTAGGTTTACCTAGGTGCCGGCAGAGCTAGGGTTCAAAAACTACAGCTAGGCACTTTGCAAAAAAAGGGTAATTTTTCATTGTGAAAATGTGGTGTGTTCATGTTGGGTTTTGAGCCATTTCCTGTTGTGGGCACTATGCCTACCCACACAAGTGAGATACCATTTTTATCGGGAGACTTAGGGTAATTCAGATTTGTAAAGCAACTGTTATTACCTATTGACTTTCGATGCATTTCTGCCTTACAAATGAAAGACATTGTGTAAAAAAGAAGTCATTTTGAAAAATGACCGATAATTCTCATGCTAGTATGAGTATTCCCAATTTCGAAAATGTGCAAATATCTACTGTTTCTAAACTCTATAATTTGTTCCCATTTCAGAAATACATAGGTGTCTTTCATACCGATTTTTCCATGTATACATTTTCCCACAATAATTGCTATATACCCGGTACATAATAAAAAGCCATTGCAAATTGCTGCTCAGTTTTTGACTCTGGGTTCGTCGGGTTCTTGGTGAACCTACAAGTCCTATATATCCCCACAACCAGTAAGGTCCAACGGATGTAACGGTATATTGCTTTCAAAGAGCTGTCATAATTAGAAGAAGTTACAGGTGAAAACGTTGACACAAAAGGCTGTTTTTTTCAACTAATTTACAATTTTTCTATATTTAACTGTAAGTTTCTATAAAGAAACCTTGATGGATCTACACAAATGACCCCTTGCTGAATTCAGAATGTTGTCTACTTTTCTAAAATGTATATCTGTCCAGGATCCATTATTGCTTTCATACCCATTTCTACCATTAACTGGAAGGAGGTTGAAAGCACAAAAAATAGCAAAAATAGGCTATGTCCCAGAAAAATGCCAAAACTGACAAACCCACAAACCCTTTTTTGATACCATTTGCAGGGAAAAACCCAGTCGCTTTCATTTGCAGCCCTTTTTTCCCCAAAAAACCAAAATGTAGCTGTATTTTGGCTAATTTCTGGGACCCCTCCAGGGGAATCCACAAACCCTGGGTAGCTTTAGAATCCCCATGATGTTGGAAGAAAAGGACGCAAATTTGGCGTGGATACCTTATGTGGTCAAAAAGTTACAGGGGCCTAAGCGTGCACTACCCCAAATAGCCAAAAAAAGGCTTAGCACAGGGGGGGAAAAGGCCTAGCAGCGAAGGGGTTAATAAATCCAACAATATGATATTGTTGAATTTCTCCTAAAGTGTACCTACAAGAAGTTATAAGACTTTCTTGTTTGTAAGTCCAGATTCAGCCTTCCAGTGGTCTGCCCTGATTGGTCAGAGTTAAGTGGATTAGCCAGTCTGCCTGGAGAGGTGATAAAGAGCCCCTGGGGTTATGCAGCTGGGCTGGGAGGGCAGTGTGCTGGTCCACAGGAATGCCAGGCCAGAGGGAGTGGTTGTAAACCATGGGCTTCAAAGAGAAAAGCAGAACCCAGTGACATTTACTACTCTGAACTTTCTACCTCAGGCAGATGGGGGGATTAAGGAAGGTATGAGCAGATGCAGGGGGAGAGTCTAAGTAAATTAGCCATCCTAGGGGTGTGTTTAGCCAGCTCTTGCCTCCTTGCTGGAAAATCTGCCATTATGGATTTGGAAGATTTGATGCACTCTGGGACAAAATAATGCCACACTCTACAGGAAGTGGTCATATGTTTGAGGAGTTACCCTGTTCCCATTGGTCAGGAGTGACCTCCTGTCTGACCCAGTGAACATGGAATAAGTATCTGAGAGGGCAGAGCCCTCCAGATCTGCTGCTTGAAACTTACTGAAGCAAGACATTGCCAAGCTGAGAAGTTTTGCTGTGCAAAGATTTCTAAGGCCTGACCTCTGAAAACTGCACCATCTGAAACTACAGCCCTGTGGATTATTTTGCTGAAAAAGAACTAAAGAGTGGACTCCTGAAAGCTACAGGTTAAAAGAGATCATCTGGAACATCACCAACTAAATATGCACCTTGGAGAACTACCAGTGGATTTGTAAGGGTGACGTCCCAGTGGATTGTGGGAACTGAAGTCCTCAACTTTCAAGGACCATCTTGGAGCTTCCAGACCCTTGGAGTGAGTTTGAGACACTTTGGGACCCTTTGAGGAACTTCAGGAAGAAGTTCAAGAAGTTTGGAGAACTTTGGAGGAGCTTTGAAAAAAAGCTCCATAGAGGGACCGACTCAACCTGGTCAGCCAAGCCGCCTGCCTTCAACCACGAGCCGGCCAAGCCCTCCAGGTTCATCCCGCTAAAAGCTCCGTCAGTCCAACTACCAGAGTTTGACCGGGAGTAGAAGAAATCTGAAGCCGGCGAACCCTCCCCGGATCCGGCTACATGAAGAGCATCGAGAGACCCCGCGAGAAAAACCTCCAGAAAAGCTGCTAAGTCCGCTCGTAGAAAAGTTGACCGGGAGCAACCGCGAACGCCAAGCCGCCTGCCTTCCATCGCGTGTCGGCCTGGGCTCCTGGGTTGCCCCGCTGAAGCGCTAAAGAAAAAGGGGCATATTAGCAAGACCGGCGATAAAATTATCGCCGTTTTACCGGCAGGAAACTGCCGCTAAAACGGCGATAATGGGCTTGCTAATATGCGTTATAGAATTCCAATAGAAACCCAGGTTAGATGTGCAGGACATCTAACCTGGGCTTCTATTGAATTCTATAACGCATATTAGAAAGCCCATTATCGCCGTTTTAGCGGCAGTTTCCTGCCGGTAAAACGGCGATAATTTTATCGCCGGTCTTGCTAATATGCCCCAAAGTTTCTAAGTCCGCTCCAGGGAAGTTGACCAGGAGCTCGTCAAAAGGCAATCTGGCGAACCCTCACCAGATCCGGACTGGCTGGGAGCTTCGAGGGACCTCGGGAAGAAAAGCTCTAGAAAAGTTTCTAAGTGTGAAGGTAGAAACTGAGACCGGGACCTGCCGCAAGCTGTACCCGCTCAGGGCTCCATCGCGGTCGGCCTGAAACTCTGACTTTGCCCCGGTCTATCGCGAGCAGGTATCCCAATATGGTGCTATAAACTTCTAAGTGCTATATTTTATTAAATCTTTGAAAATTCATATCTCCAGTTCCCTACATTGGATATTTGTCGTTTTGGTGTCATTTTAAAGATAAAAATATTTCCTATTTTTATAAATTGGTGTTGGATTTTTATTATGTGTTGTGTCTTAATTATTTACTGAACTGGTGTTTTTAAATGCTTTACATACCTGTCTTTGAAGGTAAGCCTGTCTGCTCGCAGCCACGTTACCAAGGGTTGAGCATGGGAATAATTTTCTAAGACCTACGCTGAGCCCTACCATGTGTTAGTGGCCTTATTGCCAGTGGCAGACCTACATTTGCCCCTACCAATAATACACTTTCCAACAGTGAGGGATTGTGATAGTGGCTGTATGGGTTAGTCAGTGCATGTGTGAGGGGCTGTATAGGTGAGTATGTGTTAGTATCTGTATAAATAGGTGAGTGGGTGTTTGTATAACTGTATAGTTGAATACATGGCTGTCTGATTGACTCTATAGGTGAGTGAGTAGCTCTATGATTGACTGACAGTGTGTGAGTGGCTGTATGGGTGTATGACTGGATATATCAGTGGCTGTATTAGTGAGTGAGTTGGTGTATGAGTTGCTGTGTGGGTGAGTGAGGGAATGTGTGTAAGCACTGGTATGAGTGTGTCAATGGTTTTGAGAATGGTAGTGTGGAAGTTGGGCTGCGTGTATGAAAGGTTATATTGGGTGTGAGTGGGAGCATCAGAGATTCTGTTGATGACGTCATCAGTGATGTTATCAGTGATGTCATTTGAGATGTCATCAGTGATGTCACAGGGCATTTCATGAGTGATGTAATACGTGAGGTCATAAGCAGTGCATTGCAGGGGTGTGAGTTATAGTTAGCTCAGCTAACTATAACTGCTGAATTTCTCTGGTTTTGTACGAGTGAAATGCCAACCTAACTTTAAAGTCCCTGTAACCTTTGTTTTTTTCAGGGAATTTCTAAGGTTTTCTAAATTCTATTTCCTAACTATAATGGCCCTGTAACCTTTGGTTTTTTCAGTGACTTTCTAAGGTTTTTTTAAATGCTAATTCCTTGCTATAATGTCCCTGTAACCTTTGGTTTTTTCAGTGAATGTCTAAGGTTTTGCTCAATTTTATTTCTTAAATGTAACGTCCATTTTTTTTAAGTGAACCTCTAAGATTTTCTATTTTCTTTCTATAATTGGATATTGGATATTATATTTATATTATATACCACTCATGTTTTGATTTGGTATGTGTTTATCAGAAAGTACATTAATAACTGGTTTTAATTAAATGAATTTTATAAGTCGGCACAACATTGTCGCATTTACTGTAGAGAATCTGTGATCAGCAAATGTATTTGACATACTAAAAAATACACTTAAAGACATTTCTGAAATAAAGTTTAGGTCTAAATATTTAGTAAGATATTGTTTTAACTTTTGGTTCTGTGATCAATTTAGGAGAAAACCATCTTTACCCCAAAGTTTTTTATATTCACGACTACAGACGTCGTCACAGAAGTCACAAAGAGCGCGTAGTTTGTATAAAGTGTAAAACATATATATAGACACATTCTACAGTATATTTAACAGTAAAGATTTATTAATGTACTTTTCAAACTCATATTTGTGTACTGAGTTTCCAGCAAACTCACCTTCAAAGACTATTTTCCGCAGACATTGTGTTTTTTTCAGAAACTCAAAAACACACATATACAGATGTTTTAATTCATGTTTGACACTAGTTGTTTACTGATCTCCTCTTTAAATTTGTAATCTATAATAATTTTTTAACAAAATCACTTTTAGTATGCATTTCCCATGTTCGCAGTGACAGCGGAAGCTGTTCATCGCAGATACTGCGTGTTTTATAGAAACTCTAAAAGACATATATACACCTATTATAATTGATATTTGACACTAGTTGTTTCCTGCTCTCTTTTAAAGTGTCTGCCTATAGTAATTTTTTAACAAAATAATTTTCATTTAGACCCCATTTTTGCAAAGACAGCAGAAGTCATGATGACGTCGGTAATCGTGGATATCACGTGTTTTTCAACAACTCATATATATATATGTCGTTCTTTGGTACGGCAAGCTGATGTACCGAAGTTTGTCTTGGATGTTTGAGCCGCTGCGCCAAGTGCGGCTTTGACGACACGCCCTTGTTTTGGAGCCCCACGGTGACTTTGCAGATTTTGGTCTTTGGTGCTCAGCACAACGTGAGGGGCCCCCCCAGAAGACAATCGAGGCTGCAGGACTTGCGAAGACTTGTCGGGAGTGCTGCCGTATACGGAGCGTCGGAGGACGCCTGGAAGCAGGTAAGCATCCGCACAGTCAAGCGAGCGGCAGACACGAGACGTGAAGGGGGAAAGGTGCCTGTGGATGGGGAGTGCATCCGAGGGGGCAAGTCCCGGCATTTATCTTATGAAAAAAGAAATTGTATGAAGGGCTTGTGTCTGACACCTGACGCGCTGTCAGACAGTGGGGAGCAGCCATTTAAAGTGATAGGCTTATTTTCAAAGCACCGCATACCGGCAATGGAGGAGTGGATACAACTATGAGAGGAAGCAGTGGGAGCCGTTTTCGATGAGGAGAGACCAGGAACAAGTAATTCGAAGACAGACTTAGGAGCAGGAAGTGGTACACAAGGAAATGATGCACAATCAATCATGCGCAAACTAGAAAAACTCAGACGCACAGAGATTTCAAAATGGTTGGAAATCCGATCGCTGGACAAGTATTTGGAGGTTGGAAGAGTCCCTCGAGGTCTAAGGATCCTGATTGCCTCTACGTTTGAGAATTTGGACCCAGAGATGTTGCAGGAGTGGGCCAATAACAGTGCCGAGTCCTCCAACAATATGATGCGGATCCTGGTTAAATTTGCCAAAAAGGATAGAGAAAAGATCTTAGAAGAAATCAAACGTCTTCAACATGAATTGAGTAGCTTGACAAATCCTGAAGTAATTGGAAAGTTTGAAAAGGATCTAGAAGTCAAACTAGGTAAATGTGAAAAAACAATCAAAGAAAGAAAGGCAACTAAATTCCCCCAGGGACCGCCTGGATTATCAAAGGGGACAAATTTTCACGTTTGCCAAATGATTTGATACCCTGCGCCGACAAGAATTGTCCAGTAACCCAGCCCCAGCAAGTAAAAACAAAGAAAGAAGGAGGGTGGTAGAGACAAGCTCGGACTGGAGCTCAGAGGTTGACACAGACCTCAAGGAAGGTGGGAGAACCATGGGCAATCTGGACAAACCCTCAACCTAATTGAAGAAATGTGTTTTTTAGGTCTGGACCGGAACATCAATGCCAGACAAAGACCACCAAGAGGGGGAAGAGGCCGTGGGTTCAGAAGAAACGAAAGAGAAGAAGGAGAAGGTATGGAGCTGCGGTCAGGGTCCAAAACGAGGGGCAACAAGCGGAACAAATAAAGACAACATCTATCACTGTGATCAATCTATCCGACTTAATCCTATCCGAAACTGAGATGAATACTTTATCACTGGGTTTATCATTCTGCAGACGCACTAACTTTAATTATGCACAGACCCGTATTGATTTCTTCAAATTTGTTAGAAAATTAAAACTAAGGAAGCATTTCAGGAATCAGCCAACTAGAAAAAACCTGGGATTGGAATGTTTAGAGCACGGGACAACCGGCAACCTAGTGGTGGATGATCTAAATCTTCTCAGGGACCTGGATGAGTTGGAAAGAAGTAATGAGATTCCAGGCTTGGAATCATCTTGTAAAGAAACCGCTGATAGGTTTGACTTGGACATTTATGGAACAAGCATCACTGACTTCAAAAGAAATCAACTTTTACACCAATCCTTGCCAAAGACTCCATTGATCTATTTTCTGATAGGGTGATCAAGGATTTCAAAGAATTAGCCAAAGAGTCAAGTAAGAACTACAATAGAAACACTAAAGAGGAAGAAAGGAACTATGCAAAGATCATGGAAAAAATCAAATTAAGGACGGACGGACATTGTAATAAGACAATCAGACAAAGGGGGCAATGTAGTCCTATGGCCACTGTGTAAATACAATGATGAAGCAAGGCTCCAACTAAGAGACACGAAATGCTACCAGCGAGTTCCACATGGTAATCTACTAGAGGTAAAAACCAAATACCACAAGGAGCTGGCTAGATGAGAGGTATGGGACTCAGTTCAGAAGCTGAATATCAATACTTGAAAGTGAACAACCCGGTGACTCCCATACTGTATTTAATACCTAAAGTTCACAAAGACTTAGTATCCCCTCCAGGCAGGCCAATAATATCGGCCATTGGAAGCCTCTTTGAAACATCATCCAGATATTTGGACCACTTCCTGTAAGATTTTGTAAAAGCCGCTGATAGGTTTGACTTGGACATTTATGGAACAAGCATCACTGACTTCAAAAAGAAATCAACTTTTACACCAATCCTTGCCAAAGACTCCATTGATCTATTTTCTGATAGGGTGATCAAGGATTTCAAAGAATTAGCCAAAGAGTCAAGTAAGAACTACAATAGAAACACTAAAGAGGAAGAAAGGAACTATGCAAAGATCATGGAAAAAATCAAATTAAGGACGGACGGACATTGTAATAAGACAATCAGACAAAGGGGGCAATGTAGTCCTATGGCCACTGTGTAAATACAATGATGAAGCAAGGCTCCAACTAAGAGACACGAAATGCTACCAGCGAGTTCCACATGGTAATCTACTAGAGGTAAAAACCAAATACCACAAGGAGCTGGCTAGATGAGAGGTATGGGACTCAGTTCAGAAGCTGAATATCAATACTTGAAAGTGAACAACCCGGTGACTCCCATACTGTATTTAATACCTAAAGTTCACAAAGACTTAATATCCCCTCCAGGCAGGCCAATAATATAGGCCATTGGAAGCCTCTTTGAAACATCATCCAGATATTTGGACCACTTCCTGCAAGATTTTGTAAAAGCCCTGCCGTCTTATATCCAAGACACTGGGGACTTTTTGAGGAAACTGCACAACCTACAGTGGGAAGAGACAGATCTGCTAATAGCTCTTGATGTAGCCTCGCTCTACACGAGCATAGCACACAAAGATGGACTAAAAGCTCTCAGACATTTTCTAGGCAGCAGACCGTTACAATTATATCAACACTCGGAATTGCTTCTGCATATGGCAGAATGGTGTTTGGTAAACAATCTGTTTTTGTTTGGTAATGATACCTATAAACAACTTAGGGGGACGGCCATGGGCACCTGCTTTGCCCCCAGCTATGCGAATCTTCACATGGGCTGGTGGGAGGAGCAGGTGCTCAGGGAGGTATACAAGAAAGAGTGGAATGAGAACATCAAGGTCTGGTGTAGATTCATCGATGACTTGTTCATTGTATATATGGGGTCAATAGAGAGTGCTAATGTGTTTTAACAGCCCTCAATGACAACACTCTGAATTTGACTTTTACATGTACTATCAGTGACTCTTCTGTGCATTTTCTAGAGTTGGAAGTTTTTATCAGTAATGGTGGCCTACATACCCGTACTTTTAGAAAACCCACGGCGGGAAATTCTGTTTTACACTGTAGCAGCTTCCATCCTCAAAAATTGAAACAGAGCATCCCATACGCTGAACAGCTTAGAATGAAGAGGAACTGTAGCGAAATGGCCTCGTTGTTACAAGCTCAAACAGATCTGACAGAAAGATTTATGGAGAGGGGGTACAGTCATACACTACTGAAACAAGCAGTAGAAAAGGTAGACAAATTGTCAAGACAAGAAATCCTATTTGACAAAAAAAGAGAAAAAAAGAAAAACACTGGTGACTCCAAACAGAATATAAGGATGATAACCGGGTACAATGCCTATCATGCAAGGGTGAGAGACTGCATGAATAGGCATTAGCACCTGGTTAGAAGAGATCCTACTCTAAACAGCTTGGTCTCGTGCAAACCCCTGATCTCATATAGGAGAGTGAAATCAATGAGAGCAATTAGTGAACAGCAGCCCTGAGATAATTGAATCTGAAAGCTGGTTAAAAGCTAATCCTGGTTTTAATAAATGCCTTAAGTGCAAGGCATGTAAACATGGTGTAAATAAAAAAGAAGTACAGCTGCCCCTAATGAATAAACCGTGGAAGATTCCTCAGTTTTTCAATTGTAAAAGTGACCATGTGGTATACGTGCTCCAATGTACGTGCCCCATGATATATGTGGGCAGCACAATCCATATGGCCCATATCAGGATCCTACAGCATCTCAGGGCAGTGAAGAATAAGGATCAGTCATACCCAGTTGCTCGCCACATTAATGAGGTTCATAGAGGTAAGGTGGAGGACTTAACCTACTATGTAGTAGACTCGGTCCCCAAGAAAAGAATAGGAGGTAACCGTGAGGGCAGTTTAAGGAAATTGGAGTCCCGCTATATACTAATGTTTGACTGTAAGACCCCCAATGGTCTGAATTGTGACGAGGACTTATATGTACATCTGGAATAAATACCATAGTTCAGTACAGTAATCTTGACCCTTCCTCCGCACCTCAGAGGTGCATAAAAAAACTAAATAGAGAAAGTAATGATGAAGATTCTGTCCATGTTTCACTTTTTATGGCTTTTTTAAAGATTGCATGTATTGTATATAGACACCTGTTAGCACCAATGTGGTGGAAGAGCAAGCCCTACTGCGGATATTTTAAGACAGAATTCCCGTTTTTTTTCTATATATTTAAGAATCTGGTGTATTAAGAAAGCACATTCTCTCGCATACAAGCCACTATAGTTGATATTGAAACCTTAATAGTATGAGTTTTAAAGATCTGTCCGTAAACAGAGTTAGTAGACTTTGCACTGGAGCACATGCACTTTAAGCTAAAATTGCACTTTTGCACTTTTACCGAGTGGGTAACTACCTATGGTAACCATTGCTGCTATTGGGAGGATAGTGATGAGGAATGCATTGAGATATTGAAATATTACTTTGCAAATCATGTAGAAGAGCGGGCATTAGAGGACGTGCACTTCATTGTCCGCGGAATTTGGTAATGCAATTTTGCACATAAACAAATTGGGTATCTACCGATGGTAAATTGATGCTGCTATATTGGAAATCAGTGTTCCGAAATGCATTGTCACATTAAACTAACAATTTGCACTTAAGCACTAGCACTTTTTTATGGCACAACTTAGAGGTATGAAGGTATGATATGTGAGGGTGGAATATATATGCAAAAAGTGTCTTTGTATCCCCATCTGTTATAAAATCCATCCAAGGTATGAATTGTTTAGGACAGACTTAAATGGTAAAATAGTAGTTTGTATATATGCAGCATGAGAATTGCCATTATCAATTTGGCATTTCGGATTCGACAGCACTTGCACTTTATAATCTTGTTGTATGAAATGTGCACTTTAAATTTCCAAGTCGAATTGTTTACTATGCAATATGAGCACTTGTTCTTTTTTTAAAAAAAATGGAAAGTGGAATATTTAGCACTTGCAACTTCAATGTTTTAAACTAACGGCAAGTCATAAGTCTGATAGGCTGTGTACCCATATTGAGTCCAAATGTGCTGATACATATGATTTACAAAACATTTTTCTGTAAAGGGATCCAGACACAATGAGTCACAATAAGCCAGGATATGCATTATGCAGTAAGTATAAGGGAGACTTGTATTCAGAAGGGCTTGTGTCTATGATACAATAAAGTTCATTCATATAGTGAAGAAAGTCAGTCACCTGCACAAAAAGAGAAAGGAAAAAGAAAAAATTGTAAAAACATAAAAACAAACAAAAATAAAAAGTACAATGTAACAATTCTGTGTTTGGAATTCTCGAGAAATGTGTACAAAATTAACCTTATGACTTTGCGTAGTATGTTGTCTATGTTCATGTTGCCATGTGATGGTAACTGTGCATTCAAAATGAATGGTGTACTCTGGCTCTGTATGTGATCAAGGCAGGGCACCCTGCCGAAATGCGTCATAGCCTGAATTAAAGCAAAATAAATTAAGATATATCTGATGCCTGCATTGCGGTGTCGTTCTTTGGTACGGCAAGCTGGTGTACCGAAGTTGGTCTTGGATATATATATATATATATATAGAGAGAGAGATATTGGGCCTGATTCGCAGAACTAACTTACGTCAAAAACGTAAACGTAAACGTAAAGTTAGTACTTTTTAGGTATTCACAGAATACACTTACTCATTTTGGTATTCACAGAATGAACTTACTCATTTCGGTATTCACAGAAGTGAATACAAAATGAGTAAGTGTATTCTGTGAATACCTAAAAAGTACTAACTTTACGTATACGTTTACGTTTTTGACGTAAGTTAGTTCTGTGAATCAGGCCCTAAGTGAAAAAGTTTCAGTATAGTGGTCCACTATTATAGTATTGAAAGTTCCACTTTTGTTTTCATTTTTAAAGAAAACTACTTTAAACTTTTGAATTTCCGCTTTCACGTGGTAACCGTGAATATGCGGATAACCGCGAATATGTCGGTCACAGCGAATATCACATGACTGAGAAAGCAAGGAACATCCCTGGATAATATACTTTTCAGCAAAATGAATAGGATGTATGCACCCACTCCTCCTTCTTGAATCTTCTTTTCCAGAACTTTATTTTGAGCTTGTAGTTGATTTTGCCTAGAGACTTTTTTGGGACTTTTTGTACCAAAAATGGCAACAGAGCAAGGAGATGTGGATCAGGTACAACAACAGCAGCAACAGGATGTGGAGGAGGTAGATACAGAAGATGTTGAAGGAGAGGAGCCTCCCCATAAGAGGGTAAGTGTGGCTTGGGATTTTTTTTAATCCCATCTGGAGAATCAAAATCTGTTGCAAAACTAGTGTAATGCACAATCTGTCAGAAGACCCTCTCTAGAGGGACAAACAAAAAATATTCATGTGGGATGACGTCCATTTTGTATCATCTTAAAACCTATCATGGAAAACGTCTGCAACTGGCAATCAAGCAGAGAGAAGCTGGAGGGCCATCTACATTAGATGCAGCAGCACCTTCACATGTCCAGAATACTACTACAGATATGTCTTCAGAGTTTTTGAGAATCACCACACATTGCATGTACTGTGGTGTTGTTATAAGCACTGGTGAGCAGTGTGTTGCAGCTATACCCAATGCTGCAAAAATTATACATGCTAATTATTTTCCCCCTTTTATATTTTTTGCACATTTCTCAGTGCACATTTTTCAAGTTCCTCCTGTCCCAGTTGGCATTTTTGTTACCATAAAAAAGAACAAAAATGTTTTAAAACTTTACAAAACTACAAAAAATTCAAAAACAAAATAAAGGTTCCTTTTGGAACCGCCTTTTACAGTAAAAAAAAATATAAAGTATGCATGTATGTTGGAATGAGTGTATGACTGGTGTATGGATGATTGGATGACTGCATGACTAGTGCATGGATCTCATAATGACTGCAATAGTGGTACCTGTGTGATTCTATGAGTGCATGGGTAGTGCCTGGGTAATTGTATGACTGTATGGGTTTTATCTGGAAAATTGGAATGAGTGCATAGATACGGCCGGGGTAATTAGATGAGTGCATGTCTAGTAACTGGGTGATTGGGTGAGTGCATCTGTAGTGCCTGGGTGATTCGATGAGTGCATGCATAGTGCCTGGGTGACTGTATGAGTGTTTGAGCAGTGCCTAGGTGATTTTATGAGTGCACGACTAGTACCTGGGTGATTCAATGAGTGCATGGCTAGTGCGTGGGTTATTGGATGAGTGTATGGGTAGTGCCAGGGTGATTGGATGAGTGCATAGGTAGTGTTTGGGTGATTGAAGGACTGCATAGGTAGTGTCTGAGTGATTGCATGAGTGCATGGGTAGTGCCTGTGTGATTGGATTAGTGTATGGGTGGTGCCTTGGTGTATGCATGAGTGCATGTGAGGTCCCTGGGTGATTGTATGAATGCATGGGTGGTGCCTGGGCAATTGTTTGAGTGCATGTGTAGTGTCTGTGTGATTGCATAAGTGCATCAGTAATGCCTGGGTGATTGCAGGAGTGCATGGGTAGTACCTGGGTGATTCTATGAGTGCATTTTTAGTGCCTGGCTGATTGCATGAGTGCATGGGTAGTGTCTGGGTGATTGGATGAGTGCATGTGTAGTGCCTGGGTGATTCAGTGAGTGTATGGGTAGTGCCTAGGTGATTGGATGAATGTATGGGTAGTGCAAGGGAGATTGCATGACTGCATGGGTAATGCTTGAGTTATTGTATGAGTGCAAGTGCAGTGCCTACATGATTGCATTAGTGAAAGTGCAGTGCCTGGATCACTGGATGAGTACAATTGCAGTGCCTGAGTGAATATATGAGTGCAAGTGCAGTGCCTGGATTATTGCATGGCTGCATGGGTAGTGCCTGAGTGAATGGATGAGTGCAAGTGTAGTCCCTGGGTGAATTGATAAGTGCAAGTGCAGTGCCTGGATCATTAGATGAGTGCACGTGCAGTGCCTGGGTGACTGCATGACTGCATTGGTAATGCCTGAGTGATTGCATGAGTCCAGGTGCACTACCTGGATGATTGCATTAATGCAAGTGCAGTGCCTAGATGAATGGATAAGTGCAAGTGCAGTGCCTGGGTGAATGAATGATTGCAAGTGCAGTGCCTTGGTGAATGAACGAGTACAACTGTAGTACCTGGGTGATTCGATGACTGCATGAGTAGTGCCTGCATGATTCTATGAGTGCAGGTGTACTGACTGGATGTTTTCATGAGTGCCAGTGCAGTGCCTGGATAATTGGATGAATGTAAGTGCGGTGCCTTGGTGAACGGATGAGTGCAAGTGTGGTGCCTGAGTGAATGGATAAGTGCAAGTGCAGTGCCTGGGTGAATGAATGAGTGCAAGTGCAACTGCAGTGCTTGGGTGATTGCATGGGAACTGCCTGAGTGAATGGATGACTCCATGGGTACTGCCTGAGTGATAAAAGGACTGAAAGTGTAGTGCCGGGGTGAATGGATTAATGCAAGTGCAGTGCCTGGATGAATGAAAGAGTGCAAGTGTAGTGCCTAGGTGATTCCATAACTGCATTAGTAGTGCCTGAGTGAAGGCATGACTCCATGGTTACCACATGGTGGGTAATTGGATGAGTGCCTGAGTAGTAACTGAGAGATTGGATGAATGAAAGTGCACTACCTGAATGATTGGATGACTGCCTAGGTAGTGGCTGGGTAATTGGATGAGTGGAACTGTAGAGCCTGGGAGATGGGATGAGTATATGAGTAGTAACTCGATGAATCCATCACTAGATTAGTGATTTGACACACGTAATATATCCCGATCTCCAACGACTGTAAAAAAATATAAACAGAGAACAATTTATTACAATTTCATTTTGAACATTCGGCAACCAAAACAACACACAATATACTTTCTCCAAAACTTAAATTCAACATAGACAAATGTTTTACTGTTTTTTACTGTTTTCAGCTTTCATACTTCTTCACTTTCAACAGTGCTCTGTATGAAGCATCATCATCAAACAATGGGGAAAAAACAGTCTATGGATTGTAAAAAAAACAAATGTGCACAGTACATCATTACAAAAATGTCATACTGTGCACTCCACTCACTACATGCTTTTTAATAGTGGCTTGCTGATATGTTACTACCTTAATGAAAGCAAGTATATGTTAAAACTGTTTCTGATATTTTTATATCTGGGACAAAATGCCCAACAATTACTGAAGCAATCTTCATTTTTGGATATCCTTTTGTATATCCTTTTGTAAACATCATTCTGTTTTTTTTTTATAAAACATTTTTATTTGCATTTTTCATTCATTAGTACTTAATATTACAGTCTGACCGATATTGATACATGATGATACATCGATTAGTCACATAACGATTAATTACATTTACATGCTCCTCTCCGCAACTCCTCCTCATAGTCAATCCGTCGCATTTATGTAGCCGTTGAGAGCGCCGCATTGTCCCAATCTGCACAGTTAGTCACTGACATCGATTCATCTGGAGGCGGATCGCAAATGTTTCCCCTGAAAGCATTCCATTTTCCCCACACCCATGTCCACTTCTTAGGGCATCCCCTATGTACATATACCACTTTCTCCGCTATCATTGCACTGTGCATGTCACAGCACCACTGACGGTAGAAGGGAATGAGTCTCGCCCCCCAGTATTGAGGTATGTTCCGCTTTGCTATCATCATACCCAACGTCGTCCCCATTCCTGGGCCATTTGGGTAAGGTCTGTCGGCTCCCAGATATTTAAAAGACATCTCTTGGGCTCCGGTTCGACGGTAGCTCCGGCCACCCACGAGATAGTACCCATGACAACCTCCCAGTACAGTTTGATCTCCGGGCAGTCCCACAGTATATGATAAAAGGTACCCTGCCCCCCACAATGCCTCAGACAGAGTGGTGTGTCAGCGCGACCCATTCGGTGCAGAGTTGTGCGTGTATAGTAGATTCGATGAAGGATTTTTAGCTGCACTAACTTCAATTTTGAAGGTACGGCCACCTCTCGTGGGGAAGCGAGTGCCTCCTGCCAGTCTGTCTCGTCCAGCTCCCCAATGTCAGTCTGCCACCTGTCCCTAAGGGTTTTTGTGGGGTCTGGTTGGTTATTTATGATCTTGCGGTAGGTTTGGGAGATCGCCTTTTTTATCATGTGGTCTGTCAGTAGCCTATCTTCTAATGGTGAAGCCTCTGAGAGCTCAGTACCTGGAGGGATAGTTTTCATGAGTGCATGTCTAATCTGCATGTAACGAAAGGTTTCCGTCGATGCCATCCCATATGTTTCTTGAAGCTGACCGAACGTAAAGATCGTGCCCTTTTTCCACAGATCCCCTACATGGGAAATACCTATGAGGTCCCATTGTTTAAAGCCCTTGCTATTGCGTAGTTTACCTAAGCGTCGGGTTTCCCAAAGCAGTGTGGCCTGCGCTATAACCCCCTCCCAGCCAAATGCACGAAGTGTGGTGAACCATATATGTACTGTGTGTGCCGCTGGTCCTATAAGGGTAGTCCCCCGATGCTTATTATAAAGTGCTCCCATAACGCCCACAGTACCGAGGACATATCTGTCCATACGGAACGCCGGTTCCTCTTGCGGAGCATGGATCCATTGGTTTATTACAGTGAGCTGCGAAGCCCAATAGTAGACCTTTATATTCGGGAGGGCAATTCCACCGTCATACCAGCCCTTTACCAATTTTTGCATCGCTATGCAGGCGGGTTTCCCGTCCCAGAGAAGATTGTTTACTTCAGTGTCTATTGCTATGAAATAGGTGGGGGGAACCGAGAACGGGGTATTTTGTAGGGCGTAAAGGAATCTAGGGAGTGCCATCATTTTAAAAAGGGCGGCTCTTCCTAACAATGTCAGCGGTAGGGAGCGCCAGTGTTTCACATCACGGTGGAACCGTCCAAGGGGTTCAAGAAGGTTTTTTTCCATGAACCGCTCGGGCGTAATATAAATTCCCAGGTACTTAAATAGCCATCCGCGATCTGTATCTCACAGTTCCTTGGTAGTCGCGGCGGAGGACCCCTAAGCACGTATAAAAGTGACTTTGCCCAGTTAATGGTATAACCTGAGACCCTGCCATATGCCGCACAGATATCCAGGAGGCAATTAATGTAACGTGCGGGGGATGCCATGTATAGTAATACATCATCCGCATATAAAGAAATGCGGTCTTCCCAGCCCTCCGTCCATTTCAGTCCCCGAATGACCGGGCTCCATCTTATCCAGGCCGCTAATGGTTCAAGCACCAATGCGAACAGAAGCGGTGATAAGGGACAGCCCTGCCTTGTCCCTCTGCCCAAGGGGAAATCGGCTGAGATGTGTCCATTCATTACCACATGTGCTAGGGGTTTCGCATAGAGTAGTTGGATCCACACGCAGAACTTGGGGCCGAGGCCCAGGTGTCTGAGGACTGCAAAAAGAAATGGCCATTCGACTAAATCGATTGCCATGCGCGCGTCCAGGGAGAGAATGACAGCGTCTTCCTCAATGAGTGGTGTACGTGCCATGACGCTGTGGAGCCGTCGCAGGTTAAGAGCCGTGTTGCGACCCGGCATAAAACCAGATTGATCTGGGTGCACCAACTTTGTGAGATAAGGTAATAGTCTGGTGGCCAGCGTCTTAGCCAGTATTTTAGCTTCTGCATTCAGCAGTGAAATCGGCCGATAAGATGTGCATTCCTGCGGTGGTTTTCCAGGTTTATGTATTGCCACTATTGTTGCCAGATGTTGATCCCGGGGGAGCTCTCCCTTTCCCAGGCTGTCTACATACATCTCTAGCAGACGTGGCGCGATGTGGGTCACTGCTGTTTTATACAGTTCGATAGGCATGCCATTCGGGCCCAGAGCTTTCCCAGTGTGCAATGCACCTATAGCTAGTGTCAGTTCCTCTCACGTCAAATCTGCTTCTAGCTCCTGCATTTCACTAGGGGTGAGTGTAGGCATCTGGATATCCTTGAGAAATGCAAGGTTGTCTTCTACCGTGGCCGTGGCTGCAGGTGTATATACTTTCTCATAATGGAGCGCTAGCGCATCGACTATCTGTTGCGGGTCCGTAGTGGAGTCTCCATTGTCTAGTCTCAATTGCGCCCCCCAGCGACTAGCTTTCTCGCATCTATCTAACCAGGCCAGGAGCTTTCCCGCCTTATCCCCAACCTCATAAATAGTGTGCTAGTGTGCTGTGTCTTGGTGAGCCTACTCTTCGCCTCCTCCCCACATATAGTCTCTGTATTCTTGTTTGGCCAAGTTCAATTTGTGTGCCGTAGTGTCATTGATGTCTGAGGCTTGATCCTCTTCGGCTTGACCCACCACCCTCTCCAGAGCCTCTATGTGGTGCACCCGGTCATTTTTATGGGATGTGATTAATGAGATTGCTTGGCCCCTCAGTACTGTCTTATATGCCTCCCATAGAGTCGTCGGGGATGTGACTGAGTGTTCATTTTCCGTAAAATACTGTCTCGTGGTTGTTAGTAGACCCTTCCATATCTTAGGGTTTTTTAGGAACCCTGGGTAGATGGGGAATATGCGTCGTCCTCCCGGGACATGGGATGTGTATTTAATTAAAACTGGGGAGTGGTCAGAAATACCCCTAGGCAGGTGCGATATCTCCACTATTCTCTCTAGACCCGTCGCCAGTGTGAAAATATAATCTATTCTCGAGAGACTGTCATGCACCCCTGAGCGGAAGGTGTATTGTCGCTCCTGTGGGAACCATGATCGCCAAGCATCCACGAGGCCAAAGGCGTCTAAGAATTCTGATAGCTGGAGATTCGTGCCACTTTGATCCCTGGGGGGCTGTCGATCTATGGCGGCATCTACTGTGGCATTAAAGTCACCCCCCAGTATCAGTTTGCCTTGTGGGAGTGTAAGTAGGAATTTACCCAGGGCAGGGAAGGCCACCTGATACAAAGCCGGTGGGATATACACCGACACTAGATTGTATGGACGTCCCTCCCATTGGCATGCTACAGCTGCAAAGCGTCCCTGATCATCAGTCCATGACCCAGTGGTAATAATCGGGAAGCGTTTATTAATCAGGACGCCTACACCGCGAGAACCGGAAGTGAATTCGGAGTGTACCACCATTTTAAAACCACACCTATCTAGGGCCTTGCAGGCTGAGCCCACCAGGTGCAATTCTTCGATCAGGGCCACTGCCGGCACCCTACGTTTAAGATATTGTAGGACCAGCCCTCTCTTTATCTTAACCCCAAGGCCGTTTATGTTCCATGATATAACAGAGAGAGGGGTGCTCTTCGTGTCAGGGGTCAGTGATCGCACGGCCAATGAGTCAGCCCGGGCATTCTCTCGTGTCATCTATTACCTTGTCAACGGGAGAATTCACAGAGCAGTGCAATATAAACATCATGTATACATTTTGCATATATCTAGTAATCACATAATGTACCTGGAACATTGGAAAAAGCATAACATTAAACTGGTCCCATCCCCCCACCCTCCTCCCTGCCTCCCTGCTCGGCGGACCTAAAACTACCCGCCACCCAAACATTGCAGAGTGCTTTTGACCCTTAACTTGTACTTGCGTGAGGTGGGGAAAGTAGTCTCACGATCGTCTCGCATCATCTCCATGGTCAAAGCATAATATATCGGCTAACTGTTCAAACAATAAGTCTTTGTCCCACATCAGTGAGAGCGCCAGGTAGTGCTAAGTTCGCAACAGTTCCGATCTCGAACATTGATCCGTTGCAGTCGAGTCGGCCGGCATTCGGGCCCGCCGTCAACCCCGTGGAGTCTCTTTCACCAGCAGTTGTAGAATCACAGAACCGGACCTTATCCTCATTGCCCACCTGTCGCCTGCGTGGTATCCTCCGTTGAACTTGAGTCCCTGGAGTCTGGAGACACACCCTCCAGCAAACAATGCTGTTGCTTCTTGCCTAGTCTTTTAGGCCCGGTTGCTGGGCGCCATCCCTCCAGCCAGTCGTGGCCTTCTTCCGGCGTCTCGAAGAACCAAAGTTTCCTCTCGGCCTCTACCCTCAACTTTCCCCAGTACACCATTTCTTTCTTAACCTCCAGGAAGCTATGGCGCTGTTTAGTCACTGCTGCCGTATAGTCTGGAAAGAAGGTAACAGTGTAGTTCTCAATACGAATCGGAGGAGCAATTCGTGCCATCTGCAGGATCGCGTTGCGGTCTCGGAAGTTGAAGATGCGGGCGAGTATGGGCCCGGGGGGGCGCCGGGTCGTGGTCTGCTGCCCGGCACTCGGTGGGCCCTTTCAACTGAAAAGAAGTTGGACAATCCGCGTGGTTGTAGCTGGTTCTTTATGAGGTCTTCAACAAACAAGTCCAGTGCAGGGCCCCCTGCCCTTTCGGGCACACCAATAATTCGGACGTTGTTGCATCTCGAGCGGGCTTCCTGGTCGTCAAGCTTGGCCGCCATTAATTTGTTATCCGCTTCTAGCTGCTTGACCTGGCGCTGTAGCACTGCTGTATCAGTGGAGAGAGTCGCCGTTGTAGTTTCTACCTCCATCATCCTCGTGGCCATTTTCTGGAAGTCAGCACGGATTAACGAAATGTCTGTTGAGATCAACCCCACAGTCATTTGGAGCTTGGTCAGAGTGGTCATGATATCTTACAAAGTGACCTCTGCAGGTTTCTCAGTCGGAAGGTTTTCCCCTCGCTCTGTGCGCGATCCTGACTGGTCCGACGAATCATTGCTGTACGCATATTTGTCCAGTTTTAGTTGCTGCCCGGTTCGTTGACCCCGGCCCCCCATTGTAATTGATCCTTCGTAGATCACTCTAAACCGCGCGGGTGGGCGTCAGTATTCGCCGCTGCCTTCCCGCGGGACCAAAAGCCATGCGCGGCCTTTCGATTTTCCTGCTGTCCTCACCCCGCAGCAAGAGCCTGGGAACGTGTCTGGGGGGGGCTTACCGGGATTGCTGGTGTATCTGCGTACCTGAGTCCTCCCACCTGTGCTTCAGTGCGCCAGAGTTTTAGAGGACTAATCACTTCAGTGTTGGCACCCTCAATCGAGCACCGCAGATCTGTTCGCTGTGCCCCTCTCAAACGCCTCGTGTCCCCGTGCCACCTACTCCAGTCAGCACTGTCAGGAACAGGCGAGGTATACCACGATGTGAAAACACGCATTCACTTTCAGAGAGGCTGGCAGAGAGTCGTGTTAAATGCGGCAGTAATAATGCAGAGTTATTCAGGGCAGCGCAGGAATTACAGGCACAGCACACCGTAGGCGCCGCCGCAGGGAGCACCACAGCAGTAGTCACTGGTCCCGGTGAGCGCACGCCCAGCCCACCAGGTATTGACGGTCAGGTGCGCTCGTGGGTGCCGAGAGATCACCGTGGCAGAGCAGAGGGGATGGCGATTTCCGTAGATCAGGGAACGTGCCTCCGCGGCCGGCACCGGCACCAACAGCTGCAATGCGCCCCTCTCCCATGGGCAGGCACTTAGTACGATGCTTTACTCCCCGCTGGGGTTGCTCCGATCAATTCACTGCCAGCTCGGCTCATCCCGGCACCACCACGGCTCAATCACTCACTTGATCGCAGCTCCTGCTGCGCTGCGCATTACCTTCAGAGGCACCACTCCGCATTTCTGCTCACGGTTGCTCTGAGGTCAGGTCTGCTCTCCGCCTTAAATTTACTCGAGTGCCGCTCGTCTTGTCAGCAGATCCGTTCAGCGCCGCCCACAGCACTCCGCGGCCACCGGGCAATGCGACGCCCCAGCTCCACCGCACTCCGTAGGCCGCGTCTCCTGCACACGATGTAGGCTGTCGAATATTCCACTTTCGGGGCTCAGGAGCCGCTCAGCCGGTTCCTCTATGTTTCCGATGCCTCACTCGCTGTTTTTAGGGCGTCCTGCACCATCGGATCATTAGGCGGATCGATGGGGAAGTTGCTTCGGTCGCGGAGCCTCTCTAGGCAGAGGCCATTTGCTTTGGCTTCTAGCCACGCCCCCTCCGTAAACATCATTCTTGTTAGGGCAAATGATGTCTAAAATGTTCTTGGTCCTTGTACGAAAAACATGACACACAGTATTAGGTACAAGTTTCTGTAGCAGAAACAAAAGGGGGTATTTTTTCAGTGGTGAAGAGACTTCTTAGATGCAGCTTAAGGCTACTGGTATTATTGTACCTCCATTTAGTTTTTATCTGTAGTAACAGAATGTAGTCCTCAAATGTTTTATAAAATCCTTTCCCGCAGTTAAAAGGAGTCTTTCATTTCTAAAAGCTTGCTGTAGACAATGCACCAAAAAGGCTGAATAATGTCTCAGAAACACATAATCCATATATATGTCAACACAATACCACATTTTCTTATCCTAAATTCTCCTTAGAACTTTGGTTCTAGAAATAACAGATATGAGTTTGGTAACGTTTTAGGTAGTCTTGATTTGAACGCCACTTGTATGTCATTGCACTCTGTCCATCCTGTTTGACATCTTAAACATATTGGGGCTGATTCACAGAACTAATCTGAAACAAAATCCTAAACTTACTACTTCTGGTATTCACAGAAGGCACTTACGATTTTTGGTATTCACAGAAATCACTTCCGACTCCTGGGCCCGATTCACAAAAGTAATGTGAGACAAAATCCTAACTTTATGGCTTTTGGTATTCACAGAAGGCATTTAGGAGTACTAAAGTTAGGATGGGATGCCTGGCTTCACCTTGGGGGTGCCCAGGAGTGGACATTTCACAGGGAAAAGCCAGGAAGGGTTCGACAGCGCTATGCGTTCAGCCCCAGGATGCCTCAGGGTAGCAGTGCGCTTTACAAGTACAAATTCATTCATTTCAGGATTCCTGTATTCCTGCGTTTAAGATATTGTGGTTGTAGCTGGTTCTTTATGAGGTCTTCAACAAACAAGTCCAGTGCAGGGCCCCCTGTCCTTTCGGGCACACCAATAATTCGGACGTTGTTGCATCTCGAGCGGGCTTCCTGGTCGTCAAGCTTGGCCGCCATTAATTTGTTATCCACTTCTAGCTGCTTGACCTGGCGCTGTAGCGCTGCTGTATCAGTGGAGAGAGTTGCGTTGTAGAATCAACCTCCGTCATCCTCGTGGCCATTTTCTGGAAGTCAGCACGGATTAACGAAATGTCTGTTGAGATCAACTCCACAGTCATTGGGAGCTTGGTCAGAGTGGTCATGATATCTTACAAAGTGACCTCTGCAGGTTTCTCAGTCGGAAGGTTTTCCCCTTGCTCTGTGTGCGATCCGACTGGTCTGACGAATCTTTGCTGTACGCATATTTGTCCAGTTTTAGTTGCTGCCCGGTTCGTTGACCCCGGCCCCCCATTGTAATTGGTCCTTTGTAGATCACTCTAAACCGCGCGGGTGGGCGTCAGTATTCGCCACTGCCTTCCCATGGGACCAACAGCCACGCGCGGCCTTTTGATTTTCCTGCTGTCCTCACCCCGCAGCAAGAGCCTGGGAACGTGTCTAGGGGGGGCTTACTGGGATTGCTGGTGTATCTGCGTACCTGAGTCCTCCCAGCTGTGCTTCAGTGCGCCAGAGTTTTAGAGGACTAATCGCTTCAGTGTTGGCACCCTCAATCGAGCACCGCAGATCTGTTCGCTGCGCCCCTCTCAAACGCCTCGTGTCCCCATGCCACCTACTCCAGTCAGCAGTGTCAGGAACAGGCG
The DNA here is from genome assembly GCA_963921515.1 of Calotriton arnoldi. Taxonomy (NCBI): domain Eukaryota; kingdom Metazoa; phylum Chordata; class Amphibia; order Caudata; family Salamandridae; genus Calotriton; species Calotriton arnoldi. The sequence continues at coordinate 366,298 of CAWUFW010002137.1, forward strand.
AGGTATACCACGATGTGAAAACACGCATTCACTTTCAGAGAGGCTGGCGGAGTGTCGTGTTAAATGCGGCAGTAATAATGCAGAGTTATTCAGGGCAGCGCAGGAATTACAGGCACAGCACAACGTAGGCGCCGCCGCAGGGAGCACCACAGCAGTAGTCACTGGTCCCGGTGAGCGCACGCCCAGCCCACCGGGTATTGACGGTCAGGTGCGCTCGTGGGCGCCGAGAGATCATCGTGGCAGAGCAGAGGGGATGGCGATTTCCGTAGATCAGGGAACGTGCCTCCGTGGCCGGCACTGGCACCAACAGCTGCAATGCGCCCCTCTCCCATGGGCAGGCACTTAGTACGATGCTTTACTCCCCGCTGGGCCTGCTCCGATCAATTTGCTGCTAGCTCGGCTCATCCCGGTACTGCCGCGGCTCAATCACTCACTTGATCGCAGCTCCTGCTGCGCTGCGCATTACATTCAGAGGCACCACTCCGCATTTCTGCTCATGGTTGCTCTGAGGTCAGGTCTGCTCTCCACCTTAAATTTACTCGAGTGCCGCTCGTCTTGTCAGCAGATCCGTTCAGCGCCGCCCACAGCACTCCGCGGCCACCGGGCAATGTGACGCCCCAGCTCCACCGCACTCCGTAGGCCGCGTCTCCTGCACACGATGTAGGCTGTCAAATATTCCACTTTCGGGGCTCGGGAGCCGCTCAGCCGGTTCCTCTATGTTTCCGATGCCTCACTCGCTGTTTTTAGGGCGTCCTGCGCCATCGGATCATTAGGCGGATCGATGGGGAAGTGGCTTCGGTCGCGGACTCTCTCTAGGCAGAGGCCATTTGCTTTGGCTGCTAGCCACGCCCCCTCCATAAACATCATTCTTGTTAGGGCAAATGATGTCTAAAATGTTCTTGCTCCTTGTACGAAAAACATGACACACAGTATTAGGTAGAAGTTGGTGTAGCAGAAACAAAAGGGGGTATTTTTTCAGTGGTGAAGAGACTTCTTAGATGCAGCTTAAGGCTACTGGTATTATTGTACCTCCATTTAGTTTTTATCTGTAGTAACAGAATGTAGTCCTCAAATGTTTTATAAATTCCTTTCCCGCAGTTAAAAGGAGTCATTCATTTCTAAGAGCTTGCTGTAGACAATGCACCAAAAGGCTGAATAATGTCTCAGAAACACATAATCCATATATGTGTCAACACAATACCACATTTTCTTATCCTACATTCTCCTTAGAACTTTGGTTCTAGAAATAACAGATATGAGTTTGGTAACGTTTTAGGTAGTCTTGATTTGAACGCCACTTGTATGTCATTGCACTCTGTCCATCCTGTTTGACATCTTAAACATATTGGGGCTGATTCACAGAACTAATCTGAGACAAAATCCTAAACTTACTACTTCTGGTATTCACAGAAGGCACTTACGATTTTTGGTATTCACAGAAATCACTTGGGCCCGATTCACAAAAGTAAAGTGAGACAAAATCCTAACTTTATGGCTTTTGGTATTCACAGAAGGCATTTAGGAGTACTAAAGTTAGGTTTCCTAACTTTAGTACTCCTAAATGCCTTCTGTGAATACCGAAAGTTGTAAAGTTAGGATTTTTCTCAGTTTAGGAGTAGTAAAGTTAGGAATCCTAATTTTAGTACTCCTAAATGCCTTCTGTGAATACCGAAAGTCGTAAAGTTAGCATTTTGTCTCAGATTACTTTTGTGAATCGGGCCCAGGAGTCGTAAGTGATTTCTGTGAATACCAAAAATCGTAAGTGGCTTCTGTGAATACCAGAAGTAGTACGTTTAGGATTTTGTCTCAGATTAGTTCTGTGAATCGGCCCCATTGTGTAGTGTCCAGTGGTTATATTAACTCTTTCCTGACATATGATTGCTATAGTTGTGAAAGTTCTTTTTGAAATGGAAATTTGTCCAGCTACAAAGTTTGTAAATTCAGTTCCTAATTTAGTACCATCCACTCTGCATCACTGTAGCATGACTATGACATATAACCCATACCTTTGTAGAAACAAGGTTGACCTAAATTCTGATCTACAATTTGGGCAGGACATATCTTGATGGGCATTTTTAGTCACATTTTCAAAGGGCACAGCTTTACAATCTTGTAATGTCAAGTAGAGGAATTGTTCTGAATTGATTTCAGTGCTAGATGTAAACTCACAATCTTCACAGTTATGGTTCCATTTATAAGTTAAATCAAATAATTTATTGATATACACGTCTTCTTCCTCTAATAGTCCTAGCATTACCATTAAAGGTTTTTGAGCATCCTGCTGAAGAGTTTGAGAAAACACTACTGATCCAGTACAGTCATCTTTAAGTTTTCCTATTCCAGTAGCAGAATGTATAATACTTCTATCACTTCTTAATTCTTCAAATAAACTACATAGTTGTGAAGACATTCGTTTAGCTACCTTTTATTTGTAAAATTAGGCAAATGGTATAGTCCATTTAACACTACATTTGCATAATAGTTGACTTCAGATTTATTATCAAAGTGATACCCTTCTATTTCCTCATTGTGCCGTAGCTTTCTTTTCTTAGGTCCTTGTTGTTTTTCTTTTTGTTCATCTTTCTGTTCAGCTCTGATAGACTGCTTTGATATTTTCAGTTTTGGACACATTATCAGTTTTTCAAACACAGGATACTGGCCTCAATGAGCTCTTAACCGATTATACTCCTTTACACAGCTTACATCAGCACTTGCTTCTCATCAAAATCAATCAGAAATCAACCAGACAATGTTCTAGTCCGCGACAAAGCTACATATGACATTACTTCTTTGAATACACTGCTAACAATATTAGCAAGAACTGTATCTACACTTAAACCTTTGATTTGTGGATAGTTACTGCATACACTAAAGACACTCAGAACTGCTTTCGCTGGATTTCTTTCACTAGTATAAAACGTACAATGCATCTACCAATCTGCTTAACTTCACCAGCATCATCAAAGTTTATGGCTAAGTATTCCACATCATTTCTGTTTGAATAATTAATAAATTTCATTGCTTTACCCATTGCGCCATTCACTAGCCCTTCTACAGCATTTAAATTACGACGTAAGATTACACGACAATTTTTACAGATATGCAACTGTTTTTGTAATCCTGCAGTTTTCGGCACATACGTTTCTAAACTATTCAATTTTGATTGCATTTTTTCTGTTAGTAGCACTGTTACTCCTTGATGTTCCATTTTGTCATTTGCTATATTTTGCTTATCTCTTCTTTTTCCAGTTGCAAGAATTGTTCATTGTTCAATTTACTACACTCCTCAAGAGTTGGCATCAAACAAACAATAGACTTCTCTTCCTTAACAAAATTATTCATTACTTCTGCAGCTGAAACATTAGCTGGAAACAGATTTTTGATGAGACAGGTTTGTAATGCTCTGTTTCCTTCTTTTGTGATAACTCCCACTCTAATAATGTCCTTTAGTATATCTTCAAATTGCATATCTAATACTTGCCGCATATTTCTGTTTAACTCTTTGTATTCAAAGTTTTCCCAAATATTTACATTTCCAATACATCCTAGTGAATTCCTAGTTTCATTATGTAGTAGTGTCTTGAAGACAGGTTGTTCTTTGACTGGAGTTAGTTGTAGCAGGTCTCCAAAGACTATTAAGTGTTTTCCTCCAGAAAGCACATTGTAGTCAGTTTGTAATATCTGCTGCATTCTTAAATGTATAAAAGCTAGCATGAGGTTAGATACCATGCTGACTTCATCAATAATCAGTAGCTTTAATTTATTTAATACTCTTGCCACTTCATGACAAGCATCACCAGATAATTTGTTGTATTCTAATTAGTTGTTTGGTTCAGCAGGCAGCATTAATAATTGATGATGGGTAGCTCCTTTAATATTATGTGCAGCTAAACCTGTCGGTGTTGTAACTACACATGACAAATTGGAATCTGCTGTCTTCTGTAAATAACTTGTCTGTACTTTAATCAAGAAACTTTTTCCAGTTCCATCTTGACCACTTATGTACAATAGAACTGGTTTATTTGTAGAACAAGCACACTCTTTTATCTCATGCAGAAATCCATGTTGTATTTTACCTTTTACTTCATCAATAATGTCTTTCTGAACTGTATTCAATTGCTGTATTAGTTCTTCTACATCCAGAGTTTCCTGTCTTGCTTGCTGCATTGCATTCTCCACTTCATTCATGGCTATTGAGGATTCAGTTTCAATGATTGGCTGTCCAAGTGCTGAACTTTGACTGCTCTGAGAACTCTCTCTTGCTATCTCAGCAGCAATTGTTTCTTCTTGTTCAATCTCATCTCTCAACATTTGAAGATACACTGGAAACACAGAGCACTCAATGCTGCCTTTCACAGCATTGAATGAGTCTTCATAACAGTCAAATTCTCCAAGTGGCTCACTTTCAGTTCGTCATAGCTTGAACAACTGTAAAAAGGCTAAATAGAAAAACTCTCTTTTGTCTGTAGTTTGGCAACTTAGCTTTCAATGGTTCATTAAACCTCCTTTGTTGTGTCTGACCAAGCATTCTTCACATCCATCAACAGGAAATTTTTCTTCTTCTATGTTTTCCCTGACATTATTTCTGCATGTATAATGTTGAAGTATTTCACACAGACACATCCTTTCTAGGTGAGGACTCCTTCTTGGATAGTACATATCCAGCATGTTAGTCTTCAGAATATCTGTAATGTGTGGCTCAAAGTCCGCAAGATATTGGATTTCAGGAAAATACTTCAGTATTATGAGTATTAGCAAGCCCTAATCTCACCCACAGAACTCTTCTAGATTTAGAAAACAAGCTAGCTGAGCTTAACAGATCTGCTCATTCATAAGAGCTGATCTCTCTGTGAGAAAGCATTTTCAAACTAAAACTGTACAATTTCTTTGTAAGACTCTTTTCTGGTGAAATCTCCTCCCACATCTCCTTCAACTCGATTTTCTCTGACTTTGTTATATAAGAGGTGACGTACCGAGCAACTGTCATTGAGTTATCTGCAACAAACTGTAAATCCATATTCACATTCCACATCTTCAAAATCACAGGATTGTAGTCATTAATGTATTTTGAGGCTTCTGTTTTTCTGAGGTTGTATGTGGTGTTTGGTGTTTTCCGTGTGAGAGTGTGTCTGACTGCAGACAAAAAGCTATTAACTCCTCCTTCTGAGATTGCAGGTCATTGAAATCCAAAACAACATCTTGTATAAAATTTTCCTTTAACCCCTTCGCTTCTAGGCCTTTTTCCCCCCTGTGCTAAGCCTTTTTTTGGCTATTTGGGGTAGTGCGCGCATAGGCCCCTGTAACTTTTTGACCACATAAGGTATCCACGCCAAATTTGCGTCCTTTTTTTCTAACATCATGGGGATTGTAAAGGTACCCATGGTTTGTGGATTCCCCTGGAGGGGGCCCAGAAATTAGCCAAAATACAGCAAAATGTTTTTTTTGGGGGAAAAATGCGAAAAAGGGCTACAGATGAAAGCGTCTTGTTTTTTCCTGCAAATGGCATCAAAAAGGGGTTGTGGTGCTGAAATCACCATCTTCCCAGCTTTCAGGGACAAGCAGACTTTTGTCAGAAAACCAACTTTTTTTACACAGTTTTGGCATTTTTCTGGGACATAGCCTATTTTTGCTATTTTTTGTGCTTTCAACCTCCTTCCAGTTAATGGTAGAAATGGGTATGAAACCAATAATGGATCTTGGAAAGCCATACATTTCTGAAAAGTAGACAAAATTCTGAATTCAGCAAGGGGTCATTTGTGTAGATCCTTAAAGTTTTCCTTATAGAAACTAACAGTTAAATAAAGGAAAAATTGATAATTTGTTGAAAAAAACAGCCATTTGTGTCAACGTTTTCACCTGTAACTTCTTCTAATTATGACAGCTATTTGAAAGCAATATACCGTTATATCCGCTGGACCTTTCTGGTTGTGGGGATATATAGGACTTGTAGGTTCACCAAGAACCCGACAAACCCAGAGCCAATAACTGAGCAGCATCTTGCAATGGTTTTTTATTATGTACCGGGTATATAGCAATTATTTTGGGAAAATGTATACATGGAAAAATTGTTATGAAAGACACCTATGTATTTCTGAAATGGGAACAAAATGTAGATTTTAGAAACAGTAGATATTTGCACATTTCCGAAATTGGGAGTACCCATACAAGCATGAGAATTATAGGTCATTTTTCAAAATGACTTATTTTTTACACATTGTCTTTCATTTGGAAGGCAGAAATGCATCGAAAGTCAATAGGTAATAACAGTTGCTCTACAATTATGTGTTACCCTAAGTCTCCCAATAAAAATGGTACCTCACTTGTGTGGGTAGGCCTTGTGCCCACAACAGGAAATGGCTCAAAATGCAACGTGGACGTACCACATTTTCACAATGAAAAATTACCCTTTTTTTGCAAAGTGCCTAGCTGTAGTTTTTGAACCTATACATTTTTGAAAACTAGACACCCAGGGGAATTCAGGATGGGGTGACTTGACTGGCTCTCACCAGGTTCTGTTACCCAGAATCCCTTGCAAACCTTAAAAATTGGCAAAAGAAACACATTTTCCTCACTTTTCTGTGGTGGAAAGTTCTGGAATCTGCGTGGATCCACAAAATTCCACCCACCCCGCGTTCCCCAAGGTCTTCCGAAAAAAATGGTACCTCACTTGTGTGGGTAGGCCTAGTGCCCGCGACAGGAAGCAGCGCAAAACGCAACATGGACACACCACATTTTCACAGTGAAAAATGACCCTTTTTTTGCAAAGTGCCTAGCTGTAGTTTTTTAACCCTACCTCTGCCAGCACTTAGGGAAACCTAGCAAACCTATACATTTTTGGTACTTGGGCCTCCCACCCGAGTGAGGCACTATTTTTATCGGGAGACCTGGGGGAACGCTGGGTGGTAGGAAATTTGTGTCAGCCCCGTGATGCCACAACTTTACCACACAAAAATGTGTGAAAAAAGTGATTTTTTCAGCCAAATTTCAGGTTTGCAGGGGATTCTGGGTAAGAAAACGTTGGGGGATCCACGCAAGCCATACCTCCCTGGAATCCCCCGGGTGTCTACTTTTCAGAAATGTGTGGGTTTGGTAGGTTTCCCTAGGTGGCCGCCGAGCCCCGGGCCAAAACATCATGGGACCCCCCTTGCAAAACCAGGTCGTTTTGTGATAGGCCATTTTGAGGTCGCCTCAATACGTTGTGGGCCCTTGCCTGTCGCGGGTACTTGGGCCTCCCACCCGAGTGAAGCACCATTTTTATTGGGAGACCTGGGGGAATGCTGGTGGTAGGAAATTTGTGTCAGCCCCGTGATGCCACAACTTTACCACACAAAAATGTGTGAAAAAAGTGATTTTTTCAGCCAAATTTCAGGTTTGCAGGGGATTCTGGGTAAGAAAACGTTGGGGGATCCACGCAAGCCATACCTCCCTGGAATCCCCGGGTGTCTACTTTTCAGAAATGTGTGGGTTTGGTAGGTTTCCCTAGGTGGCCGCCGAGCCCCGGGCCAAAACGTCATGGGACCCCCCTTGCAAAACCAGGTCGTTTTGTGATAGCCCATTTTGAGGTCGCCTCAATACATTGTGGGCCCTTGCCTGTCGCGGGTACTTGGGCCTCCCACCCGAGTGAGGCACCATTTTTATCGGGAGACCTGGGGGAACGCTGGATTGTAGGAAATGTGTGTCAGCCCCATGATGCCACAACTTTACCACACAAAAATGTGCGAAAAAAGTTATTTTTTCAGCAAAATATCAGGTTTGCAGGGGATTCTGGGTAAGAAAACGTTGGGGGATCCACGCAAGCCATACCTCCCTGGAATCCCCCGGGTGTCTACTTTTCAGAAATGTGTGGGTTTGGTAGGTTTCCCTAGGTGGCCGCCGAGCCCCAGGCCAAAACGTCATGGGACCCCCTTGCAAAACCAGGTCGTTTTGTGATAGGCCATTTTGAGGTCGCCTCAATACGTTGTGGGCCCTTGCCTGTCGTGGGTACTTGGGCCTCCCACCCGAGTGAGGCACCATTTTTATCGGGAGATCTGGGGGAATGCTGGGTGGTAGGAAATTTGTGTCAGGCCCGTGATGCCACAACTTTACCACGCAAAAATGTGTGAAAAAAGTGATTTTTCAGCCAAATTTCAGGTTTGCAGGGGATTCTGGGTAAAAAAACGTTGGTGGATCCACGCAAGCCATACCTCCCTGGAATCCCCCGGGTGTCTACTTTTCAGAAATGTGTGGGTTTGGTAGGTTTCCCTATGTGGCCGCCGAGCCCCGGGCCAAAAAGTCATGGGACCCCCATTGCGAACCCAGGTCGTTTTGTGATAGGCAATTTTGATGTTGCCTCAATAGGTTTTGGGCCCTTGCCTGTCGCCCGTACTTGGACCTCCCACCCGAGTGATGCACCATTTTTATCAGGAGACCTGGGGGAAAGCTGGGTGGTAGGAAATTTGTGTCAGCCCAGTGATGCCACAACTTTCCCACACAAAAATGTGTGAAAAAATTGAATTTTTTCAGCAAAATTTCAGGTTTGCAGGGGATTCTGGGTAGGAAAATGTTGGGGGACCCACGCAAGCCATACCTCGCTGGACTCCCCGAGTGTCTAGTTTTCAGAAATGTGTGGGTTTGGTAGGTTTCCTAAGATGGCCGCCGAGCCCAGGGCCAAAACCTCACTGGTGTGGGTGGTTCAAGTACCCGCAGCAGGCAAGGGCCCAAAACGTATTGAGGAGACATCAAAATGATCTATCACAAAACAAGCTGGTTTTGCAAGGGGAGTCACCTGGGTTTTTGGCCCCGGGCTCGGCGGCCATCTTGGGAAACCTACCAAACCCACACATTTCTGAAAACTAGACATCCGGGGGAGTCCAGCGAGGTATGGTTTGCGTGGATCCCCCAACGTTTTCCTACCCAGAATGCCCTGCAAACCTCAAATTTAGCTGAAAAAAATCACTTTTTTCTCAAATTTCTGTGTGGGAAAGTTCTGGAATCTACGTGGATCCACAAATTTCTTCCCACTCAGCGTTCCCCCATGTCTCCCAATAAAAATTATACCTCACTCGCGTGGGTGGGTCAAGTACCCGTGACAGGAAAGGGCCCAAAACCTATTGAGGTGACATCAAAATTACCTATCACAAAACAACCTGGTTTTGCAAGAGGGGTCACCTGGGTTTTTGTCCCCGGGCCGGCGGCCATCTTGGGAAACTACCAAACCCAAACATTTCTGAAAGCTAGACACCCGGGGGAGTCCAGCGAGGTATGGCTTGCGTGGGTCCCACAACGTTTTCCTACCCAGAATCCCATGCAAACCTCAAATTTAGCTGGTAAAAATCACTTTTTCCATACATTTTTGCGTGGGATCACCGTGCCGGCACAAATGTCCTACCACCCAGCGTTCCCCTTGTTCTCCCGAGTAAAATGATACCTCACTTGTGTGGGTGGGCCAAAGGCCTGTGACTGGGAAGAGCCCAAAACATAGGGATTTAGGGTATAGCACAGAGAATTCTAAGCGCTACATTTTTTAAAAATACGTTTTTAGCCAGTTCTGCTTTGGACACCCACACAAGTGAGGTATCATTTTACTCGGGGGAACAAGGGCAACGCTGGGTGGTAGGACATTTGTGCCAGCACGGTGATTCCATGCAAAAGTATGTGGAAAATATGTTTTTTCAGCTAAATTTGAGGGTTGCAGGGGATTCTGGGTAGGGAAACGTTGGGGGATCCACGCAAGCCATACCTCATTGGACTCCCCAGGGTGTCTAGTTTTCAGAAACGTGTGGGATTGGTAGGTTTCCCTAGATGGCGGCGAGCCTGGGGCCAAAAAACCAGGTGCCCCCCCCAAAACCAGGTAGTTTTGTTATAGGTAATTTTGAAGTCTCCACAATAAGATTTGGGCCATTTCCTGTTTCAGCCACTATGCCTACCCACACAAGTGAGGTACCATTTTTATCGGGAGCCCTGGGGGAACGCAGAGTGGTAGGAAATTTGTGGATCCACGCAGATTCCAGAACTTTCCCACACAGAAATTTGAGTAAAAAGTGATTTTTTCAGCTAAATTTGAGGTTTGCAGGGCATTCTGGGTAGGAAAACGTTTGGGGACCCATGCAAGCCATACCTCGCTGGACTCCCCCGGGTGTCTAGTTTTCAGAAATGTGTGGGTTTGGTAGGTTCCCAAGATGGCCGCTGAGCCCGGGGCCAAAAACCCAGGTGACCCCCTTGCAAAACCAGGTTGTTTTGTGATAGGTAATTTTGATGTCTCCTCAATACGTTTTGGGCCCTTGCCTGTCGCGGGTACTTGACCCACCCACGCGAGTGAGGTATCATTTTTATCGGGAGACCTGGGGGAAAGCTGGGTGGTAGGAAATTTGTGGATCCACGTAGATTCCAGAACTTTCCCACACAGAAATTTGAGAAAAACGTGATTTTTTTCAGCTAAATTTGAGGTTTGCAGGGGATTCTGGGTAAGAACATTTTGGAGGACCCACGCAAGCCATACCTCGCTGGACTCCTCCGGGTGTCTAGTTTTCAGAAATGTGTGGGTTGGGTAGGTTTCCCTAGATGGCCGTCGAGCCCAGGGCCAAAAGCTCATGGGACTCCCCTTGCAAAACCAGGTTGGTTTGTGATAGGTAATTTTGATGTCGCCTCAATAGGTTTTGGGCCCTTGCCTGTCGCGGGTACTTGACCCATCCACACAAGTGAGGTACCATTTTTCACGGAAGACTTTGGGGAACGCGGGATGGGTGGAAATTTGTGGATCCACGCAGATTCCAGAACTTTCCACCACAGAAATGTGAGGAAAATGTGTTTTTTTGGACATATTTTTAGGTTTGCAAGGGATTCTGGGTAACAGATCCTGGTGAGAGCCAGTCAAGTCACCCCATCCTGGATTCCCCTGGGTGTCTAGTTTTGAAAAATGTATAGGTTTGATAGGTTTCCCTAGGTGCTGGCAGTGTTAGGGTTCAAAATCTACAGCTAGGCACTTTGCAAAAAATGGGTCCGTTTTCACTGTGAAAATGTTTTGTGTCCACGTTGCGTTTGGGCCGTTTCCTGTCACGGGCACTAGGCCTACCCACACATGTGAGGTGCCATTTTTCTCTGAAGACTTTGGGGAACGCGGGATGGGTGGAAATTTGTGGATCCACGCAGATTCCAGAACTTTCCACCACAGAAATGTGAGGAAAATGTGTTTTTTTGACAAATGTTTCGGTTTGCAAGGGATTCTGGGTAACAGAACCTGGTGAGAGCCAGTCAAGTCACCCCATCCTGGATTCCCCTGGGTATCTAGTTTTCAAAAATGTATAGGTTTGCTAGGATCCCCTAGGTGCCGGCAGAGTTAGGGTTCAAAATCTACAGCTAGGCACTTTGCAAAAAAAGGGTCCGTTTTCACTGTGAAAATGTGGTGTGTCCATGTTGCGTTTTGGTCCGTTTCCTGTCGCGGCCACTAGTCCTACCCACACAAGTGAGGTACCATTTTTCTCTAAAGACTTTGGGGAACGCGGGGTGGGTGGAATTTTGTGGATCCACGCAGATTCCAGAACTTTCCACCACAGAAATGTGAGGAAAATGTGTTTTTTTGGACACATTTTTAGGTTTGCAAGGGATTCTGGGTAACAGAACCTGGTGAGAGCCAGTCAAGTCAGCCCATCCTGGATTCCCCTGGGTGTCTAGTTTTAAAAAATGTATAGGTTTGCTAGGTTTCCCTAGGTGCCGGCAGAGCTAGGAACCAAATTCAACAGGTAGGCACATTCCGAAAAAAAGTCAGTGCCTAGTGGGCTTTCTGCCGCCCTGGGGAGGGGGGAAATCAGGGGCTATTGCCCCGATATGCCCCCAAGGGGGGCAGAAGGACTGTGGCTATTCTTTTGGGGGGTCGGGGACATTGGGATGCCCATTCTGGTCAGCCCCCACCCCTGCGTATAAAAAAGCCAGCATAATCGCTGGCACATAGTGGGCTTTCTGCCCCCTGGGGGGCAGATCAGGGGCTACTGCCCCCATCTGCCTCCTGGGAGGGGCAGAAAGACAGTGACATCTTTTTGGGGTGGGTGGGGGCATTGGCATGTCCATTCTTGGCAGCCCCCACCCGAACTTTGTAAAAAAAAATACCTGGTGGCTAGTGGGCTTTCTGCCCCCCCGGGGGGGCAGATAAGGAGCTATTGCCCCATCTGCCTCCCAGGGGGAGGCAGAAAGACTGTAGCATTTTTTTGGGGGTGGGGGCATTGACATGCCCATTCTGGGCAGCCCCCACCCCTACCTATATAAAAACAAAATCCCTGGCGCTTAGTGGGCTATTGCTTCCATCTGCCTCCTGGGGGGGCAGAAAGTCTTTTTTTTTCTTTGGGGCATAGGGTGGGGGCATTTGCATGCCCATTTTGGGCAGCCCCCACCCCGGGCTTATAAAAAAAATAATCCCTGGCATCTAGGGTGTTTCTGAACCCCCGGGGGGGGGCAGAAAGACTGGAATTTCGTGGGGGTAGGGGTGGGGGCATTGGCATGCCCATCTTGGGCAAACCCCACCCCTAAATTTATCATGGGGAAAAAAAAACCTGGTGTCTAGTGGGCTTTATGCCCCCCGGGGGGGCAGAATGACTGTACCTTTGCGTCGGGGGTGGGGGCATTGGCATGCCCATATTGGGCAGCCCCTACCCCAAATTATAATAATAAAAAAATCCCTGGTATCTAGTGGGCTTTCTGCCCCCCAGGAGGGGCAGAAAGACTGTACCTTTGCGGCAGGAGGAGTGGGGGCATTGGCATGCCCATATTGGGCAGCCCCCACCCCTAACTATAATTTTAAAAAAAATCCCTGGTATCTGTGGGATTTCTGCCCCCCCGGAGGGGCAGATTGGGGGCTACTGCCCCATCTGCCCCCCAGGGGGGGCAGAAAGACTAATTTTGTGGCCGGGGGGGTGGGGGCATCGGCATGCCCGTTTTGGGCAGCCCCCACCCTAATAAACATCCCATAAGAAATCCCTGGTGTCTAGTGGGCTTTCTACCCCCCCGGGGGGGCAGAAAGACTAATCATGCCAAAAATGTTATGGGGGGAGCAAAGGCCCTTGCCCAAGGGGCCGCTCCCCCCTCCCTGGTGCCTAGTGGGTGGATCCCTGCTTGGGGATCGCCCTCCTGGGGCGATCCCCAAGCAGGGATCCACTAGGGAGGGGTATCATTGGAAAGGGGAGATTCTCCCCTTTCCAACGATACCTCTCCTGAGTTTCTAAGTGCTCAGGGGGCTGAGATAGCCCCCTGAGCATGTAGAAACTGAAACTGAAATGAGCCTCTTGGCTCATTTCAGTTTCAGTTTCACTGAAATGACATCAGCGCGACGTGCGCGCCGATCGTCATTTCAGGGAAACCAGGGGGGGGGCCTTGGGAGCTGGGGAAGCTCTTCCCCAGCTCCCGAGGTTTTAGGGGAGAAAAGGGAATCCCTCTGGTGCCCGCAACAGAGGGATTTCCCGTGCTGGGTGTCATGACGAGCTGGACTCGTCATGAGCACACAACCACTGTGTGCCATGACGAGTTCAGCTCGTCATGAGCATGGAAGGGGTTAAAACTATATTTTCTATGACAGTATTTTCCACACCTATGGTTTTAGAATCTTAGAACTTGTTGTCTTAATATTTTATCAACACTATCATATGGAATGATTCAATTGACATACTGCTCTATGAAAGACACCACAGGCTCATCAGTGTCTGTTCCAAACTTTAGAACATCTTTTACTCATAGTAGCATGTGAATATGTGGAGCACCCTAGGCTTGGTATTCTTTGCGCCAACAGAAATCAGTCACTTCACCGAGAGGTGGGTTGCTCTTGTTGCAGATAAAAGCCATCATGGCCTGAAATCTGTGGTTAAAATATCTGCAAACATTTGCAGGGTCCAATGAGCAGAGTTGCCCTGGAGTCTTTAGATCAATGTCTTCTACGTTTAGATTTACCTCTCGCAAGAATTGAAGCAGGTCATCCCATGTATACTCAGCACAACTGAGTGTTAGAAACCATGTAGGTGATCCTAAATTTCCAAATATACATTTTCGTTCACCGTGACGATGATCTCAATATTCATTGGTCCCACGTTGACATGCCATGAGATTAATTAATCTGTATTCCTGTTGTTCATATTTCCCTGGATTTTCTCAACAAATTCTCTTGCAGATAGAGTTTGCAGATTTACACCTGTTTTCAAAATGTGGTTTACAGCAGAAGACAATGAAGACAAATCGCTTTCAAATAGTAGATGAAACATATAAGGGATACATTGATGAAATCTAGGATCCTCTATATAAAGTCTAGTAGATCTGTATTAAGCCGAAGGTATTTGTACAGACCGATCATCATACCTACAACCTACTGCAATATGAAAGAGATGAGGGAAACAGCGAGCTTCTAACGTTTTTTCCCATACACTTAAGGGAGTTACTTTTGCTTCTTTTAGTTGATATAGATCAATAGCACCACCAACAATCTCTTTTGAATGTAGGGGATGGATGCTGTAATGTTCATAAATTTCTTCTACTCTGCTTCGATCCACATTTTCTATCTGACCTGTTCATGATGATGTGTTGTCCTCCAGATGTGTGATATCTTGAAGAATTTCTGCATTTTTATAATATATGTTATTTTGTACCAGATATGAAGTCGCATTTTTAACTTTGCTAACATCTACTAATTCTAGCCATATTTTTTTACTCCTGGTCGGGACACCATTTATTAAAATTGCAAGTCCCTCCTACAAAATTCTCTGTACCCCTATAGCTTCAATATTTTCCTTACAATCTAATGGCAAGTATGCAACTCTACCTTTGAGACCTTTCTGGAGCTCAGTTGGAGGTAATTTCCTGTCTTTGGCTCCATGCGAACTACAGCTTGAAATGGATGCATAGGCTGTATTTATATGGATTCATAAACATTCAAATCTTTAAGTACTTCTGGAACAGGTACTATTTCTAAGTTGTTGTGTAATGCCCTAGCAGGCATTTTCCTTTCGTCAAACTTAATATAGCAATACTTACATATATCTTGTCGAGTGGGGTGGATGTGGCCAAGCACCATGGCTGACAGGATATGAGCCTTCGAGCTCCCCGCAGACCCGCCCGAAGAGCCTGTCTATCCCTGCCCATTGATCCTCAGACCAGCCTGAAAACCTTTGAGCCGAGTCGGGCTGCTTCCCTGCCTGTGTGGAATGGCCCTGGGGCCCCCGAAGCCGGTGATAGGGTGCTTTGCGCCATTGCTTACTGGGCCACACTGGACCGCTGCAGCCCTGGGACCGCGGACGAGGATTTGGAGGTGGACTGCATCTGTAACCTTCAACGGTATGGCTGGACTGCCCTGGACAGTGGATCCGTGACTGCTGGGAAGCGGAGCCCCGCTGTCGGGGGAACTGTAAGCAGAGGCATTGGACACCAACATGGGCCATCCGGCCCTGACAAGTAAGTGAGGATGTGACCCGGGCCGTGCCTGTGGCTCCCGTGATCTGCTGCTGGCCTTGGTGGGGGCGGGGTTGCGGTGGCCCTTGCTCGCCTGATGGAAACTTTCCACTGGAGGATTTGACCTGGTGTCTGGAGAGGGCCTGGAGTGCACCCGAGGTTGACTGTGCTGGCCTGTCAAGGCTGGGGGCCGCGCACCATGGCTGCTGCAGACTACCTACTGGGAGGCGACTGGGCTGCACTGGTGAGGGCGCCCCTCCCGCAAGGGTGCACGGAGTGGCAGATGCCGTGAAGAGCTCCTGGTACCGGGCAGGATCAGTGAGTGCGGTGTCTCCCTGCTGCAGCTGCGCTGCCCCCCCACCATTGTTGTCTTCTGGAGGTCAGCCGACTTCTGGCAGACTGTCCGACACCCCACATGAAACTGTTGCTCCGGGCTCCGTCCTGTGTTCTGAGCTGGTGGGACAGGCCTGGAGAAGACTGCCTGATTGGGGACCAGAGCTGGCCTGGAGGATGACCAGGGGCGTCTCGAGCTTTGTGGGGGCTCAGGAACTGTGCCGGTGTGGACTCAGGCACTGAGGCATTGGCCACCCCCTGCATGAACAGGTCAGATGGTTATGGATGTGAGAATCTGGGGGACCCCTAGCATTGTGCTTTGTCTGCCTGATGCTGGTGAAGAGAAGCTCACCTGAGAGGGGTGTGGCACAAGAACTAAGGGAACGTGGTGAAAGGCAGGGCGGTCTGACTGCCCACCATCACCAAAGACCACCTTGGAGAGTTGGAAGTCCCCGCTGGGCAGATGCCCCACGCTATAATAGTTGTCGAGGTGTGCAGGCAGTGTGGTTGCAATATCCCTTTGGGGGGGCTGGTGCTCTCGGGGCTGCTGGACCGGGAGGGTGGCGTGTGGCAGATCTGCCTCATCACTATCGATATGGGCAAAGACAAGGCAGCAAGAGCAGCTGGATCTAACACAATTACTCAGTACACCATGCCAAGGCATCCTCTCAGCGAATAACCAGGCAAACGGGTGGCAAAGGGGCGGGGGAGGGGGAAGATCAGGGAGAGCCATCCTGGGCGGAGCTCCTGGCTACCATCCAGGGATCTAGGAAGGCCGTGGAGGATTACATTAAGACCGTCTCAATGTTGATCTAATTAGGGCAGACCTGCGGAAAGTAGCAGAGAAGGTCACAGTGGCTGAGGGAGACATTATGGATCTGCAAGGACAGGTGAAGAGGCTCAAACAACAAGTGGCCCAGATGTTGGTGGCTACGAGGGCCCTGGAGCAATGGGCCGAAGATGCGGAGGGGCGTGCCCGACCCAGCAATATCCGAGTGCTGGGAATCCCGGAGCGAGCGGAACAGGGATTGGCTGAACAATTCCTGGAGCAGTGGGTCCACACCCAGTTGTGCCCTCTGGGGCTCTCTGACCTGTTTTTGATTGAAATGGCACACAGGGCCTTGGTGCCGCGTCCCCTCCGGGTGGGCAGCCACGAACCATAATAGCAAAATTGCTGAATTACCGCAGAGAGACTGTATCCTGCACGCTGCTAGGGAACTTCAACACCTCTTCTTTCAAAACATTAAAATGACCATTTACCCAGACTAAACCAGACAGGTCAAGGAACAACGGAAAGCCTTCTTGGCAGTTAAGATGAAGCTACGTGACCTACAGTTGCAATACATGCTCCTTTACCCGGCCAAATTGAAAGTCCTGTCGCAGGGCAATGCCCATTTCTTCAAGTCTCCAGGTGAAGTCTGGGAGTGGTTGGAGATTTGGGGAGATGATCTCCCCCTGCAAGAACAACGTGGCCAGAAGCAGGGAGGGGGATCCCCCAAAACAGGAGCTCCCAGCGTAAACCTGACCCTGCGTTGACTCGAGACCCGGCCTCGCCGGGGGACCACAGGGTCACTGTGGGAGACGATGGATCATTGCAGCTGGCTCCCACCACAGACATTGGGGACTCTAGATCTGGAGAGGCCGTCACAGATATTGGGCCCGATGGCAGACATTGTCCCTGAGACCATGATTGACAAGGCCCCTGACCCAAAAGGTGTCTGAAATAAGCCCTGGTTTTAATTGAATGTGCTCAGACTATGTATCCCCCACATGTCTGTGGTGAGAGCAGGGTCCGCTTGAGGTGAGGGTACCCTGGGAGTGATGCTGGTATGACAGTAAGGGCTCTGTAGGCACTATGAGAGGATTAGATGTATTGGAATTGAGCAGTGGGAGGGAACCACGACTGGAGCTTAGCGATGGACGCAGGTTGATTCCAATGGATGATAATTTGCTGAGGAAAAATTGCTGCTCTGTTGCTGGGGCGGCATGTTGGGGACGCATGTTGTGCTGTGGGTTTTTATTTATCAGCTCCTGTTGGGCTCCGAAGAAAGCTGTGTATGTCCTGGCACAAGCACAGGGTGGGTACTCTTAACAGTGATGTTGTGCATGCATTGTCCATGGGTGGGAGGTGGGAAGTTCTCGCTTATTGGTTTGTTGATTGGTGTGCAGCGATCGGAGGAGCTGGGCGGCGGTTGAGGGTCCACAAGCAGGATGAATGTCGAGCTGCGATTATATGGCGAAGGGGGTTAGATTCCTTAGTTGGAATGTTAGGGGTCTGGGCACTTGCACCAAGTGACATAGGGTGCTCTCCTTCTTGAAAAAGCACATTACGTTTGCCTGCTTGCAGGAAACCCACCTGGATGACATGGAAACAGCGAGGGTGACGAAAAGGTGGCGGGATCAGATATTTCACTCCTATTCTACATATACCAGGGGCACACTGGTCTGGGTGGTGCAGGGCACCGCGTTCTCTCTTCAGTATATGGAGGCCGATGTAGGGGGCCATTTTGTGCTCCTGCGTGGACAGCTGAATTGCCGCGACATAGCTATTTTAAACACATACGCACTCAACATGGACGAGCCTGCGTTCTACCAAGCAATACAGGACCTAATAGCATAGCTATAGCACCGCTGATATGGCTGGGGGATTTTTATTGTGTTCTTGACCCAGCATTGGATAGGCATCCCTCCAGAGCTGGCACAAAGCCTCACATGACTAAAAAACTGCAGGCAGTGTTGAGGGAAATAGGCCTACAGGAAGTGTGGAGGGCACGACACCCATCCCAGAGGCTCTTTACTTGTTTCTCAACCACACATATATGCACAGTAGGCTTGACAGGGTACTGGTGTCGAAGACGCCCACATTTCCAGACGCTGAAGTAACCCACTGTGCATGATTTTTATAGGACCTCACCCGTGTGTGCTGTGTACTGTGGTGGAATGCCCCCGATGGTGGAGGATGCCCTCTGACATACTGGAGGACAAGGAGGGAAGGGTGACACTTTCCCAGGCGCTCTCGGAATATGTGACCCTTAACTGGAATGCCACGCCCAGTAGATCCACTGAATGATAGGCGATGAAAGCAGTGATGCGGGGAGTGGGCATGGGGCTCATGTGCGGAGTCCGTTGCCAGTTGCAGAGGGAGTTGAGGGACAAGGAAGACGCACTAGCAGAGCCCTAGACCAGTGACCAGGAACACCCTACTTAATATGCCCTAGAGCGCGTGCTGGGCAAACAGATTAGTGATATCTGGGACAGGTTGGACAAATACATGCTCACTCGTCACTGCCAGCTGCTTCATGCCAAAGGCGACAAGTCTGGATGCCTACTGGCCTGGATTTTGCACAGGGAGCAGGCACCCCGTTGACAATTTGCTTGCGCAATTCAGCGGGAGACATGGTGCATTCCAGAGAAAGCATACTGGAAGTGTTCCAGCAGCACTTTCAGAAGGTTTATACTGTGGACCCATCAGTTCGTTCTGACAGATTTGTCCCATTCCTGGGGGTTTGCAATTTGACGTGCCTCCCACTGGCAGCCAAGAAGGAGTTGGAGGCATGACTAACGACTGAGGAATTACTCAAGGCACTGCATGAGTTACCTGGGGACAAGGCGTCGGGGGGAATGGCTTCCCGACTGAATACTACGTGGCCTACTCAGAACAGTTGGTGCAACCGTTACCCCAAATATACAATGAGGCGTTCGACTGGGGATCCTTACCCCCTTCCCTCTGGGAAGGGGCTATATGAATGCTCTTGAAACAGGGGGGAGATGATCGTGACCCGCGGCGTACCATCCACTTACAATGATAAACTCTGATGTTAAAATACTGTGCAAGGTACTTGCAAGGCGACTGACCCCCCACATGTCTCACCTCATTCCAGAGGATCAGTGTGGGTTTATCCCTGGCCACAACACAGGCATGAATATTCGGCGCCTATAGCATTTCATGGGCGAGGTACAGACTAGAGATAAGGAACTGGCATTGATGTTCATCGACCTTGAAAAGGCATTTGACACCGTGGATTGGGGCTATCTTCAGTAGTTTCTGAGGGCGATGGGTATCGACCCACTTTGTTGTTGTTGGGTCATACCTCTCTATACAGAGCCATGCATGCGGGTCCAAGTGGGGCAGAGCCAGTCAAAGAAATGGATGTTGGAGCGTGGAACACAGTTGGGCTACCCACTGTCACCTTTACTCTTTGCTTTGGCAATTGACCCCATGGCAGTATGGGCCCGACAGGAGCTTGGGCAGTGGGGAGTCCGCATTGGGGAGATCTCTCACTTAATATCGTTGTATGCTGACAATGCTCTGTTTCACATTGCATCCCCCCGTGTGGAGGGTCCCTAAATTATTACAGCTGCTGAATGAGTTTTCTGACTACTCTGGCCTGCCCCTTAATAGGCGCAAGTCCTTGCTCTTCTTATTGGCTGGAATGGCGATGTTGCCGCCGGAGAGTCTTCTGAGGCTGGGTTTGCGCTGGGAGCCTGGGCACTTCGTTGCTGCTACTGCTGAACGTGAATGGGGTGATTGATTCCTTGAGGCAGTCAATGGCTTTCTGGAACACTCTACAGCTCTCTCTTATGGGAAGAGTAGCAGTGGCCAGGATGATTGTTCTTCCACGTTGTTTTGATGTGCTCCAAAACTCACTGTGCAGCATCCCCATGAGGGTGTTTAGGCAGCTGAATTCAGTGCTGTTGGCCCTCTACTGGTCGGGTTGGCATAGCAGGGTGGCCTTGCATGTTATAACGAGGAGTTATGAAGCCAGGCCCGGGAAGCCCCCAGACTGGATTTATATTACTACACAGCACACCTGCAGTACGCGGCCCAGTGGCTGGACGAGGGAGACAACTGGGAAAAGCATTTGATTGGAAGACGAGCCCAGTCAAATAGGCTTCCATCGGCTCTGATAAAAGGAGCGGGCACCTCTGGCGACCTGCCATACATGGTCAGACAGACCACGAATGTGTGGCAAGTATTTGTAGAGTGTGTTCTTAGGCATGCGCCGTTTCACTGGGAACCAAATGCATGATTTCTGGCCCCAATGTCAGTTCAGGCTTGGAGGGAGGGAGGTTGACAAATGTTGGCAGACCTGTACCTGCATGAGACCTTCTTCTCATACGAACAGGCATGTGAGGTGTTTGGTCTGGGTCAAGGCCAATACCTTAAGCATGCTGACCTCACAGACCTAGCTAGGGTGACATGGCTCACTTTCCCTAATGCTCCCCAGACGACTCAAACACTTGACATTATGCTTACTTCAAATCAAATCAAATATTTATTGTTTCAGTTAATTAAAACCATTACAATGTGTTCCCTGTGTAATCAAAATCAGCAATAAAATTGTTTGTAAAATTACTTAAAACTATAAAAGCCTTTTGTTGTCACTTATTAATGTTCAAGTGTGTGCAAGGGTATATAGTGAGTTAATTGATAATAATTGAATATGTACAAAAATATATAGTGAACAATGGATAATTCAAGTAATAATTAGTCCTTGTTCCGCTGAGATATTAGAAGGAATCTTTCCAGCCGTGATTTTTGCTTGGCGTGTGGCCCTTTTCTTAGTCCAGCTTTCCCGGTACACCTTACTGGGCACTAACTGAAATTTCAGTTTTTAATGCTTGCTCATGTAAGGTGAGGAACTTTGTCAGTTGACAGTTCATTAAGGTTTCAGTTGGATCCAACCCAGTTATAATAGCTGATCTGCATGTCCTTATTCTTCTGAAGTTCATTGCATTTTTTAATAAAGGGACATGTGCTTTTGAAAGTTTGGGACATATGCAGACTATATGGATAAGGTCCTCTTTCTGCTGCCACATAGTCTGCACCCTTTCGGCCCTTTATGGACCCATGTTGGCTGATCCACGATGGACGGTAATTTACCTAATCGCAGGGCCATCAGTTGAGGCTTACGATGGACCGAGAATGTAATATTCAGGTACGGGCTTGGGGTAAGCTTCTTGTAGTTAGTGATTACCATCCAGGCGAGCTTTCTCTTGCTGAAGGTATCTTTATCTGCTAGCAAAGAGTGGAGTTTTACAGATTTATTTATGGCTTGTTTGAAGGATGAGTATGACAGGTTGGTGTTCCAAAGTTCTCCTGTGCGGGTTGCTAGGAAAGCTTTTTGTAGATATTGGTTGTATGGAGATTTTTTTTCCTTCTCTAATTCCTCCCACAAAGCTTTATTCAGTTCTGAGTCTGCTGTATTTTGCTTCAGTCTGTACCATTGCTTAATGGTTGCATACATCCTCCCCAATATTTCAGTTTTTATGCCAAATTCTAGTCTCACCTGGGCTTATGCTTACTTGTGGAGCGGGCGTCGACTGGTTTCATTATTATATAGGGCCATGAGGGCCGACTCTGTTGGCCCCTCACTTGGAATGGGGACTTGCTGACACCCATGTGCGACAAGACATGGAAAGCAGCTTGCGCTCTAACTCATACTGTATCCTGCAATGCACGCTTTAAATCAATACACTTTAATTACCTGCACTGCATGTACATGACCCCGACGAGACTGTGTCATATTGACCTGGACCTCACTGATGCTTGCCCTAGATGTGGAGTGGAAGTGAGTGGAAGGGGTGGACTTTCTGCACCTAGCTTAGGGGTGCCCTTAGGTGCACCAATTCTGAACACAAGTGGTTGATCAGGTGAGGGGAGGAGGTTGAGATCACCCCACTGCACTGCCCTCTAGGGCAGGTTCCTAGGCCTAGAAAACGCAAGATGGCATACAAATTGCTTCAATTACTCCTGGTTCTAGCGAGACGAAGAATCTCAATAGTATGGATGGGAAGGTGCTCCCCCTCGGTGGATGACTGGTTGAGAGACATGAGTGAATGGCCAATTGCTGAGGAGGTGCAGATGAAGGCTAGCAGGAGGGATGAGAAACTAGAGCAAGATCTTATGGTATGGAGAGAGTTCTGTAGGGACCTCCTAACAACCGAGGTGGCTGAGAGCTAACAACACAATTCGGAGATGGGCAGTAGTGGGACTGAGTAGGATGTGCGTGGCTGCGCTAGATGCGATTATCCCTAAGCCCCTAGTCATGCAGCTCGTACTAATTGAAATTGTCTACCTCTATTTTCTTTGCTTTTGTAATGTAACCTGCTCACGGATACAATCTGACCGTCTGCTAGTAAATGTGCACCCATCGCTTTGTTATTGTAAAATGAAAAATAAAGGTCAGGTGGACAAGTCAAATCGTCCCTCTACAAATAAATAAACAGCAAATTCTCGCAACTTAATATTATTCTTCTTTTCAGTTTTAGTGTACAAATCAACATTACTTACGTTTCTTTTTTGTAGTGAGTACATCGACAACATATACAAACACAGTTTGGTTGCTCTGAAGAAATTGCGTTAAACTTTCTAATCTCTTTTACAAAATTTCCAACACTAATACATCTGTTCTGCTCCACAACGCCTATTGTTACCAACTCTTCATGTTCCCTACACTCTTGTTCCGGGGCCAAAAAAATGACATTCAACATCATCACAAACCTTTTCTACTTCTAATACACTCCTAAACATAGAGGAGTGTTTACATAATAAAGCCTCTTAACAAAAGTTCTCATTATTGAATGGTGTACACCTAACATTCTAAAATGAGGAAAGCTGCTTTGACACATTTTTAGACAAAAATCTAGTGAGTATCCTTGTAAATTAGTATGCTTTCTTACTTTGCCAAATCCTTGCAAATTACGCATTTGGGTGCACATGCATCAAAGTCCGAAATAGCGATTCCTTAATAGCGATTTATACCGAATCGCTACTAAGAAATCGCTAAATGCAATGCATGAAAGAATCTGGGAAAAATTAGCGAATCGATTAAATTCGCAAACACAAATTGCGATAGCATGTTACCGAATCGCTATTATAGAAATCGCTATCTGCGACATAGCTATTAGCGATATCGCAAATTGCGAATTCACTAATAGCGAAATCGCAGATGGCGAGTCGCTTTTGGAGCATGGTGATGACATCACAACCAGGAAGTGATGCATCCCTTGCTTTTTCCAATGCACTGAGAGAGTCAGAGGAGGAGGCTGAGTGCAGGAGCACAGCAGAATAGAGCAATTTTGTGCTTGCAAATACTGTCCTGTGCCAAAAACATGGAATCAGCAGCACCAGGGAAGAAAGCAGCTGCAAGAAAACGAAAACTAAAATTCAGTGAAAAGGAACTAGAAATCCTCATTGAGGA
Organism: Calotriton arnoldi; assembly: GCA_963921515.1. Classification (NCBI taxonomy): domain Eukaryota; kingdom Metazoa; phylum Chordata; class Amphibia; order Caudata; family Salamandridae; genus Calotriton; species Calotriton arnoldi. The sequence goes on from CAWUFW010002137.1 coordinate 390,231, forward strand.
GGTTGTTAGGAGCAACGATAGGGTCTTTGTGAAACTATCTCTCCAGGTCCCGGAGTCAGTGAAGAGGAAAATCTGGCTCGGGATCCAAACAAAAGTAAACGCAGTGGGGGTCACCCACCGCAAAATTGACGACCTGCAAAAAAAGGTGGTATGACCTGCGCAGCCGTGCCAAGGAGAGGATTGCGGACAGGCTCAAGGAGGCAAAAAAGACTGGAGGGGGACCTGCAACACTGCCTGTGAATACACCCCTGGAGGACCTAGTTGAGTCCACACTCCAGCCTGAAGCTGTAGTGGGAGTGACGCAGTTGGACACCTCAGCAGCGGGCAGTACTTCACAAGGTAAGATGCATGCAAATGTCCATTTAAAGCTGATTATCAATTAAGACACATCACGTCAGTTCAGCTCTAGTGTTCAGAATCAAGCTCCAGTCCACATTTTACTTGCAACACACAAATGCATTATGGGAGTAACAGGCAGGGAAGGCAAGTTGTTAGGCAAATACAACAAGAGAGTAAAACACGTGAACACTGTGTGTCAGATAGTAATTTAATGAGACAAAAAGATGCTGAATGTGACATGACAATATTTAGAGAATAACTAAAAATCGCACTGTTTAACATCACAGATGCAGCAGCAGAGGAGTCGGAAGAAAGTGAATGCGGGGACACACAGGAGACTCCGGCTGAGGCAGATGTGGAAACACCTGTGGCCCAACAAAGCACAGACCCTGCACCCACTAGACTCAGGTCCCCAGTTGCACCACTTCAGCTCATGGAACTTGAGGAGGAGAGTGAACCAGCTCCCCAGACAAGCCAGACTGGAGGTACAGCCACAACAAGACCCCAGTCACAGGTCCGGTACAGCACAAACCTGAGCCGGAGGCGCAGGTCAAGGGCACAGATGCCATCACAGGAGGACGGAATCCCAAATATCTGGGGTTGGCTGGAGAGCCAGATGCTGAGGGTGCAGCACCTGCAGGCAAAACAAATGAGATCAATGCAGGCACAACTCACCAAAATGGCAAACAACATGGCCGAAATGAGAGACTGTGTGAAAGAGCTGACTACAGCAGTGGTGGAAGGCAAAAGGCAGTCCAATGAGGCCATGCAGGTGCTATGCAGGGTGATGCAGGAGGACCAGGTGTCACAAAGAAAAAGGCATTGCCAATTATTAGTGCGCCTAGATGGCTACACGAAATCAAACAACCGCCTGAGCAACAACACAGCACTGCTGTCCAGTTGGTCTGTGGCCATGCAGCGCGAAATGAGCCATTGTTGTGGGGATGTGGCCAGGGCACTGGTCCAGGTTACTAATGCCGTAGAGCAATTTCAGACTGCTACAGCTGGGGGCAGCAATGTTATGGGAGGAAAGGGGAGTGAGGAGGCGTCCAGCCTCAGTAGCCTGTTGGTGCCAGTCACTACATGCAGGAGGTGCATCACTAGGAGCACAACACCTTCCGAAGCCTCCATGAGGGACGAGAATGAGGCCAGCAAAAGGCGTTTGGGAGTGTGTGGTCGAAAGAAATAGTGTGCCCTTGGCAGACTAACTCACAGATGGTGATGTAACCATTGACAATGCTACAGTAGTGACTGACATACAAGTCTGATGATGAGGTGTTGTTGTTTATGTTGTTTGCACTCACTGTGCAATTTTGCACCTGGTATGTGTGTTTTAACACAACCACATTGTTAAATGCAAATACATGCAGTACAGTTCAAACATGCTGTGTTGTGTCTCATCATTACCCATCTCAAAAATAATGTTGTGTAATTTCGGCACGTCTCCTTCTCCCTTCTGCTAAGCTTGCCCCAGCTGCTGCTTGTAGTTGTGGCCCTGGCTGGTTGTCATCCTCAGGCTCGCTGTCTGACATTTCCAGGGGTATGCCTCTCCTAGTAGCGATGTTGTGCAACATGGCACATGTGGCCACTATTCTGCAGCAGGTGTCTGGTCGGTACTGCACCGCCCCGCCAGTCTTGTGGAGGCAGCGAAACCTACTCTTCAGCTGTCCGAAGGTGCGCTTGATGACGTTTCGGGTTGCTATGTGCGGTGCATTATAACGCTGCTCACTTGGGGTAGTTGGGTTGAGGTATGGTGTCAGAATGTAGTTGCGCACGGCGTATGCGCTGTCACCTACAAGGTAGTAAGCAAGCGGTTAGTAACTGATATGCATTTCCATTAGGCCATAGTGTCAGAGCGAATGTAACATATGTTTACCAAGCAGATGTCCTTCTCCAAATTCACCCCCAAGGAGCTGAGTGTGTATGCCACTGTGTCTAAATATGTACGAGTCATGTGTGCTGCCAGGGTATTGTGCCACAATGTCCGTGATGATATTTTTTGCATTGCAGACTACTTGGATATTCAGCGAATGATATGATTTGCGGTTCCTAAAGATGTACTCATTCACTGATAGTGGACAGATGGCAACATGAGTTCCATCTATGCAACCTATTCCATGGGGAAACCGGGCTACCTGATAGAAGTCTAGTTTAGTGTTAAGCAAATCCTGTGGGGTTGCGGGGAAGCTAATGTGGTGATGTATACTTGTCAACATGGCCTGTAGGAATGCATTGAAGAAACGTGACAGGGAATTTGTGACACCTCTCCAGCTACAGCTACTACAACCTGGAAGCTGCCTGACACTAGTAGGTGCCGGGAACATAAGACCTGCACGTGAGTGGGAATGGCATGTGTCCTGTGAGTCTGGCGCTGCAGTAGCGGATCCAATTCTGCAATCAGATCAAGGATCATGGCAGCATTTAGCTTGCACTTGTCATCCTCCTCGCCATGACGTAGAGCGCTGCCATAGTGAAACATTCTGAGTCCTCCTGAGTCCTCCTGGCCCTGTTTAAATACTCTGCTGATGTGCTGCACCTGATGAGAGTGTTTTCACCTGTTTACCACCTGCCTTCAGAAATTGGTAAATTGCGAGCGCTAAATAGCGAATTAGGTGCAAATCGCTATTTGCGATTTTTTGTGCATAGCTTTGCGAATCCTTATATGCGCTTCGCAAATAAGGAATCGCTATTTCAGGTCTCACATTTTGCGATTCCTTAATTTTGCAAATTCCTTGTGATTTTGCAGATTTTTGGTTGGTGCATTGCAAAGGGCTATTTTGCGATCACAACCGGCCTTTTTTTGCGATTCGCAACGTTTGCGATCGTAAAATAGCTTGAGTCATGTGCCAGTTGGTGTTTTAAACTTCTGGAAGCAAACATGCGGAGGATGTTTCTCAATATATTAATTGATTGTTGACAAATATTACAATTACTACTACAATTCCATTTGTACACAGGGGACTGTCTACATATTTTTTGCATCTCTTCAGCAATCTCTTCTTCAAAATTTCTAGATACCTTTACTTCCTTGTAACAGAAATACAATTTTTCATCTCATAACATCGTCCAGATTCATCAACTGCATGCACTAATTTGTTGTCTTGGAAATAGTCTTCTTCATTAAATAAAGGGTCAGTACTTGAACTATGTATGCATTTACCACTAAAAACTTTGCAAAAGTTACTTCTATTAACAAATCTTTTCTTTTAGCTCTGTCTCCTCATAGACAACACTTTTTTGTCCAATGTCTTCATTTGGTTTAAAACCAAGATAAATTATTTCCTCTTCAGAGCAGACACCTTATCAACTACACCTTCACCATATTCCTTTTGTCTGATTGCTTATGTTCTTCTTTCATACTTCTTCATAGATGCTAACAAGTTGCGAATTACTCCAGTGCGGAACATCCTACCTCTGATTTCCTTGAACTGCCTCTGCCTTCTGCTTAAAGTCTCTCCTTTTTCAATGATTTCTTGCTTTTTACATCAGAGACTCTCTGTGCTTTAGTACACATGTGTAGTTTTCTTTCTCTTTACTTCTTTTTGTACTTTTTCCAGTTGTGCACAAACAATTTTTAGAAATGTCTTGGTCCTCTTACCAGCAAGCCTTTTCTCTTTGACCATTTTTTCTGCATTGTGCTCCTTTTGGTTCTTAGTGCTAAGGAGACGCTCTATTTGCTGCTGCTTCTTTCTTCTCTGGTGTTTTGTTGGCATGGTAATTCTGTGTAGATAACTAGATATTAATGTCTGAAAACAAAAAAAGAAAAGTACATTCATCACTTAATTATTTAGTGTCACATTACATATTTTCACTATTTAAAGATTTAGTTTGCATGGGGATATACAGCTTAGGCAATCTTCAGACTACATGTGTTCACTTTTAAGTACATAGCACCCATCCTATTAACTACTGATAGCCTACCTTACTGCTCAGTTATATGTATGGGTGAATGAAAGGTTGCTCATACAGCTACTCACACACACACTTACTCATTCATAGAGTTACTCATACACCCTCTCACTTACCCATACACCTACTTACACAGATATTAACTGAAATGTACATACCCTATTGGCTAACTACAGCCTACCTCAGGGGACAGTCACATGCTGTAGAAGAGTAACTTAAAACTTGACAAAGGTTCTACGTGTTAGACTTGAATGTATGTGAATAACTGTGTGAGTCCCTATCAAGAGCTGATATTCCATGAGTAGGTAAGTTTGTTCGTAAATGGTTGTCTGTCTTTGTGATATCTACGGTTCCCTAAATGTGTCTGTTAAATATAGGGTTATTTAAGTGTGTAAGAAACTGCCTTCATTACCACAAGATACATATCAGTTGTGCCTGTCTGTGTGAGTGAATCTTTGCGTGCTTCTCTAACTACCTCACTAGGTGTTTCAGTGTCTGTCTCCTTTTGTACTTGGGTATCTTGCATTTAAGTCTGGCAGTAGGCTGGATGTATAATTGAGCACATAGGTTTCTATGAGTGTATATAGCTCACTGAAACATCAAACTGCATCTTTTACATTTTAAGCGAATAGCTCCCTGCACTATGGCCTAGCTACAGCCTACCTCAGGGTTAACTTAAATGTGGTATAAGAACAGCCTTCACCTTGTGTAGCACTTTTAAGTGATAAGATAGCTCTATCAAGCCCAAGTATACCAGATGTGAGACATAATGCAAGGCTATTTCTCTGCATAGTAAACTTGAAAGTGTCAGTTGTTTAGCAGACATCTCAATGAGTGTTTCACTTCCTATCTGAGGATGTGATTCCATGTGTATGTAAACGTATTACTAAATCACTGCCTCTCTTTATGTGATATGTGATTGCCTAAATGTGTCTGTAACAGCCTGAATAAATTGCCTCCTGGGTGTACTAGTGAATATTCGGTTTTTAAGTATGTAAGAAACTGTGCTCATTACCACAAGATACATATCAATAGTGCCTGTCTGTATGAGCGAATCTTTGTGTGTGTTCGACCTGGCATCTTTTGGCATGTTTCCCCTGTCTTTTTGCTTTCTGACCTCCCGGTTTTGACTCTGTTTTTGCTGGTTTAGTATCTCTGCGCACTTTCTCACTGCTGTTCAGTGTTAAAGTGCAAGTGCTCCTGTTGCACTGCCGGGTCTGCTAGCAGTTTGTAACTGCCATGTCGACCTGGCAAGTGCACCCACTTGCCAGGCCCTAATCTCCCCTTTTCTTACATATGTCACCCCTAAGGTAGGCCCAAGGTACCCCCGTGGGCAGGGTGCTGTGTATGTTAAATGTAGGACATGTACTGGTGTGTGGCATGTCCTGGTAGTGAATTACAGTGCATTTCGTTTTTTACTATGGAAAGGCTATCTGTCCAATAGGATAGAATGGGAGTTTTACTTATAACATCTTATAAGCATAACTTCCCATTGGGACAAGATAGGGAAATGGAGTTTAGTATGCCTGGTCTAAGAATGTAAAAATGAAACTTTTAGTAAAGATGATTTTTATGTTTTGTGTTTGAAAATACCACTTTTAGAAAGTAGGTATTTTCTTGCTTAGCCATCCTGTGCGCCTCTGCTGGGTTTGTGGATTGACTGTCTGGCTTTGGAGTGACAGGGGCTGGGGATGTGGATTCTCTTCAGACAACCACGGGGGGGTCGAGGTGTGTCCTGCCTTTCCTGGATGAGTCAGGGCTGGGCTGAATAGACCTGGGCTGCATTTAGAGTAGTGGGAGGAGATTTCCTTGCACCTGAATGGGCCTGGTCTGCCTTGAACAATGCTGTCTCCACCTCCTGCCTGGAAGCTGGGCCAGAGAGGACAGAACTGGTTTGGACTAAGCACAGACACTCTCTGCCTAAGAGTACAAAGGAATTTTGAGTATAACTATTGTGGCCCAGACCCTAGAACTTTAGAACTCACTGGAATCAATGAACCTGCTAAGAAGAAGAGCTGGAAGAGCTGCCAGAAGGAGTACTGCCCTTTTGCTGTGTTGTTGCTTTGGTGGGTTGGCCTGCAGTTGCTGCTTCTGCCTTGGGCAGTGAAAGGACTGGACTGAACTTTCTTTACTTGTGCTGAGTATCTTCAAGGGCTTGAAGTAGAGCTTGCCTCCTGTTCTGAAGTTTCAGGGACTGCAAGACTTCACACAACCTCTATGTACTGCTTCTGGAACCGCTGTTTCAGTTGCCACAGAGAAGGGAAAAGCAACCGACTCCATCTCCGGCTGTGTGTCCTGAAGGCACCGCAGAAAGCACTGCTGCATCTTGCACCGCAACCCTGGTCTCACCGACGACTGCCACTGATGCCACCACCACCGAGCCGCTACTTGCACCGTGGCCCGTTGGCACCGCACTCCGCACTGCCTCACTTCACTTCACCGCCCTGGTCTCACCGACACCTTCGCTGCCTGCTGACTTCGACACCCGTGACCGCATCGTGGCTGGGGGCACCGCTCGTAAGTTTCATGATGCACCACCTCGTCCCACACAGTAGTCTGGGCCGACTGACGCCAGCTTCCGCTAATCGGCTCTGTCGCTTGCACCTCAACCTGCCAGCACCGCATTGATCACCGCCTCGCACAGTAAGCCTTGGTCTCACCAACACCGTCTGGACGATCGTCACCGAGCTGCTGCCTGCACTGCATCATGAAGGCACCGCACCCTGCACCGCTTCTATTTTGCAATGCAACCGCAATGGTTGCCCCGAACGGCTCGCACCAATGTGCCAGCCGCAATGAGAAAGTTACTGTTCACGAGTCTGTCCATGCTTTTGCTGCCCCGTACCGACGCGGTCGGCTGGAACTGATAGACTCTGTTGTTTTCAGCATCGCAGTAGCCCCGGACAGAGCTACCGACTCAGAAGAACTGTGTTTTTGAGATATTTCTGCAATTTTAAGGATATCTTGCAAAGTATATATTTTTAAGCACTGTATGTTGGACTCTTATAGTTTTGGTCTTGTTTTGGATATATAAAAATATTGGATATTTTTCCAGACTGGTGTGGTGTCCTTTTGTAGCGTTTTCACTGTATTACTGTTGGTTATGTGCAAATGCTTTACACACTGCCTCTGAGATAAGCCTAACTGCTCATGCCAAGCTACTAAGGGGGTGAGCAGGGGTTATTTTAGGAGTGTAACTCCCTTATCCTGACTAGAAGGAAGGGTCCCTAATTGGACAAAGTTGCAAACCATTGCCAACTAGTGACCCCCATTTCTAACAGTGTGCTTCTCTAACTACCTCACTAGGGGCCATATGTATGAAAGTTTGGTTTTGCGATTCTCAAATAGCGAATTTTAGAGAATCGCTATTTGAGAATCGCAAAACGAGATGTATGTAGGATTTGCAATAAATTTTGCGAATCCTTCATATTCCTTAATTGCGAATCGCAAATTGCGATTCGCAATTAAGGAATTCCTCCCCATTCATTCCTATGGGCCTAGAGGCCCATAGGAATAAATGGGAAGACATTCTCAATTTGCGATTAGCAATTAGAGAATCGCAAATTGAGAATGCAATTTCAAGGGTGCCAGGGTGTCAAAAGGACACCCTGTTGCACCCTGAAATGTGCATGTGTGCACATGTGGCACACATACATGCCCTAAGGGCATGTATGTGCGCCACATGGCACTTTGAAAAATGCAAAAAGTGCATTTTTAAGTGAAATCGCAAGTTACCACCAACTTGAAGTTGGTGGTAATTTGCGATTCCTTAAGCCCAAATTGCACTTTTTGTGCTTCTTACATTGCATTTAAGGAATCGCAATTAGCAATTCCTTAAATGCAATCGCAAATAGGGAATCGCAAAATTTGCGATTCCTTATTTTGCGAGGGGTTTCAGTGTGATACATTGCACACTGCTAATTTGCGTTCGCAAACGCCGAAATTCTGCGAATTTCGGCGTTTGCGATCGCAAATTGGCTTCATACATATGGCCCTAGGTGTTTCAGTGTCTGTCTGCTTTTCTACTTCGGTATCTCAGATTTAAGTCTGGGTGTAGGCTGGATATATAATTGGGCACCTAGGTTTGTATGAGTGCATATAGCTCACTGAAACATCCAAGTGCATCTTTTACTTTTTAAGCAAATAGCTCCCTGCGCTATGGCCTAGCTACAGCCTTTCTTATCTTTCACTCATATCTGGAACAAGAACAGATTATGCCTTGTTTAGCAGTTTTAAGTGATAAGACAGCTCTACCAGTAAAACTATGTGCCGAAGCTCAAGTATATCAGGCCTGAAACATAATGCAAGGGCTACTTGTCTGCATGGCAAACTTGAAAGTGTTGGTTGTTTAGCAGATATCTGAATGGGTTTTTCATTTCCTATCTGGAGCTGTGATTCCATATGTATGTAAATCCTTTACCAAATCACTGTGGGCCAGATGTATCAACATTGTATTTTGCGAGTCTTTAATAGTAAATTTTACAGATTCGCTATTATGGACTCGCAAAATGCAATGTATGTAGGTTTCTCAAATAAAATTGAGATTCCTACATATTCCTTAATAGCCGAATCGCAAATTGCGATTTGCTATTAAGGAATACCTTCCCATTCTTTCCTATGGGCCCAGAGGCCCATAGGAACGAATGTGAAGATATTTGCAATTTGCGATTACCAAATTGGTAATCGCAAATTGCAAATGCAATTTCAAGGGTGAAAGGGGGCCAAAAGGCCACCCTGATTCACCCCCAAAAAAGGTAAGTGTGCACATGTGGCGCACATATATGCCCTAAGGGCATGTGTGTGCGCCACATGGCACTAAGAAAAATGCGAATGCATTTTGGGATGATACATCCCAAAAGGCTTTTTACCGTTCACAAATGGTTTGCGAACAGTAAAACGCTTGATACATCTGGCCCTGTATCTCTTTATGTGATATGCCATTGTCTAAATGTGTCTGTAAAGGCCTGCATAGATTGCCTCCTGGTTGTACTAGTGAATATTGGGTTATTTAAGTGTGTGACAAACTGCCTTTATTACCCCAAAATTCATATCAGTGCTATGGCCTAAGTACAGCCTAACTTAGTGTTCTCTTATATCTGGTACAACTACAGTTTACACCTTGAGTAGCACTTTTAAGTGATAAGACACCTCTACCAGTAAAACTACCTTCCCAATCTCAAGTATACCAGGCGTGAGACATAATGTAAGCACTGCTTGTCTCCATGGTAAACGTGAAAGTGTCAGTTTAGTTCCAATCTGGGGCTGTGATTCCGTATTTTTTTTTTAACTTTTATTAAATTGCTGTTCTATTTAAGTGATATGTGAGTGTTTAAATGTGTCTGTAAGGGCCTGCATCGATTGCCGCCTGGGTGTATCAGTGAATATTGGGTTATTTAAGTTTGTGGCAAACTGCCTTCATTACCCCAAAATACACATCAGTTGTGCATGTCTGTGTGAGTGAATCTTTGAGTGTTTCTCTAACTACCTCACTAGGCGTTTCAGTGTCTGTCTGTTTTTCTACTTAGCTATCTCGGATTTAAGTCTGGGTGTAGGCTGGATGCATAGTTGGGCACATAGGTTTCTATGACTGCATATAGCTCACTGAAACATCAAAGTGCATCTTTTCATTTTTAAGCAACTAGCTCCCTGCGCTATGGCCTGGCTACAGACTAGCTCAGTGTTCACTTAAATGTGGTACAAGAACATCTTCGCCTTGTGTAACACTTTTAAGTGATAGGACAGCTCTACTAGTAAAACTACATGCCCAAGCTCAAGTATACCAGGCCTGAAATACACTACAAGGGCTACTTGTCTGCATGGTAAACTTGGAAGTGTCATTTGTTTAGCAGACATCTTAACTAGTGTTTCAGTTCCTGTTTGGGGATGTGATTCCATGTGTATGTAAATCTTTTCCTAAATCACTACCTCTTTTTATGTGATATGTGATTGTCTGAGTGTGTCTGTAAGGGCCTGCATAGATTGCCTCCTGAGTGTACTAGTGAATATTGGGCTATTTAACTGTGTAGGTAATGGCCTTCATTACCACAAAATATATATCAGTTGTACCTGTCTGTGTGAGTGATTCTTTGCATTCTTTTCTAACTATCTCACTAGGTGTTTCAGTGTCTGGCTGCTTTTCTACTTAGGTATCTCGGATTTAAGTGTGGGTGTCAGCTAGATGTATAATTGGGCACATAGGTTTGTATGAGTGCATATAACTCACTGAAACATTAAAGTGCCTCTTTTACTTTTTAAGTGAATCACTTCCTGCGCTATGGCCTAGCTATAGCCTACCTTAGTGTTCAATTATATCTGATACAAGAACAGTTTACGCCTTGTGTAGCACTTTTAAGTGAAAAAACAGCTCTGCCAGTAAAACTAACTGCCCAAGCTCAAGAATACCAGGCCTGAAACATAACACAAGAGCTACTTATCTGCATGGTAAACTTGAAAGTGTCAGTTGTTTAGCAGATATCTGAATGAGGTTTTCAGTTTCTATCTGGGGCTGTGATTCCATATGTATATATATCTTTTACTAAATCACTGCATGTAGGAAAGTAGGATCTGCTTCTTATGGTTACCTCGACTTTTTGCTAAATGTAATGCTGTTTTTGACTAGTCTGACTGGGATCCTGCTAATCAGGACCCCAATCTATCTGCTTCCTCCCTAAACTGTTATGCTATGTACTTAGGTACCCTCCAGATTGGATACTGGGGTACCCTTGTCAGTCCCTAGTATATGGTACACATGTACCCAGGGCATAGGTACCCCAGAGGCCTCCCATGGGCTGAAGCATGTATTATGCCACCCATGAGAGGCCATGCATAATGAAACTACAGGCCTGCCATTGCAGCCTGTGTAAGTTGGTGCATGCACCACTTACTTAAGATATAGGTTTACTATATCTAAGGGTCACTGCACTTAAAACCTATAAGTCACCCCTATAGCAGTCCTTTACAATCCTGAAGGCAGGGAGCTTGGTTCTAAGTGAGAGGGTGCCCCTGCATGAGCAGGACAGCCCTGCAGTCTACGGAGTCCATTCTCCTGGGTTGTCAGTGAAGCAGCCATATACAATATATAGAGGGTTATTACTCGACTGCGTTATGACCAACTCTAAAACGACTGAAACAAACCTATCGTGTTTGGTATCAAACATGTTGGAAACATACCCCCACACCGGTAACCGGTGTGGGAGGTATGATTCTGCCTGTAGGGTGGGGGGATGGGACCAGTTTAATGTTATGCTTTTTCCAATGTTCCAGGTACATTATGTGATTACTAGATATATGCAAAATGTATACATGATGTTTATATTGCACTGCTCTGTGAATTCTCCCATTGACAAGGTAATAGATGACACAAGAGAATGCCCGGGCTGACTCATTGGCCGTGCGATCACTGACCCCTGACACGAAGAGCACCCCTCTCTCTGTTATATCATGGAACATAAACGGCCTTGGGGATAAGATAAAGAGAGGGCTGGTCCTACAATATCTTAAACGCAGAAATACAGGAATCCTAACTTTAGTACTCCTAAATGCCTTCTGTGAATACCAAAAGCCATAAAGTTAGCATTTTGTCTCAGATTACTTTTGTGAATCAGGCCCAGGAGTCGTAAGTGATTTCTGTGAATACCAAAAATCGTAAGTGCCTTCTGTGAATACCAGAAGTAGTACGTTTAGGATTTTGTCTCAGATTAGTTCTGTGAATCGGCCCCATTGTGTAGTGTCCAGAGGTTATATTAACTCCTTCCTGACATATGATTGCTATAGTTGTGAAAGTTCTTTTTGAAATGGAAATTTGTCCAGCTACAAAGTTTGTAAATTCAGTTCCTAATTTAGTACCATCCACTCTGCATCACTGTAGCATGACTATGACATATAACCCATACCTTTGTAGAAACAAGGTTGACCTAAATTCTGATCTACAATTTGGGCAGGACATATCTTGATGGGCATTTTTAGTCACATTTTCAAAGGGCACAGCTTTACAATCTTGTAATGTCAAGTAGAGGAATTGTTCTGAATTGATTTCAGTGCTAGATGTAAACTCACAATCTTCACAGTTATGGTTCCATTTATAAGCTAAATCAAATAATTTATTGATATACACATCTTCTTCCTCTAATAGTCCTAGCATTACCATTAAAGGTTTTTGAGCATCCTGCTGAAGAGTTTGAGAAAACACTACTGATCCAGTACAGTCATCTTTAAGTTTTCCTATTCCAGTAGCAGAATGTATAATACTTCTATCACTTCTTAATTCTTCAAATAAACTACATAGTTGTGAAGACATTCGTTTAGCTACCTTTTCTTTATTTGTAAAATTAGGCAAATGGTATAGTCCATTTAACACTACATTTGCATAATAGTTGACTCCAGATTTATTATCAAAGTGATACCCTTCTATTTCCTCATTGTGCCGTAGCTTTCTTTTCTTAGGTCCTTGTTGTTTTTCTTTTTGTTCATCTTTCTGTTCAGCTCTGATAGACTGCTTTGATATTTTCAGTTTTGGACACATTATCAGTTTTTCAAACACAGGATACTGGCCTCAATGAGCTCTTAACCGATTATACTCCTTTACACAGCTTACATCAGCACTTGCTTCTCATCAAAATCAATCAGAAATCAACCAGACAATGTTCTAGTTTGCGACAAAGCTACATATGACATTACTTCTTTGAATACACTGCTAACAATATTAGCAAGAACTGTATCTACACTTAAACCTTTGATTTGTGGATAGTTACTGCATACACTAAAGACACTGAGAACTGCTTTCGCTGGATTTCTTTCACGAGTAGAAAACGTACAATGCATCTACCAATCTGCTTAACTTCACCAGCATCATCAAAGTTTATGGCTAAGTATTCCACATCATTTCTGTTTGAATAATTAATAAATTTCATTGCTTTACCCATTGCGCCATTCACTAGCCCTTCTACAGCATTTAAATTACGACGTAAGATTACATGACAATTTTTACAGATATGCAACTGTTTTTGTAATCCTGCAGTTTTTGGCACAGACGTTTCTAAACTATTCAATTTTGATTGCATTTTTTCTGTTAGTAGCACTGTTATTCCTTGATGTTCCATTTTGTCATTTGCTATATTTTGCTTATCTCTTCTTTTTCCAGTTGCAAGAATTGTTCATTGTTCAATTTACTACACTCCTCAAGAGTTGGCATCAAACAAACAATAGACTTCTCTTCCTTAACAAAATTATACATTACTTCTGCAGCTGAAACATTAGCTGGAAACAGATTTTTGATGAGACAGGTTTGTAATGCTCTGTTTCCTTCTTTTGTGATAACTCCCACTCTAATAATGTCCTTTAGTATATCTTCAAATTGCATATCTGATACTTGCCGCATATTTCTGTTTAACTCTTTGTATTCAAAGTTTTCCCAAATATTTACATTTCCAATACATCCTAGTGAATTCCTAGTTTCATTATGTAGTAGTGTCTTGAAGACAGGTTGTTCTTTGACTGGAGTTAGTTGTAGCAGGTCTCTAAAGTCTATTACGTGTTTTCCTCCAGAAAGCACATTGTAGTCAGTTTGTGATATCTGCTGCATTCTTAAATGTATAAAAGCTAGCATGAGGTTAGATACCATGCTGACTTCATCAATAATCAGTAGCTTTAATTTATTTAATACTCTTGCCACTTCATGACAAGCATCACCAGATAATTTGTTGTATTCTAATTAGTTGTTTGGTTCAGCAGGCAGCATTAATAATTGATGATGGGTAGCTCCTTTAATATTATGTGCAGCTAAACCTGTCGGTGTTGTAACTACACATGGCAAATTGGAATCTGTTGTCTTCTGTAAATAACTTGTCTGTACTTTAATCAAGAAACTTTTTCCAGTTCCAGCTTGACCACTTATGTACAATAGAACTGGTTTATTTGTAGAATAAGCACACTCTTTTTTCTCATGCAGAAATCCATGTTCTATTTTACCTTTTTCTTCATCAATAATGTCTTTCGGAACTGTATTCAATTGCTGTATTAGTTCTTCTACATCCAGAGTTTCCTGTCTTGCTTGCTGCATTGCATTCTCCACTTCATTCATGGCTATTGAGGATTCAGTTTCAATGATTGGCTGTCCAAGAGGATCTTGACTTCCAGGTGCTGAACTTTGACTGCTCTGAGAACTCTCTCTTGCTATCTCAGCAGCAATTGTTTCTTCTTGTTCAATCTCATCTCTCAACATTTGAAGATACACTGGAAACACAGAGCACTCAACGCTGTCTTTCACAGCATTGAATGAGACTTCATAACAGTCAAATTCTCCAAGTGGCTCACTTTCAGTTCGTCATAGCTTGAACAACTGTAACAAGGCTAAATAGAAAAACTCTCTTTTGTCTGTAGTTTGGCAACTTAGCTTTCAATGGTTCATTAAACCTCCTTTGTTGTGTCTGACCAAGCATTCTTCACATCCATCAACAGGAAATTTTTCATCTTCTATGTTTTCCCTGACATTATTTCTGCATGTATAATGTTGAAGTATTTCACACAGACACATCCTTTCTAGATGAGGACTCCTTCTTGGATAGTACATATCCAGCATGTTAGTCTTCAGAATATCTGTAATGTGTGGCTCAAAGTCCGCAAGATATTGGATTTCAAGAAAATACTTCAGTATTATGAGTATTAGCAAGCCCTAATCTCACCCACAGAACTCTTCTAGATTTAGAAAACAAGCTAGCTGAGCTTAACAGATCTGCTCATTCATAAGAGCTGATCTCTCTGTGAGAAAGCATTTTCAAACTAAAACTGTACAATTTCTTTGTAAGACTCTTTTCTGGTGAAATCTCCTCCCACATCTCCTTCAACTCGGTTTTCTCTGACTTTGTTATATAAGAGGTGACGTACCGAGCAACTCTCATTGAGTTATCTGCAACAAACTGTAAATCCATATTCACATTCCACATCTTCAAAATCACAGGATTGTAGTCATTAATGTATTTTGAGGCTTCTGTTTTTCTGAGGTTGTATGTGGTGTTTGGTGATTTCCGTGTGAGAGTGTGTCTGACTGCAGACAAAAACTCCTCCTTCTGAGATTGCAGGTCATTGAAATCCAAAACAACATCTTGTATAAAATTTTCCTTTAAAACTATATTTTCTATGACAGTATTTTCCACACCTATGGTTTTAGAATCTTAGAACTTGTTGTCTTAATATTTTATCAACACTATCATATGGAATGATTCAATTGACATACTGCTCTATGAAAGACACCACAGGCTCATCAGTGTCTGTTCCAAACTTTGGAACATCTTTTACTCATAGTAGCATGTGAATATGTGGAGCACCCTAGGCTTGGTATTCTTTGCGCCAACAGAAATCAGTCACTTCACCGAGAGGTGGGTTGCTCTTGTTGCAGATAAAAGCCATCATGGCCTGAAATCTGTGGTTAAAATATCTGCAAACATTTGCAGGGTCCAATGAGCAGAGTTGCCCTGGAGTCTTTAGATCAATGTCTTCTATGTTTAGATTTACCTCTCGCAAGAATTGAAGCAGGTCATCCCATGCATACTCAGCACAACTGAGTGTTAGAAACCATGTATGTGCTCCTAAATTTCCAAATATGCATTTTCGTTCACCGTGACGATGATCTCAATATTCAATGGTCCCACGTTGACATGCCATGAGATTAATTAATCTGTATTCCTGTTGTTCATATTTCCCTGGATTTTCTCAACAAATTCTCTTGCAGATAGAGTTTGCAGATTTACACCTGTTTTCAAAATGTGGTTAAAAGCAGAAGATAATGAAGACAAATCGCTTTCAAATAGTAGATGAAACATATAAGGGATACATTGATGAAATCTAGGATCTTCTATATAAAGTCTAGTAGATCTGTATTAAGCCGAAGGTATTTGTACAGACCGATCATCATACCTACAACCTACTGCAATATGAAAGAGATGAGGAAAACAGCGAGCTTCTAACGATTTTTCCCATACACTTAAGGGAGTTACTTTTGCTTCTTTTAGTTGATATAGATCAATAGCACCACCAACAATCTCTTTTGAATGTAGGGGATGGATGCTGTAATGTTCATAAATTTCTTCTACTCTGCTTCGATCCACATTTTCTATCTGACCTGTTCATGATGATGCGTTGTCCTCCAGATGTGTGATATCTTGAAGAATTTCTGCATTTTTATAATATATGTTATTTTGTACCAGATATGAAGTCGCATTTTTAACTTTGCTAACATCTACTAATTGTAGCCATATTTTTTTACTCTTGGTCGGGACACCATTTATTAGAATTGCAAGTCCCTCCTACAAAATTCTCTGTACCCCTATAGCTTCAATATTTTCCTTACAATCTAATGGCAAGTATGCAACTCTACCTTTGAGACCTTTCTGGAGCTCAGTTGGAGGTAATTTCCCTGTCTTTGGCTCCATGCGAACTACAGCTTGAAATGGATGCATAGTCTGTATTTATATGGATTCCTAAACATTCAAATTTTTAAGTACTTCCAGAACAGGTACTATTTCTAAGTTGTTGTGTAATGCCCCAGCAGGCATTTTCCTTTCGTCAAACTTAATATAGCAATACTTACATATATCTTGTCGAGTGGGGTGGATGTGGCCAAGCACCATGGCTGACAGGATATGGGCCTTCGAGCTCCCCGCAGACCCGCCCGAACAGCCTGTCTATCCCTGCCCATTGATCCTCAGACCAGCCTGAAAACCTTTGAGCCGAGTCGGGCTGCTTCCCTGCCTGTGTGGAATGGCCCTGGGGCCCCCGAAGCCGGTGATAGGGTGCTTTGCGCCATTGCTTACTGGGCCACACTGGACCGCTGCAGCCCTGGGACCGCGGACGAGGATTTGGAGGTGGACTGCATCTGTAACCTTCGACGGTATGGCTGGACTGCCCTGGACAGTGGATCCGTGACTGCTGGGAAGCGGAGCCCCGCTGTCGGGGGAACTGTAAGCAGAGGCATTGGACACCAACATGGGCCATCCGGCCCTGACAAGTAAGTGAGGATGTGACCCGGGCTGTGCCTGTGGCTCCCATGATCTGCTGCTGGCCTTGGTGGGGGTGGGGTTGCAGTGGCCCTTGCTCGCCTGCTGGAAACTTTCCACTGGAGGATTTGACCTGGTGTCTGGAGGGGGCCTGGAGTGCACCCGAGGTTGACTGTGCTGGCCTGTCAAGGCTTGGGGCCGCGCACCATGGCTGCTGCAGAGTACCTACTGGGAGGCGACTGGGCTGCACTGGTGAGGGCGCCCCTCCCGCAAGGGTGCACGGAGTGGCAGATGCCGTGAAGAGCTCCTGGTACCGGGCTGGATCAGTGAGTGCGGTGTCTCCCTGCTGCAGCTGCGCTGCCCCCCCACCATTGTGGCCTGCTGGAGGTCAGCCGACTTCTAGCAGACTGTCTGACACTCTGCATGAAACTGTTGCTCCGGGCTCCGTCCTGTGTTCTGAGCTGGTGGGACAGGCCTGGAGAAGACTGCCTGATTGGGGACCAGAGCTGGCCTGGAGGATGACCAGGGGCGTCTCGAGCTTTGCGGGGGCTCAGGAACTGTGCCGGTGTGGACTCAGGCACTGAGGCATTGGCCACCCCCTGCATGAACAGGTCAGACGGTTATGGATGTGAGAACCTGGGGGACCCCTAGCATTGTGCTTTGTCTGCCTGATGCTGGTGAAGAGAAGCTCGCCTGAGAGGGGTGTGGCACAAGAACTAAGGGAACGTGGTGAAAGGCAGGGTAGTCTGACTGCCCACCATCACCAAAGACCACCTTGGACAGTTGGAAGTCCCCGCTGGACAGATGCCCCACGCTATAATAGTTGTCGAGGCGTGCAGGCAGTGTGGTTGCGATATCCCTTTGGGGTGGCTGGTGCTCTCGGGGCTGCTGGACCGGGAGGGTGGCGCATGGCAGATCTGCCTCATCACTATCGATATGGGCAAAGACAAGGCAGCAAGAGCAGCTGGATCTAACACAATTACTCAGTACACCATGCCAAGGCATCCTCTCAGCGAATAACCAGGCAAACGGGTGGCAAAGGGGCGGGGGAGGGGGAAGATCAGGGAGAGCCATCCTGGGCGGAGCACCTGGCTACCATCCAGGGATCTAGGAAGGCCGTGGAGGATTACATTAAGACCGTCTCAATGTTGATCTAATTAGGGCAGACCTGCGGAAAGTAGCAGAGAAGGTCACAGTGGCTGAGGGAGACATTACGGATCTGCAAGGACAGGTGAAAAGGCTCAAACAACAAGTGGCCCAGATGTTGGTGGCTATGAGGGCCCTGCAGCAATCGGCCAAAGTTGCGGAGGGGCGTGCCCGACCCAGCAATATCCGAGTGCTGGGAATCCCGGAGCGAGCGGAACAGGGATTGGCTGAACAATTCCTGGAGCAGTGGGTCCACACCCAGTTGCGCCCTCTGGGGCTCTCTGACCTGTTTTTGATAGAAATGGCGCACAGGGCCTTGGTGCCGTGCCCCCTCCGGGTGGGCAGCCACGAACCATAATAGCAAAATTGCTGAATTACCGCAGAGAGACTGTATCCTGCACGCTGCTAGGGAACTTCAAGACCTCCTCTTTGAAAACATTAAAATGACCATTTACCCAGACTAAACCAGACAGATCAAGGAACAACGGAAAGCCTTCTTGGCAGTTAAGAGGAAGCTACAGTTGCAATACATGCTCCTTTACCCGGCCAAATTGAAAGTCCTGTCGCAGGGCAATGCCCATTTCTTCAAGTCTCCAGGTGAAGTCTGGGAGTGGTTGGAGATTTGGGGAGATGATCTCCCCCTGCGAGAACAACGTGGCCAGAAGCAGGGCGGGGGATCCCCCAAAACAGGAGCTCCCAGCGTAAACCTGACCCTGCGTTGACTCGAGACCCGGCCTCGCCGGGGGACCACAGGGTCACTGTGGGAGATGATGGATCATTGCAGCTGGCTCCCACCACAGACATTGGGGACTCTAGATCTGGAGAGGCCGTCACAGATATTGGGCCCGATGGCAGACATTGTCCCTGAGACCATGATTGACAAGGCCCCTGACCCAAAAGGTGTCTGAAATAAGCCCTGGTTTTAATTGAATGTGCTCAGACTATGTATCCCCCACATGTCTGTGGTGAGAGCAGGGTCCGCTTGAGGTGAGGGTGCCCTGGGAGTGATGCTGGTATGACAGTAAGGGCTCTGTTGGCACTATGAGAGGATTAGATGTATTGGAATTTAGCAGTGGGAGGGAACCACGACTGGAGCTTAGCGATGGACGCAGGTTGATTCCAATGGATGATAATTTGCTGAGGAGAAATTTCTGGTCTGTTGCTGGGGCGGCATGTTGGGGACGCATGTTGTGCTGTGGGTTTTTATTTATCAGCTCCTGTTGGGCTCCGAGGAAAGCTGTGTATGTCCTGGCACAAGCACAGGGTGGGTACTCTTGACAGTGATGTTGTTCATGCATTGTCCATGGGTGGGAGGTGGGAAGTTCTCGCTTATTGGTTTGTTGATTGGTGTGCAGCGATCGGAGGAGCTGGGCGGCGGTTGAGGGTCCACAAGCAGGATGAATGTCGAGCTGCGATTATATGACGAAGGGGGTTAGATTCCTTAGTTGGAATGTTAGGGGTCTGGGCACTTGCACCAAGTGACATAGGGTGCTCTCCTTCTTGAAAAAGCACATTACGTTTGCCTGCTTGCAGGAAACCCACCTGGATGACATGGAAACAGCGAGGGTGACGAAAAGGTGGCGGGATCAGACATTTCACTCCTCCTATTCTACATATACCAGGGGCACACTGGTCTGGGTGGTGCAGGGCACCGCGTTCTCTCTTCAGTATATGGAGGCCGATGTAGGGGGCCATTTTGTGCTCCTGCGTGGACAGCTGAATTGCAGTGACATAGCTATTTTAAACACATACGCACTCAACATGGATGAGCCTGTGTTCTACCAAGCAATACAGGACCTAATAGCATAGCTATAGCACCGCTGATATGGCTGGGGGATTTTTATTGTGTTCTTGACCCAGCATTGGATAGGCATCCCTCCAGAGCTGGCACAAAGCCTCACATGACTAAAAAACTGCAGGCAGTGATGAGGGAAATAGGCCTACAGGAAGTGTGGAGGGCACGACACCCATCCCAGAGGCTCTTTACTTGTTTCTCAACCACACATAACATGCACAGTAGGCTTGACAGGGTACTGGTGTCGAAGATGCCCACATTTCCAGACGCTGAAGTAACCCACTGTGCATGATTTTTATAGGACCACACCCGTGTGTGCTGTGTACTGTGGTGGAATGCCCCCGATGGTGGAGGATGCCCTCTGACATACTGGAGGACAAGGAGGGAAGGGTGACACTTTCCCAGGCGCTCTCGGAATATGTGACCCTTAACTGGAATGCCACGCCCAGTAGATCCACTGAGTGATAGGCGATGAAAGCAGTGATGTGGGGAATGGGCATGGGGCTCACGTGCGGAGTCCGTTGCCAGTTGCAGAGGGTGTTGAGGGACAAGGAAGACGCACTAGCAGAGCCCTAGACCAGTGACCAGTAACACCCTACTTAATATGCCCTAGAGCGCGTGCTGGGCCAACAGATTAGTGATATCTGGGACAGGTTGGACAAATACATGCTCACTCGTCACTGCCAGCTGCTTCACGCCAAAGGCGACAAGTCCGGATGCCTACTGGGCTGGATTTTGCACAGGGAGCAGGCACCCCGTTGACAATTTGCTTGCGCAATTCAGCGGGAGACATGGTGCATTCCAGAGAAAGCATACTGGAAGTGTTCCAGCAGCACTTTCAGAAGGTTTATACTGTGGACCCATCAGTTCGTTCTGACAGATTTGTCCCATTCCTGTGGGTTTGCAATTTGACTTGCCTCCCACTGGCAGCCAAGAAGGAGTTGGAGGCATGACTAACGACTGAGGAATTACTCAAGGCACTGCATGAGTTACCTAGGGCCAAGGCGTCGGGGGGGAATGGCTTCCCGACTGAATACTACCTGGCCTACTCGGAACAGTTGGTGCAACCGTTACTCCAAATATACAATGAGGCGTTCGACTGGGGATCCTTACCCCCTTCCCTCTGGGAAGGGGATATATGCATGCTCTTGAAACAGGGGGGAGATGATCGAGACCCGCGGCGTTCCATCCACTTACAGTGATAAACTCTGATGTTAAAATACCGTGCAAGGTACTTGCAAGGCGACTGACCCCCCACATGTCTCACCTCATTCCAGAGGATCAGTGTGGGTTTATCCCTGGCCACAACACAGGCATGAATATTCGGCGCCTATAGCATTTCATGCACGAGGTACAGACTAGAGATGAGGAACTGGCATTGATGTTCATCGACCTTGAAAAGGCATTTGACACTGTGGATTGGAGCTATCTTCAGGAGTTTCTGAGGGCGATGGGTATCGACCCACTTTGTTGTTGTTGGGTCATACCTCTCTATACAGAGCCATGCATGCGGGTCCAAGTGGGGCAGAGCCAGTCAAAGAAATGGATGTTGGAGCGTGGAACACAGTTGGGCTACCCACTGTCACCTTTACTCTTTGCTTTGGCAATTGAACCCATTGCAGTATGGACCCGACAGGAGCTTGGGCAGTGGGGAGTCCTCATTGGGGAGATCTCTCACTTAATATCGTTGTATGCTGACAATGCTCTGTTTCACATTGCATCCCCCCGTGTGGAGGGTCCCTAAATTATTACAGCTGCTGAATGAGTTTTCTGACTACTCTGGCCTGCCCCTTAATAGGCGCAATTCCTTGCTCTTCTTATTGGCTGGAATGGCGATGTTGCCGCCGGAGAGACTTCTGAGGCTGGGTTTGCACTGGGAGACTGGGCACTTCGTTGCTGCTACAGCTGAACGTGTATGGGGTGATTGATACCTTGAGGCAGTCAATGGCTTTCTGGAACACTCTACAGCTCTCTCTTATGGGAAGAGTAGCCGTGGCCAGGATGATTGTTCTTCCACATTGTTTTGATGTGCTCCAAAACTCACTGTGCAGCATCCCCATGAGGGTGTTTAGGCAGCTGAATTCAGTGCTGTTGGCCCTCTACTGGTCGGGTTGGCATAGCAGGGTGGCCTTGCATGTTATAACGAGGAGTTATGAAGACAGGGCCGGGAAGCCCCCAGACTGGATTTATATTACTACACAGCACACCTGCAGTACGCGGCCCAGTGGCTGGACGAGGGAGACAACTGGGAAAAGCATTTGATTGGAAGACGAGCCCAGTCAAATAGGCTTCCATCGGCTCTGATAAAAGGAGCGGGCACCTCTGGCGACCTGCCATACTTGGTCAGACAGACCACGAATGTGTGGCAAGTATTTGTAGAGTGTGTTCTTAGGCATGCGCCGTTTCACTGGGAACCAAATGCATGATTTCTGGCACCAATGTCAGTTCAGGCTTGGAGGGAGGGAGGTTGACAAATGTTGGCAGACCTGTACCTGCATGAGACCTTCTTCTCATACGAACAGGCATGTGAGATGTTTGGTCTGGGTCAAGGCCAATACCTTAAGCATGCTGACCTCACAGACCTAGCTAGGGTGACATGGCTCACTTTCCCTAATTCTCCCCAGACGACTCAAAAACTTGACATTATGCTTACTTCAAATCAAATCAAATATTTATTGTTTCAGTTAATTAAAACCATTACAATTTGTTCCCTGTGTAATCAAAATCAGCAATAAAATTGTTTGTAAAATTACTTAAAACCATAAAAGCCTTTTGTTGTCACTTATTAATGTTCAAGTGTGTGCAAGGGTATATAGTGAGTTAATTGATAATAATTGAATACGTACAAAAATGTATAGTGAACAATGGATAATTCAAGTAATAATTAGTCCTTGTTCCGCTGAGATATTAGAAGGAATCTTTCCAGCCATGATTTTTGCTTGTCGTGTGGCCTTTTTCTTAGTCCAGCTTTCCCGGTACACCTTACTGGGCACTAACTGAAATTTCAGTTTTTAATGCTTGCTCATGTAAGGTGAGGAACTTTGTCAGTTGACAGTTCATTAAGGTTTCAGTTGGATCCAACCCAGTTATAATAGCTGATCTGCATGTCCTTATTCTTCTGAAGTTCATTGCATTTTTTAATAAAGAGACACGTGCTTTTGAAAGTTTGGGACATATGCAGACTATATGGATAAGGTCCTCTTTCTGCTGCCACATAGTCTGCACCCTTTCGGCCCTTTATGGACCCATGTTGGCTGATCCACGATGGACGTTAATTTACCTAATCGCAGGGCCATCAGTTGAGGCTTACGATGGACCGAGAATGTAATATTCAGGTACGGGCTTGGGGTAAGCTTCTTGTAGTTAGTGATTACCATCCACTCTTTCTCTTGCTGAATGTATCTTTATCTGCTAGCAAAGAGTGGAGTTTTACAGATTTATTTATGGCTTGTTTGAAGGATGAGTATGACAGGTTGGTGTTCCAAAGTTCTCCTGTGCGGGTTGCTAGGAAAGCTTTTTGTAGATATTGGTTGTAGGGAGATTTTTTTTCCTTCTCTAATTCCTCCCACAAAGCTTTATTCAGTTCTGAGTCTGCTGTATTTTGCTTCAGTCTGTACCATTGCTTAATGGTTGCATACATCCTCCCCAATATTTCGGTTTTTATGCCAAATTCTAGTCTCACCTGGGCTTATGCTTACTTGTGGGAGCGGGCGTCGACTGGTTTCATTATTATATAGGGCCATGAGGGCCGACTCTGTTGGCCCCCCACTTGGAATGGGGACTTGCTGACACCCATGGGCGACAAGACATGGAAAGCAGCTTGCGCTCTAACTCATACTGTATCCTGCAATGCACGCTTTAAATCAATACACTTTAATTACCTGCACTGCATGTACATGACCCCGACGAGACTGTGTCATATTGACCTGGACCTCACTGATGCTTGCCCTAGATGTGGAGTGGAAGTGAGTGGAAGGGGTGGACTTTCTGCACCTAGCTTGGGGGTGCCCTTAGGTGAACCAATTCTGAACACAAGTGGTTGATCAGGTGAGGGGAGGAGGTTGAGATCACCCCACTGCACTGCCTACTGGGGCAAGTTCCTAGGCCTAGAAAACGCAAGATGGCATACAAATTGCTTCAATTACTCCTGGTTCTAGCGAGACGAAGAATCTCAATAGTATGGATGGAAAGGTGCTCCCCCTCGGTGGATGACTGGTTGAGAGACATGAGTGAATGGCCAATTGCTGAGGAGGTGCAGATGAAGGCTAGCAGGAGGGATGAGAAACTAGAGCAAGATCTTATGGTATGGAGAGAGCTCTGTAGGGACCTCCTAACAAACGAGGTGGCTGAGAGCTACCAACAAAATTCGGAGATGAGCAGTAGTGGGACTGAGTAGGATGTGCGTGGCTGCCCTAGATGCGATTATCCCTAAGCCCCTAGTCATGCAGCTCGTACTAATTGAAATTGTCTACCTCTATTTTCTTTGCTTTTGTAATGTAACCTGCTCACGGATACAATCTGACCGTCTGCTAGTAAATGTGCACCCATCGCTTTGTTATTGTAAAATGAAAAATAAAGGTCAGGTGGACAAGTCAAATCGTCCCTCTACAAATAAATAAACAGCAAATTCTCGCAACTTAATATTATTCTTCTTTTCAGTTTTAGTGTACAAATCAACATTACTTACGTTTTTTTTCTGTAGTGAGTACATCGACAACATATACAAACACAGTTTGGTTGCTCTGAAGAAATTGCGTTTTATACCGAATCGCTATTAAGAAATCGCTAAATGCAATGCATGAAAGAATCTGGGAAAAATTAGCGAATCGGTAAAATTCGCAAACACAAATTGCGATAGCGTGTTACCGAATCGCTATGATAGAAATCGCTATCTGCGACATCGCTATTAGCGATATCGCAAATTGCGAATTCACTAATAGCGAAATCGCAGATAGCGAGTCGCTTTTGGAGCAAGGTGATGACATCACAACCAGGAAGTGATGCATCCCATGCTTTTTCCAATGCACTGAGAGAGTCAGAGGAGGAGGCTGAGTGCAGGAGCACAGCAGAATAAAGCAATTTTGTGCTTGCAAATACTGTCCTGTGCCAAAAACATGGAATCAGCAGCACCAGGAAAGAAAGCAGCTGCAAGAAAACAAAAACTAAAATTCAGTGAAAAGGAACTAGAAATCCTCATTGAGGAGGTTGTTAGGAGCAACGATAGGGTCTTTGTGAAACTATCTCTCCAGGTCCCAGGAGTCAGTGAAGAGGAAAATCTGGCTCGGGATCCAATCAAAAGTAAACGCAGTGGGGGTTACCCACCGCAAAATTGACGACCTGAAAAAAAAGGTGGTATGACCTGCGCAGCCGTGCCAAGGAGAGGATTGCGGACAGGCTCAAGGAGGCAAAAAAGACTGGAGGGGGACCTGCAACACTGCCTGTGAATACACCCCTGGAGGACCTAGTTGAGTCCACACTCCAGCCTGAAGCTGTAGTGGGAGTGACGCAGTTGGACACCTCAGCAGCGGCCAGTACTTCACAAGGTAAGATGCATGCAAATGTCCATTTAAAGCTGATTATCAATTAAGACACATCACGTCACTTTAGCTCTAGTGTTCAGAATCAAGCTCCAGTCCACATGTTACTTGCAACACACAAATGCATTATGGGAGTAACAGGCAGGGAAGGCAAGTTGTTAGGCAAATACAACAAGAGAGTAAAACACGTGAACACTGTGTGTCAGATAGTAATTTAATGTGACAAAAAGATGCTGAATGTGACACGACAATATTTAGAGAATAACTAAAAATCGCACTGTTTAACATCACAGATGCAGCAGCAGAGGAGTCGGAAGAAAGTGAATGCGGAGACACACAGGAGACTCCGGCTGAGGCAGATGTGGAAACACCTGTGGCCCAACAAAGCACAGACCCTGCACCCACTAGACTCAGGTCCCCAGTTGCACCACTTCAGCTCATGGAACTTGAGGAGGAGAGTGAACCAGATCCCCAGACAATCCATACTGGAGGTACAGCCACAACAAGACCCCAGTCACAGGTCCGGTACAGCACAAACCTGAGCCGGAGGCGCAGGTCAAGGGCACAGATGCCATCACAGGAGGACGGAATCCCAAATATCTGGAGTTGGCTGGAGAGCCAGATGCTGAGGGTGCAGCGCCTGCAGGCAAAACAAATGAGATCAATGCAGGCACAACTCACCAAAATGGCAAACAACATGGCCAAAATGAGAGACTGTGTGAAAGAGCTGACTACAGCAGTGGTGGAAGGCAATAGGCAGTCCAATGAGGCCATGCAGGAGCTATGCAGGGTGATGCAGGAGGACCAGGTGTCACAAAGAAAAAGGCATTGCCAATTATTAGTGCGCCTAGATGGCTACACGAAATCAAACAACCGCCTGAGCAACAACACAGCACTGCTGTCCAGTCGGTCTGTGGCCATGCAGCCCGAAATGAGCCATTGTTTTGGGGATGTGGCCAGGGCACTGGTCCAGGTTACAAATGCCGTAGAGCAATTTCAGACTGCTACTGCTGGGGGCAGCAATGTTATGGGAGGAGAGGGGAGTGAGGAGGCGTCCAGCCTCAGTAGCCTGTTGGTGCCAGTCACTACATGCAGGAAGCGCACCACTAGGAGCACAACACCTTCCGAAGCCTCCATGAGGGACGAGAATGAGGCCAGCGAAAGGCGTTTGGGAGTGTGTGGTCGAAAGAAATAGTGTGCCCTTGGCAGACTAACTCACAGATGGTGATGTAACCATTGACAATGCTACAGTAGTGACTGACATACAAGTCTGATGATGAGGTGTTGTTGTTTATGTTGTTTACACTCACTGTGCAATTTTGCACCTGGTATGTGTGTTTTAACACAACCACATTGTTAAATGCAAATACATGCAGTACAGTTCAAACAGGCTGTGTTGTGTCTCATCATTACCCCCCTCAAAAATAATGTTGTGTAATTTCGGCACGTCTCCTTCTCCCTTCTGCTAAGCTTGCCCCAGCTGCTGCACGTAGTTGTGGCCCTGGATGGTTGTCATCCTCAGGCTCGCTGTCTGACATTTCCAGGGGTATGCCTCTCCTAGTAGCGATGTTGTGCAACATGGCACATGTGGCCACTATTCTGCAGCAGGTGTCTGGTCGGTACTGCACCGCCCCGCCAGTCTTGTGGAGGCAGCGAAACCTACTCTTCAGCTGTCCGAAGGTGCGCTTGATGACGTTTCGGGTTGCTATGTGCGGTGCATTATAACGCTGCTCACTTGGGGTAGTTGGGTTGAGGTATGGTGTCAGAATGTAGTTGCGCACGGCGTATGCGCTGTCACCTACAGGGTAGTAAGCAAATGGTTAGTAACTGATATGCATTTCTATTAGGCCATAGTGTCAGAGCGAATGTAACATATGTTTACCAAGCAGATGTCCTTCTCCAAATTCACCCCCAAGGAGCTGAGTGTGTATGCCACTGTATCTAAATATGTACAAGTCATGTGTGCTGCCAGGGTATTGTGCCACAATGTCTGTGATGATATTTTTTGCATTGCAGACTACTTGGATATTCAGCGAATGATATGATTTGCGGTTCCTAAAGATGTACTCATTCACTGATAGTGGACAGATGGCAACATGAGTTCCATCTATGCAACCTATTCCATGGGGAAACCGGGCTACCTGATAGAAGTCTAGTTTAGTGTTAAGCAAATCCTGTGGGGTTGCGGGGAAGCTAATGTGGTGATGTATACTTGTCAACATGGCCTGCAGGAATGCATTGAAGAAACGTGACAGGGAACTTTGTGACACCTCTCCAGCTACAGGTACTACACCCTGGAAGCTGCCTGACACTAGTAGGTGCCGGGAACATAAGACCTGCACGTGAGTGGGAATGGCATGTGTCCTGTGAGTCTGGCGCTGCAGTAGGGGATCCAATTCTGCAATCAGAACAAGGATCACGGCAACATTTAGCCTGTACTTGTCATAGATCTCCTCTTCAGTCTGCCCCAACAATGTGATGCGCACTCTAAATATGCGCTTCTGTAATCTCCTTCTTCTCTGTTCTGCTGCTTGTAGCCTCATCCTCCTCGCCATGACGTAGAGCGCTGCCATAGTGAAACATTCTGAGTCCTCCTGGCCCTGTTTAAATACTCTGCTGATGTGCTGCACCTGATGAGAGTGTTTTCACCTGTTTACCACCTTCCTTCAGAAATTGGTAAATAGCGAGCGCTAAATAGCGAATTAGGTGCAAATCGCTATTTGCGATTTTTTGTGCATAGCTTTGCGAATCCTTATATGCGCTTCGCAAATAAGGAATCGCTATTTCAGGTCTCACATTTTGGGATTCCTTAATTTTGCAAATTCCTTGTGATTTTGCAGATTTTTGGTTGGTGCATTGCAAAGGGCTATTTTGCGATCGCAACCAGCCTTTTTTTGCGATTCGCAAAGTTTGCGATCGTAAAATAGCTTGAGTCATGTGCCAGTTGGTGTTTTAAACTTCTGGAAGCAAACATGCGGAGGAAGTTTCTCAATATATTAATTGATTGTTGACAAATATTACAATTACTACTACAATTCCATTTGTACACAGGGGACTGTCTACATATTTTTTGCATCTCTTCAGCAATCTCTTCTTTAACATTTCTAGATACCTTTACTTCCTTGTAACAGAAATACAATTTTTCATCTCATAACATCGTCCAGATTCATCAACTGCATGCACTAATTTGTTGTCTTGGAAATAGTCTTCTTCATTAAATAAAGGGTCAGTACTTGAAGTATGTATGCATTTACCACTAAAAACTTTGCAAAAGTTACTTCTATTAACAAATCTTTTCTTTTAGCTCTGTCTCCTCATAGACAACACTTTTTTGTCCAATGTCTTCATTTGGTTTAAAACCAAGATAAATTATTTCCTCTTCAGAGCAGAAACCTTGTCAACTACACCTTCACCATATTCCTTTTGTCTGATTGCTTATGTTCTTCTTTCATACTTCTTCATAGATGCTAACAAGTTGCGAATTACTCCAGTGCGGAACATCCTACCTCTGATTTCCTTGAACTGCCTCTGCCTTCTGCTTAAAGTCTCTCCTTTTTCAATGATTTCTTGCTTTTTACATCAGAGACTCTCTGTGCTTTAGTACACATGTGTAGTTTTCTTTCTCTTTACTTCTTTTTGTACTTTTTCCAGTTGTGCACAAACAATTTTTAGAAATGTCTTGGTCCTCTTACCAGCAAGCCTTTTCTCTTTGACCATTTTTTCTGCATTGTGCTCCTTTTGGTTCTTAGTGCTAAGGAGACGCTCTATTTGCTGCTGCTTCTTTCTTCTCTGGTGTTTTGTTGGCATGGTAATTCTGTGTAGATAACTAGATATTAATGTCTGAAAACAAAAAAAGAAAAGTACATTCATCACTTAATTGTTTAGTGTCACATTACATATTTTCACTATTTAAAGATTTAGGGGCCGATTACGATGGCGGTCGGTGTCAGTACCGCGGTGCCGGCGGTGCGGAAAAATGCCTTTTACCGCCCGCCAGCAGCGGTCCACACGGCCGCCATATTATGAAGGGCAAATATGCCCCATTTCCCGACCTCCGCGGTGCAACGCCGACCGCCATGAAATTGCGCCCGCCACCGCGCCGGTGGTAGCCAATGGAGACTCACCGCCGTGCGGTATGACGTCCCGTCCGCTCAACAAATTAGGATGCGCCAAACAACCAGTCGAACCGCAGGGGAGAAACCGCCCTTCCAGACACGGCGGAATCTCGACAGCGGAGCGTGAAACGAGACTTTCGGAGCCCTCCACCCGGAGCCGAACGCCATGGATCCAGCACTACACGTCCTCCCGGTGCTGTACGTGATACATCACCAGGTCAACATCGCCCGCCGTGGACGCCGCCGCAGGTACGTAAAAAAAACACAATACAACACAAAACAGAACACAAAATCCACGGGCTGAAACAGGGCACCTGGCCACACCAGACACACTGGTGTGGACAGGAACACATCCATCAGTGTACCCACACATGTCTCATCTGGCACCAATTCACACCCTGCATCAAGCCCACCAAATTACCGCGAACATAATGTAATGTGTTGCTGATGACACCGCAGCGGTGAGTATGCGGGAAATCCATCGCACAAAGCAGAATGCATGTACAGCAACGGTCAGGCCAGAAAGACCACAGGCCACCACCACCACCCACCACCCACAGCTCCGCCACACACAGCAAGAAACATGCCAATCCCCCCTGTGCACCCCCATGTCCAACACCAAGCGAGCTAAATCCACACCCAGCAGCACACAACTAACACCTAGGGAGACAGACACAGCAGCATTGGGTGTAGATTAACACACAGCACAGAGGCACAGGCCCAGGGCAACACACACACACACCACAACACCACATACATGGCAAGAAAGCTGAATACAAGCACAAAATTAACATCCACACACACAAGGAACATACAGACTACTGGACACACACCCTGCCAACTCACACAGACATACCCCACACCGACACACAGCCACATACACAGACTACATGCCACCAGCAATGGAGCACAACATAGAGGAAAGCAAAAATGATGTGCACACAAATGGGAGGGCAAGGAGACAACCAACAACCAGGTGAACAGACACATGCAGGACAAGGAACCTAGAACAACATCCACACCCCATCCAAGCACATGGCTGGCACAGTGAGTGAAGTCAAACAACAGTCACCTCAGTGCAACAACTCAGGGAGACAGCAAGGTAACCCATGTATAGGGACAGGGATGAAAGGAAGGACCTCAAGTCAAACAGTGAACAGCAAGTACACATGAGTATGCCAGCACCACAACACACAGGGCACATTGGCACACTCAATGACTGTCAAACACAAGTAGGAGTCCCCAAACATACCCCCTCATATCTGCAGCACACAACCCCAATGCCAGACACACAGAAGGGCCTACATAATGTCCAGACAAGATACAGACAAACAATCAAACCCCTGGGGGCATCCACAAACATCACACACACACAGGGATTTCAGTACCAACGTCTGCACCAAAACAAAAATGGCAAACACAATTCAAAACAGAAACACATACAGAACCACAAATATAACACACATCACCTGTGCAGCCAAACTAGGGGAAGGCAATGGGAGCACACACACAACAGGAGTGCACCACCTCATCAGTCAGGAAAAATGCATAGGCTACATACCACAACACAGACAAGAAGTGCACCATCACAGAACAACACAGACACATCAAACACACAACAGATGCACAACACCACAAAGCACATAGCAAACACAGCAGTACATCAGGGGATGTACACTAGGACAGCACAAGGCAACATACACCCACAGCACTGAATGCACAACAAGCAGTGTGTGCACACAAACACACAACAGTCCCACACAGCCATGAGTCACACGCCATTAACACACACATCAACACACACGACAAAGCCACAACCAACACACCGTACAACCCTTGACCACCCAAATGCACACCATGTAAGTAACCGTTGTGACTAGGATGACTGCCCATCACAACATGACTACACATCTACACTGCTAGGCATACATGAAAGCAAGAACGCACATACATGTTGAGCCTGGTCAGCCTGCCTGCAATCCCGTGTATATGACCCCTCTATGTGTTTGCAGTGCCCACATACCAGGATGCAGTAAAACATAGCCAACAGCAACAAGGAAGGAACATGAGTCTGGTATGTCACCGAAAACAACATCACTGACCCCACAAGTATCCGAGTCATGAAGAACTGAAGTCCCCGTCACCCCTGTAAAAAAATGATAAGTTAAACAAGCCAGTGGCACAGTTGAAGTGGCACACATAGCATGTGGCCCAGTAAATGTTAGACAGACAGGAAAAGCCTTATTCAGTAAGGACAATGACACAACTGACAACATGAGCAACTGTTTTTATTCACAAATAGCACTGATAGGCAACAATATCAGACAAGACCAAGGCACAAGATGCAGAGCCTGAACATGAGAAGCTGCACAGGCAGGGGAAAACTGCAAGGCCAGTGGCCAGTCCAAGGTGCTGACAGAGTCAATGAGAAGCTGCACAGGCAGGGGGCAAACTGCAAGGCCAGTGGCCAGTCCAAGGTGCTGACAGAGTCAATGAGAAGCTGCACAGGCAGGGGGCAAACTGCAAGGCCAGTGGCCAGTCCAAGGTGCTGATAGAGTCAATGAGAAGCTGCACAGGCAGGGGGCAAACTGCAAGGCCAGTGGCCAGTCCAAGGTGCTGACAGAGTCAATGAGAAGCTGCACAGGGAATGTGTGTCACCAAACTCCGCCATGGGCAGCACAGGTACCGGTGTGGGAGAGATAGGTCTGTGACGTTGATCAACATTCATACTTGGCTGTCAGTCTGACTGGGAGCTGACTGTGTGTCGGGCACTGTTGGACCACTTGACTGGGGAGTGAGACGCCCAGCTGAGGAAGAGCTATCAGTGGCCTTGGATGCTGGAGGGCTGCTTGG
This sequence comes from Calotriton arnoldi, assembly GCA_963921515.1. Lineage (NCBI taxonomy): Eukaryota > Metazoa > Chordata > Amphibia > Caudata > Salamandridae > Calotriton > Calotriton arnoldi. Next base: position 422,914 of record CAWUFW010002137.1, read on the forward strand.
ACCAGGTGGTGTAGTGGCACGTGGAGGTGGACTCAGGCCGACGTGGGACACAGTGTGGGAGGGAGATAGTGGAGGGGTGCCTTTCCACTTCTTGGGGATTCTAAATGGCTTGCCTGTCTTGGTATCAATGGGAAGTGGTGTGGACACAAACGGCACACTCATCACCAAGGCTGCCGCAGGTGCACACGCTGGACCTCCCCTGGGGATGTGCTGGATCCAGAAGGACGCTTAGCCTGGCATTGCCTCTGCCCCTCCATCCCCTCTTTACCCTGTGTGCCCCCTACAGTGCCCTCCTGTCCCTGCTTCACTGGACTTGGAATGGGAGTAGAGGTAGTTGGTAAAACAGCCTTGGATACCTTACTATGTGTAGCCTTGCCAGGCCCCACCTTCACAGTGGGCATGGAGAGTGTCTGCATGCCTTTGCGAGACGTTTTTGGGACCACAGAGTCTGTGGCCGGGGATTGCTCTGAGGCTTGTGAACCTGAGTACTTCCTCCTTGAATCATGTGCCTTTGCAACGCCTGACGGGCTCTTCCCTTTGTGCTCTGGGGTTGTTTTTTTCTTCGTAGGGGAAGGTGTCTGTGACCTTGACCGCTTGGGCTGCTGCTGCTGTGTGCTACGTGTGCAGTATCGTGACGTTGAGGTGTGTGAAGCGTGGTCACCGTCGTCAGACGTCGCCACTGGCATGGGGGTGGACAAAGGGACTGGAATTGGACTACGAGATTGAGCCAGTTGAAGTGCAACCGCCATTGTGGAGGACATTGTCTGGACAGTGCGGTGCAGCCCACCCACGTCTGAATGTATGCCCTCCATGAAAGCTAACACCTGTGCCAATTTGCGGTTGTGGTCTGACAATGCATTGAGGAGCCCTGTCTGCCCCACACACAGCTGGCGCATAAGTCCACACACTCTGCACTGATGGCAGCAGGGGGCACAGGGGCAGGGGCAGCGGTGCCTGGAATGAAGGACACTCTTCCCCTCTTTGTGGTGCAAACACGGGCAGCAACAGAGGAAGTGGCTGGGAGGGTGGGCACTGCACGCTGTGTGCTGGAAGATGTAGCAGACTCTCCATTCCCTGTGTCCTCCAAGATGTCTGCACCACCGCCGTCATCAGATGATGTTGAACTTTGCGTCTCGGGCTGTGATTCCTCCAGCATACTCCTATCCCCCTCCGAGGCGCTGGTCACATCTGTGTCACTGGGCTCCTGTGCAGCTGTTGTGCTTGTTTCACCACCACTGGTGTCCGTCCCCTGTCCCTCCGTGCCCACGGGAGATGCTGCATAACAGAGAGACAGTAGGGTCAGTAAAGTGACAGCAACAGGACAAACATATGCAAGCAAAGCAACACTGAGGATGACAAAGTCTACTTGTTGCAGGCCACCCTGTGCATTCTCACCATGCAGACACACTTCACTACCTCAAACAGTGCGTACAAACATCTAAACACGGCATAGCTGAGCCATGTGATGGGCAGACAGCACAACATCATGCATGTTGGGGCGTACAAACACTAACACCAATGGACCAGGCCTGCAGCACACCACCCACAATGCCATTGAAATTCCCAGGATTGGAAAAACATCAGTAAGTGCATGTATGTAAAATCCGTGACTGCCACACCCAGCACAGGGGCCACTTACAACCCACTGCATCACAGTAACCACATCACGTACACCAGCGCAGGTACAGGCTTGGTACACATGCAGCCACTCACAGACAAAATCAACCTTCACAGAATACTCACCCTAGCTTGCTGTTGATGCTCCTTCAAACGTGCGTCCAGCTCAGGCTGTGTCACAGCCAAGATGCGGCACATCAGTGGTGTCAAGCTGCGTCGTGACAACCTGCCACTGCGAGGGAGTATCCCCAGTGTCATCTCGGCAACGTTCTTTGCCAGTCATGATATGTCGTCCCACCTCTTGTGGCAGTGGGTGCGCCGGCGGTTTGACACTCCCAGAGCCCGCACCTTGGTTGCAATGGACTGCAGGTGTGGGAGACAAGAGGGGGAATACATCAGTGACACACTCTCATGGTAAAACCTCTCTCTCTGAACAGTGGCATGACACAGACTCATCTCCACACTGCAGATATGGGTCATTGATGTACACGCATGCCAACCACACACGTATCACACTCTGTACAGTCAGTGATGTGTCCTTGTCACATTGGGCGTGGACAGTCCATGCCAGGTAGAATCACACAGAGATGGACAACGAGGAGCCACACAAACAGTCACATGAACAATAACTGTCCCGAAACATGCATCACCAGATAGCTGTCACACCATATGGATGTGTACACAACACATGTCCATCCACCCTTCATGTCCATGCATTTAATGTGTGGGTTGCATACACCCCCTTAACAACTAGGAAACAGCATGTCAGCCAGTGCATTACACAACCCCACACTCTCAGGCACATACACCATCTGATCGACTACATGTGTGCCCCCTTGCACTCACACCCCCACTGTTGGAGACTTACCACAACATTTGGGCCACCATATAGCCGTGGGTACTGTGTCAGCACCTCGTCCACCAGGACATCCAGCTCCTCGCTTGTAAATGGACTGGCACAGATCTTCTCCGTCCTAGCCATCACTGTGGACATGAGACGTCAGCGGCGGCAGTGGGCGGTGAGGGGTCCCAGGCAGCAGTCCCTGGAGGCAGCAGCAGGTGAGGGGTCTCAGGCAGCAGTCCCTGGAGGCAGCAGCAGGTGAGGGGTGTCAGGCAGCAGTCCCTGGAGGCAGCAGCAGGTGAGGGGTCCCAGGCAGCAGTCCCTGGAGGCAGCAGCAGGTGAGGGGTCCCAGGCAGCAGTCCCTGGAGGCAGCAGCAGGTGAGGGGTGTCAGGCAGCAGTCCCTGGAGGCAGCAGCAGGTGAGGGGTCTCAGGCAGCAGTCCCTGGAGGCAGCAGCAGGTGAGGGGTCCCAGGCAGCAGGCTCTGTGAGCAGTGGAAATGTGGTGCTCCCTTCCACACATATATAGGGCCCTGGACTCGTTTCAGTGGTCATAGTCTTCTGCCATTGGTGTTCCAGGTCAGCCTTCTTCAAAAGCATCCAATGACCGCCTCCGCGGGGCGGAGCACGCCTACCGCGATTTTTGAATCTGCATCATGCCACCGCGATAGCGGTCCCCATTGGCTGCAAGGGCATGGTTCATGGCGGTGACACACCGCGGGGTCCTGGCCGGCGCTACCGCGGTGGTGCATCTTACAAATGCATCCTATCTCCGCATCCGCTGGGGCGGAGCACGCCTACCGCGACTTTTGAATCTGCATCATGCCACTGCGATAGCGGTCCCCATTGGCTGCAAGGGCATGGTTCATGGCGGTGACACACCGTGGGGTCCTGGCCGGCGCTACCGCTGTTTGATTGCCATAGAGTGACATGGGTGACCGGGATGTGGCTGGTGGAGCATGACAAACGCCATCTGCAGCTATGTAGAGGGCCATCACTAACACCAATGTGTCATGTGCAGCACATGAAACACTTGCGTCAGTGGTGGGCATCGACAAAGGTTCAAATGGTGGTTGGCATGCTCCGCCACCCAATTCACGGACAGTATGTGCGTCCGCTATGGGGAATATGCAGCATCACATCGTACACTCTGTGCATCATTGTGTTTATGGGGCACGTTTAAGGCACCTACGGACAGTTCTTGTTGTGTGTGGATCAATGGTCATTACTGTACTACGCACAGTGGATACGTACAGTGGCACATGGCACTGGATAACATTGATATGGTCTCCTGTCACAAATGTCAGCCAATGTGTAACGTCTCACACCAAATGGAACACTGTACTCCATTATGTTGAGCAATATTTACACACAATGTCGTATCTGCCACCCATGCTGACCACTATCTCACACCTCAGCCCATGTGTTACACTGAAAACCCAGATGAACTCATTTATTCAGCATGACTGTCATCATTGGAAACAGATGTCACCCTGTTGTGTTATTGCTAAGACCAATTACATGCCGCATGTAATGTCTTTGTACACACTGGCAACTCCTGCAGTGTATGTCCACATGTACAGGGGGGGGCTCGACCTGCTAAAGGATGACGAGTACTTCAGCACCACACCTGGCATCCGTTGCATCATTATTGTTTGTCACTTGGGTAGACGGCCAGAGCAGATGTCTTTGCTACATGTCTGCCACCTGTAACCACAGGGACCTATGTGGTAGTGTCAGGTCTGTGCTCATGTTGTTTGGACTGTTGTATGTGAATCAGTGACATGTACATTTCAACAATGGTGCTTAGCTAAACTATGTTTTTGAGTGTTGTGCTGTGTTCCGGTGCTACTCACCTGCCACCAGTGCATGTCCATTGTTCACATCAGGAATGCTACATTGGCAGATGGACTGCATGCACGGTTGTGGATTGTGATAACTGTATGGAATATAGTATGCGACATTTGTCCACAGGCTATGGGTGTCCAGAATTGCCTGTGCAATGTGTGTGCACTGATTAGCGGGAATTGTCTGCAATGTTGGATGGTCAGCACAAGTGGCACACGTGTGCAGTGTGTTGCCACCAACACTAGTGTATGTGCATGCTATGGGGTGCTAGCCATCCTTGCTCACCATCTATTCCAGCACTGTGTGGGTGGATCACATCTGCTGGTGTATCAGGATGGAGTGGGCACCCAAGACAGGTGAGATGTACCTTAATTGTTGTGCCTGTGACACTCATCCAACTCCGACATTTGGTCAATGTGAGGTACCAGTGTCCCACTACTCATGCACAGCCAGCATGGCCGGGGCCCCTCGCGTCAGCTGGTTGCTCCTTTTGTAGCCTGCTCGCAGATTTGGTTAGGTCCTCTGTGAAAGGTCGGACTATTTGCGTTAAGTTTCACTGTGAAGTATTACCTCGGAGCAAGAGCAGCCCATAACACCCGCCGTCGAGCTCCCGCAGTGGGAAGGTGAGGGACACGAACAGAATTGCAACCGGACCTGGCGAACAAAGCGGGAGAGAACCGCGAAGCTGCCGGAGACGGGACCCTGAGAGTGGGAAGAAAAAAATGGCGCCTGCGGCGCTGATCTAAGACCGGCCACAACCTCTGGGACTGGAGTAGCCTACAACACTCACCGGTGAGTCCACGCAGCAGGAAGAAAAGCGGGCCGGCCCATGGGAGGGTGAGAGGGCCGACCCACGGGTTACTGAAGAGCGACCAAAAACAACCGCCATTGAGGACGAGGTAAAGACTGATGCCTAAACAAAGGCATAGAGTGAGAGGAGAACGTCGCTACAGGGAGCACTAAGACGTACTCGACTGTGAGATAGACCAAGGAATTGTCAGGAGAGAGAGGGATACAAAGAAAAGAAGAAAACGCTCAGTACGGAGGGGCCAAGAGACCAATCGGAGACAAGGGGGCGGCAACTGGGGCCGGATCACAAAATATTTTGACTTGCTCGATTTCATGTCGGTGGTGATGAGTTGTGTACATCAGATTACCTCCCAACAGGTGCGGCCGGCACAGGAAGGTGAGGGGATACAATTGTTTTCCTCAGGAGACAGCAGTTTACTTTGCGGTTAATCGCCTACAGAGCGCAGTCACAAGAGGCAGGCACAGCACGCTCTGGTCTACTGGCTTAAGACTTCATAGTGGCAAGCCGCAGAAGACAGCAACAGAGCTCTGCAGAAAACTATTGAAAGATCCTACTGAGGACAATTTAGGGAAACAGCAGAGGTCCCTTGAACGGAAACATCCAATTAGCATGCAAGGAACTTATGGGAACAGCTGCAGAACACAGAGCATCTTTTGGCACAGAGGGTTCTGGGCGTTGACCAATGAGCTGGGCAGTGGTGGCTGTGACCCCTGTCGTGTGGATCAGCGGAGGATGGGCCCTGTCCTTGGTGGCACTGCTGCTGGTCTGTATGAACTGCTGGCCAAGTCGTGGAGGACCCGTCACGCACAGACCAGTGCACATGCACCAAAGCTCAGCGCTGACATCTCATGATGAAAGCAGGGCTTGTTTACCACCTCCAGTTGGAGATCCTGGGATTCTAGACCATGAGACCAGTTGCCTTATTTTTGCACAATTGAAGTGAAACCTTTGAACCATTTGAAGAATTTCTTTTCTTGCCTGCTCACTAGAATTTATCAGGGGATCAGCACCCGAGCCAGGGCTACTCGGTGATCCCAGATCCCTACGTCCGGCGAGCCGGGAGTGGGATGGAGGACGAGGCAGTTGACGCCTTCCAATTACACCGGGACTGATGCCTCTCTACCCTACCGGACATCGGACATTGATTTTCACGGCTCTTCACGGCTCTATCTGTCTCTTCTCTTCAATCTACTTCTACTGCCTGCTTTCCCTGAGTACCTTCCCCCTTCTGATCTACCGACCCTGTCCGCTTGCCTCTCTCCTGCTTTCCTTTTCCCCTCTACCCTCCACCACTCCTATGACGTGTGTCCTGGTTATGCTATGCTCTAATATCTTTTATCCTGTTAAGCGTTTTCCTCCCTAGCATTTACTGTTAACTGTAACTATAACAGATGTAACTATGTAAAAATGTTCTTATGCAATGTCCTATCTCCCTCTCTCATTCTTTGTCTACTCCCTCTGCTCCTATCCCTTCTCCCCTGAATCTCTCCCTTGCCTGCGATGCCGCCTTGCCCCCTGTCCCTTGTGCCCTTTGACTAAGCACTCCTTCTCCCCTTGTTGGGGAAAGATCCAATAAGTATACTCTGGAGTCTCAGTGATCCCTCTGAGAGAGTCCACAGCGCCAAGGGAGCCACTCACAGTTGAGGTATGGTATGGCACCCCTTGCCAAAGCACTCCCTCTCCCCTTTTGGGGAAGGATCCAGTATGTAGGCCTTGGAGTCTCAGAGACCCCTCTGAGAGAGTCCACTGTATAAAGGGAACCTCTCGCAACAGAGATGGGGAAATGATACCACTTCCCCTGGGATCACAGCTTACTGGACTTTGGACGCAGCTTTGACTCGTCTACCGGTTTGTGTCCCCGTCACCCTCCCCCTCTTCCTTCCAGGCTGTGTCTCTCACCCTCCCCTCCTCCTTCCCTCCTTCATTCTCTTTCTACTTCCCCTGCTCCTACCCCCCTCCCCTGAATCTCTCTCCTTACCTGCTTTTTTCCCTTACATATACGTCCTTATTGTTTGTCTTGACCTTACATGTAACTAGATTAGATTAGATTAGATTAGAATACTTGTAAAGCGCATGGCTGCCTCGGCAATGAGGCGTCCCAGCGCTGAAGCAAGACGGAGTAGGGAGCAACGAGGAGTTAGAGTTGAGAGAAAAGCCAAGTCGTCACAAGCCGTCTGAAGGCCTGGTGATCAGAGTTGCTGCGAATATGTAGAGGAAGAGAATTCCATAAGGCGGGAGCCAGTCGCCTGAAAGAGCGCCCACCAGATCTGGACCTTCGTATACGTGGGATTCGTGCGAGCATCTGGTTTGCCGAGCGCAGCACTCGCGATGGAGAATAGAGGACGCACAGGTCGCTCAGAATATCTGGGCCGATGCCTGTCAGAATCTTATGCATGGTACAGAGCGCCTTAAAACGCACTCGATATTCAAGGGGCAGCCAGTGCAGGCGGTGGAGGAGGTTGGAAGCATGGCTGTGCTTGGGGAGGGCGAAGATGGCACGTGCTGCAGCGTTCTGGACCCACTGTAGTCGGTTCAGTACGGATTTATTAGAGCCCAGGAGGAGCACGTTGCAATAATCCAATCGGGCCAATATCGAGGCCTGAATGATCAACTGACGCGTTTGGGCGTCAAATAGACCAAGTATCGGTTTAAGGCCACGCAGTAGCCCAAAACATTTTCCGGCCACTGATTTGGCATGCGTCTCAAAGCTGAGATCCTTATCAATCATAAAACCCAGGTTTTTCACTGCAGGTTTAGGGGCTGGAGGGGCTCCAAGGGCCGATGGCCACCAATCATTGTTCCAGAGATGGGAGTCTTTGCCAATCAGAAGAATCTCAGATTTAGCAGAGTTCAGCTGCAGGAAGTTAGCTGTCATCCACTCTGCGATGGCCACTATATTTTCTTTAAATTTCGCTCTGTCCTGGCTGGGATTATTAGACAGGGTGATCACCAGTTGGGTGTCATCTGCGTATGACACTAGGGTGATTCCTCGCGCTTTAGCCAGCCGTGCCAATGGGCATATGTATACATTAAAAGCGTGGGGCTCAGTGCCGAGCCCTGGGGAACCCCACGGCGCAGTGGGTGAACACAGGAAGCAAAAGGTGGAGCTATCACTTGGAAAGACCGGTCAGCCAAAAAGGAGGAGAACCATAATAAGGCTTCGTTGCCGATCCCTATCTCCTCCAGACGATGGAGCAGAATTTCATGGGAGACCGTATCAAACGCCGCACTCAGATCCAGCAGAACCAGAGCAGAGGTTCTGCCGGCATCCAAGGCAGATCTTAGTTGCTCAACAACAGTCAACAGTGCAGACTCAGTACTGTATCGTGGTCGAAAACCATTCTGGGAGCTGTCAAGTAAATGGTTGGCTTCCAAATAGTGAGTTAACGTTGAATTGACATGAGCTTCCAGGATTTTGGATAAGAATGGAAGCAGTGAAATTGGACGATAATTTTCTGACTTAGAGGAGTCCAGAGTTGGTTTTTTAAGTAGAGGAACTACTTTTGCATGCTTCCAAGATTTTGGGACCACCGCCGAAGCAAGGGATAGATTGAGCAACTCCAGACACTCAGGTAGGAGGCCCTGTTGTACTTTCGTAAAGGCGTCTGGTCTTAAGGGATCATCTGGAGATCCTGATTTAATTGTGGCCACTAATCCTTCTAAGTCTTTAAGAAGGATATGTTGCCATGCTCTAATAACTGTGTAACCTTTATAACTATGTAACCTGCAACTATGGTCTGATACTCATGTAAAGCGCTCTGATACCTCCGGGTCTAGCCAGCGCTATATAAAACCTTTAAATGTTTGTTAGATGTGGGATATTGATTGTATGCTGTGTTGGGCCTGACAGCCTGTGTGGAATGAGGGTCAGGATGCATGTCCTTTGGGACATGTGGTGTAAAATTACATCCACTGGTGTCAGGTGTCTGAGCCAGTTGTCCATATGTAATGCATACAGTCTGTTCATGCGTAGACTTGTTGGCATACTGGCTTGGCATTGTCCATGTAGTGTGGTATGTTTGTGTTGTGGCACTGTTGTGTCTTGACACAGCTGGATGTGTATCACCATGGTATGTGTTGTGGTGCACATGTGTCCTTGGGCAGTCCCTCCTTGATGCTGCATGTAAATGTCCAAAATGGGGGAAGATTAAGGGTGCATACAGGCCCTGCTGATCACGTCCCTCATCTATTGTTAATGTGTGCCACATTGGCTATCTGTGTGCTTGTAGAGAGTATTGGGCAGTGGGGTAATGGTGGCCTGTTACAGTGGTACACATACTCTGCACAGGCGTGACATCATCTGTCACTGTCCGACTTTGTATTCAAGTCAGCAGCAGATATGGCCTGTGTACTGATGACATTGGCACATGTATGGGTTTGGGATGTGAATGTCATTGAATTTGAGTGTGTTCGAAGTGGCACTGAGTACAAAGACAATCCCAATGATCTATCCACATTGTGTTGTTGATGTGTCCCCTGCAATTATTGGCCAAGGAGGTGTGGCAGGTACAGCAGCAACGTGGAAGCCAGCAGTGTCTCTGCTTCACACATGTCCTGTGTCATGTACACCCAAGGCTGAGTCCACCTCAGCTCGATATGTGACTCTTGGCATTCACATAGACAGTGTTCAGTATAGTGTCTACTGACTGTGCACATCCATGACAGTTGTACAATTAATCTGTCTCATGTTGGGACAACACTGAATTGCACTGTGTGCTTTCAGGGATGACAGTCAATGTTAGCGCCGTGACAGGACGGACTTTATGAATTTGTGCACATCCTAATTTATGTTGCTATGACGTGTCCCCTTTCATCTCACCTAGGAGGCGACCTAATGTGTTTCGTACCTTCACCCTGCTGGCTAACATGGAGGATACCGACATCATAAGGCGATTCCGTCTGGATCGGACAAACCTCCTGGAACTTTGTGCAATATTGGAGCCACACCTGCTTCCACGCAGGACATACCCAACAGCACTCACGGCAACGGCAAAGGTGATGGCATTCCTACATTTCGTGGCTACGGGATCCTTCCAGCAAACTGTGGGCATTGCAGGGGGATGTCCCAACCAACATTCAGCATGGTGCTACGTGATGTCCTGTTGGCTATGATGCAACACAGGGACCAATTCATACATTTCCCCAGGCGGCAGGAGTTGGCGGATGTGAAGGGCGAATTTTATGCACTTGGACACGTTCCTAATGTAGTTGGTGCAATAGATGGCACACATGTTTCCCTGATTCCACCCCAAGCACGGGAGCATATTTACCGAAATAGGAAACATTATCATTCCATCAATGTGCAGGTGGTGTGCCAGGCAGATATGGTCATCTCACACGTTTGTGCAAAGTTTCCAGGTTCAGCCCACGATTCACACATAATGCGCAACAGCATTTTACCACAGCTGATGGCCAATCTGGCGCCGGAGCGGGCATGGATTGTGGGTGAGTACAAAGGGTCGAGTCATGTGCTGTTTGTGTGCCATGCTGTCCTCAGACACATGTCAGACACTCAATCTGTATGTGTCTTTCACACTTAGGTGACTCTGCATATCCCAACGGACCTTGGTTGCTGAGTCCACTTCGCAATCCCAGGACACCAGCTGAAGTGCGCTACAACAATGCCCATGGGAGGACACGTCGGGTCATTGAGCGAACATTTGGACTCCTGAAATCGCGTTTCGATGCCTCGACAAGACCGGAGGGGCTCTGCAGTACTCACCCGTCAAGGTGTGTCAGATAGTGGTAGCATGCTGCATGCTACACAACCTGGCCGTGCGGAAGGGGATCCCCTTAATCCAGGATGATGATGACCAGCCACAGCCCCCACCTGCAAACACCCAAACGTCAAGTGACGAGGATAGTGGAGAGGAGGAAGGTGTTGGACAGCGTCAGCAGCTCATCAACAACTACTTTACTTGATGGTCAGTGGCAATGTCAAAACTGGCTGTTGTCTGATGATGTTGTGCTTGGTGAATATGTGTATGTGAGTTTTGTGATTACAGCATGTTGCAGAGTCAGTGCTGGCTGCAGATGTGTATGGTAAGGGTACTTTTGACACAGCTACTTGATGTCTATGTTGGTACAGTTGCTCCTTGTGACATGTGCAGATTGTCGTACCTTGATGTGCTGTGTTGTGTGATGGTTGTTAGTCCACCACCTGAGTAGCAACTGATGTTCTGTTGTGTTTTCCTAGGTCCCTTCAGCCTCTACTTGCCTGCGCAGTATCCCTGCTCCTGTGACATTGTAATCATGGGTGTGAGTTAACATACTGTGATGAACATGGAACAGTGACAACTACATTGGTGCGTTATTAGTGTTTATTTACAGTGGATACATGTGATGTAGATGTGGATATTTACAGATTTGTGAATGGTGAATAACAGATTTGTCAGTGATGGTAGATGAGACAATAGAGTATACACTAGATCAGTATGGTAACACAGTCCAACAGTCATTTGCCATTCCCACGGCATTGTGTGTGGGGACAGTCTGCAGGGTACACAGCAGGGTGAAGAGGGGTGCCATCATGGCTGGCTACTTGACTGGATTTTGCCAGGTGCTTTGCCACGGGATGCTCCCAATGATTTTTTCGGGCGGCCCCTTGCTCTTTTGGCAGGGGGGGACACAGGTGCATGGCCAGTGGTGTCTGATGAGTTCCCATGCTCGCTGGACGCAGGGGAGGATGGGGGTCTGTCATCCTGCGGCACAACGGATTGAGCTGTAGGTGTTGGCGGTGCCGCATGCCTGTCCCTGAGGACCCCCACTAGCTGGGCCAGGAGGTCCCTGATTTGGCCCATGCAGGCCACGAGTTGGCCCATGCGGTTGTCAATTGAGCGCAGCATCTGTTGTTGCTCACGGGCATCCTGCTGAGCCTGCCTCAACTGTCCCTGGGCGTGTTCATAGGCCCCCACAACTCTGTGAATGTGTGCCAGTGATTCAGTGCCAGGGTCTTGTTCCCTTTGGGTCAGCCTTGTCCTCACACCTGGCCTGCTGTCACGGCCCTGTTGCCTCCCTCCTGTGGGCACCGGCCTACTCTCCCGTACCTCCGCAGTTGTTGTGGTCTGGTTGGCCTCTGGAGCAGGGCGAGTGTTGCAGGCAGCAGTGGTAGTGGTAGTGGTGGTGGAGGTGGTGGTGGCACAGGTCGTTGCAGCAGGGCTCTGCGTTGATGTTGTTGCTGAGGGTGGTGGGGCTGTGGGGTCCTGGGACACATTACGCCCTGCCACACCAGATGGTCCGGGTTGGTCCTCCTCCTCCTCATTATCCAGGGAGTCTGCATCCGAGGGGAGATGTTCGGGAGCTGGTGACTGGCTGTGCTGGTTGAGGTTGTCGTCCTCTGCAGTCAGTTGTTGGTCACCTGTGGGACAGGAAGTAGATGGTAATTGCCTTACACACCTCAGGGTTGCTGTGTTTGATGTCTCTTATTTACATGTTATGCTACACACAGTTGCCTTTTTCACACATTGTATGTCTGCACAGTGATGTGCCTCATGCCATGAAGTGGAGTTACATTCATCATTTCACAATAGTGTGACCTGTGATTGGTTAGCATGCCACACGTCTAGTATTGGTGATTTCAATGTGAGGTTGTCATCTGACAACTGGCATGACTACAAGTTGATGTTCAGCATCTTTGCTGATCACTCTGCCTGGCAGACATTACCTGTGTGCATGGACTAGCCATTGTCATCACATGCATACCGTTGACATGTCCTGTGCTTGTATTTCTTTATACAGCAGACCATGCTAGTTTGTTTTTCCCATGGTCCTTCATGATCAGCACCCATGTATGCTACAGAGGGAAGTCTGGGTGATGCATGTCAAAGGCCCGTTTGCTTGGACATATTTGTTGAGAGTCACAGTTCTGTTTCTGTCACAGTTACGTACGCTGAGCTGTCTGCATCCTGTCAATGGCTGTGCTTTTCTTTTCTATTTTTGTGTGAAGTAGAGCCTCATGTTGTCATGTCTCTCAATGCTTTTGTTGAGTGATGGTGGTGTGCATGCACTGTCTGATTACCTGTGCAGTGTCACTTTGGTTTTTACTTACAGACACATGCTTCTGGGTGGGGTGCTCCATCCTGCTGAGGGGTGTGAGAGGGGGCCTGTTGGGAGTTGTTGTGCTGCCTCCAGATACACATTCCCCATCCCTGTGAAGATGGCAACCTACCTGTTAGGTGGTGGGGGAGCGTTCAATGGCTGACACATGCTTCTGGGTGGGGTGCTCCATCCTGCTGAGGGGTGTGAGAGGGGGCCTGTTGGGAGTTGTTGTGCTGCCTCCAGATACACATTCCCCATCCCTGTGAAGATGGCTACCTACCTGTTAGGTGGTGGGGGAGCGTTCAATGGCTGACACATGCTTCTGGGTGGGGTGCTCCATCCTGCTGAGGGGTGTGAGAGGGGGCCTGGTGTGTGTTGTAGTGCTGCCTCCAGATACACATTCCCCATCCCTGTGAAGATGGCTACCTACCTGTTAGGTGGAGGGCGAGCGTTCAATGGCTGACACATGCTTCTGGGTGGGGTGCTCCATCCTGCTGAGGGGTGGGAGAGGGGGGCCTGTTGGGGGTTGTTGTGCTGCCTCCAGATACACATTCCCCATCCCTGTGAAGATAGCTACCTACCTGTTAGGTGGTGGGGAGCGTTCAATGGCTGACACATGCTTCTGGGTGGGGTGCTCATCCTGCTGAGGGGTGGGAGAGGGGGCCTGTTGGGGGTTGTTGTGCTGCCTCCAGATACACATTCCCCATCCCTGTGAAGATGGCTACCTACCTGTTAGGTGGTGGGGGAGCGTTCAATGGCTGACACATGCTTCTGGGTGGGGTGCTCCATCCTGCTGAGGGGTGTGAGAGGGGGCCTGTTGGGAGTTGTTGTGCTGCCTCCAGATACATATTCCCCATCCCTGTGAAGATGGCTACCTACCTGTTAGGTGGTGGGGGAGCGTTCAATGGCTGACACATGCTTCTGGGTGGGGTGCTCCATCCTGCTGAGGGGTGTGAGAGGGGGCCTGTTGGGAGTTGTTGTGCTGCCTCCAGATACACATTCCCCATCCCTGTGAAGATGGCTACCTACCTGTTAGGTGGTGGGGGAGCGTTCAATGGCTGACACATGCTTCTGGGTGGGGTGCTCCATCCTGCTGAGGGGTGGGAGAGGGGGCCTGGTGTGTGTTGTAGTGCTTTGTGTCTGTACACATGCAACCCAGTTGATTTTGTTTAGCTTTGTGCTTTATCAGGTTGAGTGGTGGTTACATCTGTGTGACCTGTTTTGGGTATTGTGGGTCAGACGAATGTCCTTTGGCCTAGGGGTTGTAGGTTTGAATTTGTGCAAGACGGTACATGGCAATGTGATGATATACATTGGTTTGTACTTACCAGCTTCCAGTCCCCCGCGGATTCCTTCAAGACTCTCTGGATGTAGGATTCCAAGGACCTTCTCCTCCCACGGACTGTATGGTTTGGGTGGGATGGGAGTGCCTCCACCAGTCCCGTCAGCCAGCTGACGGTTCTTGGCCCTCTTCCTCTTCACCACGGTCTTCAGGTCATGCCACCGCTTCTGTATTTCCTGCTTGTTGCGGGGGTGGTCCCTTCTGCATTGACCTTATTGACTATCCTCACCCACATTTGGGTTCTTGTGGCTAATGGGGTGTGTTGGTCCATGTTGCCATAGAGTTGTGGTTCAACTCTTATTATCTCATCTACCATGACTGCAAGCTCTGAATCAGTGAAATTTGGCATTTTGTGTGGTGCCATGGTGTGTGCTGTGCAGATGTTCTGTGGTGCAGTTGTGTGGGTGTTGTGGGTGTTGTGGGTGGTGTAGGTGGTGTGTGTGTTGTGGTGGTGATGTGTGCAGGTTTGCCTCTCCTTTGTTCTCTGGGGTTGGGACCTTCAGTTGTGGAGTGTAGCAAAGGATTGTGGTCAGGGAGGGGCTGGTTTTATGCTCGGCTATGGGGGTGTGGCAAGCTGGTATGTTGCTGTCAGGTGTGTTGTGTGTGTTGTCCTGTCATTGGTTATTTTGAAATTTCTGGGGCTGTTGTCATTGGGCACTTTTGGTTTGTATTGGGACAGGTCTACTTCAGTGTGTGCATTGTTTGTATTTTTTTCGTGTTTTTTCTACGTCTGCCATTTTTTTGCGGATCCTCCGCAGCGGTTCCTCAGCAGCGGTGGCTATGCTGCAGCCCTTCCGCCGCCTATCGGATTCATCACTGTTCGCGCACGATGCGGTCGGATTCATAGGTAGGTACCATGGTGGTAACGGGGATGTCATAATGTCACGGGCGGTTACTCCGTGTGCATGGCGGCGGTTCTTGGCTTTTCCGCTGAGTATCCGGCCGTTGCGGTCGGATTTTCAGCTGGTCCGGCGAGTGCGGGCGGTTTTTCGTTGTCTCCCGCCGCCGCGGACGGATTATTCTGCCGGTTCATCGTAATGTATCCGGCGTTTTTACCGTTGGCCATGCAGGCGGTTTTTTGCCGCTACCATGGCGGTCGGTATGCTTTTCCGACCGCCATCGTAATCGACCCCTTAGTTTGGGGAAATACAGCTTAGGCAATCTTCAGACTACATGTGTTCACTTTTAAGTACATAGCACCCATCCTATTAACTACTGACAGCCTACCTTACTGCTCAGTTATATGTATGGGTGAATGAAAGGTTGCTCATACAGCTACTCACACACACACTTACTCACTCATAGAGTTGTACCTGTCTGTGTGAGTGATTCTTTGCATACTTTTCTAACTATCTCACTAGGTGTTTCAGTGTCTGGCTGCTTTGCTACTTAGGTATCTCGGATTTAAGTGTGGGTGTCAGCTAGATGTATAATTGGGCACATAGGTTTGTATGAGTGCATATAACTCACTGAAACATTCAAGTGCCTCTTTTACTTTTTAAGTGAATCACTTCCTGCGCTATGGCCTAGCTATAGCCTACCTTAGTGTTCAATTATATCTGATACAAGAACAGTTTACGCCTTGTGTAGCACTTTTAAGTGAAAAACAGCTCTGCCAGTAAAACTAACTGCCCAAGCTCAAGAATACCAGGCCTGAAACATAACACAAGGGCTACTAATCTGCATGGTAAACTTGAAAGTGTCAGTTGTTTAGCAGATATCTGAATGAGGTTTTCAGTTTCTATCTGGGGCTGTGATTCCATATGTATATATATCTTTTACTAAATCACTGCGTGTAGGAAAGTAGGATCTGCTTCTTATGGTTACCTCGACTTTTTGCTAAATGTAATGCTGTTTTTGACTAGTCTGACTGGGATCCTGCTAATCAGGACCCCAATCTATCTGCTTCCTCCCTAAACTGTTATGCTATGTACTTAGGTACCCTCCAGATTGGATACTGGGGTACACTTGTCAGTCCCTAGTATATGGTACACATGTACCCAGGGCATAGGTACCCCAGAGGCCTCCCATGGGCTGAAGCATGTATTATGCCACCCATGAGAGGCCATGCATAATGAAACTACAGGCCTGCCATTGCAGCCTGTGTAAGTTGGTGCATGCACCACTTACTTAAGATATAGGTTTACTATATCTAAGGGTCACTGCACTTAAAACCTATAAGTCACCCCTATAGCAGACCTTTACAATCCTGAAGGCAGGGTGCTTGGTTCTAAGTGAGAGGGTGCCCCTGCATGAGCAGGACACCCCTGCAGTCTACGGAGTCCATTCTCCTGGGTTGTCAGTGAAGCAGCCATATACAATATATAGAGGGTTGTTACTCGACTGCGTTATGACCAACTCTAAAACGACTGAAACAAACCTATCGTGTTTGGTATCAAACATGTTGGAATCATACCCCCACACCGGTAACCGGTGTGGGAGGTATGATTCCACCCCTCAGAAGCGAGCTTCGTGGGGTCCCTGGTGTTCCTGGTACCAGCCTTCTAACTCCGGACAGCACAAAATGGTTGCTGCCGACCAAAGACACATTTCTGCCCTCCTGCTGCTGAGGCAAGCTCGAGCAGGGCAAGGCAGAACAATAGGCTTCCTGTCACAGGGAGGTGTGACCACCTCCCAGACAGGATTTAGTGTGTTAGGGCTGGGTGGGTGCGCTTGCTAACGACTGAAAGTCTGCATGAGGGGCACATTTGGTGTCCCTGTGCATAGTCCAGTTCAAACCAGTCCTGGGAGCCGTTGCCTCCTGCTCTGGCACAAAACTGGACAAAGGTCATGGGAGTAACCTCCCCCCTATCCAGACCCTCCCCTGGGAGGGTTCCCTGTATCTTTCCAACCCTCTCCTGTGGGTGCTTAAGGGCTAAACTGGCTGTAGGACCTTAGATTCATTGTGGACAAGATTCTGACCTAAAACCACTGCACTTCGACCATCTGGGCATTCTGGACTTTGCTGGACTTCGTTTGGGCCTGACTCCATCTCCCTCTCAGTCTGCTGCATCGTCTGTGCCTGTGCACCATACAGGATCCACGTAGGAGCTGTGAAGCATCAAAGACAACTGAAGATAATCTGCCTTGGAGTGAAGGAGTCACTCCCCTGCATTCGCAGGCACCGCAACACTGCTGACCGGTCTGCTGATCCCGAGCTCCTACAGACTCCGACGGGTCCAGCAACACAGGAGATGGGTTTCTACGTCTCTCAAGGCCCGTGCTGCTCTCTCACCAAGTTTGAGGTCAGAATCCCTTGTGGGGGCTGCAATACCCAAACCCCTGTGCACTGTGTACTTTTGCAAGTGCATGTGCTTGTTGGCAATTCCTTAACAAGTGCATTGGGCTCCGAGTAGCCCCAACCTCTGGCAGCTTTCTGCACAAAGATCTTCATCCACCTCACACCGAGTGCTCCATGGCTTGCTGTTTTGTGAAGTTGCTCGAGGTCCTCTCGCGACTCATGTGCCTCCGGCCTGTGGGTCCATTTGAGGGTCAACTTTGCATTTCTTGGTCTCCCCTGGTTGCTCCAGGCTTGCCCTGACTCCCCTGTGTGTGGTGAGTCTCCTGGACTTTTCTGGTGCAAACCGTACACTTACTTGACCTTCTGCATGGGTTGCCGTTGTCAAGGCTTGTTGGTTCTCCCACCGGACACCGACCCCTCAGCACTCGACATCCTTCATGGGACAGCTCACATCCGGCTCCTGGTTGTCCTCGACATCGTCTGGTCCCAGCAGCTGCAGAGTCAATGTCACCGTCAACTATCCTGAAGAACCCGACATCGGTGAGCATTCGTCTACCGAGCCCCTGGTGACTCCCAAGTGACCCAGACTCTGTCCCCTCTGCTTTCAGGTACTCTTTGACTAGAATCCACATTTGGATTCCAACGAACATTCTTCTACCTTCCAGCAGCGGCTCTTCTTCGAAGTCCTCCATTGGGTTTGACGGCGGTTTCTGACGCCACATCACACCCATGCACCCGGCTCCCCTGGGTTAGGTAACTTGGGTACTTCAGTATCCATGGGTGGGGTTGCTCTCCAACCTTATGTCTTTCACGGGGTTTCTTCGTAGTCCACTGGGAAGGACCCTTAATCTCTAAAACTCGAACCGCGACCTTCACATAGAGTTGTACGGAGCCCGTGGTTGTGTTCCCACACTGCACCCGCCCTCTGTGGCATCCCTATCTACTCACTTTAGGTGGTTTCTTGGGGTCCCAGCAGTTCTACATCCTCTTGACACATAGCTGCCAAGGTTTCACATTGCTATGTGTGACATTTTCATAATTTTAGTATAATTATGAGTGACATTTCACCGACTATGTGTGACACTTTCTTGCGAGCAAAATCAAGCAATGAAGATGAGGGAAACACATAAATATGAGAAATTACACCCATTTGAGCAACAAAAGTTTGTAGATTTATGTGTGCAGTGTGTTAGAGAGGGGGTTTGCAGATTTACGTGTGCAGTGTGTTAGAGTGGGGGTTTGCAGATTTACGTGTGCAGTGTGTTAGAACAGGCTTGCTGACTGGACTGTGCTGTTTTAGAGCTGAGTGATTTTGTCAGCGCCCCTCGTGATATGGAAGCATTGCCTATCACAACCTCCCCACTTCCTCTGAGATACACAGCAGCTGGAAGGCCAGCGCTAGGAGCTATGCTGCATCAGCATTCCTGGGAGGCTGCATTTCTATATAGTCAAGGAGGAGGGCAGAACGCAGCAAGGAGAAGCATTGGTCTATTGTGGCTAGATTGAGCCTGAGAATCACAATGCATGTTTTTTCAAGGCCGCTGTAAATTAATTAAAGGCGGTTACCATTTAGTTCTATCTGCAGAGCACTAGGGAAAAATCCAAAGGTGGCTGGGACTGATGACTCCTCGAACTGAGTCTGGTCCGGTCGCAGCAGGGCAGAGGCACAGGCGGCGGTGCTGGCATAGGCGCGGTGCGAGCCGAAACTTGCAAACATAACTTCCGCCTGCTCGCGCCTCCCCCTTAATGA
Organism: Calotriton arnoldi; assembly: GCA_963921515.1. NCBI lineage: Eukaryota > Metazoa > Chordata > Amphibia > Caudata > Salamandridae > Calotriton > Calotriton arnoldi. The sequence continues at coordinate 442,398 of CAWUFW010002137.1, forward strand.
ATTACATGATGTCTTGGGCGGCAAATGGGCCCGGTGTTGCCGTCAATGAGGCCGGAGGGACCGGAACCACCTCCTGGCAGATGAGATGTATTTTAAACAAATAATTCAACACCGGAGCAGAGCAGTGCAGACAGTTGCTCTTCACAGTGTAGTGCAGTCTGTCACAAACTATGGGCTGCCAGAGCAGCGTGCGGTCTGTGCTTTGCTCAATGAGCCCTAATAGCCACGCTCCTGTTCCATTTGTAAGCAACTTCAGGAGGCGCTATAAATGCGTGACTTCCCATTTTGGTGCAGTGATGCGCACCACCACACCAGAATGCGTTAGTATCACGCCTGATGGGTGGTACTTGGCAGGGATGTCGACATCGTCGTGACTCGAGTCGTGGATCTTATACCACTTTCTTAGTATATGGTTTGGTCCCCCCCTGGGGCCCACTGTGTATTAGTGCTATTTACTGTTGTTTATTTGCTTAAGTATTGTGTGCTTTGTGTCTATCTCCGTGTAGGAGATACTGTAACGTACTAGATAGTGTTATATAATAAATACATATTTTTTATAACTATTGTGTGGCTCTCTTTTCATTTAATCTATACTATAAGATTGCATTCTGATAAAACAAGCTGCTTTACACTCCTTCAAGTCTTAGCCTGAAGGCTGCTCTCCACAGCTACCACTTGGATAGCTTTCTAAGGTTGTCTGAGACCTCCTAAATCACAATAAGAGTTGTCTGGACTGGTGCAGGGTGCCCACTTACATAAGTGGACAGCATATACCAGGCCAGCCTCTCACACTGCCTCTCTTTGTGTGATATGTGATTGTTTGAATGTGTCTGTAAGGGCATGTATAGATTGCCTCCTGGGTGTAGTAGTGAATATTGGGTTATTTAAGTGTGGAAGTAACTGCCTTCATTACCGCAAAATACATATCAGTTGCACCTGCCTGTCTGAGTGAATCTTTGCATGGTTCTCTAATTATCTCACTAGGTGTTTCAGTGTCTGGCTGATTTTCAACTTAGGTATTTTGTATTTAAGTCTGGGTGTAAGCTGGATGTACAATTGGGCACATAGGTTTCAATGAGTGCACATAGCTCACTGAAACATCAAAGTGAGTCTTTTACTTTTTAAGCAAATAGCTCCCTCCACTATGGCCTAGCTACAGCCTACCTCACTGTTCAGTTATATATGGTTTAAGAAAAATGTATACCTTGTGTAGCAGTTTTAAGTGATAAGACAGCCCTACCAATAGACCTCCATGTACAGATCAATTCAGATTCATAATTCATATACAGCTATAGTGCAGAAATTTCACTTTCAAAACTGAGTGTTGTATTTATCCTTCATAATGGAACAAATAAGACTGCAACTCCCAGAATTCAAATAAAAACATTAGTCATAAGCAGCACATCATATATACACATATAAAACGTACACTATACAATAACATATAGGTTTAACCATTAGTGTGCAGTTTGTTCTCCTACTACTTCCAGAATGCATTAAAGCAATACAAGAGCAAGATTGACCTCAATGGAGACACTTTCTAAACTAACTTGACAGACATCTAATTTGCACCTGAAGCAAACTATGTCTTAATTACCAATTAATAGATAAATAAAAAATATGTACAATTTGATTTATATATCATCTTTTCTTTTTTAAATGATTATATATATTTCAAATTCTTTTTATTACAATATGACATAATTGTATACCTTATTAATAATGTTTTGACTTACAATTTATTTTAATTAATATACCAGAAGAATGAGTTTGCTGATAAAATCCCTTTTTTTCTCTTATTAGGTAGATGCAATATTCTCAGGGTTTGTAAAAACTAAGCACAAGAATGGCACAACACTCTCATACAAAGCATAAATAAATGGCAACCTTCTGAACTTTGCATTGCCTGAAACTGCAAAAGTCAACAAATAAAAACATTAATTTCATATTTCAGTCTTGTAACTGCATCTCTGAATGGTTACTGTCTATTAACCCTTTCACTCCTGTTTCGAGGTAGCCCAAAATGCATGCCTTTGTGTCAACACTCGCGATGTAATCGGAATCATCGTAATGAATTCGCGAAACAAAACGGGAGTCGGAAAACCCACTTAACTTAATACTTTTATATTTCTAAAACTATACTACATGTTCTTGGAACATTCTCACTAGAGAATCTTACCTACCTTATAAAACAATGAACCTAAACCTCTCCAATTTTTAAAAATGAATACCTGTTTCTTTAACACTGTTCCCCCAATACACCCTCTACAGATTCTCCAAAGAAACCCACTAGAACCAGTAGGTCACAAGTTTGCAACACATTCCAGAAGGACCATACTTGTTACAAAATGAACCACAGCAGATGTGGGCTACTGCACATACTGTAAAGCATATCCAACTCTGTATTCAATTTTTTACTATTTACCACAGCCAATAAAACATCTATTTGCTAATCATGTCCAAATGCAACCTATTTTTATTCACCTGCATATTCCCTTCATTTAATCAAATTTCAAGGTTTTGTTCAAACCACCAGCACACGTGCATTTTCACTGTCTTTCATTGTACCAACTGTGATATTGAGCTGCAGTCCTGTTCTGTGTGCTACTCCTTCCTACAAAATGCTTAAAGTGTGGATTGGGGGCCACATCTATTTCTATTGGGCTTAAGAAGCTCCAAAAACAAAGCTATTGAGTTTGCCAAATGTGGAGATTAGTTGGTTTGGCCAGAGAGGGTTAAGGTTTCATCAGCTACTGAATTTGGTTAAAACCAGTTTGGATTCCCAAGCTCCTCACCTCTTAATTTTTTACTGTGGTGGCAATGACCTAGGTACATTGACTGGGGTAGGGCTGGAAATCCTAATGAAAAATGCCTTTGCAGAGCTGATCTCGCTTTTCCCTCACACTGTCTTAATGTACTCTAATATATGCCAAAGACAGATATGGAAGTGGTCAAATCAATTCTGTCCACAGATTGACAAAGCCAGGAAACATGTTAATAAAACTTTCTGCTTTCCTCAGAGACCATGATATGGGCTCTATCTATAACAGCAATCTGCATTTTGACAAGCATGGAATATATAGAAGTGATGGAATTTACTTTACAGACAAAGGGAACAGGGTGTTTCTAAGCAACCTAAAACTCTGCATACAGTCTTATCTGTAGCTTTCTTATACACACTCTCAACACAAAGGCTCTTGTCAGAACCACTCAAGAGGACAAAAATTGTTTTCATTTTCTTGTCAAATAATTTTTTTTAATCTTTGAAATCCACAAAGACGGCGCGATAATCGCGATCATGTTGTGAAATCGCAAAACAAAAGCAGTTATTTAAACACCACCACATTAAAAAATGTAAACATAAGAAATTCATTCTTGCTATTACAAGACACACATTGCTAACCACGTCACTGCTTTTAAAACATATTTGTACATATATTTTTCTAGTAAGTTTTTTAAGAAACTGTTTAAACCCTACTTCCTGTTTGACTCCAGTAACCGTGACGATCGCACCTTTTTAGGGGGTGCAAATCACATATATTCACACATTTTACAGTATTTTAGAAACTAGGGGTTTATTACTGCACTGTTTAAAGTCATATTTTTGTAGAGAGATTGTATAAAAACAACCATTTAAATGGATTTTCTGTTTTTCCATTATGTCAGGCGTCGCAATGATATGGGAAACGCGGTAACCGCAAATATTTCGCGAAATGACAAAAAAAAGCAGACATTAAATAGCCACCACCACATTCAAAACTTATCACTGCAAAACGGATTATAATCAACACACTAAACACATTACTATCTAAATGACTGGATAATAGCATGTACAACTCCCTTAATATCTCTCTAACACAGTGCATAACTTTTTCAGTGTAATCTATGGCTGCATGCATCACTGTATCAATAAGTCTCTCATGCACTGTATAAGGGTATTTGCGAGGATCTGTGAGATGGTGCATCAGTCTATCAATTCTTCTGTAACGAAATGCGTGACTGCCTCAGCACATCTATGAGTGGGTGCATCAGTGTCACAATGGGTCTGTGATCGGTTGCGTAAATCTCTCACTCAATCTGTGAGTAGGCGCTTGAGTGCCTTTGTGCATTTGTAAGTAAGTATATGACTGTCTGGATCTGTGAGTGGATACATGAGTGTCTAAATGGGTGTCTGAGTGGGTGAGTGAGTGGGTGCATGCGTGTCTGAGTGGACCTGTGAGTGAGTGCATGAGTCTCTCAGTGGGTCTATTACTGGCAGAGTGAATGTCTGAGTGGTTCTGTTAGTGGATGTGTGGGTCTCTGAATGGGATGTGAGTGGGTACATGAGTCTCTGAGTGTATAACTGACTTGGTGCATAAGTCTCTGAGTGGGTCTATGAGTGGCTATATGGATGTGTGAGTGTCTGAGTGGATCCATGAGTGGATATATGATTGTATGAGTGGATCTGTAAGTGGGTGTATGAGAGTCTCAATGGGTCTGTGAGTGAGAGCATAAGTCTCTGAGTGGATGAGTGAATGGGTGCATGCAAGAGTATCTGAGTGGGTCTGTGACTGGGAGGGTGAGTGTCTGAGTGGGTCAGTAAGTGGATGCATGAGCCTTGACTGGGTGAGTGAGAGAGTAAGCGTGTGTATATGTGACTAAGTTTGTGAGTGGGTACGTGAGATTTTGAATATATGAGTGAGTGACTGCGTCCATAAGTCTCTGAGAGGGTCTGTGACTGATTGTGGGAGTGACTGTATGGGTATGTGAGTGGTTGTATGAGTATCTGAGTGGATCTGTAAGTGGGTGTATGAGTGTCTCAGTGGGTCTGTGAGAACATACGTGAGTGTGTGAATGGGTCTGTAAGTGGATGCATGAGCATCTGAGTGAGTCTGTACATGAGTGCGTGACTCTCTGAGACTCTGTAAGTGGATGCATGACTATCTGAGTGGGTCGGTGAGTGGGTGCATGAGTGCCCAGGTAGGTCTGTGAGTAGGTGTAAGATTCTCTAAGTCAGTATGAGACTGTACGCATGAGTCTATGAGTGGGTCTCTAAGTAGGTGCATGAGTCTCTGAGAGGGTTTGCACATGGGTGTGTGACTCTCTGAGTGAGTCTGTAAGTGGGTGCATGAGTATCTGAGTGGGTCTGTGAGTGGGTGCATGTGTGCCCAGGTGGGTCAGTGAGTGGATGTAAGAGTCTCTAAGTAGGAATGAGACTGTATGCATGAGTCCATGATTGAGTTTCTAAATAGGTGCATGAGTCTCTAAGTGGATCTGTACATGGGTACGTCACTCTCCGAGTGAGTCTGTAAGTGGGTGCATAAGTACCTGAATGGGTATGTGAGTGAGTGCATGAGTATCTGAGTGGGTATGTGACTGGATATATGTGTGTGAGTAGGTATGTGACTGGGTGTTTAAGTATCTGAATGAGTTTGTGAGTGCACACATGAGTGTGTGACAGTGACCGGCAAGTGTTTACAAATATATATATTTTTTAAATATTTTTTCACTAATTTTTGCGATGACTTCGCAATATTTGCGATGTCCCTGCAATGGTACACGGGGGCCACGCTGGCAGTCGTGGTGTCATTGCAAATAACTTATGCAATTAAAAAAATAGAATTTGGACACATAACTTGTATCACTAACGCACCTATTTCTCAAACATGGAGTCAGAGTATATCCACCCTGACACCTTATGTTAACCAAAATGGCGGCTGCAACTTTCTGTTCAGGTTGCGTCCAGTCTATCACAGCATTCCCGATGGCACGCACATCTGTGAATAATTGTGAAACAACCGCAAAATATCCACGGCCAGAGATATATCTATAGTTTTTGGCTTAAATTTATCAAAAACTACCAGACGGATTTGCACCAAAGAACAAAAAACACAATCTGAATAACAACATCTACCTTTCTGCCAAATTTGGTGTAATTCTATGCAGCGGTTAAGGCTGTAGGTTCGACAAAGCGTTCCTTGGGGAAGTAACATTACAAATGCACCCTTTATTGCACCCCCATGTCTCGGTCCCCACTGAGCGGATCATCCCCAAACTTTCTATGACACACAGAACCTACTTTGACACTTTCTTTGGAAAATGTCATTAAGATTGGTCAAACGACGCCATAGTTGTAGACAAGTCAATAAATGCTTTTCCTATGGAAACTATGTCCTTACTATAACTACCTACTGCTACTGGCGATCGTCAATAGGTAATATATATATATATATAGGCTGGTGGGAGAAACAGGTGCTCCGCAAAGACTATGAACAGATTTGGGACGAAAACATTGTTATGTGGGCGAGATACATAGATAATCTGTTTGTGGTATGGAGGGCTCAATTAACTCTGCAGAACAATTTGTCAGGATCATCAATAATAACTAATTGAATTTGAAATTTACACACAATATTAGCAAAACCAGTGTTGCATTTCTTGATGCAGAAGTATATGTTGAAAAGGGCAAATAGGAAACCAGGCTATATAGTAAAGACGCTGATGCTGACTCTTTAGCGAGCGTGGCTGATTTTTCTGCTCCACATCATGGCACTAGTTTAGCTCAAGCTATTCAGGACCAGTTCTGTCTGGATGAAGTCATTTTGGTCCTTAGTACAAGTAATATCGAACGTTCATTTGCTGAATACATTGTAGATATTCATATTACTTCATTTCAGTTTGGATTTCAATATCAACAATCACTTTCAATATTCTTGAAGGGTCATTCATCTGTATTCATAAAAGTCCTGAAGATGGTCTAGTGGATGCAAACTGTTATAGACCGAAACGTCGACATCTACACCGATTTCACAGATCATTGTATCATAGGCAGAATTGTTTGCAGAATTTAGCTATACTGCCTTGGAAGTATTAGAAAAAGGTGTTCACAATTGTAACAAAGAAGGACATATATAACTGTATACTTCTAGTTGCTTTGTGTTTTGTATGATTTTTGTACCCTTTTTAAATCTATGGAATTTGATTGATATAAAATTCAGCTATTTGATTATATACACCCGTGTGTTAAATATCTTTTTTGGATAATTTGTTTATATGCAAAATATTGGAATTTGATTTTGCAAATTGATTTGTAAACTACTCTGACAGAGTTTATTAACATTGAATGCAATAATTATACAAATACTTATTTTAATAAATCCCTTGTAGGTTAATTTACCTGCCTATATAGTAAAGAGACAACAGGAAATACAACACTCCACCCCTCCAGCTTCCACCCTCAGCACACTAAGTTGAGTATACCTTATGGTGAAATGCTGAGGGCATCAAGAAACTGTAGCACAGAAGATGGTTTAAGAAAATGTTAGGATGATATGACCAATAGATTCCTTGAGAGGGGATACAGTAAACCAACAATTGATGAGGCAGAAGATCAGCAAATAAAAAGAGTAGAGAATTGATCTTATTTTCTACCGGAGATCCCCAAGATACAAAAACTGAATCAATAGTAAGGTTTCTTACCACATACAGTACTAATAACAAAGTACTCAGGGATCTTTTGAACAAAAAATGGCACATCCTGCTACTAGATCCAATTATAGGGACAACACTCCCTAAGCACCCCCGATAACATATCGTAGAGCACCTTCACTAAAAGACTTTATAGTGAAGAATAGTCCAGAAGAACATCGTGATCAAAGTTGGTTAAAACCACCTAATGGTTTTAAAAAATGCACTCGCTGTAAAGCGTGCAGCATAGGTAAAAACACAATTTCATATTGCACACCCTTCAGGAGAGAGGATGTGTTGATTAAGGGAGTCTCCAACTGTAAAACAGATTTTTCTGTTTATATATTAACCTGCGCCTGTAATCTGAGTTACTTGGGTAGTACTACCTTGCAAGTACATAAGCGAATCCTACAACACATGAGGGCAATACCTAATGGGGATCGAACATACCCAGTAGCACGCCACTGTGAGTTGGAGTACCAGATGAACCCTGCACACATTAGCTATTTTGTTATCGACTCAGTTCCACCTAACAAACGGGGGGAACCGTACAAAACTACTGCGAGAATTGGAGACTAGATACATAATACTGTTAGACAGCAAAGTTCCCAATGGGCTCAATTATGATGAAGAACTGCACTCTTGTTTGTAAATTCCTATAGGTTTAATAGTTCAGAAAAATGAGCAGCAAAATTTCAAAACAAAAATTCCTAAAAAATTCTCTGTAAAATTTCTGTGAAATTAGGTTCTATGTAGACTTTGTGTATAACATATAAGAGTACCCTCACATTAATAGTTATGTTTGTGAATCAATTGTTTCTTTAAATATTGAAAGGTGATAGTTAAAACTGGCACTAGCCAAGGAGAACATTGCACATAGCACTTTATCGCCCTCAACAGATTCAATTTTGAAACTCTAATTAGTTAGTATGGTTTTACATAAGTAAATTGAGCTGAACTGTGTATAGTGAATTAGGCACTCGCCATGTAATATATCTTGAGATCGTTAGGTCAATCAGGGAACACACAGTGAGATAACTATCAGGCACTGGCCTGGATAAAATGAACTGCATGTATTTACTTACGTTTTATTTAAAAACTCAATCTTCTAATTTGTAAGTAGCACATATAAAAGTCATAATACAAAAAATGTTATTTATTTCAAACATGTAACAATACAATTAATTTATAAATGTTTTGTATATGCGGTAGTCTTTCATCCATGTCCTCGGAAAAACGGAAGTAAATAGCATGTAATGACACGTACCTATCATGTGACCAAGGCCGTTGCTACGGCCGAAACGCGTAATTGCTGAAGCTGATTAAAGAAATGAAGTAAACCGCAAGGTGTCGGCTCCGTTTGTTTTTTTGAATGCCAAATATACAAATGCAGATTGTATATATATATATATATATAAATATATATATATATATATATATTCACTGAAAAAACCATAGGTTTCAGGGGCGTTATAGTTAGTTGGACATTTCACTCGTACAAAACCATAGAAATTCCCCCGTTATAGTTAGTTCAGCTAACTATAACTCGCGCGCCCGCAATGCACTGCTGATGACGTCACATATTACATCACTCATGACATGGTCAGTGACATCACTCATGACATCACTGATGACATCTCTAATGACATCACTGATGACATCACTGATGACATCATCCTTGTGATAGAGTGGCAGACCTCCTCTCACCCTAATATAACCTTTGATACACACACTCAAAAATACAAACTAACATTTTCAAAACAATGGACATACCAACACCAGTTACAACACACCTATTCAGTAATTCCAAGATCTACACACACATCCACTCATTCACCAACAGTCCCTATACAGTCACTCATACATGTACTCACTCATCATATGTACTCATAGTCTCATACACCTATACATCCTGTTACACACTGCCACTCATCCATAGAGTTACTCACACACATAGTCACACATGCAAACAAAGTATCAAACATCCATTTACTTGCATATACAGTTATACACACACTACCACACTTACTTCTACAGAAACTTACACATACTTACTCTCTTAAACAATCACTTATAGAAACACCTACTTATTTGTACAGGAACTCTTCCAATCTCTCACTCTCACATATACTCACTTATATACACCAATACTCACATATACTAGTTTAAAACATATGTAGTTACTCATAAAGACACTATTGAGACAGTCATTCACTCACTAACACACCCATACACATACTCATCCACCTATACAGTCCTGCACACATGCTGTCTTCAACACATACAAACAGTGAGTCACTCATTCATGCATCTATGCACTAAGTAATACCCCCACCAAACCATACAGACACTCAGACACTCATACTGATACTCAAAAAACCAACTAATAACCCATATAGACACTCATGTAGCTACTCACCAACCCATGCAGCCACTTATACACAAAGTGAGAGACTGATACAGATATTTTCATATTTAAACATTACTCACTAACCCATGTATTCACTAAGATACACTTAATCAGTTATACAATCAATTTTACAAAACAAAATCATCCATTTAGACACTTATATACCCATTTATTCTTCCATCGCCCTTGAGATATACATATATAAAACATATTTAATTTTCAGAAAAACACACATTCACTGGATGATGTCATCAGTGATGTCATCAGTGATGTCATTTGAGATGTCATCAGTGATGTCATGAGTGATGTCACTGACCATGTCATGAGTGATGTAATATGTGACGTCATCAGCAGTGCATTGCGGGCGCGCGAGTTATAGTTAGCTGAACTAACTATAACGGGGGAATTTCTATGGTTTTGTACGAGTGAAATGTCCAACTAACTATAACGCCCCTGAAACCTATGGTTTTTTCAGTGAATTTCTAAGGTTTTTTAAATGCTAATTTCTAACTATAACGTGCCTGAAACCTATGGTTTTTTCAGTGAATTTCTAAGGTTTTTTAAATGCTAATTTCTAACTATAACGTGCCTGAAACCTATGGTTTTTTCAGTGAATATATATATATTTATTATACTATGTATACATGTGAAAATGTCTCGGTCCCCTGTTTGCCTCGTGGCACGAAAAAAATGGGTGGAACTGACGTCAGCACGCCGACGAGGTTCTCTTATGGCTCCGATGATGTCATACGGTGTCGCGAGCGGAGCCGTGCTATTATGACGTCCTCGTTGACGTGGGAGAGCTAGGAAAGAATTTCCATGGAATGCTGGTGCAGGGGATATTCACCTAAGTGTTCAGGCTAGTCCTTTGGGAGCAACTGTTTATGTTGCCACTCCAGAAACCGAAACCAGTGATCCGAGGGCAGAGGCCCTGCAGATGGCACACGAGGTGGGGTGCCCAGTCGTGTGCACCGGCGGGGCAGCGAAGTGACAAGCACCACAACCCACAAAAAGGTAACGAGGGCACTGAATAACACATGATCTTCTCTTTGTATCTGGCAGGAACAATGAAGTTAAAATGCCCTAGTACCAAAATGTAGAATTAGTGCTACCACGGTCTTCAAGAGGACCTGCGATGCCGCTTCTGCCTCCCGTACCCTGGAGGTGGCACATGGGTCACGCGGTACGGTCATACTGCGGTGGGACGCACACTCGTTGACCTCTCATGGCACTGCTCCACACTTCAGGGAGGACGCTTTCCATTAGCTATGTTTTCTGATGACATGTCGCGCCGGCCCCGTCCAACAACAGAACTCCTTTAGATCCAAACAGACTCTTCCACTCTCTCACCGGAAGTGAAACCAGGCCACGCGGACACTTTCACAATACAACAGCCGGGAATGCACTTTTCGGTAAAAAAACACATTCCTTCCTCCTAATTAATCAAATAAACGTCTCACTGAAGAACAGGGGCCAGCTTCGATCGGTAAACAGCCGTTACAACCACTTTTTACTTTGCGATACCATTACAACGCATGCATTACCACGCATGCGTTGTACATCACGAAAGTCATTACTACGCATTTTTTAGAACGCATGGTCATTTACCACGCATGCCTTTACAACAAATTTTGTTGTAAAGGTATGTATGGTAAATGACCATGCGTCTAAAACATGTAGACGATCCATGTCGTTGTAAGGAAACAGAGGCTGTTCCGTTTCCTCACAACGACATGCACCGCCACTCAGAGACGACGTGAAGCAGGAACCACGAGGAGAGAGGAACCACGAGGAGTGAGAGGTAAGGGGATTGGGCATGGGGTGGGGGTTTCTTTTCTAGGGTTTAGGGTAGTGCAGTGGTGTTTGGGTGGTGTAGGGGGTCGTGCTGGGGGTAGTGTTTTAGGGTTTAGGGTAGTGCAGTGGTGTTTGGGTAGTGTAGGGGTCGTGCTGGGGGTAGTGTTTTAGGGTTTAGGGTAGTGCAGTAGTGTAGGGGGTCGTGCTGGGGGTAGTGTTTTAGGCTTTAGGGTAGTGCAGTGGTGTATGGGTAGTGTAGGGGGTTGTGCTGGGTTAGTGTTTTAGGGTTTAGGGTAGTGCAGTGGTGTTTGAGTAGTGTAGGGGGTCATGCTGGTGGTAGTGTTTTAGGGTTTAGGGCAGTGCAGTGGTGTTTGTGGAGTGTAGGGGGTCATGCTGGGGGTAGTGTTTTATGGTTTAGGGTAGTGCAGTGGTGTTTGGGTAGTGTAGGGGATCGTGCTGGGGTAGATTTAGGGTTTAGGGTAGTGCAGTGGTGTTTGGGTAGTGTAGGGAGTCGTGCTGGGGGTAGTGTTTTAGGGTTTAGGGTAGTGCAGTTGTGTTTGTGTAGTGTAGGGGGTTGTGCTGGGGGTAGTGTTTTAGGGTTTATGTTAGTGCAGTGGTGTTTGGGTAGTGTAGGGGGTAGTGCTGGGGTAGTGTTTTAGGGTTTAGGGTAGTGCAGTGGTGTTTGTGTAGTGTAGGGGGTAGTGCTGGGGGTAGAGTTTTAAGGTTTAGGGTAGTGCAGTGGTGTTTGGGTAGTGTAGGGGTTCATGCTGGGGGTAGTGTTTTAGGGTTTAGGGTATGGCAGTGGTGTTTGGGTAGTGTAGGGGGTTGTGCTGGGGGTCGATTTAGGGTTTAGGGTAGTGCAGTGGTGTTTGTGTTATGAGGGGGTCGTGCTGGGGGTAGTGTTTTAGGGTTTAGAGTAATGCAGTGGTGTTTGTATAGTGTAGGGGGGTTTAGGGTAGTGCAGTGGTGTTTGTGTCGTGTAGGGGGTCGTGCTGGGGGTTGTGTTTTAGGGTTTAGGGTAGGGCAGTGGTGTTTGTGTAGTGTAGGGGGTAGTGTTTTAGGGTTTAGGGTAGTGCAGTGGTGTTTGTGTAGTGTAGGGGGTCATGCTGAGGGTAGTGTTTTAGGGTAGTGCAGTTGTGTTTGTGTAGTGTACAGGTTCGTGTTTTAGGGTATAGGGTAGTGCAGTGGTGTTTGGGTAGTGTAGGGGGTCATGCTGGGGTTAGTGTTTTAGGGTTTAGGGTAGTGCAGTGGTGTTTGAGTAGTGTAGGGGGTCATGCTGGGGTTAGTGTTTTAGGGTTTAGGGTAGTGCAGTGGTGTTTGGGTAGTGTAGGGGGTCGTGCTGGGGGTAGTGTTTTAGGGTTTAGGGTAGTGCAGTGGTGTTTGTGTAGTGTGGGAGGTCATGCTGGGGGTAGATTTAGGGTTTAGTGTAGTGCAGTGGTGTTTAGGTAGTGTAGGGAGTCGTGCTGGGGGTAGTGTTTTAGGGTTTAGGGTAGTCCAGTGGTGTTTGTGTAGTGTAGGGAGTCGTGCTGGGTTCTAGTGTTTTAGGTTTTAGGGTAGTGCAGTGGTATTTGTGTAGTGTAGGGGGTAAATTTAGGGTTTAGGGTAGTGCAGTGGTGTTTGGGTAGTGTAGGGGGTCGTGCTGGGGGTAGTGTTTTTGAGTTTAGGGTAGTGCAGTTGTGTTTGGGTAGTGAAGGGGGTCGTGCTGGGGGTAGTGTTTTAGGGTTTAGGGTAGTGCAGTGGTGTTTGGATAGTGTAGGGGTCAACCAACATGAATTTGTCCTTGTGTGATGTAACCAATGCTCATGTAAAGCACTCCAATACCTGACCAGTCTGCACTATATAAAACTGCAAAAAAACAAAAAATAAAAAGTGTTTTGCACACTTCTGTCATTGGGCTATATGTGGGCTACCTCTGGGTGATATTTGTGCTACATTTGGGCTCTTTTTTCTCTGGTGGCCATCTTGGGAGACTTATTTGTTATGAAGTTTCCTAATTTCCTCATTTACTACAGTCTCCTCAGTAGGAAATGCTTTCAGTTTTTACTTTGATTCCATCAAGAAGGCATTCAGATGTGTCACACATTTGCCATAAATTCAGAATGTTAGCACTCTAGTTGTTCATTAGATCACTGTAGTAAAGCTACTGCTCACCAAGGAGTTAACTGGAAGTCTACTGCTGGTATTGAAAGTGATTGTTTCAGTCTGCATGTCAGAATTGTCTAATGAAATAGAAGAGGATTTGAGATCTCACTTAAAACATGTCCTAATTTTTCTTTCTACAGCACTAACCATAATTTCTATGGCAATATGAACCTCCTCATTTTGTTCCTTTTTAAATTAAATGTTTTAAGTGTTACCAGTTTATTCCAATCAAGATGGCTTCAGGTGTGCCATACTTTTGTCATAAGTAAGACTGTTAGCGCTCTAGTTGTTCTTTAGATCACTCTGGGAAGCTGCAGTAGAACACAAAGGCATCAACTGACAGGCTGCTCCTGTTGAAATATAACAGGAAGATATTTGAGATCACACATGAAACATGTCCTAATTTTTCTTTCTACAGCACTAACCATAATTTCTATGACAAAATGAACCCCATCATTTTGTTCCTTTTTAAATTAAATGTTTTAAGTGTTACCAGTTTATTCCAATAAAGATGGCTTCAGGTGTGCCATACTTTTGTCATAAGTAAGACTGTTAGCGCTCTAGTTGTTCTTTAGAACACTCTGGGAAGCTGCAGTAGAACACAAAGGCATCAACTGACAGGCTGCTCCTGTTGAAATATAACAGGAAGATATTTGAGATCACACTTGAAACATGTCCTAATTTTTCTTTCCAGAGCACTAACCATAATTTCTATGACAAGATGAACCCCATCATTTTGTTCCTTTTTAAATTAAATGTTTTAAGTGTTACCAGTTTATTCCAATCAAGATGGCTTCAGGTGTGCCATACTTTTGTCATAAGTAAGGCTGTTAGCACTCTAGTTGTTCTTTAGAACACTCTGGGAAGCTGCAGTAGAACACAAAGGAATCAACTGACAGTCTCTGCCCTTGTTGGATGTACATGTTTTACTGAGAATGTCAGACTTCATTCTCACATGACTGAGAAAGATAATGTGAATTTACAGAAAATATGCTCTCATTTTAGCTTCTGGAGCACCTTCCAAAACTGTATGGGACAAGCATGTGAAAATAGTTTTCTCTCAAACAAGATTCATGATATCCCAGCAGAAGGTTTTTCACAGGGTAAAATCACCTTAGAACACACCACAATTCCTGAAATTAGTATGGTACTATCAACAAATGAATTCTAATGTAACTAAAGTCTGTTATCACCCTTTATAGTTCTCCTTTTGGTAACCCTCAAATCTTCGATTCACTACAATGCATTTCAATGGGGTACTATCATTTATATTGGTCCCAAGATGGCTGCCAGCAATTCCAGGATGAAGTGCTGACAGCCAATCAGATCTCACGATGACATGTGTGGTTAGGCTCCGCCCAGATATATATGTGTTTTTACTTTTGATTTTCTCAGCAACTACTGAACGGATTTACACCATTTAACAAAAGGGTTCTTTCTGAACCAATAACTACCTCTTTGCCAAATTTGGTGTAATTCTGTTCAGCAGTTCGGGCTGTAGCCTTGCATAAAGTTTCCTATGGGAAATTGATTTTTGACTCTTATTTTTTAATTTCTCCGCAACTACTGAACGGATTTACACCATTTAACAAAAGGGTTCTTTCTGAACCAAGAACTACCTCTTTGCCAAATTTTGTGTAATTCCGTTCAGCAGTTCGGGCTGTAGCCGTGGCTAAAGTTTCCTATGGGAAAATGAATGGGGAAAACACGTTTTGGGACCCCCTTTTTCTCGGCCCCCGCTTGACAAATCACCCCGAAACTTTCAGGGTCGGAGCGGACCGGAGCGGGCCATAAAGTTTGAAAATTTCGCGAAGATTCGTCAACCGACGCAAGAGTTATTTCAAATAGAATGTTGCGGATTTCCTATGGAAAATAGGTCCTAACTATAACTATCTACTGGCGACCGCCAGTAGATTATATATATATATATATATATATATATATATATATATATATATATATATATATATATATATATATATATATATATATATATATATACATATATGTAGTACAAATAGGTCTGCGTTGCCATAGAAAATGACTTTTGGCGGCATTGATGAATCATCACAAAACTTCTAAAATAGTTCTCTTTTTTGACTAGTTTCTTCATGGAAAGTTTTGGGGTAATATGCCAAACTGAGACTGAGAAAAAAAGGGGGTCCCAAAACACAAAATCCCCATGAATTTTCCATAGACTTTTGTAGAATGCAATACCGCAAAAACTGCTGAGCAGACTTACACCAAATTTGGAAGTAAGATAGATCTTGGTCCAGAAAATGTGTTTTGGATAACAAATATTGTATATCTGGACAGGTGGGTTTTCAGGACTCTGGTGAGAGTCCATGGAACCCTGCTTAAAAAAGCCAGCTTGCTTCCATGGGAGTAAGGGTCCCACAGGAGTGATCGGTCCATTTCACGCAACAGAGGCAATGCGTCGGTTCTGCTTGGGGATGCACCGCTCAGCCAAGGAGATGTGTCATTTCTGCTCTGGGATGCACCGCTCAGCAGGGAAGATGCATTGGTTTCACTGGCAAGCATCTTAGGCCCACTAGAGGTGAAGTTCACCAGTTAGCAGGGTAGACTCACAGATGGCAGAGCCCTGGTGCAGAGGTTAGAAGCCTGTTATGTCCCAGAGGCTTCAGATCAAGAGGCCAACAAACTAGTCCTTGGATTCACTCTGGGTTCTTGGGTCAAGAGATGCAAGTCCAGTCCTTCTCACCCTGGCAAGAGGGCAGCAGGCAGCAGATCAGCGCAGCAAAGCAGGAGTCCTGCAGAGTGCAGTCCAGCAGAGTGTCAATCCTTCAGCAGCACATCAGTCCTTCTTCCTGGCAGAGTATCCACAGGTCCAGAAGTGTACTGAAGTGGTGGTGTCTGAGGTACAGTACTTATACTCGGTGGTGCCTTTGAAGTGGGGTAGACTTCAAAAACATTCCTTTGAAGTGCACATATGTCCTCCCTTTTTGCCCTGGCTCCAGACTCACTACAGCCCTTTGTGTGTGGACAGGACACAGCCTATTCAGGTGTAAGTGAGGCTGTGCCCAGCTCCTCTATCCCATCTTGCCAAAGGTGGCTCACTGAGGCACCCCTAAGCTCCCATTGTCTGTGGCTGTCTAGAAGGAATACACAAAGCCCTGCTGCCACTACACTCAGTCATGTGTTCAGAGACAGGTTACAGGCACCAAATGGCTAAAGCCAGAAAATGCAAACTTTCTAAAAGGGATGAATGACGGAAGTCCGCAAGCTATTACCACGCATGCCTTTACAACACGGTCATTACAATGACCGCAACACTACCATGAAATATTTGGTATGTGTGTGTCTATATATATATTTATATATATTTTTAAATAATTATATTTATATACAAACACATGCAAACAACCTTATCACCCAAAAACCCATTTCCACCTTAAACCCTAAATAAACCCTTTCCACCCAAAAGCCCATACCTACCCTAAACCCTAAAAATACCCGTCACCCAATAACTCATACCCACCCTAAACCCTAAAAAATCCCTTGCCACCCAAAAACCTAGAACACACACTAAACCCTAAAAAATCCCTTGCCACCCAAAAACCCATACCCACCGTAAACCCTAAAAATCCTTTTTCTACCCAAAAACCCATACCAACCCAAACCCTAAAAATACCCTCACCACCCAAAAAAACATACCCACCCTAAACCCTAAAAATCCCCTTGTCACCCAAAAGCCCATACCCACCCTAAACCCTAAAATTACCCTTGCCACCCAAAAACCCATACCTACAATAAACCCTAAAAATACCCTGGCCACCCAAAAATCAATGCCTTTACCTTACCAGTGGTAAAGGCATATTCATTATAAAGACTTGCATGGTAATGTTGCATGCGTGGTTAAGCCTGCATTGTAAAGGCATGCGTGATTCGTGATGCGGGTCAAAGCTGTTTCCCTTCAACCTCAGAATTGCAATTTAAAATTCAATTTCACAATAAGTTAGGATTTTAAATAAGGATTCCAGAGGCACCAAACTTGAATCAGTTATATCTTCCCATTTGGAAATTACACTTTTCAGTTCATTTCAATAAGCTTTATTCGGTTAAAAGACAAACCATAAAAGCATACAGACATATAAAAACTTGCTATTAACCTATTAACTTGTGATTAAACCCCAAAGCGGACTGCGCAAACATACAGAATATGCAAAATGTTTATAAAAATAAGTAGTGAAAAGTCTCAGTGCATGAACAGTAGTCAGACAAGCGTAATACATTTAAAAACTCTAATCCTCCATCTCATTTGGCAAAGCAAACACATCCCTAAAATCAATATTGTTTCCTCCCAGCAATTCTACATTAATAATTACAGATGGAGCAATTCAGGAGGAAAATAAGTGTGGCTTTAACAGCTGATACCATAGAAAATACACAGAGCCCCCTTTAACTAAACCAATAAGTCAGATAGAACATGATGCTGACATCCCATACTAACAATAATAAACTGTCTTAGATAAAGGGGATGAATAAATAAAACTTTCATCCAGTCCATGTCACATTGTTTCGAACTGAAAGTGAAAAAAAACATTCACTTTTCAACTAATTTCCTGGAAGAAACACATATGTACATTGTGACACATACTTGGTCAGTTTGGAGCAATTGTAAATACACTAGTGCTTCTTTACACTGCCTAATATTTAAAAACCTTAAGAAAGGAGTTAAAATCCAAGTTCTCTGCTCTTTGTACAACCCACAAAAGAACAATATGTATAGTTAAGATTGATGCATAATAGAGTCACATGGGCATAATGCGATTCCTTTGCAGTATACGCATTGGAAGAATAAGCCACAAGAAAGTGGTCCAGACCTAGCCTGAACCTTACCATGTAATACCGCTGGTGTTGGGGACCTTTAAGAGAGACGGTTTGATACTGGAGGTCATGCATAGGGGGAGATATGCCACCACCATTCCCTTTCTTTGTTCATCCTCACACCTCACTTCAGCTATCTGATTTGAAAGTTCTCTTTTAACCAAAAATCTAATCAGGGTATTTATACACACTGGAATTTCAAATAGCTCAGTTCTGTCAATTGCGTGCAATATTTTTTTGACATACATAAGCCACTTACTCTTTTGCTCTCCTGCTAACTTTTGGCAGTCAGAGATCAAAGACTGTGTCCATGCTGCTTCAGGCTTGGACCAGAATAAAAGCCAAAGCAAAATTGGAGCCATTCTGACTATGTCTCCTAGGTGCTGCAGTCCTAATTCTTCGTGCACTATGATAGAAGGGATGCTACCAGGAAGTGACAACATTCTTCTGAAAAATGTGTTCTCAGTAATCTGTATGATAAGCAGTCGGTATACCCCGAGGCACTAGCACCATAAGAAGCGACTGATATAGATCTGGCTTTATAAATAGTGATGGCAGCGTCCAGGGGTATAGAGCCTAGCTTAGGTGCCAATTTCCAAACGGACAATGATGACTGCTCAAAATGCATGACCCTTACAGACTTCAGGTGACCCCAGGCACTTCTGCTATCTAAAGGCAGCCCTGAATTCGAAAATGTGGGAACGCATTTGTGGGGAGTCCTGCCAATGCAGAAGGGAGCTAGCCTACTTCTCGGACTGCCGCATATCGTGGCATAAGACTTGGTTTTATTTGTGGAGAGGCCTAATTCGGACATAAAAGGCACAAAGCTGTCTAAGAGTTTCTGGAGGCCTCTCCCCGTTGGTGCCATGAGTACTCAGTCACCCACGTGTATAAGTACGGGCAGGTGTCATGTCCCTATCCTCGGCGGTTCAGCTGCAGCTTCAATCAGGCAATCTTCCAGGCCATTGATGTAAAAGCTGAAAAGAAGGGGTGCCACGACACATCCTTACCTGACACCCGTTTTGATCTCTATATTTGGGGTACATTCCCCATTTGGCTAATACTTTATCCTACCTTCTACACCAGTATGCAACTGTGGAAGAAGGTGTACAAAGAAGGTGTACAATTTTTGGGTTGGCACCCCTCTTTACTAGCATATCCCACAATTTGCCTCTTACAACATTATCAAAAGCTGCACTTAACCATGAGCATCAAGAAAATACATCCCTCCTTGACGATCACATATTCATCAGTCATCAAGTGCAGATTCAGTCATTGGTCTGATGTCCCTAAACCCTGTCTGAAACCATACTAAGCAGGTGATAAAATGCACTTTTCATTTGCCAAGCTTTCCTGTTGGTCTAGGAAGGATCTGCCCAACATCGTAGCTGAGACATCGATTAACAATTTTATAAATCGGAACAATGGTTGCCCTTGACCAGGAGATTGGTGGGGCAGCACTAATCGCACTCCTAAGCGCATCCACCAATATAGGGTCCCAGAAAGTCAACTGGAACCCCAGTTAGTCCCAGTGCTTTATGTTATGGGCATCTGTTGACCGCGGAGATTACATCCCACAATGTAATGTGTAAATCATCTGTATTTGTCAAACCATCTGCATCTGTAGGGAAGCTATATTACGGAGATACTGGTTCATTACAGTCATATAGCTTTGTAAAGTGATCAACTCAGACATATTCAGGAATAAATACCTGTATGCCAGTGTTAGAGTTAGTTGCAAAAATAAGGCCATTGACTACCTTCCAGAACTGAGTTACATCCTTCTTCATGGAAGCATTGACCAGCTGCTCCCATGCCTCCCCCCCTGATAGCCTGTTTCTTTCACCTAATGGCTTCTTTATAGAGCGTCCTACACTGACCTATGCTAGGATACTTGGTGAGCTTTTCAAAGAGCGCAAGAGACTACAGTGGGCATGTGAGCATGCCTTATCAAACCATTTGGCAGGTTTCTGAGGGGGGTGACTCCTAGACATCGCCAATCGATCCTTAGCCAAGTTACAGATCTCAGAGGACGCACCCAAGACTAGCCCCGGGCCAGGATTGTCACTTAGATAGAGCTCAAGGTGACCCATATGATTCCCCACAAGTTGTACTAAAAAGTCCTTGGGTCAATGTCCCTTCATTTCCTTTGCACACCGCTATTTCTGGTGTATATGATTGGACAATCTATCTTATCCATGGGTGACGTAGGAAGGCCAACTTTAAGGCTTAAGACCAGTGGGAAATGATCACTTAAAGCAGTGTTGAGGATCTGAAAATCAGAGACTTTCCAGGCCCACATCCTGGGGACTGACAAAATCAATTATTGAACCTTTACTCCTACCTGGTATCTCTCGCTACTAAGTCCATACCCAAGATGAGGTTATAAGTCTTAAAGAGCCTATTCAGCTTAACTCCACATGGGTTATGCTTGAAATGTGTGAAATTGGAGAATTCACTATCAGCTAGCCCACACATGTGATCATCTGCAATAGGGCAGAGCCTAAGGTTAAAATCACCCCCCCATAATATTATATAGTCACCTTTCAGTCCTAGTAACATTGCATCCAGAATACATGTGAGAGAATCCACAGTTTGTTGCATTATTATGTATGCTGGACCTTGACCAAGTTTCCTGAAAACATACAATCTGTTGTTTAGATATTACCCAGTTGCTCTCTGTCAATTTACTACTAATGGCCACAATGTTCCAAAAAAGAACATTCATGTAATGAGGAATAACCCTATTGAAAACCAGTTCTTCTGTTCCAGCAGCTATCATATAAGAATGACCAGAGTCAGCCTGTACTTTCGGCAATGGGTTCCCCTTGATGAGTCACCTATAGACACAATAGAGTTCCCACTTGGAAGTCAGTCAACCTCCTCCAGGTCAGCAAATCGATTGTATGTGGGAATAGGGAAACTGCTGCTGCATTGTAGATGATTCATGGGACTCGGTCTAGGCTGATAAAAAACCCAAAGGAACCGGCTGTATTCTTTGAAAGAGTTTTTGCTGGTTACCAAGCCTGTCCAAAATTAACCCCACTAGGCATGGATGACGAACGTTAAATACAACACAATCCCCAGTTTCCATCTTCCGAGAATTACCCAGCCAGTGGACCATCCGTACACCAATTTTTCCATTTGAGAGCACGTTACTACTAGTGTGTCTAATGGTGGTGCCAAACCAGTGAATCACCTTGTTCTTCAATTGTTGGTCTGATTCCTTTAGGAGTGGGTCCAAGGGCGGGACATTTTTACGAACAACTACATAGGGGGTGCACTCTCGGAGGAACTGTAGGGCCTGGGGGCTTCTGCTTTCAGCTCTATTTAGCGAAACAGATTTGGACGACATTAGAGGGATGAGTCTTTTGCGAGATTGTCATGAAGGACTCATTGGAGGGAGCTGTGTAGCAGGGGCCTGACTTGCTTGGTTAACATTAAAACACTCCCTTTTCTTCTCATCAGCCACAGTCTCTGTTATAGTGTGGGGCTCAGTTCCTACAGGGCATAAATATATCACTTTTTTGGGTAATTTAAATTTAGCATGAGCAAGGAGCTCTTTCAAGGTTTTGTTAATGCACTTCAACACTGTAACCAAGTGTGCCAATAATCTCACAAATATACCCTCCATGTGGTAAAAAAAAAAAGCTGATTTAACAGTGGAAAATTGTGATGCATTCATGTTGCATTTTGTCCAATTTCATTTCACAGGCACTTGGCCAAGCCACACAAGTGAGGTACTATTTTTGTTGAATGACATGAAGGAACATAGAATAATAGATCATTTGCTATTACCAACTGGATTTGTGCCTTCCAAATGTAAGTGAAGTTGGGAGAAAAAGAGACATTTTGAAAAATGCAACATGAATGCATCACAATTTTCCACTGTTAAATGACCTTTTTTTCAATGTCAGTAGCTGTGGATTTTGGGCCTGAACTGAGTTGCACCTAGGGAAACCTAGCAAACCTGTACATTTTTTAAACAAATACACCTAGGGAAATTCAGGGTGGGATGAAAGGTATGGCTCTTACCCATTTATTTGACCCAGAATCCCTTGCAAACCTTAGACTTTGACCAAAAAAATACCTTTACCTCACATTTCTGTACATCACAAAAATGTATTTTGTTTCGGCCAGTGACAAATTTCCAGCCCAGCCTAGCCCTGCCAAATTTTGTCAGGTTCATGCTTGATTTGCTGCCCCAGTCTAGGTTGTCCTTTGAATACTGTGACTTGTCCTGCAATGTATGATATGAGTGAGCAGCGCTACAAGTCCCAAAATACTAAGCACTAAACCTGTACTGGAGCAACACATCATGCAGCTAAAAGTGGAGTATAAAGTCATGGTCTGGACTGGGATTGCCAGAGTATTAACTTCTAACCAGAGGGGGGATATAGGTGCTAAGTATATGAAGGATCACCAAGTAGGATCATGTGAAGAGTCATATGTGCAGTCACTAGCATGAAGCCATATTTCACTCACCTGTCATAATGTGCTGGGGGAGATTACACAGGTGTGGTCTGCCATGTCAAACATCACACTAATTCCTGTCTTGTACAAAATAATTTTCGGGGTGGGGTGAATGCAAGTGATGCACACCAGAGGTACATGAGTGTTTGCTGGCACCATAGATGGTGTGTGAACTTAGTGGGTCCATGGTAATGTCTTGCCATGTAGGTGTGGATGAGCACATTGAACTAGCAATGTGTCTGAATGGGGAGCCACAGAATGTCAAGGAGGGGAGGTGTGGTGTGTGTACCGCAAGGTAGATTGAGTGGTAGTCATGCACTGCTGTGTGTGATAGTTTCCCAATTGTGTAGTAACTGTGAAGGGATGCCGTAGAGGAGGGCATTGGTGTACTACATTCTACATGTGATGAGGACTTGGGTGATGGTGTAACTGGTCAGGAGGGAGCCATAAGCAGAAATGTCTGCCTGTGCTACATATGTCAAAGCTGGAGGATGTGAAACAGGGAAATGTGAAGTGTAAGGTGAGCTAGGTGTTCAGGATGGTGGGCAGGTTTTGGGGTGGTTGGAGGGTGAGGTGTTTGGGCCTAGTTGTGTGGGCAACCAGGGTAGGTACATGTTACATAATATACTCATTACTATTTTGTGTGGTTCATTATGACCCATACCTCTCACGTGCAGTTAGGCATGTTTGTCAATTGCATGATATAACAAATGTAGGTGGTGTAGGTGTGTCCTGAGAGTCAATATATGATATTGGTGTCATCATTGTGTGAACTGTAGTCCCTGGATCTGAATGATGATTGACAGAGGAGTCATGTATAGCTATGAGTGAATGGGGCTGAGTGAAGAGATTTGTGCATCTCTGCAGATATGCAACTT
The DNA here is from genome assembly GCA_963921515.1 of Calotriton arnoldi. Classification (NCBI taxonomy): domain Eukaryota; kingdom Metazoa; phylum Chordata; class Amphibia; order Caudata; family Salamandridae; genus Calotriton; species Calotriton arnoldi. Next base: position 466,389 of record CAWUFW010002137.1, read on the forward strand.
GGGTAATGAGGCAAATGAGTGAGCTTCAGAGGTTGAATATTTCCAAGTGTGACAGTCCTATACCCTTCAGAGATGATGCACAGTGCCTATTGTTCTGGACTCTGGGGATAGCTTTGTCTCCTAGGAAACTACAGCATTCCACTCAAATAAGCACACTATCGTGAGTAATTGCCCTTACCCATTCCTGCAGTGTAGCAAGGCACCTTGCTATGCAGAGTTATTTGGATGAGTGTCAAATATGACCCATTAGCCACATGAATGTACAAGTTGCCTGAATTACAGCAGAGCAAGGCAGATTGGCATGGTGCACTGTGTGAAAGGCAGAGTGCAGGACCAGAGCTAATAGATGACAAAATACATCACTTTATCTGGAGCTGAGGGTTAAGTGATAGCTAGAGTCAATGTAGGCACCCTGGTGACATGTTGTAATGTTCTCAGCAGTGGTGTTGATAAGTGAACCTTACATCAATCTAGTCATTAAAATATACAACCAGCTAAGCAACATGGTAAATGGCGCCCTTACCTGCCCTCACCCTTTCAGGCAGGGCAGACAAACAAGCTGTGTAACTTCTTTGCAATGTGTAGTATGACACAAAAAGGGTCCCTTGTCACACAGTGGTTGTGTGAACACGGTAAAGATATTGCCATGTGAAAGGCAGCACCAGTGTAACTTGGCCACTTTCACTTGTAGTAACACATGTTCAACACATCTATGTGTAACATAAAGTGAATGAATATAAGGTCAGTATGTCACCCCAATGAACTTATGTCAACATCCATCCTAGATCATCATTAACATATTTCAATTTCATTGCAGAGGGACCAACAACACCTCCTGTTCAGCAGCTTGTCCTGGATGACCAATCTGTTAGTGATGACATTCTGCCCCCAATGGACGATGACACCCTCCAGCAACTCCTGGGCTCCATAGAATCTCTGTCACTGGTCTTGGCAAGGGAAGACGGCATTGCAGGGTCTCCAGAGGAACCACCACCCACACGACATGCCCCATCTGGCAGTCCAAGCCCAGCTGCCGACTCCAAGGATCCCCAAGTTGTCTTCCACTGGTGAATGTTAGGACTCCTTTTGAGATAAAGAAAGCCTAGGCAATTAACTGGTCATGTATTGACCTATACTAGACACATTGATATGTACAGTGACTCAGTGTACTCAACATTTATATTAAAAATCTCATTTTATTAATATTGATTCATGATAAAAAAAAGTGTTTTTGTTAGACAGACAAAACATACTATACTTAACAACATAACATAGACATATGTACATAATATAAACAAATATAAAACAATTAGATCCTAACAATTTAAATGTTAATACAAGAAACCAAACATAAATATGTTTGTTTCATATTAAAACGTAGTGGCTTGGTGATGGGATGTTAGGACTCCAGAAGTGGATGGTTGATGTGGTGCAGGCGGGGATTGAGTCCATAGTGGGCAGCCTAGTGAGAGTCCGTAGGTGCCTCAGTCCTAATAAGCATACATCTGAGGCAATTAAAGGCATCTACCCTTGGCTCCATACCATGGATGAGTCCCTGGCTGACATTGCTGGTGTCATGAGGGAGAGTCAAGAACAACAGGCCTCAACCTCCGACACCAGTGAGATTGCCAGTAGGCTGGGGACCATCATTTACATTATGGCATCTATGGAGCACAAGTTGGACTCCTACATAACAATGACTGCCCTCCCTAGCAACATTGTTGCATTGTTGAGTCCATTGTCAGTGCTGTGCTGCCTTCCTTGCTGGCACAGACAAATGATGCCAGGGACAGGGAATCCACATCTTGTGCCCCTGATGTGCATGTGCCTCAGATGCCTCCTAGACAAACACCACCAACTGCAGGGGAGGTACAACACCCATAAGGGGAGAAAGATGTGAACTTCAACAGTTTCCGTCACTGAAGTGCCAGGTAACATTTGTCTGTGCTGTCTGGCCAGTTTCCCAGTGGTCCTGTGTCCGTCATCATGACACCTTCTTAGTCACCCAGCACTGTACCCTTTTGTTTGAGCACCTGTTAATCGTATCCACTTGTGGAATTTTCAATAAGCCTACCTTCCCTAATGGAAATGTGTACCTCATCACTGAAATTGTCCTCATCACTACATGTCGCATGACATTCTCCCAAATGGACTCTGTCTGGACATCTTTTGCTCACAATCAATGTTGGTGTTGTTGCCCCAAACACTGCAAGAAAGCTCATGCTGAGTCAACCAACTATTGTAAATAATTTCCCTACTATAAACCAGAGTGTTGTATGTTTGTTGATGAACACCATGGTGGATGTGTATTAACATAACTCACTTAATAGCATCTCTAGGAGAGGAAGCAAAAGTCACTAGCACATGCTCATTCACTGTGATGGCATAATGAGGAATGTGTTGCTTCACAATAGAACATCAGGGTGTGACAATAAGCTTCAGGTACTCTACTGACAAACAGTGAAAAGCTCCAACTAAACACATACATTTCTACCTTCTACCTTCTAAAAATAGTGTCTGTGAGCCATGTGAGCCAATAACACGGTTGCACTTATCTACATATGTTTGACTCAGTGAACATAACAACTTGATCAACTTGATCAAACACATCTCATAGCCTCAATACTCACACTGAAGAGATTCTAAAGTACATGAAATATCATGTATGCACTAATGATAGGCAGATAGTCATGCCCATACTCCTTTCTGAATTAGCATCATACTTGTGCCACACAATGTTGCACAAGGCCAATCCAATACCGTGTATCCCAGTGTGTATGTCAGTATGCAAAAGATGCAGGCACTTACTATTGGGGCCCAGTGTCAACAGGCAAATGCTGATTAATGCTGCTTTGGGGTAAGTAGTGTAAATGTGTTTCTCTGCCCCGAAGAGGCCTCACATGTTTTGACTGAGAGTGTAATCACACATTACATCCATGGTACATTGCACATACATATTGCTGCATGGGAGACAGAGCACATAAGCAGGCACAAAGCAACACCTCCCCAGGGGAAGATGACATGGGACACTTATGGCCATGAACCAACAAAAGTAGTTACCCAAAGTGAACTGCATGCAGTGCAACACTTACGAAGTAGTCAATGGCAATGATTATGGTGGCTCTACAGGCACTTGTGGATACATTCATGACTGGGAACCAGCCAACAACAATGAGCCACTTGCACAATAGTGCAAGGGTGTGTGCTCTACTAGCAGGCACCGCTGTGTGCCAAAGCACCCTGGAATCTGCAATCTGTATTGTTAAAACGATACCAACTATACTTGCTCTATCACTTTCACAAAGAGTGCAACAGTAGTATGCTGCCTGCATTGTGCGGTGCAAAAAAGTTCAAAGAGAGGCCCACTTACAGTGGCTAATGTTCTAAAAGCCACCACACTTGACTCAATTGTCATGTAGGCTATCAATTCCCCATATGCCTCTGACAAAACAAAACTTAGTTACAAAGCAAACAGGTCAATAGCCATTTCATGAACTCAACTCAACTTGCTCCATACTAGCAAATCATAATTAAGAAATGATGACGGAGTAGTAAAAGTAGAAAAAAGTTTTTGTATAGCACAAATTTAATATAACAACACCTATCTAGCCTAAACTAACTAAACTTAACACTGCCTTACACTATGCAAACTTATCTAAAACTACGTACATCTACCTAGCTTACCCTAACTAACCTTAACTCTAGCCTACATTATCTTAACCTCTCCTAAACTATCTTAACTACTATACACAAATGGCAGAAAACAACCACATCCTAAACATACACTACCTATAGATTTAATTTTGAACATATTTATATAGATATATATACATATATATTTTTTAGAATATATATATATATATTTCGTTTTTTATATATTTTTAGGTTTTAGTTTTTTTCTAAAACACACAGTAAAGATTAACCCCCACCCACTTAAAAATCTACCCATCTATAAACACACAAAAAAACTACTACCTAATAAAATATTTATAAAACTAACACTAACCTACACTATACCTATCCAAAATCCTGACCTACATTACGACTAAATTACTATAACTATTAAAAAACGTGAAATAATGGGGAAAGGGAAATGTTCGAGGGAGAGTCAGATTTGCATACTGATGCGCTCCATTGCCTCCTGTAGCATCAGCATTATGGCACAGAGGCTTGGCAGTTCACCCTCAATGCCTGCCATCCAGTCTGTAAGCTCCTGGGCCTCAAATAAGGAGCCTGTTGCAAGGTTTCATTGTATAGCCTCTGTGACTGGCACCTGATGGGCAGACAATTGACCTAGAATGCCCTGAGGTATCTGTCAGCTGTTTTTTGGTACCATCCTGTTGTGTTTTGGCACTTGACTGTCCTTAGTGTTCCCACCTGCCTGTGTTCCAGGTTCCAGAAGCCTTACCTTGTTCATACAAGAGCCCCATCTTCTTTTTACGCCTTTGTGACATGATGGATGTGGTGTTAGTGCTCCAAATGTATGAAATACTGTTTATCCTCTTCCTCTGTCATGCTGTCTGGAAAGTTAAAGGAAATACGTATCAGCTTAAGTTGAAAATGTACATGATGTCTGCAATAATAGGCTTACAGTTCCCGCCTACACGTGGCAGGCCAGCCCAAAAACCAATATTGAGAAAGAGATATAAACAATATAGCTTCTGTACATATACTTTTCCTAATCAAACATGGCAACATATACAAGTTCAGGCAGTGTCGGTATATGGTATGTCAATGTCGACACAAATTTACTTGTAACCATATAATTCCCGAGACTGAGTTGCAAGCATGATGTGGTGTCTACATGGAATCAGACACATGGTCCACATATGGGCACTTTGGTGTTGGTATTGCTGCATTTAACTGAGTTTGGTTTTGGTCATTAACATATAAAAAATTAGTTAAGTCAAGATAATCAGATAGTGTGCCTCTACATGGGTTTGCTCATCTGGAAATATATACAAGGCAGCACACATTGCTGCCTTGACTGACTCTGTGTCAGGTACTCGAAACATAGATGGAGAGTGGATAGCTACCTCCCGTAAAACAACCTGTTGCACACTTCACCAATATAGACTCAGGCAAATACCAGGAAACCTAACATATAGCTTCTGGTGTACAGTTGTAGCAATACCATGGTGACCTTAACATAACCTAATGTCTGTACACACATTTCAGCAAGGCTGCTTTCCTTGCCACACATTAAAAATTAAGCTATGCATGTCAGGAGTGTGCGCATGCATTCTGCAATTCTCATCTGCAAAGGTACTTTGTGCTGTATTTTGCGGGTAACTTTGCACCATGAGACCAGGGTGATAGCATTGGTGCTAGCCAGTAGAAGTAAGGCCACCAGTAGGTGAGCAGTGTAATGCGCTGTATTCTGGTGACGCAGTGCATCCCTGCATGTGGTCCTTTCCACATTGCATAAAAATAAACAACTCACTGGCATTGTATGAATGCCTCTCAGAAATGGAACATAGGGTGTAGGAGGCCATGAGTTAGGCATTTCACGGCATTTCTACGTGCAGACTGGTGACATGTACCCAATATACTCCAAACAAATCTGTTTTCACTGAGGTAGGATTCCTTACATCCTGTCATGACCTGCCAAGCCATATGTCCTTACCCTTATATATGGACATCTACACTCATAATGTGCATCAGACTGGCAGTCCACTCATTATTCGTCCAACACCATTGTAAAAAAGAATTGGAGGCCTACATCTTTACAGCCTCCATGGCATCTGTGTAATCGGCTCTCCATCACCCCATCTCACATATGTATGATATAAACTACTCGGAGGGATGCTCAGGTAGCCCAGAAAGCCAGAATACAGCAGCCATACCTCAGGTTAAGTGTTGCAGAAGAGGAGAAAGAAAATGAATAATTCCTACGGAAAATGTACTAACACCTTTACAGCAACACATGTTGAGATACCATATATCCTCTGTCCTCTTACTCTAATCAATGATTAGGAATAACTTTGCCCTAACGACATATGCAGCAGTTATCATAGAAATAATTGTTGGTTTGTGATGGCTAGCCTGCTGACATGGTGACATAAGTGTGTCCAAGGTGGGCATTTGAATCACATATAGCTACTGGTACATGTATGGATCACAAAATATTTTAGTTGTTGATCAGCATGAATGTGGTTTCACGCCTATAGTCTTTCACACTGAACTCATTTTGCAGGCGAGGTTAAACATGCACCATGCATGAGCATAGTATGATGATACACATCAATATTATATGGTATATAATATTATATATCGGGGAGAGGATGTGGCCTAACGGCTAGGGTGGCCGACCTAAAATCTGGGGAACCGGGTTCGAGTCTCGGCAACAACGCTCAACATCCTGTGGTTCTGGGAAAATCACTTAATCTCCCTGTGCCTAACAAAAATGAATGTGTCCTTGATGTAATGCAACTGGTGCTCGTGTAAAGCGCTCTGATACTCGATACCTTCGGGTCAAGTTTGCGCTATATAAAACTCTGAAAAAAGAAATATGTTGCATTTGGAAACACACTGACTGTATTTCTGATGACATGAGCCTGTAATGTTGACTATTGGTAACGATGTCTGGGTAATGTGTTCCATCTGACCAGCACTAGTCTCATGCTCAAATATGGACATAGGCAAACATACCCTGTCCAGACAAGCTCACCGTAGCTCATTCCACTTTGCTGCAACATATGTTAAACCATAGGTTGTAACGTTTGTGCCATATTTTGGGTGTAAAACAATAAACGTTTTGACCATCCGTAGAGTTCGTGCCAGATGATGGTACACATGCCATAAGCATCCAAAGAGTAGGTGAGCATCACCACAGCAGGAAAAGATGCATGATTCATGTGGGCCTGCATACATTGCCTCAACATGCTCGTTGACATACGTCCTTGTCCATTTTACATTATACTGTGTACACCTTAAGTTTAATTGCTTACAGGTAATTGATACACAATGTTACAACTATCGTAGATCACACACAAATCTAACAAAGCTACAACCATGTACGAATTACATTTACTGGTAGCTTTGGGATCCCTGAAGGACTCAACTTCGCCCCTGGTGTATGGTGCAGGTCCACCTACAAGACAATAATTTGAACATTCCTTTGTGAATATTGCAAATACACACTGTCTACATATCATAAACAGTACTATGACATCCAAGCGATCTGGTGTATTCAACATGTTGTAGACACATATGTATATATACAGATACAACTAGTCACCTTACATGGCAGCGGTGGCCAGATGTTGACACTTGGAGATATCTCACAGCACATGCCTGAATCATTCCTCAGGTATGTGATGTTTTGTGTCCTGCTGGGCAGCATCCTCTCAGGCCAGCTTGCTCCATGACACACAGGGCAAAACCATTGACCCTTGGCATGGCAAAGTAGAGCTGGTATTAAAAAAGGACAGATATATCCTGTGCGTTACATTGCAAGGACAATGCCTTTGAAGACACTTTCAAATTTCTATCCTGAAAGGGTCACCTTCCGGATCATATAAAACTGCCAGGGACATGTTAAACTCTCTACGTGTGCTGAACAATGCAGCACACATAAGAAGGCTAACATTACAGGAGATTGATCATTACATTCCTCCTTACACCTCACCTGTGCAAGTTTTTTTTTTTAAAAAGCAGTTCATGATCTGAACAAGCATGTTTGTAAAATCAGGACATGTTTACAAATACATGCATGTAAATTAATTTAAAAACCACACAACAACTTGAACAGCCCCCTGGGGCAGGGTATTGCAATTGGACAGATGTGCACTGGAGTTTTATATCCTACCCTTCAAATTATCTGCCCCTTACATGTAAAAATAAATTTGCAATTTATTGTGATAGGGACACAACTACATGCAGATGGTACATACATATATACCTACGGACCACCAACATCCAAGCCAAGATGGTGTAGGAGATCCGCCTCTTGGGACAACACATTCGCCCTATCAGTGCATAAGCTGGTGGAGGGTGCGGTTGACCCCAAATCCTCTCCCAGCGCTCCTTCCATTCCTTGGTGGGGTGGCTCTGGCTGACCCTAACCCCAGATGCCATCACATTGGGTACATAATGGGCCAGCAGCCATAGCGGGCCCCCAAACCCTTCCTCAGAAAGGTCCTTTGCTTTTCCCTTCCACGACATGGCCCAACCCACTCTATAAACCTTAAACCCAAAACAAACACCCATTAAGCTAACCCCTACCCCTAAAATAGTAAACCCCTAAATGGACAAACACCCAACAATACAATGACAAAAACAATACAGTTTACAAATACAATTCACAATAAACAAAATTAGCACAAGACAGGGACAGAGCAGACACCGACAAGACCAAAATTCACCACAGTCCACCAGCCACTCTACAAAACACCTCCAACACCCTGAACAAACTAACACACAGTAAGTGAAAGTGAAACTAACTTTCACACTTCCTAGTTTGCAGCCTGCCACACTCATTGCATCATTTCCTGGGTGCATCCTGCCTGTTTTCGACATTTGTGTCGTTTTTTATGGTGCATCAGAACTTAAACGGCCAATGCATCGTGCCTACACTGCGCATTGGCACTTCTGCTGTCATTTCCATGCAGTGGTTTGGATGCGCAACTTCCGATTGATGCACAGCAATGCGCCACACAACATGGAAAATGTGCGGGTTGTGACCCACGCAAGTGGCCTAATGTGTTATTTGTACTGTAGAGGTCTGTCTGATACTGGATCACACACCTTGGGAAACATGTCATTGGCACAGGACTGGGGTGGCGCCACTTGGCAGCTCTCTATGACAGAGGGCAGTGTACCGGTGGCTAATCGGGGTGGTTGTAAGTCCATCATGTGCCTGTAACTTCATGACAGGTGATGCAGCATTTACAGGTGGGGCAACCGATTGCCCATGGAGTCAGCATGGGACAAAGGAATGCATGTGCAGTCCATAGCATCATGCAATGGGAAACAGTAGGCAGCATGACAGTACAGCAAGGCAGATATTTTGTGCTATAGGATCACACATCAGCTGTCACAGCCATTGCCATGGTACATACTTGGATGTCCCCCACAGTCATATGTGCATACTAAGAAGGCTCATGGTACCTATGTGCAAATCTATTGTATTCCCTAGTCTGGCTAGGCTCTCTATTCATGCAATGTGTGGGCAATCTGTCATTGTGATGGGTCACAGATGCAACACATACTTAGGGAAGCACAAATACAGGCTGGCTCACCCATAGTACAATGTATGTCATAATCAAGTGTAATTCCAAATTGCACCATATTATTGTGAGTCAACCATTTTTTATGTACCAAGCTAGGCAAGATCCTCCATATAAGGTAGTGGCGCAGGCATTTCAGCACTGAGGGGGATATGTATGACCTGAGTTGTGTGAGGCTGACTCAATGCTACATGGTGCATCTGCAATGCACATATATTTTGATATTGTCTCTCCAACCCTAGTCCGCATTGCATAGCCCTGTGAGGGGTCATTCATCTTGTGTGAGGCAATGCTTTAGACAACACTGCATTCCCTTTCTCAGCACCAGAGAGAGGTTCCATGAACGTTGCAAGGGTGAACCCATGCAACTTTCATGGTTTGAGACCCATTCCCAGAAATACTTACCTAGGGAAACCTGGGAATGCACCAGAATGTACAACCTTCCCAGGAGTGGGGTAACAAGGTGTTTTACCTTAGGATCTCCTTGTTAATTTAGCTTTCAATGTGTGTTGCATTCTGAAGCACACTTACATTGTGGAATATGCCTCACAGGTTATTTTGATGATAAACAAATACATTTCTGCATGCAAATGAAGCACCCTTGCACCATGTTGCAAGGTTGCCTGCATTTGGCCTAGCTAGCCAAAACGGCACTGATAAAGGGGAAAGGCAGAAATGCATTACATACTATTGGATGCAACACATTCCTACCCTTTTGATTTCACACATAGCAGTGCAGTAGGAGGACTTCCTGCCCTGCACTGTGTGGCCATGCTCATATGGTACCCATATGTTTACTGTCACTGGACATTCGTGCCAAAATGCAGTGATGCACGTGTTTGGCTACCACCTGCATTATAAAATGCAGCACACACACTCAGTCACCACACACTGATTGGAACTATACTCCCTTTTTACTTTACTTGAGTGTGTGAGGGTGAACAAACACTACCAGCACTCACACATTCACCATGTGCACACTGTTAAACAATGGAACCCATGTGTTGTATATGACTTGCACAGTCACATGAATTCTGCACATGGGGCTATCATGCACATATATTTTCAACAAAACAATGTTGGGCAGGGGTGAGTGTGACACACATCAACAGACCTTTATGAGAGGTGAGTGAGCCAGTAGGCCTCACTGCAGTGAGCCTGAGTCACATGGTCATGTTCACTATCCCAGTTCACTAAAAAGCATGCTGCCAATTCCACTTTCTCTCCGTATTAGTCCTGTCAAAGGCAGTAGCAGTGCATCTACTCTGAGGGCAGGTCTTTGTGTGGCCCTTCTGGTCCAAGAAAACTGCACTCCCTGACATAGGCCTATATAATGGCACACACTCAAATACCAGTTCTCCTTTGGGATGTGACAAAATGTGTGATCCCCTCACCTGTAAGCTTGTACACGCAAGCAGGGGCAAACTACCCTTACCATGCAGATGTAAGTTCATATACAAACTCCACCATTGCACCATGTTAAATGAGATAGTGTATGTACACATGCATTTGTGTGTGACTTGGGACATAGACACCACACTCTTTCTTTCTCTGTATTCTCATGGTGATGTGGTGGTTACAAGAACATCCCCATTGTCTTACTTCTCTGGGTAATGCCACACATTGCAAGGTCATCTGTTCATAGTGTTTTGTTACAGACCTTTGAGACTCATCGCATTGCTGTGCAATGCATGTTAAATGTGTAATTTGTCAATTGTGGCATGATGTGGTATATATGACAATCTGGCAAGGAACTGAATCATGTGTGTTGATCATGCATGTATGACTTATTTACAAAGGACATGATACTAGGTCTTTGTCCATTACAATGGACACTCATGATCTGTGATGGTATCTGCAACAGCATTTTTTCCAGCAGAGGGCTGCCATTCTGCATGCTACCACATTGGTGAGACATGCGACAATGAGGGGTTTGTCGCAGGTATGGCCATATTGTGTGGTTTGTGTTCCAACACTCACTGAGTTTCATCTGAAACACTCTTATCTGCTGCAGAACACAGCAAGGCTGCTAGCTGTGCAGCACTGCACTGTTCAAGTGTGTAAGGACAGGAATGGTAATTATGGTTGTTGATATGTGTCAAGCCTGCCTTGTCCCTTGTATGCAGTTCACTGCATCACGCTGCATTTCTGTGTTAGTACAATAATTTTTGAGCTTGATGGTCCAATGTTGCTCAACATTTCTGTCAACATAATTGCTACATGTTGAGGCTTACTTCTAGTTGATAAATGTGAGTGACTTGATATTTATAGTGACTGTGACATTAAAGCCAGCACAATTAATTAGTTCAAACATTTTTTTTCATGTTAAAAAGTTTAGTGAATTGCAGACATATTGTCCATCATGTAACCAAAAAATTCACAAAACAAATGATGCATAATTTGGTCGCCTCGCCGCTGATCAGCCATTGTGTGTTGGATCCTCTTCCTCCTTCTCCTCCATTGGCTCATGCTCTTCTTATTCTTTTTGCTCCAAGTCCCACAGGACATTAGTACACACACAGATATTGTGGAGGGTGGCACACACCAGTATTATCTTGCAGACCATAGGCAGCAGGTATAGGAAACTCCCCCTGACATGTTCTTCGGAACCTGGACTGCGTACACCAAAAGTGAGTTCCACCACATTTCGGGTCTTGACAAGTGCCTGGTTGTGCTGTTGCTGTGGAATGTCCAATTGGGGTCATGACCCAGGGCTGCAGACCGTATCCTTGGTCAGATGAAAGTTCAGTTAAAACAAGTGGAAACAATTATGCACATTGTGATAGCCACATTCCTGTACATGTGTGCTATGAGTACTGAGAAACTCACACATTTCTTACAGTATTTATTGATATGTGTTATATATCCAGTTGAGCATTGGTTTGCACATGTCTCTTCCAGTTTTTGTGTTTTTGAAAATGTTGACCATGCCCTGATACTTTGGACACTACTACATGCTGACTTTCATATTTAGGCAGTATATTGCAGTGATAGGTATTTTGAAAAGTTCTTGAAAGCTCTATGTTATGTGCACCCACTACACGTGCAAATTGCCAAAATATGTATCTGATTTTCTGCCATATGTTCATCCCTCTGTATGTTGTGCACTGCAAACATGTTGGACAGTCACACATACAAATGTCCTTGTGAAAACTTGGATGTTGGTACTTTTCTACATGACATTGACACAGCCTTTGAATTGTTTGCTTACTTTAGAGTGTGATTATGCTGCTTACATGTGTTGTATTTCCAATGTGTAACATGGACAGTTGCCCAATTGTTGCTAGCCTTCAGCTAATGCTTTTTGTCAGGCAAGCTGTCATGGTGCACTTGGATTGATACATAGATCTTGCATTGTGGGCCATCTTTATGTACGACACACTGATGTGCTACAAGTAGCTTTCAACTACAGACCTGGACACTTTGGGTTTTCACATGTATGTGTATGACTACAACTTGTACTTCTATGCATTGTTTCTGTCATCATTGATGTGGTCTGTGAAAGTTGGGGTTGGTATTGTGAGCACACTGTGATACATTGTCCTAATTGTGTTTTATTCTATGTTAATTACTGATGTATGACATGTTTGCCAGCATTGTGTTTGAAATTGTGAGTTTAACATTGCTGGATTTATATGAATGTAAGTTGGCCAATGTACACAACAAAACTGATGATCTATCACATTGGCCACATATACCAATGTGGTTTGATATAGGGGTAGGCGGAGTTCACAGCGCTTTATTTCATGGAATTCTGCGGAGTGAACTAAAAACTCTCCAAGATTCTGTGGAATTCCACAAATGGCGGAATTCCACCAATGCTACATGTGTTCTGTGTTTTAAAGAAATATGTGGTGTGCTGCAGACTTTTTTCAGTATGTCCTGGTCACCCACCGACAGATTTCCGTTTACCCACCCTCCAACTCCCCCAACCCTCACCTGTTTTGAACCTCAGTTGCTTGTCATTCTTGAAGATGAACTCTTCCTGCAGGGAAATGAACATAACCCTGCAGGCATTCTGGATGCCAAAGACCGAGCTGTTGCACCACATAGAGCCCAGCATTACCACTCAGCCCCAGCTGCCCTCCAGGGGGTTCAAACTCCTTGGGCGCCTCCTGCTGAGCCATGTACCACCTCAGGTTGCCCTCTTGGCGCATCAAGATGACCCCTGCCTCCTCCAGGGCACCGATATCCCTGTTGTCCTTCTTCCCGTGTGCATGTAGGAGAGTCCCTTCCGGGGTCACCTCTTCTACTGGAAGGGCAGGGCACAGCCTCTTCTGCCCCTCAGGCGCTTCATGCTTGTTGGCATGGGGGTGCCACATGTTTCTGCTTCCCACACTGGATGTGCGCAGTTAGTTATATATGTAGATAAAACAAAATCCCAACATCCAAAGCCCGTTGAAAAAAGCACTACGAGTGAAAGAAACAGGTCCAACAGAAGCCACACCCACCAACGAAGAAGAACGCAAAACGCTGGTGTGGTGTTGCGGTCTAGTGCTCAACACCCACGTGACCTGTGCCATGCCTCATGGGATCTCCAGGAGGCGGCGCAGAAGGTAGGGGACAGTGCGATGTATGCACGCCAGCTCTCCCTTTGAATAAAGGAGTTTATACCCAATCTCCTGTGGCTGTGTCATCTCGTCCCCAGGGCACTTAAATTCAACCCCACAGACTGGCGACAAGTTTCCAAGGACCCCGCCGACACCGCTGAACCGAGCACCGCGTCATCCAAAGTACGCGGCGCGGCCTCCAATATCCACGGCGCTCAGAGGGAGGGCGGCGCTCAATGGGCATCCGCCCTGAGGCAGCGCTACCACGAAGCTCAGGTACGTGCACAGCGCGAGTGAGGCCCCACGCTTTCTCACGCGCCTACCGCCAACCACACTCCCGCTTTGCCATAGCAGTAAATTCTTGAAGCGGCAGGCCTCTACGCACCAGGAACGCACACAGCACAGGGGCTCCAGCAACGCCCACCTGCCACAGCGAGCGTCAGGCCTTTGACTGCTGCGGTGCCTCTGATCAAAGGCACCTCTACTGCCTCCCAGCCACCATTCCCCACAGCGGGCAAAGCCCCCTGCTCTACAGTGCCACGCTCACTGCACGTGGGCCAAGCAGCTTCCTCTCGCCCATTAAGCTCACTGGATAAGACGACGTCAAGGCATCCCCACGCTACCAGCGTGACCGGGAATTCCAACCTGCCGTCCAGGACTGCCGAAGTGAGCCTCACCAGGTGCACCTACGGGTGCCGACACCACAGCCTGCCACCTCCAGCGTGCACTCCACCGATAACCCTCCCACGGGGACACACATCAGTCCTGCAAGATGTGCTCCCAGACCTTCTCATTGACCAACCCTGTGCCGTTCCTCCCTAAGCCAGGCAAACCAGCCATGAAGTGGGCGGACTGGAAGGGATACTTTCTTAACTACCTATTGGCTCTAGAAGATGAAGGGGAAGAAGCGTTCTCCAGCAAACGCAGGAAGAAGATACTCCTTCACAATCTCGGACCGGAGGGTCTACGAGTGTATGAGAACATGGTCAAGAAGCCAAGAGCAGCCACAGACGAAGACGTTTTCCAACACGCGCTCGACGACTTGGATGGTCACTACCAACCGGTCATTTGCATAGCCATAGATAGATACCATTTTTTCCAACGCAAACAAAACGACACAGAGACGGTGGAAGACTATGTCGCAGCACTCAAGAAATTGGCGGTAAACTGCAAGTTCGGGGATCTGCACGACGACCTGGTGTGGGACCAGATAATAATGCACACGGTCAACACCAACGTGCAGGAGAAGCTGTCGGTGAGCGGGGACGCTCCCCTCCACGAAATCATCGCGAACGTCAAGAAGGCTGAACTCTCCAAAAGATGTGCCGTGGCTGCAAAAAAAGAGGACACAAAACCGAAGGTGTGCAAGATAAGCGACAAAGACACTCCCAGAGACAAACCAGGCACCTCCACAGGACATAAGTCTGGCAGACAACCCACGAAGACCTCAACAGGAACCCCCCGGCCTTTCCACGACTCGAAAAGCTCCTGCTTCAGGTGCGGCAGCCAGACGCATATGGCCAACGACATACGATGCCCTGCCTTCCACGTCAAGTGCTCCTTTTGCGGTGTGACAGGACATTTCGGCAAAGTCTGCAGGCGGAGACCTCGCAGCAGCGCAGTTAAGTGTGTCATGTATGACTCGGAGCCCGACGCGAAAGAAGGTGAAGAGGACGAAGATAGCATCTTGTGCATAGAGGACCTGGTGCTAGGCATCGACTGCAACTCCAGGAGGAAACCGTCCTGTCTCCTGTCCATAGGAGGGATCCAGATATCCATGGTGGCAGACTCAGGGTCCCCATTCACAATCATAAAATAGGACATATGGGACAGGGATTTTGCCAGCACCTTAGGGCACCACCTACACCCTACAGACGTACATCCGGTCACTTTCACTGGTGAAAAGATTCCCATGGTGGGGTTTCGACAACTACACTTCGAGTTCAAGGGGCGGGAGACCACAGGCAAGCTGTACATAGCAGAAAAGGGACCCTCGGTCCTCGGGTGGATCGACCAAGGAGCACTGGGCATCCAGCTCAACCCTGGCGGAGAAATGCAAGTACTAATGACAAGCGAACACCCCAGCCCCAACGTGGACAAACTTCGCGAAGAATTCCCCAATGTCTTTGGCGGGACCATTGGACAATTGTCTAAGTTCACCCACAAAATCCAGCTCAAGGACGGGCGGTCCCCGTCAGTCACAAGGTGCGGAACATCCCCTTCAACTGCAGGGAAGCCGTGCAACTCGAATTACAACGCCTGGAGGACAACGGAGTCATTGAACCCATCGAAAGCCCTTGGTAGTGGCACGCAAACCAAACGGAAAAGTGCATCTTTGCATTGACCTTCGAGAACTAAACAAAAACATACTAGTCGACAAGTTCCCGCTACCACGCATCAACGACATGCTAGCTCAAACTAGCGGAATCAAGTGGTTTTTGACCACAGATCTCACCGCCGCATACCACCAGATCTTACTCCACCCATCGTCTAGAAAGCTGACCTCATTCATCACCCCGTTTGGCTGCTACCGATTCCGGCGCCTACCCTTCGGACTGGCGTCTGCAGCATCGGTATTCCAAAAAAATTGTATAAACTGTTCAAAGACTGCTGCGATGTCCTATACTTCCAGGATGACATCCTAGTAATGGGGAGAACCAAGCCAGAACACGATGAGAAACTTTGAACAGTCCTGCACACCCTTTCCACCAACGGCCTCACCGCTGAACTGGAAAAATACAGATTCGGCCTGCGCAACGTCACATACCTGGGGCATGAAATCGGTGAAAATGGGATTTCCCCGAAGAAAGCCAACGTCAAAGCCATCAGGTCGGCGCCCAAACCAAGTTCTAAAGACGAAGTACGATCGTTCCTCGGATTGGCGGAATTCTATAGCAAGTTCATCAAGAACTTCACAACCAAGACACACAACTTGCGCCAGCTGCTGAAGGAGAAGTCCATGTTCCACTGGTCAGCAGAATCAGATGCGGAATTCGAGACTATCAAAAACGACATCTGCAAAGCCGTTCCACTTCAAGGGTTCGACAGCTCAGCCCCCAGCATCGTGACAACAGAGGACAGCGAGAAGGTATTGGGAGCAGTTCTGTCGCAACGCGCCACGGACGGCACGGAAGTCACCATCGGCTTTGCGTCCCGCTCCCTCGCACCCAACGAAGAGAAGTTTAGCGTCATAGAAAAAGAGATGCTGGCTGCCATCTGGGCCATGGAGAAATTCCGACAATACCTCTGGGGCTCCAAGTTCACGCTCCGCATGGACCACAAGCCGCTGATCAAAGTCCTCACGTCCAGCGGGAATGCCAAAGCCACCCCACGCATTGCCAAAATGACACTCCGGCTCCTAGACTTCGTCTACGACGTGGAATGCCTGCCAGGCCACTAGAACAAAGTAGCCGATTTTCTCAGCCGTTCGGCCGCAATGGAGGACGCTCCACTCTCCAACTGTTGGGATGAGTACCAAGTGGCGCTCACTGCAGATCAAGAGGCCACCATTGGGGCGCAAGACTGGAAGACAGCCTACGAACAGGACCCGGATCTCTCCAACGTGAAGACCTTTATCACTCAGGGCTGGCCCGAGAAGAAACACATGAAGGGCGATCTCAGGAAGTACTGGGAGGTGCGTGAGGAGTTATCCCTCAGCGACGACACCAGGTTCCTCCTCAGAGGAGACAAGGTCATTCCCCTGAAGGACGTGCTGGACCGCCTCCTCACCATACTGCACGAAGGCCATCTAGGCATCGTCAAATCCAAACTCAGAGTGAAACAGTCGTACTGGTGGCCGGCAGTTGACACCTCAGTGGAAAGATTTGTGCGCGCCTGCCAACACTGCGCAAATGCCGACAAAGCACACACAATGCTGAGACCCCCGATGGGGGAATTCAATGCACCCTCAAACCCATGGGAAGAATTGTCAGTGGACATCTTGGGCCCCATCCTGGACTCATGGGGAGTAGCCAAATACATGATAGTCCTCGTCGACAGATACTCTAAATGGCCGGACGTGGAAATCTGCGAAAAAGTTGACACCGATGCCGTCATCACCTTCTTGACAAACACATTCTTGAGGGAAGGAATTCCAAGAGTCCTCACCAGCGACAATGGCCCCCAGTTCACCTCGGAAAAGTGGATAGCATTCCTTCGGAGAAACGGCATCCGGAACAAACACACGCCAGTATATCACCCGGCAGGCAATGGCCAAGCAGAACGGTTCAACCGTGTCCTCATGGGCTCGGTCCAGGCAGCCATCAGCGCGGGCAAGAACTGGGAGACGGAAATCAGAAACACAGTGTGGGCCTATCGCATCACTCCCACCCTCACTGGGTACAGCCCGTTCCGGATCTTGCGAGGCAGGGAGCCGTTCACAAGGGACAACCTGGCGTGGATGGACTTGAAACTTCAAAGCCGCTGGTCACCTGCAGTGGTTAGACGCAACATACAGAAAGCCCAAAAGATATACAAGGACAATTATGACAGGACGCATGGAGTGCAAGCGGTCTCCTTAGCCTGAGGGGACTGGGAAAGAGTGAAACTGGGCCACTTCGGCAAGAAAGGGGACAGCAAATTCAGCCCACCCCTACAAGTCCAAGAACTGTATTCCCGCTCAGCACTACTAAGCGACGGCAAAGTATGGTCACACAGCAGGATGGCGAAGTGCAACAAGGTCCTACAGTGGCAGGTTAATGGACCCCCCTCCACGGCACGCTTTCAGGGGACGACGGTGGATCTGGACGACGACGTAACTACCAACAGCTCTGAGTCTGGAGGCCTGAAAGGGGGGACAGGGGGCAGCACCGAGTCTGCAGGAGAAAGAAACAATGCTGTTTCAGCACAGCACACACCACCCCAAGCGCCTGATCACATGGACATACCAGAGATAAGGTGAGGGGCATCCACCTCACACGACGACTGCCAGGAAAGAGAAACACACGAGGAGCAAGCCTCCTACACACACACCCGCACAGGTAGAAGAGTGGTGCGACCAAGAAGATACAATGACTTTACCACATAGAGCTCCAGGGAGCCTACACCATCTCCACCCTGAGCTGAGTACGCAGACGCCCGGGACTCCTCCGGTGACGGGGTCACCACGCAGAGACTATGTGCAGAAGTGCTCTCACGCACAACCCACCGTTGATGCAGTTTATGCAGTTTATGTAGTTGGGACTCTTGTTCTTATGCCTTTTGCATTGTTATTAAAGGGGGGAGATATATGGCGTTGCGGTCTAGTGCTCAACACCCACGTAACCTGCGCCATGCCTCATGGGATCTCCAGGAGGCGGCGCAGAAGGTAGGGGACAGTTCGATATATGCACGCCAGCTCTCCCTCTGAATAAAGGAGTTTATACCCAATCTCCTGTGGCCGTGTCATCTCTTCCCCGGGGCACTTAAATTCAACCCCACAGCTGGAAACTAAAGCATGGGCAGGAAGATAGTAGTATAACAGCGGTACTGGGAGTATATGTGTGAGATGGAGTTCACCAGTTCCCATGCTCCACCTAACCTATATAAGGCGCTAAACATTTCCTAAATAATGGTATACAAAGAGCAACAGAGCTTGAGGTCTTGCACCCGTAAAATTAATTATTATGTAACTGGATATGCCTTAAAAGAGAAAAAAATGAGCCGTCGCTGAAACCTAATTCCATGCGCCATGGTAAAGTGGTTCAATGCGGCTTCCATTTTACAAGCGCACATCTGTTGTTTATGCAGAAGATAGTCATCAAGACGAATCACCTCCAGGGCAATGTACAGCTTGTCTTCCTTATCACTGAGTCTCTGCATATGCTTAAGTAAATCTTTCATGACTCAGATAATAGCACTTATAGCTCTTAATAAGGGTTGGAAGCAGATGAGAAGAAGCGGCACCTGCACAGCATCCATGGTTCACGGTAAAAGAAATCAAAATAGTAACGCTCAGACCGTCAAGCTCAGGCAGGGGCTCTTCAGAAAAGACCCTGAACACTCCCTGATACTGAGGCAATGTCCCAGCGCCTTCCTTCTGAAACTGACACACAAAATGAGTGGACTGCTTTCCTATCCAGCAGCAATCAGGGCATGCTTGCTTATTCATTTTCAAATATCAAGCTTTGGGCACAAGCAGGTTACACACATGCATACACATGCTCTTTCTCTGTCATTATCTCTCACAGATATGCAAGCACACAAACTCTCTCACACACTCTTGCAAACATGCATGCTCTCTCACAAACACACAAACACATGCGCTCTCTCTCACACACACAAACGCATACACATGTACTCTCTCTTACACATTCGTTGGTGATTGAATAGAGTTTAAATTAAAAGGGATTCTTTGTTTCTACAGCAGGCGGTTGGCACGGAAATAGTGGTGTGATGCAAGGGCAGAGGCATGAGTCACGAAAAAGAAAAACATGTGCAATGGGTAGGTGCATACACTTCAGCCATTGGTATGACGTTACCCAATATTCACATTTGCACATGTATGAGGCCTACACTTATATTGCATGCCACACATGGATTGTGCAAATACATCTTCCGGTGTTGCTCCTGAAACTTTGATCAACATACAACTATATTGCCATGTGTGACACTTTCTCATTTACACAGGAGTTGTTCTCACACCATTTAAGTTGTGGCACTTTAACTGATACCGAGATACACAGATGATGTGGGCCTGTCCATTCACACAGTGTGGAATGACACTTTACTACACACAGATGTTCTGTAGTGACCACCATTGCTGGATTAGTGAGGAAATTACAGAATGGAAAATCATTGTCTACACATTGCAGTATGTTGTTCCGACTATGTGCACATGACACTAGGGCCAAAGTGACACACTGCAGTGGAGCAAGTCTCCAAGGTGCACTGCACTGCATCACTGGGTAGTAGCGCGCAGCACTTATGCCATAGGTCACCTTCCTGTCCTTTCACCCTGAACTTGCACACAATGAGGTGCCTAGCACAGACACAGGCACTGTTGCATCATGGTGCAAGTGTGCCTGCGTGCATGCAGCATTGGTTTAGTGCAGGAAGAACACCTTCCTGCACATCAACAATCTTAGAGGCATATTCCTCTATCTATTTGTGCCAAAGAATGCAGCACACATAGGAAGTGGGAGTGACTTGGATGACTTAAGTTATTTGTCCTTGTTACACATCAGCTGGGGAGGCATATTAAATTTGACGCATTCCCAGATTTACCTAGTTTGGTATACAGGACATGCGTCATTAACCATGGTAGTTGCATGGATACACCCACACAACGCGCAGGGAACACCTCCCTTGCACACAGTAATGCAACACATAATTTTGCACTGCATTGTATTACTCCCGATTTTTGACCCCATTCATAGCCAGGCAAAGTAGCTTTGCGTGTTTCCAAATATCTGACTCAGGGGTTTGCATCACACATGTACCAGGATGCATGGTGCAAGTATGAGACACACCTCTCATACGTATAGCCCTAGCTCCATCGACAGGCACATAGACGGCTATTATGTCATACACTGAAAACATGTATTTAATATGTTGTATACTTTAAATTTCCTTACCAATAAGTAGGTCATTCCCATATCTCCCATTCTGGAAGCGCTCATTGATGATACTGTGGCATCATGCGCACTTCCGGAGTATTTGAAATATCCCCAGATGTTCCAAGATGGCCTGGATATTGATGGAGTATGTGTGCTTCCGGTTCCTGTACAGGTGGGATGTTTTGGCAGGGGGGACCAATTACACATGTGTGCAATCAATGATACGTTAGACATGGGGAAATCCTGTAATGGCACAGAAGCCCTGCTTGGTGTCCATGTGTTGTTGTTGGGTGTTGGGGAAGAGGAGGCACTGGGGTGGGAGCCTGCTGATGGCATCCAGGACTGAAGGTAGGAAGGCAGAAAATGATGGCTGTGATATTCCTACCACTCTGGCTGTTGTGATCTGGAAGGAATCTGATGCCAGCATGTGGAGCACTGCCATCAGTTTGATCAGTGTAGGGATGTTTTTAGGTCTGGCAGTTGGTGACGGTAGACTTGGCCCAATCTTGTGGAGCAATTGTATGATATACTTCCTCCTGAGTCTGTAAAATTTGATAAC
Organism: Calotriton arnoldi; assembly: GCA_963921515.1. NCBI lineage: Eukaryota > Metazoa > Chordata > Amphibia > Caudata > Salamandridae > Calotriton > Calotriton arnoldi. The sequence goes on from CAWUFW010002137.1 coordinate 488,263, forward strand.
GTCATCCTCCCTGAGGTCAATGAGGGATATGTGCTGCCGGAACACATACTCCCTTCTCCTTCGCTGCCTACATGGTGGTGGTCCCCTGGTGAAGCCCAGCTGCAAAATGACCACCTCCATGGTATAGTTGAGCGTGCCAAATTGTGTTGTGGGGTTTGTCTTCTTATACCACAGCCATTGCGTCATTTCCTATGCCTGGGTTGGCAATGCACAAGAATTTTGATGTATTTCAGCCTTTGCGTGCCGCTTGCCAATGATGCGTCAAACATTGACATTCCCATAAATATGACTGCGTAGGATTTACGTTAGTATTTGCATCAGAACACACACCTTGCATAGTTTAATTTGTGTTTGGCGCAGCTGGTATTGGCACAGATTTTTCCAACTCAAAAGTCCAAAAACTGATGCATTTGCACAAATGCATCATCTGGTAAATATGGGGTACGGCTCCTGCCGCCATTGCATCAAAAATAGTAGCACCATGCCCATGCAAGCCTCTCATAAATATGCCTCTAAAAGAATTGGTGCTCCATCACCCTCATAGAAATGATATTTTGCAACCTGGAGGAGTAGCAGCAGGCCTGTTGACCTTTTTCATGCTTTGGCATTGTTACTGAGAAACAATATACAATAAACGAATCAAAGTGCGAAAAATTAAGAAACATAAAACATAAACATAAAAATGTATAGAAAAAGTCAGCAATAGGCCATTGAACCCAAAAAATAGACAGGACAGGTGCACAAAAAACACAGGAGCAGTAGGAACAAATATTTGAACTTTATTAGACATTCATACTTTGCCTGTGCAAGGTTCTTAGATCTCTGGCAGGACAAAGAGAGAAAAAAATAATTCCTCTAGTTTTATTGGTTGACCATTTGTGTCTGGGACCAAGGTGGAACTCTTCTAGATGAGAACATTCTCTCGCCCTTAAGAATATCTGAGTGTAGCCTAACAAACTCTAGAACTTAACATCTTGAAAAATAAATTACAGATTCATCTGACGAGGAATCTAGATTGAATAATTCCCAATATGTCTTCATATTGGCACACATCATCTGGAGGTGTAACTGCCACACTATAATCAATACATTGATTGATTGCACCGGTTCCCCATAACTCTTTAGATCTTTCCATTTCAATGTTTCCTAAGTGGCCTCCAAACCACTCACTACTAAACTACAGAATTCATTATTGTCCCTAGAAAGATGACTTCATAAAGTGCCTTTCAATTCAGAATAATTGTGGCACCCTGTCTGTATTTCAGAAACTTCTTATTGGATTAGCCAATTAAGTGAGTTATATTACTTTTCTTAGGCAGTGACAAGGTCTTCTATGCTGAATTAACCTTGAAAATCACAAGGTCATTTTCCTTATCTGGTGAACCTCCGCATCAAACCAAAGAGGTGATTTCCTTCAAATGTGCTTCCCAAGTGCACAGAACACGCTACTTTCAAATAATGCCTAAGAGATGACCTCTTTCATAAACTGAGACAAACTTCAAGCAACACCACTTCTCTGACCATCCTCTGCCATGTGAAACCTGTGAAATTCCAGTACAATGTTGCTCCATTAATTACTATTACAGCCCATGCTTATGGTTTCAGATCCTTATCTTCTGCTGTGATTGTGGTGGAATTAACCTCAAGAACTTAGGGGGACATTATACTGTGGTGAGGTATACTCTATTCTGCCAGGGCTGTGAAGGGATATACTCTACTGTCCGGTCAGACTACAGCCTGACATATTTGGTGAACTTTACCTACTTGGTAGAGATCTCTATGCCTATGTCAGAGTAACATCACCACAGTGACTCCTCAGAAGGTGTGCTGAATGACCAGTATGTTTTATGCTGCTGATCAGCAAACATTTAGTTTTACAAAAAAAAGCTTCCAAAAAATAAACTAATGACCCTGACACCCTGGGAGTTTTTTCCCTGGATGAGGGAGTCATTTTCTTTTCTTTTGGGACCACCAGGCTTTTTCTGGCAATACTGAACAGAAAAAGTACATCAGAACAACCATCCTAAATATGGTAGGTGGTTTGAGTTCATTGGGCTATAGGTGTAAGGTTTCCCACTGACATGGACACTGCACTTGGAAACATGATAGTCAGCTACATTTGTATTGTCAAACTCTAAATGATGTCTGCAAACCTCTAAATGATACCCTTTTTGCTTAATAGTATTTTCCCAAATTCATCATGGCCTTAATACTGAGCCTGTCAATCCTATTCCAGGAACACTTCCCACACCAGTTAGCACTCTAAAGAGAACTTTTTAGTTGGTGTTGATACTGTTATGACAAAAGTTATTGGTCTTTTTTCCAGCCTATTCTCGCTGATTGAAACTGTTGCAACATTCACTCATTCATTATTTTAGTATCGTTTTGCAATATTCTTTTTGTGTATTTCACCCTAGACGTCTGCTTCTCCAGGTGCTGTAGATGACTTTCACAGAATATTTCCCAAATGTAAGCAGAAACAAAACTTATCAAGGAGCCTGATTCACAAAAGGCATTTTGTATTCCAGTAGTACAATTTCAAGTACTACAAAATATAAATCAAAAATCTATGACTGGATATCGCCACTTCACCTCTGCTATCTTTTCTAATGCAGAGATTTTCACCTCTGTGGTGAGGATCTCCACACATAGTGCTGAAAACATGGGAACAAATTACTACTAAATAGAAGGGCTTTAGGAAAGGGGTTTAGGGAGGGACATGCTACTAAAAAACACAGACCCTTGCAATAGTGAAATAACTGAAATTCACAAAACACACTTATAGTTGCACTATCCGAACAGTCCACAAGTGCAAAATAGGCTTACTCCAGATAAGTAAAGAATAAATAAAGCACCGCATATGGCCAACTGCTGTTACTGCAAAACACTCCCATATAAAACAAGCGGTCAGGTTTTATATATCCATACACTCATTCTTATATGTGTGTGCGGGGTTGTGTATATATAAAAGAACATTATAGTTAGGTATCCTAAGATGGCTTTTCCTTCATGTTGTGGCAATCATATCATGTGCTTGAGCTTGCAGATCCACAGAACCATCATGATGGGTCTGTGGCATGAACATAAATTTTGTGCCTTCATTTCTCTGAAACTACTGACTGGATTTACACCAAACTACACAAAGCAGGCTTTCTGGGTCAAAATCTAGCTTTCTGACAAATTTGGTGTTATTACGTTCAGCTGTTTTTGTGGAATTGCAGTTATGTTATGCGAATTTGTAGAGCATGGCTAATCACCCATGAGGGTATCCAGGTGCTGAGAAGGGCATGCCTGAGGGGGGAGGAGGAAAAGATGCCTATTTCATCTGGAAGCCTCATGTCTTGAGGTTCCTGTGGAAGTCCATGAGGGAGGGGAAGTTTCTAAGGTGATTTGGTAGGTTGTTCTAGGTCTTGGCTGCGGAGTATGAGAAGGAGTGTCCTCCGATTCTGGTCTTCTTGATGCGAGGGAGTTGTGCTCTTGCCTGGGACGCAGCTCAAAGGTGTCCGATGGGTTGATAGAAGTTGAGGCGGTGGTTGAGGTAAGCAGGATCGATGTTGTGGAGAGCTTTGTAGGCATGGGTGAGTAGCTTGAACTTGCACCTTTCCTGGGCTGGGATCCAGTGGAGATTGTTGCAGTGTGGAGAGATGTGGTTATCTTGTGGGATGTTCAGGATGAATCTGGAGGTAGTGTTTTGGGTGGTTTGGAGTCGGCATAGGACATGGGCTCAGATTCCAATGCAGTGGATTTTTCCGTAATCAAGTTTATTCGTGATAAGAGCCTGGGTTAACGTTCGTCTGGTGTTCAGTGGGATCCACTCACAGGATGTAGAAGCATGATGAGGAGACATAATTTATCTGTCTGCTCATGGAGAGGATGGTGTCCAGGATGATCCCGAGGTTCTTGGCATAGTCCGCAGGGGTGGGAGAGGGCCAAGTTCGGAGGGCCACCAAGAGGCATCCCAGGAGGAGTGGTTGTTGCCAAAGATTAGGACTTTGTTTATGTCTGTGTTGAGCTGGAGGCAGTAGTTTTTCATCCAAACAGCGACTTTGCTCATGCAGTTGGCAAAATTCACTTTCGCGGTGCTGGTTGATGCAGTAAGGGAAAAGATGAGCTATGTGTCATCAATGTTGGTTACTATGTTGATGCTGATGGCTCTGACGTAGCTGCAAGGGGTGTCATATAGACATTAAAGAGTGTTGGCTGAGCGACGATTATTGAGGGACTTCACAGATGAATTTCTCTGGTTCAGAGATTTTGGGGGAATATCTACCTCACTAAGTTCTGGCCGTGAGGAAGGAGGAAATCCACTTAAAGGTTGGTCCGCAGATACCCAAGCGCTGAAGGTTTCTGATCAGTGAGTTGTAGGAGACCGTATCGAAAGAAGCTGAGCGGTTGAGTGCGGCTGTTTGTACTCAGTCGAGGATGCTTCTGATGTCACTGGTGGCCGCAATGAGGGCTCTCTGCTGTGGGTGTTGCAAAAGCCTGATTGAGAACTGTCTAGGAGTTGATGGAGTTCTAGGTGGTCTGAGAGTTAGGTATTGATGGTTTTCTCCATGAATAGAGCTAGAAAAGGCAGGAGCAAGATGGGTCTGTAGCTTCTGAGGGTGCTGGCACCGCTTTTGGTTTGTTCAATAGGGCGTTGACTTCTGCAATTTAGCAGCATGACGGGAAGGTGGCAGTGGGTATGGAGGTGTTGATGATAGCGGTGAGCTTGGGGAGATGATGGTTCTTCCAAGGTTGTATATGAAGTGGAGGCATGGGTCTGAGGGGGCTCCTGACTGGAAATTATTCATCAGGGCAGTGGTTTCTTTTTTCATGAGGCGCATCCAGTTGCTTAGCTGCTGTTTGACAATGAAGGATGTGATTGGCTGGTTGGGGGAGTTTGTATCATTATGCTGTGGGTCCAATGTGTAGTAGATCTTGGAAATCTTTTGTTCAAATAAGTTTGAGACGTCGTTGCAGAGTGCTTGGGATGTGAGGATGTTGTTGGCAGCTGCAGGATTGGAAAACTCCTTGACAATGCTGAAGAGTTCTTTGCTGTTGGAGCTGGCTTTGAGTCTGAGAGTTAGGGCCTTTTTCTTTGAGTCTCGCAGTTGTTGGTGGTAGAGGTTGAGGGCACCTTTATAAGTGGATTTTGTGATGGTGTTTTTTTTCTCCCCATTTTCTCTCAAGTTGTTTGTAGTGGCGCTTACACCCCATGAGTCGTTCATGTACCAGCTGGGTCATTTGTTGTTTTTGTAGGTCTTGTTTTTGGTGGGAGCGGTGCAGTTGGGGCAGAGAGTGAGCCATTTTTGAACAGTTTGGTATTGCCATCGAAGTTCCCGGTGTGGTTGGGTGGGTGTTCCTGTTGGGTATTTTTTCCAGTTTTCTCCTGATATTTTCCCCAGTGTCTTAATGGTGCTTTGGGTTTTTCTGATGGCGTGGTTTTGTGGCGGGTAACTTGAAATGTATGATGTAGTGGACAGATCTAACCCTGGGCGTTAAAATCGGCTCTGCTCGCGGAGTTTGTGTATTTTTGGCAACTCCGCGTAGTACGCAGAGTTTTCGGTAACTCCGCGCTCCGCAGCGAAGCAGAGGTTTTTTCTTCTTCACGCTTTGAAAATGCGTTTTCGCACGCACGGTAGCGACTTACCGGGATCCCTGCATTCGCCGACGAGATTTCCTATCTGTTCACGTGCGCCACAAGATTTGGTAGCCGGCACACTCTCGAGTGACCCGCGAAGTGTGCGATCACAAAAAAGTCATTCGGACGCGCCATCGGACATCCGGCGGAAGTTCGTGAAGATCGCGATGCCGAACACGCAGAATTTGCAATCTGGAGAAGAATATCTTGCGAGCAGTATAAAACCTTCTAAAAAATGATGATTTGGATGAAAAAACTCCTCAGATTGACATTTGGCTGTACTTTTTTGTGCAAGGAGTCCTTTTTCTTTTTTACTTTTTTTTTTTAAGAGGAAGGAAGTGCCCCAGAGTCTCCAACTTCCTGTTCCTGTCCAGCAGGCTCCACCCAGTGCTTTGTCCATGTCCTGTTCACTTTTCATTTGGATTTGGAGCTGGAAGGATCACTCTTTGTGCCTGCTGCATCATATATCATTGGATTTGAGGACTTTTGGATTTTAGATTTTACAACTAAGTTGAAGAATTGGTGTTGTTTGTTTGATTGGGGCATTGCACCTACTTTTTTTGTACTTTTCATCGTTTTTTTAAACTTTATTGTTGTGGGTGGCCTGTAGTTTCAGTTGGGGCCTAGTTGTTTTTCTTTGTATGTAATTTTTCTACTAGTTTTGTTTTATAAAGGAAACATGTTGCAAAGTTCACTACATTTTCTCCAACGTTTGCAATCAATTTGCAATATTAATTTAATTCACTAGCCCAGTAGTCTGGCCCAATAGGCCTTTCAGCCAGTAGGCCCAGAGCTACTCATGGGTGCATGAAACAACTGTTTCTGTGGTGTCTGTTGAATTTAAACATCATTTAGGGCATGGATGGCATTTGATTGAATTGCAAAATGTGTTTTTTTTGGAGTATTTAACTTTTTTGGTGTGTGTTAAATAAATGCCTTTGTTGGATGTGTGTGTGTGGTGTGGTTGTTGTGTAACTTGCAAACCTTTTTTAGCCCTGTGGATTTTCGTTTTTGCAATTTTGCATTAAAGCTGTGTTGTTTAGCATGCCTCCTTTGTCTGGCCATATAGGCCTGCTTGAGTTCATTGTTTTCCAGGCCTCCTGCTTGTTGTGACTGTAAGTGACCATGTGGCTGGTGGCCATTTTGTGGTGGTAGTTTAGTAGTGTGCTGCTTTTGCCATATAGGCCTGCATGTCTTTCCTTTGTTCCTCTTGGCTTATGCTTCTTGTTGCTGTGGCCTGGCCATGTGGCTGGCGGCCATTTTGTGAAGCTAGGCAGTGTGCTTTTGCGATAGGCCTGCATTGTCTGTCTTCCCTTTCTTGTTGTTGTGGTGTCCTGGCCATGTGGCTGGCGGCCATTTTGTGAAGCCAGGCAGTGTGCTTTTGCCATATAGGCCTGCATTGTCTGTCTTCCCTTTCTTGCTGTTGTGGTGGCCTGGCCATGTGGCTGGCGGCCATTTTGTGAAGCCAGGCAGTGTGCTTTTGCCATATAGGCCTGCATTGTCTGTCTTCCCTTTCTTGTTGTTGTGGGTGGCCTGGCCATGTGGCTGGTGGCCATTTTGTGGAGCCAGCCAGTGTGCTTTTGCCATAGGCCTGCAAGCTTGTGGCCTAGTCTGCCAATAGGCCTTTCATCCAGTAAGCCCAGAGCTACTCATGGGTGCATGAAACAACTGTTTCTGTGGTGTCTGTTGAATTTAAACATCATTTAGGGCATGGATGGCATTGGATTGAATTGCAAAATGTGTTTTTTTGGGGTATTTCACTTTTTTTGATGTGTGTGTGTTAAATAAATGCCTTTGTTGGATGTGTGTGTGGTGTGGTTGTACTTGTGTTGTGTAATTTTCCAACCTTTTTTAGCCCTGTGGATTTTTGTTTTTGCATGTTTGCATTAAAGCTGTGTTGTTTAGCATGCCTCCTTTGTCTGGCCATATAGGCCTGCTTGAGTTCATTGTTTTCCAGGCCTCCTGCTTGTTGTGACTGTGAGTGACCATGTGGCTGGTGGCCATTTTGTGGTGGTAGTTTAGTAGTGTGCTGCTTTTGCCATATAGGCCTGCATGTCTTTCCTTTGTTCCTCTTGGCTTATGCTTCTTGTTGTTGTGGCCTGGCCATGTGGCTGGTGGACATTTTGTGAAGCCAGGCAGTGTGCTTTTGCCATAGGCCTGCATTGTCTGTCTTCCCTTTCTTGTTGTTGTGGGTGGCCTGGCCATGTGGCTGGCAGCCATTTTGTGGAGCCAGCCAGTGTGCTTTTGCCATAGGCCTGCAAGCTTGTGGCCTAGTCTGCCAATAGGCCTTTCAGCCAATAGGCCCAGAGCTACTCATGGGTGCATGAAACAACTGTTTCTGTGGTGTCTGTTGCATTTAAACATCATTTAGGGCATAGATGGCATTAGATTGAATTGCAAAAAAGTGTTTTTTATGGGGTATTTCACTTTTTTTGATGTGTGTTAAATAAATGCCTTTGTTGGATGTGTGTGTGTGGTGTGGTTGTACTTGTGGTGTGTAACTTTCCAACCTTTTTTAGCCCTGTGGATTTATGTTTTTGCATTTTTGCATTAAACCTGTGTTGTTTAGCATGCCTCCTTTGTCTGGCCATATAGGCCTGCTTGAGTTCATTGTTTTCCAGGCCTCCTGCTTGTTGTGACTGTGAGTGACCATGTGGCTGGTGGCCATTTTGTGGTGGTAGTTTAGTAGTGTGCTGCTTTTGCCATATAGGCCTGCATGTCTTTCCTATGTTCCTCCTGGCTTCCTGCTTCCATCCCCTTTGCCAGCTGCAGCTCCCTGAATGACGTGATGCACAAATTAATGCCAAACAGGTTCCACTTCCAATACATTTGTATTTTTGTTTTTGTTCTTCTTCTTTCCTATCCTTCCTGAGTGTACACAGTATACCATGAAAGCCCTTGTTGTCAAAGTCTCACAAATGGCTACACTGTTGTTATGTTTTTTAATAACTGAGTTAATAAAATTTAATGATATAACATTTACAAGTGTGACCACCACACACTAAGTTACATATTATATTTGTTTGTTTGTACTAGTAGTAATTGAACCACAACAACAAATGCCACATTTCACTGATGTTCTTCTGGCTTCTTTGCTTTTAGGTGCACAAAAGACTGAGGAGAAGGTGTCATCATCACCCGTTGTACTGCCAGACAGAAGTCCTGCTGCACACGACGTCACATGACGTGTGACCACAGACATCTCTGCAACTTCTGCAACTGCGTCCTGCTGACATCTGAAGAAGATGGCCCCAAAGAAAGGTACCAGGTCCTCCAGTACCAAGAAAGTTGCCAGTGAGAAGGAACAGAAGAAGGAAGAAGTGGCACTTACCAAGACTGGTGTGCCGCCCAGGATGTTTTTTGGGAAACAAAAAATTAAGCCTGCAGCAGCGGTGTCCGGGGAGCAAGCTGGGAGCAGCACCTCTGCATCACTGGGCTCACCCCACCAGCCTAGGCCCAAGCCCATGAGTGTCGCAGAGGTAGACAGTCTAGTCGCGAAAACGCCAACGAGCAGTGATGTTGAAATTGACTTATCATTATCGCAAAGTAGTACCCAATCAACGCAGGAGGAAACTCAGCAGATAAGTGGGCAACAACAGCCGCAACAACAGCCGCAACCACCGCCCACAATAGTAGTTGTTCCTCCCGAAGTAGGGGCAGTTCAGGAAATCGAGCTACCTGCAGAGGAAGAAGAGCGAGCCACTTTTTCAGAAGATCCATTGTCTTCCAGATCCCCAGCAAGGAAAAGGAGGATTAGTCCATCAACTTCTTCTTCAAGCCCCCCTTCTGATGATCTAGATGCCACTTGGAAGCCACCAGCTCAGTCTGAGAGTGAGACACGCCACGAGACAAGGCTAGGGAAAAGGAAGGTTCCAGAAAGCCTTAGAGTTATGGAGGTAGATGTAGAAGAGGAGGATGATGACGAGCCAGTCATCATGAACATCACTCCCGCCCCAGTGGAGATGGAGACTGACATTACCCCATCCCAAATTGCTATGAGGAATGTGGCACGGATACCACCAACACAGGTAACACCAACACCACCTCCAGCTTCCATATTTGCATTTGCAGAGGCCCGGCAGGGACCTACATCCAGCACAACCATCACCTCAGTAGGTAGTGGTACTGCACAGAGTCATATTCCAGGCACACCCTCACCCTCCAGTTCATCCGGCATTGCAAGTGGCACCTCCAGCAGTGTAAGAAAGTTCACCTCCCCAGTTTGAAACTTCTTTTCGGTAAGCAGTTAGGAGGAGAACGTTGCTATATGCTCAATTTGTCGACAAGGTGTTAGTCGGGGTAAGGTTGGTACAAACTATGGTACCAGAGGCCAAACAACCCATCTGAAAAAAACACCACTTGATCCAGTGGGAGGCGCACCTTAGCGGCCCAAAAACTGCACCCATTGCTGTTGGTGGGGATGAAGAAGTAGAAGAAGATACGATCGCGGTGGAAGGTGAACAAGAGGGAGACATTTTCTCTGGTACACAAAGTAGCCCTGTCCCCAGCAGTGCAGTGGAACCACTACCGCCCACATCGTCATTAGCCTCAGCAACATCTCAGTGGCACCGTACTAAGAGTCAGGCTGAGACACCAAGGCAACAGAGTACCACAATGAAAAAAAGTGCGGCGTTGAGCCTAACAACATCTGGGTTCAAGAAGTCACCTGCATCAGCAGCACCAGAAAGGAAAAAAATCCAGCCTACCATTCTCAGCATGCTTAGGTCGGAGGGGCAGTACGAGCGCAACCACCCAACGGCACGTTTGTACAATGCGAAGCTGGCTAAAATGTTAGCGCTGGACCTTCTCCCTTTTTCTTTTGTGGAAGGGGTGGGTTTTCTGGAATTTGTGACAGCCATCTGCCCAAAATGGTAGGTTCCCAGCCGGTCCTATTTCGCCAGAGTTGCTGTTCCAGCACTACATCACGACGTGCTGGAATTGCTTGGACAAGCTTTGCAGCAGAGTGCTGTTCACAATATTCACCTGACAACAGACATGTGGACCAGTTGCCAAGCCACTGATTACATGTGCATCACTGCACACTGGATCTCTTTTGTGGGGGTTAGAGAAAAGTTATCTGCAGTAGGTGTTGTTGACACTGCTGAGATGTTTAATGCCACTTGTAAACATGCAACTGTAGCCATGTTCGCCATGGAGAAATCTCATACTGCTGCAAACATTTTGGAAGAGTTTAACAGCAAGGTCTTTGAATGGCTGCACCCAAGAGAGCTTAACATTGGTTTTGTTGCCACGGAAAATGGCAGTAATATAGTTAAGGCCGTGCGCACTGGTGGCTATTTCAGGGTCCTGTGTTTGGCGCACTGCATTAACATCATTGTTCAAGACTTTCTGAAAAAAGAAGACCGAGTCAGCAACTTACTGACCACTGCAGAAGAGTATGCACACATTTCAGCCATTCTTTTAAAGCCTGGAAGCAGCTGAGGATCATTCAACGTGAGCATAGAGTGCCAGTCAAAGCACTCATCAGGAGGTGCCAACACATTGGAACTCAACTTATTACATGCTTGATCGTCTGTTTGATCAGTACAGACCAATCAATGACTATGTCATGCAAAGACTAGGGGATGCTACTGTGAAAGGCATGACCATTGAGATGGACCAATGGGGCCTAGTTAAATGCCTGACAGAGATGCTACTTCCTTTCGAGCTCTTCACACGTGAAGTCAGCAAGGAGGACTGTACTATGGGGCAAGCTATCCCATTGTTGCACTTGCTAGAGCAACAGCTGAATGCGGTGTCTGAAACGTAGGCAGGTGTGGAGGAAAAAAAGAAGCATATGAGTTGGTGGAGAGCTTAGCCCTGCGCTTAGCTGAAAATGCAAGGGTGCAAACTAAGATTGTGTCAGACAAACATTACATTTCTGCCACAATTCTGGATCCACGGTACAAATCAGTACTGAACACTAAGACATTAATTCCTTTTTCAGAAGTGGATGTTGCCAAGTACAAAACTTGGATAGCTGAGGTAGCCAGTGACTTTGAAAAAGAACGGCTGGTAATTAGAGGCCCACTACTCCAGCCCACAGCAAGTACTGCAGGGCATCCTGGGTCAAGTTCAACTTCAGAGCCTAAGGGCAGTGTGTTTGGCTCACAGCAGTCACCAACACTATCAACAACAGCAAGAACAGGCTCATCAGCCCCAGTAAAATCGGCACAGGATTGGTATCTACAGCAAGGGCTTGTTAGGTCCAGTGCTGATGCAAAGGCAAAAGAGGCCCAGCAAAGCGGAGCACTCCTGAGCATTGAGCGGATGGTCCAGGCCTATCTGGATGACCCAACAGAGGTCTACATTGATCAAAACCCATTGGTGTATTGGTATGGGAAAAGGCGCCAATGGCCAGTCCTCAGCACGCTGGTGATAAACTATCTAGCTTGCCCTGTCGCAAGTGTCTCTTCTGAGAGTGTTTTCAGTGCTGCTGGTGCCATTGTAACAGTAAAAAGGACCAGTCTCTCGCCCAAAAACGTGGAGGTTAACCATGATCAAAATGAATCAGCACTTTATACCTACGGATTACAAAATACGTGAATCACAGCAGGAAGATGAGGACATCGACTTAGGTGACGGAAGTAATGTGTTAGATGACCTACTTCTGGTTGAACCACCAGAGTTTGAGGACGAGCTCTACTTCCCTGACAACTAGGCTTTCAACTTGTTACTTTCTTTCTTCCTTATTTACTTTTATTATTTGTGTGTGTCTCTGTCTTTCTGTTTCAAATCCATCACCACTGTCTTCTCTTTTTATTGCCATATTGGAGTTGCAGCTGTGTGCATTTATTAAAGAAGTCCACTCCTCCGAGTCCTGCTCCATTCTCCTGACTCACCCTAAATCCATTTCCCTCAAGCCAGACATTGGATGGAGAATAGTACAAGAAATGTTGCCTCGTCGAGTGTCGAGTCCCTCCAAAAGAAGTGGAACATGATGACTATAGCTATCCTCCTTTCCGAGCCGAGAGGGACTGCCCCTTAACTTAAGATGAGAAGGAAAAGGTAATGATGGCATGCATTGGACGCTGACTCTGAGTGATTGGTGTTTGTGTTGTTGTTGTGCATGAAGTCGAAGTGTACTAGTATTTAATCTACACACTAAAAGTGACTCAAGTCATTGTATCCCTTCTTGTTGTTTAATACCAAAATTGTACTTCTACTGCAGGCCGATCCATTGCATTTTTGAATATGGAATCTGGACTCACTCAGACTGAGTTGGACAACACCATGATGATGACCACATAGTATCTTCGCACTCAGTCAGTTGGATCGGAGATGATTGATGCAATAACTCAGGGCGTTTCAAATCACGAAGTGGCATGAAAGGTAAACAAGTCAACAACAACCACAGCAGACCTACATGTCTGTGTAGTGGTGGAGTCGAGTAGTCACGAGTGTAGTAATGGTATGACTGACAGCCGTGCATTGATTTAGTTACCTACTTTGGAAAATGCTATGTTGCTGTATATGTGTGCTCTGTGACTGTCTGGCTCAGTCAAAATCTAAGCTAAGTAGAGGTTGGGTGGGCGCCGTGGGCCTGCTCTGTCCTGTTGTTGTTGTAGGTTAATGCTGGAAACAGACAACAGAGTAGACATGATGATTTAGCCATGCCACCTCTGAAAGTGTTTGCACTCCTCCGTAATTCATGCTTTTTTTTTCTCCTTGATTTTTCAATATCCCTTTTGTTTTTCCATCTACACTTACAGGCCGGCCTTTACCCTGTGCTAAACAGAGAAAAACAACTCACACTCACCTACCAATCTGCATCCGCCAGGCAGGCAGTGGCACCCAAGATTGACGGACGCATCGTCCATGAAAGGGAGGACCGAGAGGAATGCCGAGATGCAACTCCCCAATTTGACCAGGATAACATACAGTAACTTTAGTATCATTCATCATCTTTTAAATAATTTGATTTATTGTTTCTCTCCAATCATTACGACTGTGTGTTGTTGTTGTTATTATGTTTGCTCTTTGCTTATAATTGATCCCTACAGCTATTTTTTAATTTTCTTTGCTAGCTTCAAAAGGAAACCCGGTACAACAGAACATAAAATGTATGTAAATTGGGTCTCTCTGAGGGCAGACAGGCAAGGCAAATTGCATAATAATAATTAATATACTGCTGCCCTGTACTGTCTACTAGTCTAGTTAGTAAGTACTACTTATCATCATTAACCATCAAGTCATCATCATGCATGCATTTCCTTTTTCTCCCTTAACAGATATATGATGGTCGTCTGCCAAGATTGTGTGTTTTCAGTTGTTGTTGTCCATGTGTAGTGTTTGTCTTTGTTAAGCCTTTCCCTCAAATACCCCTTCCCAACCATTCATCAAACCCTAACCCTCTTCCCCTGGGCTGTGTGATTTATATTGAGGTGTGACTAAATTAAATTTATGGTTTAAATCGTTTTATTGGATATTGTTGCTACCAATAACAATACACCCACCTACAACCACTGGCCGGCGGGGAACTTTGCGTGACATTCAAATATTATTGTGTCGAACACAGATTGCAACGAACGCAAAAGACAAAGGAGAGAGTCCAAGAAAAGTAGAGTAAAGCAAAGAGGAGATTGAGATCAGTTGGAGAGAGAAGGGACAGAAATCCACCCATTTATCGAGGTAAGCGCTGGTAGGGGTTTTAGGGCTGAGCTCCCTTCGGGGAAGAGGGTGGGGCCGCGGGGAGCCGCAGGACCCTGAGGTAGCGGGGGCAAGTACGCTCAACGAACTCGGAGGAAAGGTACTCCACAGTGGACCTCCAAGTCCTATCAAACTTAGGCAACGTGCGGTTGATCCCAGCAGTGATCCGTTCCATTCCGACCACCTCCCACAGCCTGTGCATCCAGTCTAGTTTGGTTGGGACGACATCCGTACCCCATTTCGCCAGGAGTACCTGCTTGGCTGCCCCCAGTGCCAACGTGATTGCCCTACCACTACAGGAACGGAGAGGATATGTGAGGGGGTTAGAAAGTCCCAACAAGATATACCTGGGGAATCTAGGGAGTTCTGTCTGGTATAGGTGGTCAACTAAGGGCAAGATGGAATCCCAGAATGACTGTGTCTTGGGGCAGTGCCAAAGAATATGAGACAAAGTGCCCACCTGACCGCAATTGCGCCAACAAAGATCGCTGCTGCGAGGCCTCCACTTAGCAGCACGTGCCTGGGTATAATACCAATAGTGCGCAATTTTTAGGAGCATCTCCTTCCCTGAAGTGCTGCACGATGATGCCCGGGCCCTGTGTATAATGTCCGCCCACTCTTTTGGTGAAAATTCCTGATCCTACTCCAATTCCCACCTACGCTGTGCTGGGGACTTAGTTGGGTTCTTAACCTTGTTGAGAAATTTATAAATGTTTGACAGGAGACGCTTGTTTGAAGTGCGGGTAATGTACCAGATCTCGAATATTGTAAAGAGCCGACCTGCATGCGGACGGAACTGGGGCTGCGTGACCCAGTGGCGCAGCGCTAAGTACTGCCAGTATGCCTCCTTGGGGATCCCGTAGTGAGCCACAAGTTGGGGGAAGTCCATAATTCCCTGTACGTCAAAAAGGTCGCCAATACGTTTACAGTTTGCTTCTTGCCATTTCAAGTAGGCGTTCCCTGTGAGAGCCGGAGGGAAGTCCGGGTTCCCAATGAAGGGGTCAGGGGTGATATAGCCGTAGATAGCCGACATTTCTCCTGCACCTTATCCCATACCTTCATGGTGGCGCGCAAGACCGGAGATAGGTACGCGCCCGGTGGGCGATATCGCCGAGGGAGCCAGGGGACCTTCCAGATGTGGACTCCCGCCACACCCCTGTCCATAAAGCACCAGTGCTTTTCGGACTCTAGTTGATACCATTCCACCATCCAGCGTGTTGCGCCGCTTCATAGTAGCGGCCCAGATGGGGGACACCAAGGCCTCCGTCCTCTTGACGCAAATATGTGAGATGTCGAGCCATGCGCGGCTTCTTCCCTCCCCAAATGAAGCTGTTAATTAGTTGTTGCATTTGGACCAGTATTGAGGGTGGCGGACATAAGGGGAGCGTCTGCATTATGTAAAGCAGACGCGATAGGATCGTCATTTTAACGGTGGCTATCTTGCCCAGCCAGGAAAGGGCATGTTTCTTCCAGTTATTGAGTTCCTTACGGGCCTTAGCCAGCGTGTCCGAGTAGTTCACCTGGACCATCTTTGCGGTAGTCGAGAAAACCCGGAGCCCCAGATACGTGATGTCACTGACAAGAGAATGGGAAGAGCTGCGACAGCTGAAGTCGGTCAGTGGCAGGGATCGTGAGGCTCAATGCCTGGGTTTTCTTCAAGTTAATTTTTAATCCCGACGCGGCACTAAAGGCGGCAACCTCCGCCAGCAGGGGGGGAAGAGATGACAACGGGTTGGATAGGGAAAGGAGTACGTCATCCGCGTATAACGAAATCTTATGTTCCCTGTCCCCCATCCAGATCCCGGTGACCGCAGGGAGTCGGCGGATTCTTTTGGCGAACGGCTCCATGTAGAGCGCGAAAAAAAAGGGGAGAGTGGACACCCCTGCCTCGTGCCGCGCCCGATCTGGAAGGACTGGGAGACCACCCCATTGACCCGAATGCGGGCTTGCGGCCTTTGGTAAACGCAATTCACCCATTGCCGGAACCGTTCACCGGGTCCGAACCGGCATAGGACCTGTTGTAAGTATGGCCAGTGGACCCGATCGAATGCCTTCTCGGCGTCCACCGATAAGAGTATCGCCGGGATCTGGGTGCGCTGCGTCTTATCTAATAAGTGGCACAGTCGCCGAGTCCCATCCCCACAGTTGCAATCTGGAATGAACCCCGACTGGTCCGGGTCCACCAGACCTTGAATATGCGGGGCGAGTCGAGCCGCCAAAATGCTGGTAAAAATCTTCAGGTCCACGTTGAGCAGCGAGATGGGGCGGTATGAGGCGCCCTCCCGAGGGTCCTTCCCCGGCTTGGGTATGACCACAACTTCTGCCATGGACATCGACGGGGTTAGTCTCCCAGTGGTGCTGAAAGTGTTGAATAGGCGCGCCAGCAGAGGAGCGAGGTCAGACGCAAAAACTTTATAAAAATCGACCGGGAAGCTGTCCTCCCCAGGAGCCTTGCCAACCGAGAGTCCATGAATAGCCCGAAAGACTTCCTCAGGGCGGATGTCCGCCTACAAATTGGTCGCGATGGAGTCCAGCAGCGGAGTCACTGGCGCTGCGTGCGCGTACTCTTCCACCGCAATGGGATCCAGGCTTTCGGCTGAGTATAACGCCTTATAGAAGGCCTCAAATTCAGACGCAATGTCCCCGTCCGCCCGCAAAGTCCCACCCCGGACATTCGTAAGTTCCGCGACCCGGCGTGTCGCCGTTTCGGCCCGAAGAGCATGAGACAAGAGTCTCCCGGCCTTGTTCCCTCCCTCGTAGTAGCGCTGTTTGGTGCGGAGCAAGGCGTATTCGGCGCGGTCGAGGTCCAGCACCCGCAGTTGCTTCCTTGCTTGCGTAAGTAGTCTCCGTGTCTGAACCGCCCCAGTACGACGGTGAACCCCCTCCAGTTCCCGGATTTGAGCCTCCAGTTCCCCCCTCTTCTCTCTACGGTCCTTGTTGTGGCTCGCCGCTATAGCGATACAACGCCCGCGGATGACTGCCTTCAGAGCATCCCATAACGTGTCCACCGCGACCGCACCCACGTCATTCAATTCCAAGTATGTGTTAATAGCGCCCCGTAGTTCGGTGACATTAGCAACGTACGTGAGTAAGGTGCGATTTAAATGCCATGAATCCCGCCTCGGGGAGCCGCCCGGGAGAGCCGGCGTTAAGACGACCGGAGAATGGTCTGAGAGAGCCGCTACCCCAATAGAGACGTCATCGGTCGACGCCGTGACCCTGGGCGAAGTCCAGAAAAGGTCGATGCGAGCATACGTTTGGTGAGCCGCTGAAAAGAAGGTGTACTCCCGTGTGGAAGTGAAACGGTGGCGCCAGGCATCTGTTAGGCCAGCTTCTTTCAACCGCTGGAGTGTCGTGTCGGAGATCGAGCCCGTGTGTCCCACCCTAAGTGTCGACCTGTCCAGGTCCGCCGCCGGGACTAAGTTGAAGTCGCCTCCGATAGGTCCTCATCAGGGGATTCCATGAGTAAGTTCAGCGTATCGCGTAAAAAAGTCTCCTGGTGCTCGTTAGGACTGTAGACTGAGGCTATCGTGTGCACCCGCTCTCCCATTAACACCCGCAAAGCAAGAAGGTGCCCAGCGACCTCCGTGTAATTCCCAACTACAGTCCCCTGGAAATGCGTGGCCAGGAGGATCGCCACCCCTGCCTTCTTCCCCTGTCCGGATGAGAAATATTGTCTATCGAACCATTTGGATCGATGTCGCTGCCAGTCCGCCCGCACGAGGTGAGTCTCCTGTAGGAGGCAGATATCGCACTTAGCATCTCTCAAAAAGGTAAGAAGCGCTCGCCGCTTTGCCGGTGAATTAAGGCCCCGCACATTGAAGCTCATGATGACAACCTTAAGACGGGTCATGGGTCAGTATGAGAAGGAACAGCAGTGCACCACACCAGCCTGGAACAAAGGAAAACCAAGGGTGATTGGGACCCCGCTCCCCCCTCCCGCACCCCACCACCAGGCCCCCAGCCAAGTACCCCCGCCTCCCCTCGCAGCGCTGCGCTGTGCCATCCAGTCTGGTGGGGTTGTCCTTCTGTGTATGTATGTGTGTAGATCCAGGGCATCTGGCAAAACATCTAGCGCACCAGAGATGGAGAGGCGCCGGGAGGACGCACATGCAGCACACCCCAATGAGCCCAACCGCCATAACCTCCCCCCCAGGTGTTCCCGTCCTCCCCAAGCACAACCACCACCCCTGGCCACCAGAGTCAAAGGTGTTCCCTACCTGACCGTGGAGGAGCTCAGGTCTCTCGAGGGTGGAGAAGGAAAGCAAGAAAAGAAAGATAGAAGAAAACAGCAGAGGAAAAACATGAAGATCACGGAAAGACATCAATGACGTCTTCCAACAGGAACAGATCGCACCATCGTGCAGGGGTCCATGTGTCTGGCAGTCGGACATCACCATCTAGAGGGTGGGGCTCCCCCACCAAAGCCGATGGCACAAGTCACTGGTCTCGGACCCTTCGTGATAGCATCAGGACTCAGGACAACAACCACCAAGAACTCTCGGCAGTCTCAGTCCCCAGGGCACTCCCGGCTCTGCAGCTGACTGAGCAGGGCACTCCTTTCCCGCTGAAGTTCCTCCTCCGAAGGCTTTGTCTGGGCGCCTCTCCTGGGGCCCCGCCTCCTGCCCGCTCTCGACAGCTTCCCAGTCGGTGGACCTCTTGCCGTTGCCTCCGAACCCTCCGGCACCGTCAGAGCGTCAGCAAGTATGGCCTTCGCATCCTGCACAGACTGCACCCCATGCGTTTCATTGTTCCAGACGAATGTCAGGCGGAATGGGTGCCCCCATCGGTATCGAATTCCCTGCTCACGAAGGAGAGAGGTGACTGGACGCAGTTCCCTGCGCCGCTGCAGGGTGAGGGGCGAAAGATCCTGGAAGACCCCCACTTGAAGGCCTTCGAATTCCACCATCGAGCGATCTCGCGTGGCAGCCATGATGATCTCCTTCTGCCAGTAGGATTGCAGGCAGGTCAGGATGTCCTGTGGCTGGCCGGGGCCTGAGGCGGGCCGCCCAGCCCAATGTGTGCAGTCTAACGTGACCTCCTTGTCTCGCAGCTCCGGAGCCATGGGCTTAAAGAGGCGAAGAACCCATTCTTCCAGTTTGCCACCATCTGCCAGGAGTGGCACGCCCTTGATTCGAATATTGGAGCGCCTCAAGCGATTTTCTAGGTCTTCCAGCTTGAGGTACAGTTCGTCGTTCCGTTCGTGGAGGTCGATAAGCTCCCGGGCCTGAAGTGTAAGCTCTTCCTCATGTCTGTCCCCGTTGCGTTCCAGAGTGTCCACTCTATCCCCAATTTCGCTGAGTTCCGTCCAGATCTGCCTGACATCGGAGGCCATTTCTCGACGTAGGCTAGCGAAATCATCTCGGAGGGAGCTGAAGAGCTGTTCCATGAATTCTTTCGTGACTGGCTCAGCAGCGTGGCCGGCCTCTGGGTCTCTCCCTGGTTCACCAGACTTTTTCCCGCCCATTTTCTGGAGCAGGTCTTTAGTGGATGGATCCTTGCTCATAGTGTCTCTCTTGGCTCGTGGGGTGGTCATAGCCACAGCCAGCAGGGCCCAGGGCTTCGCAACTCCAGGCGCAGGGGTAGGTGCTCTGCCAGCGGCGTCAGGGGGTACAAGCAAGACTCAAACCAGGCCTCCGCACACGGAGCTCTCACTCAGACGTCAGGCCGTGCTCCGCTAAGGTTCATTGAGACCCTGTGATGTGGTTGTTGAGACAAGATCAGGGCCCAGCCACAGCCGGTAAACTGCCTCTCCACACCGCCTGCGAGGCCACACCACAAGCTCCCAAGTCCACCGACTGCTACCTCCACGGAGCGAGGCATCTCTGGCTCCAGCCGTAGGGTGGGCGTACCTGCCGTCAAGTGGCTCCAGTACTCAGTCGCCAGCCCCCTGCCGATCCTCCCGGCGGGCCGGCAAATCGGAGGGGACGTATCCCAGTCGGGGCCCCCAGCAGCAGAGAGACAGACGAGGGCCTGTTCTCAAGGCCCAGATCGCCCCAGGTGCAGTCCTAAGTAGGGCCCCACTGCCCTCGAGGGAGACGTCGGAGGATGGGTCTGGGCCTTCTCCCCAAGTTTGGGCGTGTATGTTGACCGGCCCCAGAGCCATGCCACTGATGAGCTAAGCTAGGGGCCGTCACCAGTCTGTGTCGTGTAGGGCCTCCGCCTCCCGCTGATCACTTCAGTTCCCCTGAAGTCGCGGCACCGGCCCTCACCACTCTCGCGCTCCATCGCTGGGCCCTTGCTGCTTCTCGCGGATCCGGCCGTGCACTCACCCAATGCAGGTCGCACCGCATGGCGCCGTCCCTCGGTCCAGGTCCTGCTCGCCAGCCACTGACTCAATCCAGCGTAATCCAGCCCCTCAGAGCCAGTGGGGTGCCGCCGCCAATATCAGCCGAGTAGTCGCTCCAGGGGAGGGCCGCGCCAGTGGCACCCGGCCCCGATTTCAGACCGCACGTAAGATGGCCGCCGCAGGGTCTCTGGTCACAGGCCCCGGACAGGCCCTCTCGCAGTTCGCCAGAGGCAGCGGGCCCCTCGGAGTCACTGCCCGCGCCGCTTCCCTCCCCGTTGCAAGTTGGGCACCTCCAGCTCCCGGTGCGGCCGGATCCGCAGCTACAGGGGTCGGCTCTGCCAGCGTCGGGTCTCCCGGGGCGATCCCCCGCTGTCACAGTTCAGGCTGCCGGTCTCTGCATCCAGGACGCCACAGCCGGTTACCACCGAAGGCGGGGCTCGCTCACCAGCCTGCCGAGCTCTCTGTCCGCAGCACAGCACGGGGTCGTTTTTAGCCCCCTCCCGGGTCTCGATACCGCCAAAGGATGCTTTAAATCGGCCTCGGCGAGCGGAGCCCCAAGGAAACGGTGCTACTCCGCCGCCATCTTGGCCACGCCCCCCCTAAATTAAATTTACACCAATAATTGATCACACACTTGCGATGGGGATGTGGTGAAAGCAACACTAACTCAATTTCAAGGCAGGGCGAGGATCTTCTTCTGCTTGCCCACCCATGCTCAGTATATTTGCAAGTCAATTTTGTTTCCAAAGGAACATAATCCATCATAATTAATTGCCGGCATCGATTGGATTCATCATCCTCCTCCTTACAGCACTAAAGGTTACACTTGTGTCACTGTCGAGTGACTCGAGTCAACTACAGTTTGTAACTTGTACTTGTTGTACTAGGCTATCCCCGCCACCATTATGTTTTATTTTACTTTAGCATTGCTAATCAATCATCATTATTATTATGGTTTCTTGTTTGGCAGTCTTCTTGTGTACTGTACTGTACTTCGTTCTACTACTCCTTCCAGAGTCTCTCTCAGGCGACTGACTGTCTCATTTTCTTTTTTTGCAAATGCTACTGCCAGTGTCTACTGTACTACCACCACAACCATGGCATCTTGGGAAACCAAACCATCATCACCATGCAGCCATCGCTGTTCCTAAGTTTAAACATCAATCACAGGTAAGAGAAGAAGTTTGGGGGAGGCATAATTAATAATGGAAATTAATTCATTAATTCACACACCTACACCCTTGAGTCCAGTTGCAGACTGCATAGACTAGGAGGAGAGACTGACAGTACTAGTAGGACAAGTCACTCAGTATCGGCAGATTATTTAAATCAAAAACTGGCTGCGGCCCTGCAGCAGCAAAGGAAGGAAACCGTGTGATGTAAAAGAGTAACCCCCACAAAACATATACATCGTATGTAAAGTTTAAGTATAAATATAATTTAATCCCCTAACAAAATAAACTAATGTAAAAAATCCCACAACACCTGACCCACCCCTCTCTCTAACCCCAACCAATGTCCAAAAAGAGAAAGAAAGAGTCCAACCAATGTCCGTTAAATTCAAAAATAAAATTGTCCATAAGTATATAAACCCCAACTTTTCCCTAACGTACATCCAATGCCCACCCATCAAAAAAAGGAATAAAAAAGGGGCAATCCAACGGGATCTCTATCGGTGGGCTCGCAGTCGCTGGTTAATCGCCAGGACCTGCTCCTCTAGGCGCGCCATTCGGAGGAGCATGTGGCGCTTAAATGCTCGACAATTGCATCCACGGGGGCAGCAGTGTTGGATGAAGTGTGGCGGGCGGCTGCCAGACCGCGGCGCCGTACCACTCGAGGGGCCTGGATGGGGCCCGGGGCATTGGAGGAGGCTGCAGCTGCTGCCGCCTCCTCCTCCTCCTCCGCCAGAGCCACCAGCCGCCAATATTCCATGCGGATGGCCTCAAGCTTCCGGCGCTGGGCCATGGCTGCCAACTCCTTCCTGTCTGGTTTTTCTTTTGGTTGGGAAGGTGTAGCTATATCAAAAAAGAAAAAAGACTATTGTAACCAATACTGTTAGCAAAACAGTAACACAAAATTAATTCTACACATAGTGGCACAGTAGCACTAGCAAGCACATTTATGGTATCTATCCTCCCACTTCCTCGGCCTTTAACATTTGTGGGAGTTTGAGGCATTATACTAGCACTATGGACTCGAGTACACCAGTCTTCATCTTCTCTCTTCTTTAGCTAAATTAAGTAACCTTGTTGTAGCCGGCATGCCAGCTCAGTCAGCTTGCGCCCAAGACAAACATACTT
Source organism: Calotriton arnoldi (assembly GCA_963921515.1). Classification (NCBI taxonomy): domain Eukaryota; kingdom Metazoa; phylum Chordata; class Amphibia; order Caudata; family Salamandridae; genus Calotriton; species Calotriton arnoldi. The sequence continues at coordinate 511,124 of CAWUFW010002137.1, forward strand.
GTGACGCAGACTCACGTTATTTTTATTTACTACTGTCTGCAGGTGGGGAAGCTGACTACACAATCATCTTATTTTTCTATTATGGGTGGCACTGGCCATACTCTGTTACATCAAGGGCAACTGCTCAATTTCACTTTCACCCTGCCCTGACTACTACAAGGCAGATGATATCTGAGCCAAATGATCATTGCTTATATATGGGACGACATGAGGTACTTTGTTTTGATTGATTGTGTAACCATGCAGCCAATAGGCCACCCATGGCAGGCTGACACAGTCGAAAATAAATTAACATAGGTAGGGAGTGGGCCTTGGAGTCGGAGGGAGGCGCTTGATCACAACATACATACACAATATATATGCTGTGCTTGCAAACTACTGTGAGTCAAGGGAGCATTCTGAAAATACAACTTCTACTCTCCTTGGCTTTGCTACTCTTGCGCGGTTTATTTTCTTTTACATTCTCTTCAAAGACTCTTCATCCAGTGACAGTCTCCAGCTATGCTATGATGAATACCATCCAGGCATCCATCCATTCAAAGTAAACATGTCTATCATTCTTCTTAACCTCTCAACAAACCTTAGTTTTTTTCAACAACAATTTTATTTTTTATTTTTTTTAAACCACCACCCATGCGTCCTTCCTTCCTTGCTTGCCTTTGAGTTTGACCCATGAAACACCCTGGAGGATTCTTGCTATCACCCATACAGTTTCACCCACCCAGGCAGGCATCTTTTCATTCACCTTCCACCCATCCAGGCTTCAACCACCCATGTATCTGATTCCTATCAGCCACCTATGTATCCCACGCATCCTTCTCTGCCAGTCATATATATACATCTCGCCCATCCTTCCTCCTTCCATCCTTCTTTCCCTTTTCGTTCAACCCATCCATCAAGGTCATCTAACTCTTAGTCTTCTCCATAAAACTTTCCCAGCTGAGTTGAAATCAGATAGAAGAGGCCATTAGTTACGCAACTACTACTCCCGCCGCTAATGCTATTGCTCTAATGCCAAGTAAAGGGTGTCTTCTTTAACCGTTGTTCACAACAACTTAGTCTCTCTCAACATACAGTGTACACCCTTGCAGCGAGTGTGTAACTATTGTCAAAAAGGAGGGAATATAACTTACCAACGCCCGCCACTGCTGCTGGCTCACCCACCCCGTGGCATCTGCCGCATCCACTGCTCCCTCCTGGCTGGTGTCGCCTGCCTCGACCACTGGTGGTCGGTACGCCTAGAAAAAACATTACACAGTTTTTAGATGCCATATGCACCTCCCCCTATTTATTCTTTTTCACTAGCAAGATTGAAAAAAAAGTTAAAATACATATATACCACATACATCACTAGTACAAATCGGGTACTAGAGTAGAGTAGAGTAGAGTAGACACTAGTAGTAGTATGTTCTATCCTATCAAAAATAGTAAAATATCTGGTTGGGCATTTTGTTGGTGGGAATTGTCGAAAAGCCTCTCAAGATTAAGAAGACTAGAAGAGGACAACCCAAAGGACTGGAGACTCAGTGGCTAGAGCTATTGGTGAATCTGAATTTAAAACATTTTAAATAAAAATAAAGAGTGGCCAACTGGGCAAGCTTAGCTACAGACAGACTAATATGGTAGTAGTACAGAGAGTCAGCGCAGAGGCAGTTAGAGGCATGGAAAACAAGAATTTAGAAACAGATCGAAGAAGATTTGGTAAAAAATAGAATTAGGAACCGGAAATAATAGTTGGGAAAAAATAAGGTGCAGTAAAAGTTAGGGAAATATAATTATTAATATTAACAACTGGAGGACTTACTGGGGCCAGCAGCAGAGCCCTCGGTAGAGGAGCTGTCCTGGCCCTGGGATTGGGAGGCATCTTGTTGTTGTCCAGCTGCTCCTGCCGACTCTGACCCCGTCTTCTTGCCCCTGGGTGCTGATCATGTAAGATATAATAAAGAAAGAGACAAACATTGATGATTGGTGTGAAACAAATAAAATATTTTAAAAAACGCTCCCAAAAAGTTTTGGGAAACAACAATTGCAATAAAATTGACCTATCTAATCTGATCGACTAGTAGTATCGCCGGATTCCGGGACCGTCTAGTTATTACTTATGAACACTAATCCAGTGTTCCATTCCGATTCCAGAATCCTAAGCCTAAGTACCACCTGACCTAGCCCACCTATTCCAGACAGGCCAATTGTTCACTAAGTCTGCATTTCCATTTATTTTAGTCCTCAAAATGCGTAGATGGAGGACGCATGCATACATTTTGCATACACCAAATTGATGGTTGGTTGCTGCTGATGTTCTGCTAAGCCTATTACTCACTCACTAACAAACTACAAAAGGTTCTACTAAGGACTGGAGTAAGCAGCACTCAGCAGCACGTGACGTGACAGAGAATGCATCACACAGACCGCTAAAAAATTACCAACTAATACTAAGTAACTAAACTACCTATCAATCCACCACTATCTTAGTGACAGGAGGACAAAGGAAGGACTAGAGTCTCTCTAGCATTACCTAACTTAAGTTCTCTAAAGTAAACTCTCTTACATAATCAGCCCAAGCGAACGCAAAGTTGCAAACAAGTAAGATTAGTAGCGCCGCGCACCTGTGTCTAGAAGAATAACAATCACAGAAGATTTTTAAACGTAATTTACCTGCAATGTAAGCAGCAGCATTCTTGCTATTCGGAAAAAAATTATATTCGCAATAACAGTTACTCAGTCTAGAGAACACACAATACTACTAGTATTAGCTACTCACCAAGCCCCACAACCTCAACACCTAGCAGGTCCAGCAGGTCCTGCTCCCGGTCCAAGATGCCTGACCACTGGTGGGTCAGCTGGTTATGGGTGCGCCGGACCCCAGAGCAGCGAAACACTGCCCGGCGCACCCTCGCCCAGCGGCGGTGACACTCCTGGGTAGCGTACCCGGAGCCAGGCCTGGCGCCTGCTGCCAAGGTCAAGAGGAGGTGGCGCTGCACAAAACAACCAAGGGTGGCCACCTCCGCCTCGCTAAAAAGGGACCGGGCCTGCACCCCTTCCGGGCGCAGTCTGCCGCAAGGAAGGCGGTTCTTCTTGGGCGCAGGCGCCTTCCCCTTGGAGCCGGTACACTTAGCCATGGTTCTGGGGTGGGCGGGGGGCGGAAAAGAAAATATAGCAGTAAAAAATAAAGTCAGGAGAAGAAGTAGGCGAGTAAAAAAGCCAGGAAGTAATATAAAACAGTAGAAAAAAGTTTTAAAAATGCAGTAAAAGTAGAAATAAAACACAAAATATACACTTAGGGACAGAGAGGGATAGATAATAAATAAAAAAGATCAGAAAAACAGTGTAAAAAAAAAAAAAGGATTGAAAAGATTAGAGAGGGATTGAAAAACAGGCCCCAGAACCATGCAAAGAATAGGAAAACAAGATGGCCGCGCCCATTGACGACCGCGTGGTGAAGTTTGCGCGATATTTCCCCCGAACACGTAATCCGCGTTGCCAAACGTCAAAAACATCTCGCGAGCATATGCGAGCACACGCGAGCATGCGGAAACAAGCAACTCCGCAAGATCGCGTATCCACGCATAGCGTTGCGGACTTTTTGTGCTACTTCGAGTAGCCTAGCGTAGCGCAGCTACGCGAACTTCGCCCAGGGTTAGTCAGATCATGCGAGCGGGGTCATGCAAGTGGTGGTGATCATGTTTTGGAGGAGAAAATAGGGTAGAGGGTGTGCCTTGCTGTGTGGGTTGGTCCTTGAATGAGCTGGGTGAGTCCGAGGTTGTTGAGGCTGTTGAGGAGGGCAGTAGAATTAGGGTCTGCTGTGTCATTCAGGTGGAAATTGAGATCCACAAGGAGGATATAGTTGGTTGATCTGATGGAGAAGGGAGCGATGAAGTCTGCTCAGTGCTTGGGGGATGGTAGGTGAAGGTATCTTTAAGGGTGGCATTGTAGTCTATTTGCATTTTGAAGTAGAGGTGTTCCATGAGGCTGATGTCCAGGTCCGTGGAGGTGGTGCAGTCAATCATATTTTTTGTAGACGATCGCCCATCCTCTGGCTGGTTTGTGGGTTTGGTATTATTTGGTAGGCGGGCAGGCTGGCTGAAGCGATGTCCAGGTTGGAGGCTGGGTTGAGCCATATTTCAGTCATGAGGAGAAGGTCAGATGTGTTGCTGTTGAAGAGGACCCTGATTTCAGTGGAGTATTTCCCAAGGAATCAGACATTAAGGAGCATTGCAGACAGTTTGTGTGAGGTGGTGGTGTGCATTGGTTGTTTGGAGGTGATGGTGTTGATATCTGAGGTGTCGCAGGTGAGTCGCAATGGGTGCAGGAGAAAGGTCCTACTGTGGTGCTGGGGAATGCATGGCAGCAGCATGTTTGGCAGTGTGTGTTGTTGGGGTCGCTGAGGATGGCAGAGGAGAAGTGGTGGCATTTGTTGACTCCAGTAGAGGCTGCGGATGTGCTTGTGGTGTTGCGTTAGATGGTTGTGGGGCCAGGGTTCCTGGCGTGGTCCAGGCGCGGATGGGCGTACACGGGCTTGCCTTTGGCAGCCGGCATTAGGTAGGTCCTGGGGTAAGCAGGGCTTCTATTGGCAGGAAGAACAGTGAGTGGAAAAACCCGCGCAGGAAAACCCAGGCAGTGGGAATGTCTCTTGGTCAAAAGGCAGCAGCTGGAACAAGCAGGAACTGGAGACCACTGGCAAATGGCAAGCTGGGTGCCCAAGTGCCTACTAATGCAGTCGTGATGCAGACTGCATTAAGTAGGTCCTGGGCTGGGTGGGGCTTCTGTTGGTCCACCTGTTGGATCAGTTATCCGATGGAAAATCGCATGGGTAAAGCTCGTTTTGGGACCCCACTATTTTTCAGCCCCTGCTTTCAAGGAAGGAGCTGACATGGATGAGACTTTTTTTGGGAAAGTTTTGTGAAAATTCCAAAGTTATTAGTAAACCCAAAAACTATTTCCTATGGAAACAGGGTCCTTACTACAAAAAACCATTGTCGACCATCGCTTATGTATGTGTATGCATACATATATTAGTCCTTAATCTCTGCTTTAGCTCTCCTGCCCTACGGGGGTGTCACGTTATACCGGGCGCCGTACCCAGCCTCCAAAATTGCTCCAGAAACACAACCTATCCAATGTCATATAAAGGCACACTCAGCGTAGGGAAATCAACCGTTTTTATTGTAAGTGTATGCCCAGCTCAGCAAAATGTTTCTGCCCTTCGGCCTTGCTCACTGGCTTCAATGCAAATCACCATAATATAAGTGCACATAACGGAAAGAGAAAGAGGACTGGAATTCTGTTTAAACACTTGCACCATATTGAACTGGTAGCACAAGTTGATCACCTAGTGCAAGTTGTCCTGAATCTGAAAAAGTTAAACCATATGGTACCATTTGACTTCATATTGTCAAAGCAAGTAAGTAAGTTTATTCATGCATAGTTAAATAAAACCATTACATATACATAAAAGTATACCAAAGATTTACCATGAAAATACAATATAACCACTGAAGCACATGGTTTAAAAAAACACAGCAAGTCAGTACACAATGTCAAATTTTACTTTGAACAGTAAATCTTCACAAAATAATGCTTTAATACTATCAATTAAAATGCTACACTCAGTGTGAAAAACAAGACCAAGGCCAACTTCATGGGAAATCCTTTTTCTAGAAGCAATATAGTGCATAAATGCAGTGCAAATATTTTTCCATAAAGCGCATCTGTTTTACTATGTAAGATACTAATTAAAACCATTCCATGTACATACAAGCATAGCAAACTATTACCAAGATAATATAATATAGCCACTCAAACATTATGGTTAAAAAATACAGTAAGTCAGTGCATGATATCATCTTTAACTTTTGACAGTTACAACTTCACAAAATAATAATTTGATACTATTAGCTGAAATGCTACACCCAATGAGATTAAAAAAAAGAACTGGCCTACTTCATGGGAAACCCTTTTTTTTAGTAATAATAAGGTGCATATGTGCTGTGCAAGACTTTTGCCGTAGAGTGCATCTGTTTCATTATAAATGTACTAAATAAAATGCTGTTTTCCTAGACTAGAAGGTCTCCGGAAGTTGAGGGCGAGCAATTCCAATGAATACTACATTATAAAATTATAAAATACGGACCAGACCATCAATGATCTGATATCAAAGCGAGGAACAGATTTAAAGTCAGATACTGTTTTTTACCAACTCCTTAGCAGCTAGGTTCAGAAATCTTACTGCTTTACATGCCAGTTGCACCAAAGCTCCCCCTAGTAATATAATAACAGCTGGTCAACATGACCTGATTTGCAGAGTTCTTAGAGTAGGTGGTAGGAGTCTTTGTCTCTGTGTTAGCAATGTCGGACAAAAACACAGCAAAGGAAGCAAAGACTTATTTATCTGGCCACACTCTGGCCACAATGGTCACTCTGAAGTTGACCATTGCTGTTTCCAGGGGGGCATAAAATCCTTCGATGCGAACATGCTAAGTCATAATAGCAGGAGCTCTTGTTTCTTGGGCCATGAGACATGCGCATATAAATACAGCTGGGAACCCCAAGCTACATACGATGGCAAAATCGCCCATACATGCCCTTTACTTGCTATAGTAGCCTTGTCCATGACAAAGGATGATAGTTGAGCATCTTTATTTGCAATACGTTTTTAAAAGTGGCGTAATCCATGGAGGTTTGCCAAGCGTCTTCTAGTTGCAGTTTAGCGATTGGGTGCTCTAATGCTAAGAACACAAAGGGGCATATTAGCAAGACTGGCGATAAAATTATCGCCGTTTTAGCGGCAGGAAACTGCCGCTAAAACGGCGGTAATGGGCTTGCTAATATGCCCCAGAGTTCTTTGTGTGAGCCTGCCTTTTTATTTCCACCCAACAGTGGTGTGCAAGCTAGTTTGCTTCGGCTGCCCTCGTCCTCCTGCAGAATTTTACCAGGGCACCCTCCCTGCAAGGACCCTGGTGGACTAATCCAAATTCAAGTCTGATTTAGGCTTGCGACACACACTGTGGGATTGGAAAGAGTCTTTTAAAAAAGCTTGATTGTAGATTGTTTAAGGTTTCTGTGTTTTTTCCTTCGAGCAATTCTGAGCCGTAGGATATTGAAGGCATAAATTTGGCTCCCACTATCTGAAGAAGATGGCTCGTCGAGGTGTTCAATGTCTTACGTTTCAAGGTTTTAAAAGCAAACAGTAGATTATTTGCAATAGGTCATCCAGATTGTAAATGCACTTCATAGGTTAGATGCGAGTCTGGATGGACACCGAGGTACTTATAGGTGTTGACCTGTTCTAATACATTGCCATCAGCCCGCCAAGTGAATTTAGGCTGCCTGTTGCTACCTTAACATTTGAAGCACAGAACCTTTGTTTTACTGTAATTCAGACTCAATCGTAAATGGTTGGTGTACCCCAGTAACCGATTTATCGACCGCTGCAGCCCAATTGGTGTCTTGCTGAGGTGAACGACATTGTCTGCATATTGTAGGCTTCTTATTTGAGCCATGCCCAACCTGGGAGGATCCCCCTGCACTAGGGCCAGGTGGCTGTCGAGATCGGCTATGTATATATTAAATAAACAGGGTGCAAGAATGTACCCTTGTTTTAAGCCCATGTTTGTGTAGATTTTATTTGTAACTCTTCGACCGTCCCCTATCTTGATTTGTACCCATGTGTTGGAATATAGGTTGAATATTGCCTCCAACAGTTTTGGTGTTACGCCCAACTTTTCCATTTTTTTCAAGGTTGATGAAACAGGAGTACAGTTAACGTGATTTGGAGATCGCTTGCTCAGCCAGGAGGGTTACCGCCAACAGGTTTGTTAAAGTACTCATTCCTGCCCTGAAGCCAGTCTGAGTTTTTGGAATTATGTTTGAACTCTAGGCCCAATCCTCCAAATCAATGAGCAAATTTGAAGAATAAAACTTGCCTTCTATGTCTGTTAAGGCGATTAATGTGTAGTTTGAAGGATTTGAGCATTTACCTGATTTATAAATAGTCTGAAAGATACTGCCACGCCATGACTCCGGAATAATTTTTGTTACCACGATGTAATTAAAAAGATGAGTTACATGTGAGGACCAGAGGCTGATATCCTTTTTAAATAAAGCGTTTTGAAGGCTGTTGGGCCCTGGGGCCCCCTCTATCTGGAGCCTTTTTAATGTTTTGGCTACCTGTTTGTTGCTGATCAGCAGGAAATCCGTCTCTGACAGGAGCAGAGTTTGTTTCTTCTCTTTGCTAAATGACCAATTTGTTTATTTCAGCCCAAAATGATTTGGAGTTTGTTTGCTTACTTGCATGTGATAATTTAATCCAAAGGCCGGTATTGTGATTATGTTTTGCTGCCCAAACTGTTTTTTTTATAGTTATACTTAATTTTAGTTATTTTGGACAGTTGAACCTGGGTGGGTTGGCCACCCCACAAACGGGCCCTCCTAAGTTCAATATTGAGTTGGTTCTTACTGGTAGGTAATTGCGGTGTAAACTATTCATCCCCCCCGGTGAAATATGCCTTGATGCCTTGACGGAGTTGTAGGGAAGTTTGTAATGAGAATTACAACAAACTTTTCCCATTTCTGAACAGGAGACCAAACTGAAGTATTTCTCGCCATTTTCTGTGGAAGGTGGTTAGAAATAAAGGCCATAATATTCCCTATTGACGTATCTTTGCATATAAGGCGCTTCAAATTGTAAGTCTGAGCTGATGTTGACAGACATTGTGCTTCTGGGGCAAGATAGTTCCAAATTAAATGCTTGAATAAAGTGATCACTGTCTGATCTTACTTTTATGGAGAAATATGTAAGCCTCTTGAATAGATCAGTATCAGCGAGAAAATAATCTATAGTAGAACCTGACCTATCTGTAACTCTAGTGAAGGCCACTGGAGTATCCAGCTGATTGTGCCCATCCAGGGTATAGAATCCTAGTTCTTCTCGGGCTGTTATGCAGGACTTGCCTTATACATACCTTCTTGTTTGATTTCCCACTATTTCAGGGATATGATTTGGGGGTCTACTATGAGAGCCTTGCAATAGATTCATATTAAAATTGCCGGATAATAATATGGAGGCTTGTGGATATGTAGCATTCAAGGTTTTTAGTAGGCGAATGAGGGTTTGAGTCTTATCCAATTTATTCATGTGGTCAGGGTGGATGTACAGATTTACTATTATTAGTGTGATACGTGCACCCATTGAAATCTTAACACACTGAATCCATGATTGACCGACGTCCACTTCCTCATGAACCCACATGATGGTGGTTGAAATATAGATTGCCATTCCACCTTTACTCCTACCTGACTTTACCTCCTTTGTTGCTGTATTAAAGTATTCCTTAAATCCCACAATTGGAGTCGGCGTTTGCAAACAGGTTTCTTGCAAGCGTACAATTTTATAGTCATGTAAAATTGAGATAAACGCATCCTACCCCACTTTTGCATCAAGGCCGTTAATGTTCCATGCACAAAATTCTACAACGTGATCTCAAGGGGGCTGGCCTCATGCAACTTCGAGAGGCTTGCTTTTAGTAATCCTTGGTTGCTGGAAATCCTCAGTATTGGGCTGCTGTTGGGCCATTTGAAACAGAATAATTGGATTTGTTATTTGTAGTCCTTCCTAGACTGCTATGGGTTGTCAAAGCAATCGTGTTTAATTCACAATAAAAATATGCCTTTTTTAAGCACAAATAAATCGAGACATGATTAAGCCCAAGTGGGCATGAAAGTAAATACGAAAATGCCAATGTGTGATCATAATACTCGTGTGATCATAAACGTCATGTATATCATATTTCTCATTCACAGTATGTAATGCAGCAGCACATCCAAGTGGGCATAGCACAGCACACCAGTCCGATCCTATGAAGAAAACAATTCAATAATTCATGAATCCGTGTCCCAAAATACTGAAGTGGAAGAGTAGGGTAGACGGCCGCATCTTGGACCGCCTCTCATAATCCACACCAGTTCTAGGGAGTCTGTAGTGATGGCTCTCCAGCTTATTCACTGCTGTCATCAATTGGAATGTGATTATTCATGAGTACATATTAGAATGTTGGAGTTTTAAATGTTCTGTGCACTTAACGCTTTTATGTGATTATTATGCCAGATTCTCACTGCCTTTTTAAAGGTTTCATTCAGAATTAATTATTCTTACTGGCAACTGAGGTTTTCCTCTGTTCGTGCTCCTATTAGGTGTTAATTTTCACCTTTCTGCTTAATATTACTGGAGTTACTAATTGTTTTCTCATGTGGAGCACTTCCTTTGTTCTTATATATTCTTTATGTGGTTCTACCTTTCACTTCTTCGTTTGTTGGTTCACAATTTCTCCAGTCTGGCCAATTGGTGTATTTTGCGATACTTTCAACGTTTGTGTTCGGTGTCCACCTTCGTATTATCTCTTTCTCTTTGTCCTTTAAAGAGAGGATGGGGCATATTATCAAGAACGGCGATAAAATTATCGCAGCTTTAGCGGCAGAAAACTGCCGCTAAAGCGGCGATAATGGGCTTGATAATATGCCCTGGAGAATTCAATAGAAGCCAATGTTCACACCAGAACATGGGCTTCTATTGGAATTCTCAAGGGCATATTATCAAGCCCATTATCGCCGCTTTAGCGGCAGTTTTCTGCCGCTAAAGCGGCGATAGTTTTATCGCTGTTCTTGATAATATGCCCCTACGTGTTCTCTTTCTTATTTTCCTTCTTCTCTCCTCTACTCCTTGCTTCGCTTCCTTTTGTTATCTCTACTTCTTGCTTTGCTTCCTTTTGTTATCTCTACTCCTTGCTTTGCTTCCTTTTGTCTTTTGACTTATTCCTTCCTTTTATTCACCTTCCTTTACTACTTCTCTTGACTCTTCTCAGTTTAAATCTTTCTTCATTTACCACCTCTTGTGTTCTACTGTTCTTATATTTATGTTCTCCTTTCTTCATATTATTACTTACCCCGTTTCTACTTTTCTTTCTTATGTTCATTGTTATTATTTGTAATTGCTTTGTTCACAGCTAGTTTTAGTTGCAATTGCAAAATGTATAAAAGGGGAGGATGTGTAGTGATGGCTCTCCAGCTTATTCACTGCTGTCATCAATTGGAATGTGATTATTCATGAGTACATATTAGAATGTTGGGTTCTTAGCTCTTGTCAGTTAGGAGCTTGGGACTGAGCTGAAAGGTGACAGCTCCTGGTGGGGTTTTATCTTATCCTTATATCTTAATATTTATGAATTTCGACCTTGTACCATCTTACTCAATAAATACCTATTCTTACAAGAACCTACGTGGACCTGATCTTCATTTACATCACTTCAGAGTCCCTTCGTCTCCTCCCTGTAAAAGATAAAAACTGTGGCTCCAGAATTAAAACCTTTTACAGATATTACTTAAAATAAATTTACATTTGAAGCCACGAAGGCACCTGATGCAATATCATAAGCAGCATTAGTACAATAAAACACACATATTCACAAAAACACAAATATAGTCAGCAAAAATTATGAGTTCAAAAGATATAGTACACTCTGGGTATTATATCATGAGAACTACGGTGATAAACTTATTCACATAACTTCTTCCAAGAAAACCCCCTGTTGGTTCTGAGTGCCGTCAATTTGAACCATTATGTTCACATCCACTTGATATGTAATCACATACGAGCGTCACAAACGCACATAACTTCTTCCAAAGAAACCCACCGTCGTTTCTGAGTGCTGCTAATTTGAACTATAATGTTCACATCCACTTGACATTTGATATGCAGTCACATACGAGCATCACAAATGACCAATCTGTTCTCTTTCACTCTTATAACTACTGTTTCCACCCTCTCCCGCTGGGGTTTGACTATAGTAACACCTTAAATGACACGGGGACTACAATACCCATGACACTATGGGGTTTATGTCATCCGATGTGCACGCATTCGGCGTGCACGCGGACCACCTGACGTGGAAGGAACCCGCGCCTGCGAGGATGCAGCGTTTAAATAGCGGCATCCTCTCAGCATTTCTCCACCAAAGCCGGGTGGACGAGGACGAATGCAGGCAAATAGCTGGGGTAATCCGTTGATGAAGTAAGTGTGGAGACGTGAGGCTGCCGATGGGAGTAGATAGTTCCCTGTGAATCTAACAGTTTCTCTTAAACATGTTCACCCGATCGCTAACTCTCTTCATTTCTTCTTCTTTTTACCTCACTCCCTCCCACATACAGTGTGTGACTAAAGGGCACCCCTCCCTCACTCTTGAGTTGTATTTCACCCATCAGTTGTGGGTGAGTATCGGTATACAGAACTATGATATATATATTTTGTAAAACCGGAAGACAATATATGTGTAAATATATATATACTTTTAACTGTTTTTAACCAGTGTGGTGTCTGTTTTTAAATGTGGGTCTAAGTATGTGTCATATGCTGTATGTCGCAAATCACGCATGATGTACAAGGATAGGTACGAATTAACTATTACATAGAAGGCCATTATTAGACCGGCCCCTAGATATATCTCAACATATAGTGTGGATGATATAGGATTTACTAATGGAGAACCACTTGATACTCCATAGTACTAGCAATGAAGGTGCACAAGAAACTCAAGCACAGACCTCCAGTCAAGGCTGATGCAGTAAACACGCATGCAGTGGGATATGCATGCATTCCTTTGATTACAATATCTTTTTAAACGTTCACCTGAAACCCTGCTGTATTAATTCTCTATACAAAAATGTATCATGGGTTTTGCTCTTACAGGTGAGACACGAAAAACTGAAACACAGAAGGGCAAGTATTATCTTTGCCCAACTATTGTAGTGCATGACATAGGTGTGCACTCGACTTTCAAGGGAGGTGTTTATTTGATACCCTGATCAAAGCCCAGGACCTCTTTAGGCCATAGTGTAGGGCTGAAACATGTTGGTCAACAAAACATAGGGTCATAGGACCATAATAGTCCATATTACCCATTTCCTATTTTTTAGCGTTCCCCACCAATTCCACGAACAAAGGGATACCTTGGAGTAGGTGAGGGATTTTTAATCTCTAGTTAAGCCCCCTGGTCACCCTTTATCACTAAGTGCTCCCTGAAATATGGTCGAGCCCACCCTGAACTTTAGGAGTCAGGGTGAACCCAATGATGAAGCATGACACTAATAGAGTGTGTGAGGGTTATATATAAAAAAGGAATCTTTGTTTTCCCGCACCAGCCATGTGGAGCTAGCTTTCCCACTAGGGGTTTACCAGAAAGCCACCCCAACCGTGCCTTATACAATACATACTATCTTCCTTGTAACCATAGGCGGGATACTTCTTTGTAGTTTTGAGCTTTAAAGGGAGGACGTATCCCCCCACCACTCTTCAACTGTTGAAGAGACCTCTCAACCCTCGGGGGCCACACAAACTGCTCCCTGTGTGATGGAGCAAGGACTCGTAAATGAGACTAGCTCGAAAGCAATCCTTTCTTTTTAACTCATTAACGAATTACTAACTATGTGTTTGTAATTAATAATTCGCATTTTAGAAAGGCACGCGGGACAATGAAGCTTGCGTATGTGTTTACTAACTATAACAAAATGAACGAAGGACTAAAACGCACTCTTTACTGCGCATGCGTCTACTGCATCTACGTAGTATGACGTCTCAACGCTTGGAGGGAAAATCCTGCGCATGTGCAAAAGGCATTAAAATGGCAGCTTGAAAGTTCACGTGCATGGCACCTGCTTGGCTAAATAGAACATAAGTTTTATACTAACGCAAATGCAGAAAAGGGTAATAATAATTAAAATGGGTTAGAGTAGAGGTTGGTGGTATACAGTGAAACCATTTATTTTTGAGAATAACATTTCTTCTTTTGACTTTATTATTAGTGCGCATTTGGGCCTTCCACACTTGTCTGAATTGAGCTGAATGACTTGACCCCGCACATGCGCACAAGAGAAAGAATAAGGAAGGATGAGTAAGGATTTGTCACGCGTCCAAGGCCAGAGGAGATGTGCCCTGGGAACATGAGGGTGAAGAGTTCATATGAAGAAGCCTTATTCATGAAATTGAAACATTTTGTATTAATAAAGTTTGGAGATGTATGGGAAAGGAAATGATTTAATAAAGTTTAAGGGGATGGGTTCGAAAACAATGGTTCAATGCAATAAGTGAAATGTAAGCATGGTGTGATGATCATCCCCCCCTCGCCTGACCAATCAGAGTTAGTATTTTATGAAATTGAAACATTAATGTGTGGTACATGAATATTGAAAGGTATAACTAAGGTTGTTTTAGTTAGTTAGTTAGCAGACACGGGAGCAGAAGCAGCAGAAGTCGCTGACACAATCACAGAAGCAGAGCTCGGGATGCTGTTGGTGCTGGGGGTGGTGCTGATGCTGTGAGGCGCGGATGAAGAAACTGAATGCAGAGACCTCCATCTTAACTTAATTGGGTTAGAAAGAAGATCGCGGAAGAATCACGAGGAGGAAGAGAGTGTCAGAGAGGGGTGCGACGCAGTCGTCGGTATTTAGAGAGGTGAAGTATCCTGTCCTGATTCCTGTCCTGAAGTCTTTGTCTCCTGATCTATCCTGGGGGACCCTTACCAGCCCTTTGGCCAGGGGGTTGGTCTTCACACCATTCTTGGTAAATATAAATTCATTGTATTGATAGATGTTCTTCTCTGTCTGTCCTCTCTTTTCTGACCATAGTTATTGTGTGAGTCTGAAATATTTTTCTTATTGATTATTGATTGAGTTGACACTCTTGTGAATGAGGGTGTTTGTACTGAAACTTTGAGATGGTTCACATTCAATTAATTTAGATAAAGATTTTAAAACTTCCCGAGTCTGTGATTATTTTATTAAAGAATGTGTTGTATCCTGGTTTCAATGTGTTCATGCTCTGCCAGTGAGTTCTTCCTCGAATGATGTAATATGGAATGTTGGGGGTCAGAGACTACAGTTGGAGAAGGGCTGAGCAGCATGCTGGCTGCTCCTGGTGGGTCTAGTCCTGAGCTGAACATCTGGACATGTAACTTGTACAATAAATACTCTTGAAATACTCATACCTGTCTGGACCAAGTTACTACAATTTTATGGCGACGAGTTGACTCAAGAACCCTTGTGCGCTACCTGTCAAGCTGAAGTTCAAGTGTGGAGTATCTGGGAACCTCCTGTCAAATGGTCCTCTCATGGACTTTCATACGCTTACCTTTTACCTTCACTATTTAGTGCACGTTTTACCTTATGTAAGGTGTCTAGTGTGGGTTATTTTTATTTTAATGTAACAGTGCACGAATTTGGATCTCCACCCGAGATTGTCCCTGCACATTCTAAGTGTTACCCACACTGGGTGCATAGTTTAGGTTTCAGTCCTAGTACTATGGTGCAGGGTTACATTATATTGGGTTTTTGGATTCTTTTCAACACTATGTTCTTACCTCTCTACGAGGTTACCCCTGCACAAGCAAGTTGTTACCCTTATTGGGTGTATGGTTCGGGTTTCAGTCCCATTTCCATAGTGCATAGTTTACGTTACACTGGGCGTTTGTTTTTATGGTTCATGTTTCATTGTCTACACTATAGCCCAGTGCTATTCTCTATTTTGATTCGGTCTTCAATATGTGATGGAGAAGTATGTGTAATCATTTGTATTTCTCTTCTTCTCTGTCTTCTTGTTTCCTCCTGCTCTGACTTGCTTCCTCGCATACCTGTCTGGCCAGTAGGTGTGCAGGTGGTAGTCATTGAATGCTTCTTCTTTCACTCTTTCTTTTCTTTGATTATTTATAGAAAGGAGGATGGGTAATGGTTTTAGTTTATCTGTTTGCTCTTATTTCTATTGTTGTTTCCTTTCATTGTTTCCTTCCATTTTCTCCTTCCATTTTCCCACTGCTCTTCTTGTCTCTCCCTGGCTTTCTTTACTCTCTTCTCTTCATTTAGCTCCTGCTTTCTCCCTATTTCCACTATGGTGCTCTTTTCTGTTTTCCTTTTGGAAGAAAGGAGGATATGTTGTATCCTGGTTTCAATGTGTTCATGATCTGCCAGTGAGTTCTTCCTAGAATGATGTAATATGGAATGTTGGGGGTCAGAGACTACAGTTGGAGAAGGGCTGAGCAGCATGATGGCTGCTCCTGGTGGGGCTAGTCCTGAGCTGAACATCTGGACATGTAACTTGTACAATAAATACTCTTGAAATACTCATACCTGTCTGGACCAAGTTACTACAGAATGTTTAATAAGTTAAGTTAATTCATCTCCATCAACTAGTTCAACTAATGGTTCATTGACCAGAGGAAAAAACTAATTGATCAGTGAAAGGTTTTAGTTAGGAAAAAGAGATAACTAAATCCTGAAAATTATGAAATCTATAAACTACAAGCTCCAGCGGTCTACTTGATATTAGTGGAAGAAGTTATATGGGCCCAGGTGAGTATATAGTAGTGGAGTATCTGTTGTTAGTACACCGCTGGATCATGTGTGTACCCTGTTTTGTCTTCCGAGTATTGAGCAGCGCACAGCTGTAGGGTTCACTATATTTTGTCGTGGTTGTGGGGCTGTAAAATACACACACACCACTTGAGTCTAGTACAAGAAGATACTTTCTTCTTTGACCTTTTAGGTCTGTTGTGAGACTACTATCCCAACCCACACGTGCCAAAACCCTGTTTCCAAAAACAAGACACCCACTTTTACCTTCCCTCCCTGAGTTGACCATACCCACAGCTCAGGATGGCAGAACAACTAGGACTAGCATACAGCGACAAAATGGCCTCACTCATCCTAGCAGCCCCTTCGCTTTTACCTGACACTAACCTGACGCTTAGCTAGTCAATCACAGAACTAGGAGGAACCTAAAGAACTAAAAAGAGACCAAACGAAAACATTACTACACGGAGCGATCATGACCGAGTATCTCCGTGGGAATGCAGCACCACCTGGTCTCCTAGTGAACAAAGAACCGAGAATATTCCGGAATGACCCACTATTCAAAAAAGAATGGTCACTTATAGCCTGGCGCTGCTTGTGCGATTGGTTGATACTCATCATCAACACGGCTAAAATGATTTCGGAGTCAATACTAGTCAAAATCAAAATCAGTGAAGATGCCCTTAATTCACAAATCAAAATCACAGGCTACAAAAAAAGACTAGAAGAAAATGAATAAGGAAATAGGTGAACACAAAGTCTTTCTGATGCAAAGCAAGACCACAAAACTCCAAAGGGATATGAAAAAATTCTCGCATGAGAAAGTATACCCATACATCAAAGAAGACTACAAGAAGAAGGATGACTCTGAAACAGACTCTTCTGTAAGAAGTGATTCCAGTCCATCCAATAACGAACAAGATGATTGGTCAAGCGATAACTCCACGAAAAGCTGGAGAGGAAGACAAAAACAAAGAAGAGGGCCATACAACAACCACGGATACCCTCAACCACCACTGTACATGTGGCCAACACATTACCATCCACATCCATTCCAAGGTCCTCAACCTTACCAAAAAATAGCCTACTTCCAACCTACCCAGCAAATTTTTTTAGGGAGAGGCGGTCGGAGGAACAGACGCAACCACAGAGGAGGAAGATGACTCCAATGGGAAGACGGAGGAATGGAGGGCGTCAACACAAGAAGCAAGACACGAGATTAACAACCGGGAACGAGCGGCCTATGAATCTGGTCGTCAACCTCACAAATACCGCCCTGACACCAACAGAACTCACAGTCCTCAATTAAGGCTTAGGCTATGTACCAACTGCCAACATGGATACATTCAAAACTAGATGTGAACTCCATGGGTTTTTCAGAAAAATACGAGTTAAAACCTTCTTCGATCAAACTCCGATCACATCAACACCAGATAGTTACAGCACTCTGCGTAATAAATCCACATTCACTCCACCCATGACCACCGTTCCCCCAGAAGTCCAGGTGTTCAAGAACGCAGTCATTGAGGAAGTAGAGGCAATAAACACCATGCACCATGGCTTCTTCAACTTTGCGCAGAAAAGAGGAACAACCCCTGGATTCGATCAGTATGAAGGCAGATCTGGTTATTAAACCGGCAGATAAAGGCAGGGCAATTGTTTTGCAAGACGTGACCAGCTACAGGGAAGCTTGTCTTTCGCTACATAATAACACAAGCCATTACCTGCCCCTACAGATGGACCCCACCAAAAGACTACAGAAGAAAATCAGGGAACTAACGGTGGAGGCTTTAGACAAGGGATGGATCAACAAAAAAGAACAGGAATTCCTATGTACTAAGGAACCTAGAACCCCACAATTCTATACACTGCCCAAGATCCACAGGGGACGTACACCACCACCAGGCAGACCTATCATCTCTGGGGTAGGATTGCTGCTGGAACCTCTCTCCCAATATACAGACTGGTTTCTCCGTCCTTTTGTCACTAAGATCAGATCCTATATCAAGGACACTAAACACCTCCTGAATATCCTCAATGGCATGGAATATGACCCAGAAGACGAAACTCTAATCTACTTAGATGTAGAAGCGTTATACACAAACATACCACTTTAAGAGAGCCTACGTGTCATCCAAAGGCTCCTGCAAGACGAAGATTGGCCTTAGCATGCCCCCATTGAATGGATAATGACACTTGCTTACATTGCACTCACATAGAACTTCTTTAAATTTGAGGCTCAACTTTACCTACAACAGCACTGTACTTCCATGGGCAGCACCTTTGCCCCCAGCATTGCCTGCCTTTACATGAGCTGTTTTGAAGAACACATCTGGAACAACAACCCATACCAAGCCGAGATCCGCCTGTGGCGCAGGTATATCGATGATATACTGATAATTTGGCATGGAAGCAACAACACCATTCAAGCATTCAAAGAATGGTTGGATCAACAGAACCCCTTCCTGCGGTTTACGATGAACAGCGACAAATAAAAAATTCCCTTTCTGGATATAACCATCCTGGCAAAAGAAGGGAAATTAACAAGCACCCTCTACACCAAGTCTACTGATCGAAACAGTCTCCTGCACTTCAATAGTGCCCACCCATGGTCTTTAGGAGAGAATCTACCAATAGGGCAATTCTTATGAATTAGTCGAAATTGCTCTGAACTACGAGATTTCAAAAATGAATTAGCCAAGCTATCCAGCAAACTAAAGGAAAAAGAATACCCACACAAAGTGGTGGAACAAGCACAGAAAAGGGCACGAAACACCCCACAAGCCGCATTACTGGAAACAGTAACAAAACTTGAGTCAGCTGCTCTCATATGTGTCACGACATATAACACACATTCCAACGCAATCAAAAAAATCATAAAAAAGAATTGGAGAATACTCACATCCAACCAACTCACTTTTAAATCTCCCCTATTCTCCTTCCGTAAGAACAGGAGTATTAGGGACATATTGGTACATAGCTCCATGGAAAGACCTCACAAAGAACAACAGTTGACCCTGTGGAACCAACCACGTGTTATAGGACATTTTCATTGTGGTTCCTGTGCAGCATGCGCTTTTACGACAGAGTAAATTCATTGATCTAGATCTTCCCACCCCTTGGGAACAAAGGGGTCATACTAACTGTAATAGCTGCAATGTTAAACACTATCATATGCCCATGTAACATGCAGTATATTGGAATGACGATGAGGAAAGTAAAAATCAGGATTAATGAACATAGAGCACCATTAGGTGCAAGGGAGGTGCTACCAAATTAACTACACACGTTCTGGAAAAAGGACATACCGTTATGGACCTCAAATGGACCATAATAAAAAAAATAGATGACAACAGGACAGTGGCTAAGAAATTACTGACAAAAGAACAGTGTTGGGTGTACAAACTAGGGACTCACAAGACGGGTCTGAATGATGAAATCCCGTGGACCCAACTAAAGTACTAGGAACGGGCCAACAAAGCTGTGAAATTTCTGCATACATGAGTAGGGTCTGAACACGCTGTAAAATGTCAAGGATATGGAAAGAAGAACACGCTAGCCTCACTCCTATAGTCACCTGTCCATCATAAACATACCTATAGGGTCTATCCACACCCTTTATAGCAGGCCTTCAGTCTTTAAATATGCACAGCGTCCAATTCAACAAGAGAATTCAATAAAGTTTTTTTTTTAAACTCACTGCATTATATCATGAGAACTACGGTGATAAACTTATTCACATAACTTCTTTCAAGGAAACCCCCTGTTGTTTCTGAGTTCCGTCAATTTGAACTAATATGTTCACATCCACTTGATATTTGATATGCAATCACATACGAGCGTCACAAATGACCAATCTGTGCTCTTTCACTATTATAACTACTGTTTCCACCCGCCCCGCTGGGGTTTGACTTGAATCAAAAGGGGACTACAATACCCATGACACTATGGGGTTTACGTCATCAGATGTGCACGCTGACAACAAGACGCGGAAGGAACCGGCGCCTGCGAGGATGCAGTGTTTAAATAGCGGCGTCCTCTCTGCATTTCTCCACCAAAGCCGGGAGGACGAGGGCGAATGCACGCAAATAGCTGGGGTAACCCCTTGATGAAGTAAGTGTTGGGATGTGAGGCTGCCGATGGGAGTAGACAGTTTTCCGTGAATCTAACAGTGTTTCTCTTAAACATGTTCTCCCGATCGCTAACTCTCTTCATTTCTTCTTCTTTTTACCTCACTCCCTCCCACATACAGTGTGTGACTAAAGGGCGCCCCTCCCTCACTCTTGAGTTGTATTACACCCATCAGTTGTGGGTGAGTATCGGTATACGGAACTATGATATATATATTTTGAAAAACCGGAGGACAATATATGTGTATATATATATATATATACTTTTAACTGTTTTTAACAAGTGTGGTGTCTGTTTTTAAATGTGGGTCTAAGTATGTGTCATATGCTGTATGTCGCAAATCACGCATGATAGACAAGGATAGGTACGAATTAACTATCTAGGGGCCATTATTATACCGGCCCCTAGATATATCTCAACATATAGTGTGGATAATATAGGATTTACTAACGGAGAACCACTTGATACTCCATAGTACTAGGAATGAAGGTGCACGAGGAACTCAAGCACAGACCTCCAGTCAAGGCTGATGCAGTAAACACGCATGCAGTGGGATATGCATGCATTCCTTTGATTACAATATATTTTTATACGTTCACCTGTAACCCTGCTGCAATAATTCTCTATACAAAAATGTATCATGGATTTTTCTCTTACAGGTGAGACAAGAAAAACTGAAACACAGGAAGGGCAAGTATTATCTTTGCCCAACTATTGTAGTGCATGACATAGGTGTGCACTCGACTTTCCAGGTACGTGTTTATTTGATACCCTGATGAAAGTCCTGGACCTCTTTAGGACGTAGTGTAAGACTGAAACATGTCAGTCAACAAAACATAGGGTCATAGGACCATAATAGTCCATATTACCCATTTCCTATTTTTTAGCTTTCCCCACCATCTCCAACAATAAAGGGATACCTTGGAGAAGGTGAGGGATTTTTGATCTTTAGTTATGCCCCCTGGTCACCCTTTATCACAAAGTGCTCCCCGAAATATGGTTGAGCCCACCCTGACCTTTAGGAGTCAGGGTGAACCCAATGATGAAGCATGACACTAATAGAGTGTGTGAGGGTTATATATATAAAAATGAATCTTTTCCTTCCCTGCACTAGCCATGCGGAGCTAGCTTTCCCACTAAGGGTTTACCAGAAAACCACCCCAACCGTGCCTTATACAATACATACTATCTTCCTTGTAACCATAGGCGGGATACTTGTTTGTAGTTTTGGGCATGTGTACAAAACCTACAGAATTAGCCTAAGTGGACTGATAGTTCCTCATCTGAGTTCAGACTGCATGGAACCTTGGTGTTCAGGTCAATAATCAAACATGATTCCCTTCTCCTAAGTTTGAGGACTCTGTCGCCCCCCTCAGGGACCCAACTCAATTCCCTCTACACCAAAGAATTTCACAAAGTCACGATAACTGAAATGAAATTGCTCAAAATGTCTGGTGACAAGGTAGCTTTGATCGCAGTCATGTGCAATTATTTTATGGTGATTTACATTGAAGCCACTGAACGTGAGCAAGGATGAAGGGCCGATATGTGCAGCCAAGCTGAGCATGCACTTACAGTAAAGAAGGCTGATTTCACTAACCTGAGTGCGTATTTATATCACATTGTATATGTTGTATTTCTGTATATATATATATATATACATATTCACTAAAAAAAACAAAGGTTACAGGGACGTTATAGTTAGGACCCCCCTTTTTTCTGGGCCACCGCTTGACAAATCACAAATCACCCTGAATCTTTCAACACAACAGCTGAAGTGAGCGGGCCATTAGTTTTGAAAGTTTCCTGAAGATTCGTAAAACGATGCCAAAAATATTGCCCCCCAAAAAATCGCTTTTGAATAGAAACAAGGTCCTAACTATAACTAACTACTGGCAACCGCCAATAGGTAATATATTATATAATATATTATATATATATATATATATATATATATATATATATATATATATCTCCTCAACTCCGTTGCTTCTTTATCATTCCTCTCACAAACAGGCACGGACCACAGGATTGGTGCAGAAATTTGATTTGAATGCAGCCATTACGCGTTTCGGCTCTTGCGAGCCTTGATCACATGACCATACATATATTGATGACGCTTATCTATCCTACCTCCCTTCGAACAGACTCCAACAATCCACAGGGAAGCAATATTTTAATTTATTTAACTTCAGCGTTGCCACACATAACACGTTTTGACTGGCTCCCCAGCCTTTCTCAAACTCATATATATATATACATATATATATATGTATATTCACTGAAAAAACCATAGGTTTCAGGGATGTTATAGTTAGAAATTAGCATTTAAAAAACCTTAGAAATTCACTGAAAAAACCATAGGTTTCAGGGAGGTTATAGTTAATTGGACATTTCACTCGTACAAAACCAGAGAAATTCGCCCGCTATAGTTAGTTCAGCTAACTATAACTCGCGCCCCCGCAATGCACTGCTGATGACGTCACATATTACATCATTCATGACATGGTCAGTGACATCACTGATGACATCACTGATGACATCTCAAATGACATCACTGATGACATCACTGATGACATCATCCAGTCACTGTGTGTTTCTGTAAAGTTTAAATATGTTTTATATATATGCCAAGGTGTATTGAAGAATGAGTGGGTGTATAAGTGTCTGGATGGATGATTTAGTAGGTGCGTGACTGACTGTATAAGTGAGTGATTAAATCTGTCTTACTGAATGCATGGGTTGGTGAGTATCTACATGAGTGTGTATATCAGTTATTGATTTGTTGCTTGAGTATTTGTATGGGAGACTGAGTGTGTGTGTATGGGTGGGTGTGAGGTGTGTGACTCTGTGCATAGATGTGTGAGTGGTTGATTCACTGGGTGTATGGGTTCAAGAGTGCATGTGAAAACAGCTGTATGGGCGGGTGAGTGTGTGTATGGGTGTGTTGGTGAGTGAATGGATGTCTCAGTGGTACATGTCCAAGTAACTACATAGGGAAAAGGCTGTATGTGAGAGTTGGAGTATAAATGACTATACGTGAGAGTCAGTGATTGTGAGAGTGGCTGTATGGATGAGTGTGTACTTGTATCAGTGATTATATAAGAGCGTAAGTATGCATTACTATCTGTATAGGTGAGTAAATGGGAGTGTGATTGATTATTTGCATGACTGACTAGGTGTGTGAGTAACTCCATGGATGAGTGGCGGTGTGTGAGTGTCTGTATAGGTGTATGAGTGCATATGATAGTGTTGTGTTGATGAGTGACTGCATGTATGAGTGATTGTATGGGTGAATGAGTGGATGTGTGTGTAGACCTAGGAATCAGTGAGTGCGCATGTAGTAACTGGTATTGGTGTGTCGATGGTTTCGAAAATGGTAGTCTGTATTTTACAGTGGGTGTATCAAAGGTTATATTAGAGTGTGAGGAGGTGCATCAGATTTTCACGTGGATGATGTCATCAGTGATGTCATCAGTGATGTCGCTGACCATGTCATGAATGATGTAATATGTGACGACATCAGCAGTGCATTGCGGGGGCGCGAGTTATAGTTAGCTGAACTAACTATAACGGGGGAATTTCTCTGGTTTTGTACGAGTGAAATGTCCAACTAACTATAACCTCCCTGAAACCTATGGTTTTTTCAGTGAATTTCTAAGGTTTTTTAAATGCTAATTTCTAACTATAACGTCCCTGAAACCTATGGTTTTTTCAGTGAATTTCAAAGGTTTTTTAAATGCTAATTTCATACTATAACGTCCCTGAAACCTATGGTTTTTTCAGTAAATTTCAAAGGTTTTTTAAATGCTAATTTCTAACTATGCCTACAAAGGTAGGACATGTGAAGAAAGAGGAAGAAAAGCGCACAAAGAAGCAAGACATGCAGAAAGAGGCAACAGAAGTCCAGAAAGACGAAGAAAAGTGCAAGAAGAAGCAAGAGATGTGCAGAAAGAACCAACAGAGGAGCAGAAAGTCCTCCTGTGCCCCCAACTTTTTGCTGACGGGTACTGGTGGTAACTGACTCTGACTAACCGGCCCTAGAGCCAGTGCTATGCTAAAAGACACTTAGAATACAGTGAAAACACCTACATATACTAGGGAACACTATGCGTTGGGGTACCTCTGTGATTAGCATGACCTCCTCTGTATTTGCCATGAGTTAGTGCCTGGGTCATTGGATGAGTACATGGGTACTGACTGGATGATTAGAGTACTGCAAGGAGAGTGGATGGTGAATTTATAAACGCTTGTGTTTTGGCGGAGTGATTGGATAAGGACATGTTACTGGTTGGGTGATTAGAGGAGTGCATGGGTAGTGACAAAGAGATGGCTGGGCTGCATCAGTAGTGCTCAGGGGATTGTAGCAGTGCATGTGTTAGTGCCTGGGTCATTGCATGAGTACGTGGGTAGTGACTGGATGATTAGAGTACTGCAAGGAGAGTGCATGGTGAATTTATAAGTGCTTGTGTTTTGGCGGAGTGATTGGATAAGTACATGGTGCTCGCTGGGTGATTGGAGGAGTGTATGGGTAGTGACAGGGCGATGGCTGGACTGCATCAGTAGTGCTCAGGGTATTGTAGCAGTGCATGAGTTAGTGCATGGGTCATTGCATGAGTGCATGGGTACTGACTGGATAATTAGAGTAATGCAAGGAGAGTGCAGGTTGAATTTATAAATGCTTGGGTTTTGGCGGAGTGATTGGATAAGTACATGGAGCTCGCTGGGTGATAGGAGGAGTGCATGGGTAGTGACAGGGCGATGGCTGAACTGCATCAGTAGTGCTCAGAGTATTGTAGCAGTGCATGAGTTAGTGCCTGGGTCATTGGATGAGTACATGGGTACTGACTGTATGATTAGAGTACTGCAAGGAGAGTGGATGGTGAATTTATAATCGCTTGTCTTTTGGCAGAGTGATTGGATAAGGACATGGAACGGGTTGGGTGATTGGAGGAGTGCATGGGTAGTGACAAGGAGATGGCTGGACTGCATCAGTAGTCCTCAGTGGATTGTAGCAGTGCATGTGTTAGTGCCTGCGTCATTGCATGAGTAGTGGGAAGTGACTGGATGATTAGAGCACTGCAAGGAGAGTGCACCGTGAATTTATAAGTGCTTGGGTTTTGGCAGAGTGATTGGATAAGTACATGGTGCTTGCTGGGTGATAGGAGGAGTGCATGGGTAGTGACAGGGCGATGGCTGGACTGCATCAGTAGTGCTCAGAGTATTGTAGCAGTGCATGAGTTAGTGCCTGGGTCATTGGATGAGTACATGGGTACTGACTCTATAATTAGAGTACTGCAAGGAGAGTGGATGGTGAATTTATAATCGCTTGTCTTTTGGCAGAGTGATTGGATAAGGACATGGAACAGGTTGGGTGATTGGAGGAGTGCATGGGTAGTGACAGGGCGATGGCTGGACTGCATCAGTAGTGCTCAGGGTATTGTAGCAGTGCATGAGGTAGTGCATGGGTCATTGCATGAGTGCATGGGTACTGACTGGATGATTAGAGTAAAGCAAGGAGAGTGCACGGTGAATTTATAAGTGCTTCGGTTTTGGCGGAGTGATTGGATAAGTACATGGTGCTCGCTGGGTGATAGGAGGAGTGCATGGGTAGTGACAGGGCGATGGCTGGACTGCATCAGTACTGCTCAGGGTATTGTAGCAGTGCATGAGTTAGTGCATGGGTCATTGCATGAGTGCATGGGTACTGACTGGATGATTAGAGTAATGCAAGGAGAGTGCACAGTGAATTTATAAATGCTTCGGTTATGGCGGAGTGATTGGATAAGTACATGGTGCTCGCTGGGTGATCGGAGGAGTGCATGGGTAGTGACAGGGCGATGGCTGGACTGCATCAGTAGTGCTCAGAGTATTGTAGCAGTGCATGAGTTAGTGCATGGGTCATTGCATGAGTGCATGGGTACTGACTGGATGATTAGAGTACTGCAAGGAGAGTGCATGGTGAATCTATAAGTGCTTGGGTTTTGGCGGAGTGATTGGATAAGTACATAGTGCTGGCTGGGTGATTGGAGGAGTGCATGGGTAGTGACAAAGAGATGGCTGGGCTGCATCAGTAGTGCTCAGCGGATTGTAGCAGTGCATGTGTTAGTGCCTGGGTCATTGCATGAGTACATGGGTAGTGACTGGATGATTAGAGTACTAGGAGAGTGCATGGTGAATTTATAAGTGCTTGTGTTTTGGCGGAGTGATTGGATAAGTACATGGTGCTCGCTGGGTGATTGGAGGAGTGCATGGGTAGTGACAGGGCGATGACTCGACTGCATCAGTAGTGCTCAGGGTATTGTAGCAGTGCATGAGTTAGTGCATGGGTCATTGCATGAGTGCATGGGTACTGACTGGATAATTAGAGTAATGCAAGGAGAGTGCATGGTGAATTTATAAGTGCTTGGGTTTTGGCGGAGTGATTGGATAAGTACATGGTGCTCGCTGGGTGATAGGAGGAGTGCATGGGTAGTGACAGGGCGATGGCTGGACTGCATCAGTAGTGCTCAGGGTATTGTAGCAGTGCATGAGTTAGTGCATGGGTCATTGCATGAGTGCGTGGGAACTGACTGGATGATTAGAGTAATGCAAGGAGAGTGCACGGTGAATTTATAAGTGCTTGGGTTTTGGCGGAGTGATTGGATAAGTACATGGTGCTCGCTGGGTGATAGGAGGAGTGCATGGGTAGTGACAGTGCGATGGCTGGACTGCATCAGTAGTGCTCAGAGTATTGTAGCAGTGCATGAGTTAGTGCCTGGGACATTGGATGAGTACATGTGTACTGACTGGATGATTAGAGTACTGCAAGGAGAATGGATGGTGAATTTCTAAACGCTTGTGTTTTGGCGGAGTGATTGGATAAGGACATGTTACTGGTTGGGTGATTAGAGGAGTGCATGGGTAGTGACAAAGAGATGGTTGGGCTGCATCAGTAGTGCTCAGGGGATTGTAGCAGTGCATGTGTTAGTGCCTGGGTCATAGCATGAGTACATGGGTAGTGACTGGATGATTACAGTACTGCAAGGAGAGTACATGGTGAATTTATAAGTGCTTGTGTTTTGGCGGAGTGATTGGATAAGTACATGGTGCTCGCTGGGTGATTGGAGGAGTGCATGGGTAGTGACAGGGCGATGGCTGGACTGCATCAGTAGTGCTTAGGGTATTGTAGCAGTGCATGAGTTAGTGCATGGGTCATTGCATGAGTGCATGGGTACTGACTGGATGATTACAGTAATGCAAGGAGAGTGCATGGTGAATTTATAAGTGCTTGGGTTTTGGCGGAGTGATTGGATAAGTACATGGTGCTCGCTGGGTGATAGGAGGAGTGCATGGGTAGTGACAGGGCGATGGCTGGACTGCATCAGTAGTGCTCATGGTATTGTAGCAGTGCATGATTTAGTGCATGGGTCATTGCATGAGTGCATGGGTACTGACTGGATGATTAGAGTAATGCAAGGAGAGTGCATGGTGAATTTATAAGTGCTTGGGTTTTGGCGGAGTGATTGGATAAGTACATGGTGCTCGCTGGGTGATAGGAGGAGTGCATGGGTAGTGACAGGGCGATGGCTGGACTGCATCAGTAGTGCTCAGAGTATTGTAGCAGTGCATGAGTTAGTGCCTGGGTCATTGGTTGAGTACATGGGTACTGACTGGATGATTAGAGTACTGCAAGGAGAGTGGATGGTGAATTTATAATCGCTTGTGTTTTGGCGGAGTGATTGGATAAGGACATGTTACTGGTTGGGTGATTAGTGGAGTGCATGGGTAGTGACAAGGAGATGGGTGGACTGCATCAGTAGTCCTCAGGGGATTGCAGCAGTGCATGTGTTAGTGCCTGCGTCATTGCATGAGTACATGGGTAGTGACTGGATGATTAGAGTACTGCAAGGAGAGTGCATGGTGAATTTATAAGTGCTTGTGTGTGGGCGGAGTGATTGGATAAGTACATGGTGCTCGCTGGGTGATTGGATGAGTACATGGGTACTGACTGTATAATTAGAATACTGCAAGGAGAGTGGATGGTGAATTTATAATCGCTTGTCTTTTGGCAGAGTGATTGGATAAGGACATGGAACAGGTTGGGTGATTGGAGGAGTGCATTGGTAGTGACAGGGCGATGGCTGGACTGCATCAGTAGTGCTCAGGGTATTGTAGCAGTGCATGAGTTAGTGCATGGGTCATTGCATGAGTGCATGGGTACTGACTGGATGATTAGAGTAAAGCAAGGAGAGTGCACGGTGAATTTATAAGTGCTTCGGTTTTGGCGGAGTGATTGGATAAGTACATGGTGCTCGCTGGGTGATAGGAGGAGTGCATGGGTAGTGACAGGGCGATGGCTGGACTGCATCAGTAGTGCTCAGGGTATTGTAGCAGTGCATGAGTTAGTGCATGGGTCATTGCATGAGTGCATGGGTACTGACTGGATGATTAGAGTAATGCAAGGAGAGTGCACGGTGAATTTATAAATGCTTCGGTTATGGCGGAGTGATTGGATAAGTACATGGTGCTCGCTGGGTGATCGGAGGAGTGCATGGGTAGTGACAGGGCGATGGCTGGACTGCATCAGTAGTGCTCAGAGTATTGTAGCAGTGCATGAGTTAGTGCATGGGTCATTGCATGAGTGCATGGGTACTGACTGGATGATTAGAGTACTGCAAGGAGAGTGCATGGTGAATCTATAAGTGCTTGGATTTTGGCGGAGTGATTGGATAAGTACATAGTGCTGGCTGGGTGATTGGAGGAGTGCATGGGTAGTGACAAAGAGATGGCTGGGCTGCATCTGTAGTGCTCAGGGGATTGTAGCAGTGCATGTGTTAGTGCCTGGGTCAATGCATGAGTACATGGGTAGTGACTGGATGATTAGAGTACTGCAAGGAGAGTGCATGGTGAATTTATAAGTGCTTGTGTTTTGGCGGAGTGATTGGATAAGTACATGGTGCTCGCTGGGTGATTGGAGGAGTGCATGGGTAGTGACAGGGCGATGGCTCGACTGCATCAGTAGTGCTCAGGGTATTGTAGCAGTGCATGAGTTAGTGCATGGGTCATTGCATGAGTGCGTGGGTACTGACTGGATGATTAGAGTAATGCAAGGAGAGTGCACGGTGAATTTATAAGTGCTTGGGTTTTGGCGGAGTGATTGGATAAGTACATGGTGCTCGCTGGGTGATAGGAGGAGTGCATGGGTAGTGACAGGGCGATGGCTGGACTGCATCAGTAGTGCTCAGAGTATTGTAGCAGTGCATGAGTTAGTGCCTGGGTCATTGGATGAGTACATGGGTACTGACTGGATGATTAGAGTACTGCAAGGAGAGTGGATGGTGAATTTATAATCGCTTGTGTTTTGGCGGAGTGATTGGATAAGGACATGTTACTAGTTGGGTCATTAGTGGAGTGCATGGGTAGTGACAAGGAGATGGGTGGACTGCATCAGTAGTCCTCAGGGGATTGCAGCAGTGCATGTGTTAGTGCCTGCGTCATTGCATGAGTACATGGGTAGTGACTGGATGATTAGAGTACTGCAAGGAGAGTGCATGGTGAATTTATAAGTGCTTGTGTGTGGGCGGAGTGATTGGATAAGTACATGGTGCTCGCTGGGTGATTGGAGGAGTGCATGGGTAGTGACAGGGCGATGGCGGGACTGCATCAGTAGTGCTCAGGGTATTGTAGCAGTGCATGAGTTAGTGCATGGGTCATTGCATGAGTGCATGGGTACTGACTGGATGATTAGAGTAATGCAAGGAGAGTGCACTGTGAATTTATAAGTGCTTCGGTTTTGGCGGAGTGATTGCATAAGTACATGGTGCTCGCTGGGTGATCGGAGAAGTGCATGGGTAGTGACAGGGCGATGGCTGGACTGCATCAGTAGTGCTCAGAGTATTGTAGCAGTGCATGAGTTAGTTGCTGGGTCATTGCATGAGTGCATGTGTACTGACTGGATGATTAGAGTACTGCAAGGAGAGTGCATGGTGAATCTATAAGTGCTTGGGTTTTGGCGGAGTGATTGGATAAGTACATGGTGCTGGCTGGGTGATTGGAGGAGTGCATGGGTAGTGACAAAGAGATGGCTGGGCTGCATCAGTAGTGCTCAGGGTATTGTAGCAGTGCATGAGTTAGTGCATGGGTCATTGCATGAGTGCATGTGTACTGACTGGATGATTAGAGTAATGCAAGGAGAATGCATGGTGAATTTATAAGTGCTTGGGTTTTGGCGGAGTGATTGGATAAGTATATGGTGCTCGCTGGGTGATAGGAGGAGTGCATGTGTAGTGACAGGGTGATGGCTGGACTGCATCAGTAGTGCTCAGGGTATTGTAGCACTGCATGAGTTAGTGAATGGGTCATTGCATGAGTGCATGGGTTCTGTCTGGATGATTAGAGTAATGCAAGGAGAGTGCACAGTGAATTTATAAGTGCTTCGGTTTTGGCGGAGTGATTGGATAAGTACATGTTGCTCGCTGGGTGATCGGAGGAGTGCATGGGTAGTGACAGGGCGATGGCTGGACTGCATCAGTAGTGCTCAGAGTATTGTAGCAGTGCATGAGTTAGTGCATGGGTCATTGCATGAGTGCATGGGTACTGACTGGATGATTAGAGTACTGCAAGGAGAGTGCATGGTGAATCTATAAGTGCTTGGGTTTTGGCGGAGTGATTGGATAAGTACATAGTGCTGGCTGGTTGATTGGAGGAGTGCATGGGTAGTGACAAAGAGATGGCTGGGCTGCATCAGTAGTGCTCAGGGGATTGTAGCAGTGCATGTGTTAGTGCCTGCGTCATTGCATGAGTACATGGGTAGTGACTGGATGATTAGAGTACTGCAAGGAGAGTGCATGGTGAATTTATAAGTGCTTGTGTGTGGGCGGAGTGATTGGATAAGTACATGGTGCTCGCTGGGTGATTGGAGGAGTGCATGGGTAGTGACAGGGCGATGGCGGGACTGCATCAGTAGTGCTCAGGGTATTGTAGCAGTGCATGAGTTAGTGCATGGGTCATTGCATGAGTGCATGGGTACTGACTGGATGATTAGAGTAATGCAAGGAGAGTGCACGGTGAATTTATAAGTGCTTCGGTTTTGGCGGAGTGATTGCATAAGTACATGGTGCTCGCTGGGTGATCGGAGGAGTGCATGGGTAGTGACAGGGCGATGTCTGGACTGCATCAGTAGTGCTCAGAGTATTGTAGCAGTGCATGAGTTAGTTGCTGGGTCATTGCATGAGTGCATGTGTACTGACTGGATGATTAGAGTACTGCAAGGAGAGTGCATGGTGAATCTATAAGTGCTTGGGTTTTGGCGGAGTGATTGGATAAGTACATGGTGCTGGCTGGGTGATTGGAGGAGTGCATGGGTAGTGACAAAGAGATGGCTGGGCTGCATCAGTAGTGCTCAGGGTATTGTAGAAGTGCATGAGTTAGTGCATGGGTCATTGCATGAGTACATGGGTAGTGACTGGATGATTAGAGTAATGCAAGGAGAATGCATGGTGAATTTATAAGTGCTTGGGTTTTGGCGGAGTGATTGGATAAGTACATGGTGCTTGCTGGGTGATTGGAGGAGTGCATGGGTAGTGACAGGGTGATGGCTGGACTGCATCAGTAGTGCTCAGGGTATTGTAGCACTGCATGAGTTAGTGAATGGGTCATTGCATGAATGCATGGGTTCTGACTGGATGATTAGAGTAATGCAAGGAGAGTGCACGGTGAATTTATAAGTGCTTCGGTTTTGGCGGAGTGATTGGATAAGTACATGGTGCTCGCTGGGTGATCGGAGGAGTGCATGGGTAGTGACAGGGCGATGGCTGGACTGCATCAGTAGTGCTCATGGTATTGTAGCAGTGCATGAGTTAGTGCATGGGTCATTGCATGAGTGCATGGGTACTGACTGGATGATTAGAGTACTGCAAGGAGATTGCATGGTGAATCTATAAGTGCTTGGGTTTTGGCGGAGTGATTGGATAAGTACATAGTGCTGGCTGGTTGATTGGAGGAGTGCATGGGTAGTGACAAAGAGATGGCTGGGCTGCATCAGTAGTGCTCAGGGGATTGTAGCAGTGCATGTGTTAGTGCCTGGATCATTGCATGAGTACATGGGTAGTGACTGGATGATTAGAGTACTGCAAGGAGAGTGCATGGTGAATTTATAAGTGCTTGTGTTTTGGCGGAGTGATTGGATAAGTACATGGTGCTTGCTGGGTGATTGGAGGAGTGCATGGGTAGTGACAGGGCGATGGCTCAACTGCATCAGTAGTGCTCAGGGTATTGTAGCAGTGCATGAGTTAGTGCATGGGTCATTGCATGAGTGCATGGGTACTGACTGGATGATTAGAGTACTGCAAGGAGAGTGCATGGTGAATCTATAAGTGCTTGGGTTTTGGCGGAGTGATTGGATAAGTACATAGTGCTGGCTGGTTGATTGGAGGAGTGCATGGGTAGTGACAAAGAGATGGCTGGGCTGCATCAGTAGTGCTCAGGGGATTGTAGCAGTGCATGTGTTAGTGCCTGGATCATTGCATGAGTACATGGGTAGTGACTGGATGATTAGAGTACTGCAAGGAGAGTGCATGGTGAATTTATAAGTGCTTGGGTTTTGGCGCAGTGATTGGATAAGTACATGGTGCTCGCTGGGTGATAGGAGGAGTGCATGGGTAGTGACAGGGCGATGGCTGGACTGCATCAGTAGTGCTCAGAGTATTGTAGCAGTGCATGAGTTAGTGCCTGGGTCATTGGATGAGTACATGGGTACTGACTGGATGATTAGAGTACTGCAAGGAGAGTGGATGGTGAATTTATAATCGCTTGTGTTTTGGCGGAGTGATTGGATAAGGACATGTTACTGGTTGGGTGATTAGTGGAGTGCATGGGTAGTGACAAGGAGATGGGTGGACTGCATCAGTAGTCCTCAGGGGATTGCAGCAGTGCATGTGTTAGTGCCTGCGTCATTGCATGAGTACATGGGTAGTGACTGGATGATTAGAGTACTGCAAGGAGAGTGCATGGTGAATTTATAAGTGCTTGTGTGTGGGCGGAGTGATTGGATAAGTACATGGTGCTCGCTGGGTGATTGGAGGAGTGCATGGGTAGTGACAGGGCGATGGCGGGACTGCATCAGTAGTGCTCAGGGTATTGTAGCAGTGCATGAGTTAGTGCATGGGTCATTGCATGAGTGCATGGGTACTGACTGGATGATTAGAGTAATGCAAGGAGAGTGCACGGTGAATTTATAAGTGCTTCGGTTTTGGCGGAGTGATTGCATAAGTTTATGGTGCTCGCTGGGTGATCGGAGGAGTGCATGGGTAGTGACAGGGCGATGTCTGGACTGCATCAGTAGTGCTCAGAGTATTGTAGCAGTGCATGAGTTAGTTGCTGGGTCATTGCATGAGTGCATGTGTACTGACTGGATGATTAGAGTACTGCAAGGAGAGTGCATGGTGAATCTATAAGTGCTTGGGTTTTGGCGGAGTGATTGGATAAGTACATGGTGCTGGCTGGGTGATTGGAGGAGTGCATGGGTAGTGACAAAGAGATGGCTGGGCTGCATCAGTAGTGCTCAGGGTATTGTAGAAGTGCATGAGTTAGTGCATGGGTCATTGCATGAGTGCATGGGTACTGACTGGATGATTAGAGTAATGCAAGGAGAATGCATGGTGAATTTATAAGTGCTTGGGTTTTGGCGGAGTGATTGGATAAGTATATGGTGCTCGCTGGGTGATAGGAGGAGTGCATGGGTAGTGACAGGGTGATGGCTGGACTGCATCAGTAGTGCTCAGGGTATTGTAGCACTGCATGAGTTAGTGAATGGGTCATTGCATGAATGCATGGGTTCTGACTGGATGATTAAAGTAATGCAAGGAGAGTGCACAGTGAATTTATAAGTGCTTCGGTTTTGGCGGAGTGATTGGATAAGTACATGGTGCTCGCTGGGTGATCGGAGGAGTGCATGGGTAGTGACAGGGCGATGGCTGGACTGCATCAGTAGTGCTCAGAGTATTGTAGCAGTGCATGAGTTAGTGCATGGGTCATTGCATGAGTGCATGGGTACTGACTGGATGATTAGAGTACTGCAAGGAGAGTGCATGGTGAATCTATAAGTGCTTGGGTTTTGGCGGAGTGATTGGATAAGTACATAGTGCTGGCTGGTTGATTGGAGGAGTGCACGGGTAGTGACAAAGAGATGGCTGGGCTGCATCAGTAGTGCTCAGGGGATTGTAGCAGTGCATGTGTTAGTGCCTGGATCATTGCATGAGTACATGGGTAGTGACTGGATGATTAGAGTACTGCAAGGAGAGTGCATGGTGAATTTATAAGTGCTTGTGTTTTGGCGGAGTGATTGGATAAGTACATGGTGCTTGCTGGGTGATTGGAGGAGTGCATGGGTAGTGACAGGGCGATGGCTCGACTGCATCAGTAGTGCTCAGGGTATTGTAGCAGTGCATGAGTTAGTGCATGGGTCATTGCATGAGTGCATGGGTACTGACTGGATGATTAGAGTAATGCAAGGAGAGTGCACAGTGAATTTATAAGTGCTTGGGTTTTGGCGGAGTGATTGGATAAGTACATGGTGCTCGCTGGGTGATAGGAGGAGTGCATGGGTAGTGACAGGGCGATGGCTGGACTGCATCAGTAGTGCTCAGAGTATTGTAGCAGTGCATGAGTTAGTGCCTGGGTCATTGGATGAGTACATGGGTACTGACTGGATGATTAGAGTACTGCAAGGAGAGTGGATGGTGAATTTATAATCACTTGTGTTTTGGCGGAGTGATTGGATAAGGACATGTTACTGGTTGGGTGATTAGAGGAGTGCATGGGTAGTGACAAGGAGATGGGTGGACTGCATCAGTAGTCCTCAGGGGATTGTAGCAGTGCATGTGTTAGTGCCTGCGTCATTGCATGAGTACATGGGTAGTGACTGGATGATTAGAGTACTGCAAGGAGAGTGCATGGTGAATTTATAAGTGCTTGTGTTTGGGCGGAGTGATTGGATAAGTACATTGTGCTCGCTGGGTGATTGGAGGAGTGCATGGGTAGTGACAGGGCGATGGCTGGACTGCATCAGTAGTGCTTAGGGTATTGTAGCAGTGCATGAGTTAGTGCATGGGTCATTGCATGAGTGCATGGGTACTGACTGGATGATTAGAGTAATGCAAGGAGAGTGCATGGTGAATTTATAAGTGCTTGGGTTTTGGCGGAGTGATTGGATAAGTACATGGAGCTCGCTGGGTGATAGGAGGAGTGCATGGGTAGTGACAGGGTGATGGCTCGACTGCATCAGTAGTGCTCAGAGTATAGCAGCAGTGCATGAGTTAGTGCCTGGGTCATTGGATGAGTACATGGGTACTGACTGGATGATTAGAGTACTGCAAGGAGAGTGGATGGTGAATTTATAATCGCTTGTGTTTTGGCGGAGTGATTGGATAAGGACATGTTACTGGTTGGGTGATTAGTGGAGTGCATGGGTAGTGACAAGGAGATGGGTGGACTGCATCAGTAGTCCTCAGGGGATTGTAGCAGTGCATGTGTTAGTGCCTGCGTCATTGCATGAGTACATGGGTAGTGACTGGATGATTAGAGTACTGCAAGGAGAGTGCATGGTGAATTTATAAGTGCTTGTGTTTGGGCGGAGTGATTGGATAATTACATTGTGCTCGCTGGGTGATTGGGGGAGTGCATAGGTAGTGACAGGGCGATGGCGGGACTGCATCAGTACTGCTCAGGGTATTATAGCAGTGCATGAGTTAGTGCATGGGCCATTGCATGAGTGCATGGGTACTGACTGGATGATTAGAGTAATGCAAGGAGAGTGCACGGTGAATTTATAAGTGCTTCGGTTTTGGCGGAGTGATTGCATAAGTACATGGTGCTCGCTGGGTGGTCGGAGGAGTGCATGGGTAGTGACAGGGCGATGGCTGGACTGCATCAGTAGTGCTCAGAGTATTGTAGCAGTGCATGAGTTAGTTGCTGGGTCATTGCATGAGTGCATGTGTACTGACTGGATGATTAGAGTACTGCAAGGAGAGTGCATGGTGAATCTATTAGTGATTGGATTTTGGCGGAGTGATTGGATAAGTATATGGTGCTGGCTGGGTGATTGGAGGAGTGCATGGGTAGTGACAAAGAGATGGCTGGGCTGCATCAGTAGTGCTCAGGGTATTGTAGCAGTGCATGAGTTAGTGCATGGGTCATTGCATGAGTGCATGGGTACTGACTAGATGATTAGAGTAATGCAAGGAGAATGCATGGTGAATTTATAAGTGCTTGGGTTTTGGCGGAGTGATTGGATAAGTACATGGTGCTCGCTGGGTGATAGGAGGAGTGCATGGGTAGTGACAGGGCGATGGCTGGACTGCATCAGTAGTGCTCAGAGTATTGTAGCAGTGCATGAGTTAGTGCATGGGTCATTGCATGATTGCATGGGTACTGACTGGATGATTAGAATTCTGCAAGGAGAGTGCATGGTGAATTTATAAGTGCTTGGGTTTTGGCGGAGTGATTGGATAAGTACACACATGTCACATCAGGCCCACCCCCTCCCTCCACCACTGTGTAAACGCACCTCCTGGCGGGTTTTAAGTTGGGGGATTAATTCCCCTTGAATCCTGAGGGTCCGTGGGGCCAACTAGCCCACCAGGTACATCCAGTAAGCGCCACAGAGCTGCGTTGCAGAGAGGTGGTCCAAGGCCACTCCCCTTTTAACACCTCTCTGCAACGCAGCTCTGTGGCGCTTACTGGAGGTACCTAGTGGGCTAGTTGGATGCAAGGGACCCTCAGGATTGAAGGGGACTTAATCCCCCAACTTACAACGCACCAGAGGGCCTGTTTGCACAGTGGTGAAGGGAGCGGGTGGGGCCTGATGTGACAAGTGTGCAAACGTGCCCCGTGGCGCGTTTTAAGTTGGGAGATTTACTCCCCTTGAATCCTGAGGGTCGCTATGGCCCAACTAGCCCATCAGGTACCTCCAGTAGGCACGACAGAGCTGCGTTGCAGAGAGGTGGTCCAAGACCATGCCCCTTTTTACACCTCTCTTCAACGCAACTCTGTTGCACTTACTGAAGGTACCTGGTGGGCTAGTTGGCCCCCAGGGACCCTCAGGATACAAGGGGACTTAATCCCCCAACTTAAAATGCACCACGGAGCGCGTTTGCACACTTGTCACATCAGGCCCGCCCCCTCCCTTCACCACTGCGCAAACACGCCCCGTGGCACGTTTTAAGTTTGGGTATTAAGTCCCCTTGAATCCTGAGGGTCCCTGGAGTCCAACTAGCCCACCAGGTACCTCCAGGAAGCGCCACAGAGCTGCGTTGCAGAGAGGTGTAAAAAGGGGCGTGGCCTCGGACCTCCTCTCTGCAAGGCAGGGCTGTGGCGCTTACTGGAGCTACCTGGTGGGCTAGTTGGCCCCCAAGGTCCCTCAGGATTCAAGGGGAATTAATTCTCCAATGTAAAACTCGCCACAGGGCGTGTTTGCACACATGTCACCTGCGGCCCCGCCCCCTCCCTTCACCACTGTGCAAACGCGCCCCGTGGCGCGTTGTAAGTTGGGGGATTAGGTCACCTTGAATCCTGAGGGTCCCTGGGGCCCAACTAGCCCACCAGGTACTTCCAGTAAGCGCCACAGGCCTGCATTGCAGAGAGGTGGTCCGAGGCCACGCCCCTTTTACACCTCTCTGCAACGCAGCTCTGTGGCGCTTACTGGAGGTACCTGGTGGGCTAGTTGGACCCCAGGGACCCTCAGGAGTCAAGGGACTTAATCCCCAACTTAAAACACGCCACAGGGCGTGTTTGCACACATGTCACCTCAGGCCCCGCCCCTTCCCTTCACCACTGTGCAAACGTGCCCTGTGGCGCGTTTTAAGTTGGGGAATTAAGTCCCCTTGAATCTTGAGGGTCCCTGGGGTCCAACTAGCCCACCAGGTACCTCCAGTAAGCGCCACAGAGCTGCGTTGCAGAGAGGTGTAAAAAGGGGCGTGGCCTGGACCACCTCTCTGCAACGCAGGCCTGTGGCGCTTACTGGAGGTACCTGGTGGGCTAGTTGGCCCCCAGGGACCCTCAGGAATCAAGGGGACTTAATCCCCCAACTTAAAACACGCCACAGGGCGTGTTTGCACACATGTCACCTCAGGCCCCGCCCCCTCCCTTCACCACTGTGCAAACGTACCCCGTGGCACGTTTTAAGTTGGGGTATTAAGTCCCCTTGAATCCTGAGGGTCCCTGGAGTCCAACTAGCCCACCAGGTACCTCCAGGAAGCGCCACAGAGCTGCGTTGCAGAGAGGTGTAAAAAGGGGCGTGGCCTCGGACCACCTCTCTGCAAGGCAGGGCTGTGGCGCTTACTGGAGCTACCTGGTGGGCTAGTTGGCCCCCAAGGTCCCTCAGGATTCAAGGGGAATTAATTCCCCAATTTAAAACTCGCCACAGGGCGTGTTTGCACACATGTCACCTGCGGCCCCGCCCCCTCCCTTCACCACTGTGCAAACGCGCCCCGTGGCGCGTTGTAAGTTGGGGGATTAGGTCACCTTGAATCCTGAGGGTCCCTGGGGCCCAACTAGCACACCAGGTACTTCCAGTAAGCGCCACAGGCCTGCATTGCAGAGAGGTGGTCCGAGTCCACGCCCCTTTTTACACCTCTCTGCAACGCAGCTCTGTGGCGCTTACTGGAGGTACCTGGTGGGCTAGTTGGACCCCAGGGACCCTCAGGATTCAAGGGGACTTAATCCCCCAACTTAAAACACGCCACAGGGCGTGTTTGCACACATGTCACCTCAGGCCCCGCCCCCTCCCTTCACCACTGTGCAAACGTGCCCCGTGGTGCGTTTTAAGTTGGGGAATTAAGTCCACTTGAATCTTGAGGGTCCCTGGGGTCCAACTAGCCCACCAGGTACTTCCAGTAAGCGCCACAGAGCTGCGTTGCAGAGAGGTGTAAAAAGGGGCGTGGCCTGGACCACCTCTCTGCAACGCAGGCCTGTGGCGCTTACTGGAGGTACCTGGTGGGCTAGTTGGCCCCCAGGGGCCCTCAGGATTGAAGGGGAATTAATTCCCCAACTTAAAACGCGCCACAGGGCGTGTTTGCACACATGTCACCTCAGGCCCCACCCCCTCCCTTCACCACTGTGCAAACGTGCCCTGTGGCGCGTTATAAGTTGGGGGATAAAGTCCCCTTGAATCCTGAGGGTCCCTGGGGTCCAACAAGCCCACCAGGTACCTCCAGTAAGCGCCACAGAGCTGCGTTGCAGAGAGGTGTAAAAAGGGGCGTGGCCTGGACCACCGCTCTGCAACGCAGGCCTGTGGCGCTTACTGGAGGTACCTGGTGGGCTAGTTGGCCCCCAGGGACCTCCAGTATTGAAGGGGAATTCATTTCCCAACTTAAAATGCGCCACAGGGCGCGTTTGCAGAGTGTTGCTGGGAGGGGGCAGAGCCTCGGTACGATCGCGTGTTTTTGTTTTTTGGAAGGGGGCTGTGTGGCCCCCTTCTTTTACTTTTTTGGGCCCTGGGGACCCCATCCCCCAGGGCCTAACCCCTTTTTAATTAAAAAAAAAAAATGAACGGGAAGGGGGCCGCGTGGGCCCCCCTCCCGTGGCCAATTCCGGCCCCGGGAACCCCATCCCCCGGGGAATGGCCAGATTTTCTTTTTTTTTTTTATGGAGGGGGGCTGCGTGGGCCCCCCTCCTGAGGGGCCTCTATTGGCCCCGGGGACCCCATCCCCCGGGGCCGGCCTTTATTTATTTTTTAAATTATTTTTTTCATTTTGGGGAGGGGGGCTGCGTGGCCCCCCTCCTGGGCCACTACTAGCCCCGGGGACCTCATCCCCCAGGGCTGGCCCTCTCCGTTGGGGACCGTGGGGGAGCCCCAATGCCCCCACGGTCCCGCCCGGCTCCCCGCGTCCTGCGGGAGCCGGCATTGCTTTCCACATGGGGAGCTGCTGACATGCAGCTCCCCATCTCGAAAGCAATCTGCTTTGCTTCATTGAAGCGAGAGCAGGTTTCCCTGCTCTCGCTTCAATGAAGCAAGCAAGTTTGCAATGACAGGGCGGGAGGCGAGGCTCCCGCCCTGTCATTGCAAACAGCAGTGTCCCGGGGTGGGCACCCCGGGACACTGCAGGAGCTGGCCCTGGGGGGTGGCGGTCCCCAGGGCCATCGAGGGTTCCAGGAGGGGGGCCGTGCGGCCCCCCTCCCTTCACATGCACAGCCCACGGGAGGTGGTGGTCCCGGGGGCTCGGGGGTCCGTTCCGGACCCCCAAATTAGCATATTTTTTTTAGTGCCCCGGGGAGGTGGCGGTCCCCGGGGCGTGTGGGGGGCTCAAGCCCCCCCACACAGGTATATTATTTTTTAAAAAAGAAGCCCTGGGGGTGGCGGTCCCCGGGGCTGCGGGGGGCAGTGTGCCCCCGCAAATATTATTAATCAGAGCCCCGGGGGGTGGCGGTCCCCGGGGCTTGGGGAGGCCTTAGAGCCCCCCCAAACTTTAATAAAGCAAGCCCCGGGGGGTGGCGGTCCCCAGGGCTGCGGGGGGTCGTGTGCCCCCCGCAAATATTAATGCAAAGCCACGGGGGTGACGGTCCCCGGGGCAGTGTGGGGGGGATTGGGGCCCACCCCACACATTTTTTTACTGCCCCCGGGACTTGGCCCACCCGGGAGCTCTTTAAATACGAAGCGCGGGTGCGCGGATCTCGCCGATTTAAAAAAAAAAAAAAATGCTTTTTTTGGCCCTGGGGTTCCTCGTGGGACCCCCTGAGCAGGCCTAGGGGGTCAGGGTGTTTCTACCCTGCCCCCTTTTCTTGTTTTGCACCTTAGTTTTTCTCTTTTCTTGTGCCTCGGTTCTACCGAGGCACAAGATGGCTGCCAACAGTTCCTGGTTTGGAGTGTTGACAGCCAATTAGCATACAGCTCGTGATCGGGAGGGTGCGCGGATCCTCCGCGGCCATAGATATATATGTGTTTTTACTTTTGATTTTCTCAGCAACTACTGAACGGATTTACACCATTTAACAAAAAGGGTTCTTTCTGAACCAAGAACTACCTCTTTGCCAAATTTGGTGTAATTCCGTTCAGCAGTTCGGGCTGTAGCCGTGTCTAAAGTTTCTTATGGGAAATTGCATGGGGAAAACACGTTTTGGGACCCCCCTTTTTTCTTGGCCCCCGCTTGCCAAATCACCCCGAAACTTTTAGGATAGGAGCGGACCGGAGCGGGCCATAAGTTTTGAAAATTTCGCGAAGATTCGTCAACCGGCGCCAAAGTTATTTCAAATAGAATGTTGTGGATTTCCTATGGAAAGTAGGTCCTAACTATAACTATCTACTGGCGACTGCCAGTAGATAATATATATATATATATATATATATATATATATATATATATATATATATATATATATACTTGAAGATGAAGGATCACAAGAAAACAACAGCCAGCCAGGGCAAAAATCTGGACCCCAAAGGATACAATGAGTCACAAAGAAATAAAATATCCAAGAAAGAAGTGACTCAAACAGATAGTTTCACCAAAGAACAAAAATATATTTCCACTACAACGTTTCAGCTTCCGCCTTCCTCAGGTAGTACAAGATGGTTTGCTCAGTGGCTGCACAGATGACACAGCTGAAATTTCAAAAAGCATCATGAGTGAAGATTCCATTTGGAATGTGGAATCAATGCAGTCCTGAGAGCTCTTGAGATATGCAGTCATCAGGTTGTGTTGTCAGTAATGTTCAGTCCAACTGGACGCAGTGATTTTAAACGGTACATCCAGAAGTTTTCTCTGGAGTCCAGTAGTTCCCACGGGGAAAATCTTCAAATCTGATAGTAAATGATCCACAAGGTTAAAATGATTGGCTACAGACTGGTCAATTTTCTTATTAATTATTGCCGATTTATGGTTCCTGAATCGTGTACGGAGGTCATTCACTGTTTGGCCTACATATTGTTTTTTACAGCTTTGCCGTTGGCACTGAATCACATAAATAATGCATGTTGAGCGACATGTAAGATGCTGTCTTATTCCATAGGTCCTTCTCGTAACAGAACTAGTTACTGATGATGTTTGTAAAAGGTATTCACACGTGAGTCACAGCAATGAAGCCCTGCATTTGTTACAACTTGCTTGAGTTCAGCTCTCACAATAAGAGATCGTAAATTCAGGAACACATATCCGGTGGCTCGTCACTTTAAAGACAAACATAATTCAAACAATACAGATTTAAAATATTTTGTATTGGACGCTGTCCCTCCTAGTAGACGGGGAGGTGATAGAACCAACAAATTAAGAAAACTAGAGACAAGGTATATATTACAGTTGGATTCTAAACACCCGGGAGGTCTAAACGCAACCGAAGATCTGCACACTTGCCTAACATAGATACACTGGAGAAAATGAAATCAGGAGATGTTCTGTGATCTAGCCATATATTTTAGCCATATTTCTATGCCACACATATAGCAAGGGTATTTTTTTTTAAATAGCAATACTGTGTTTTAGTCTCTGAGATATATTTTTATCATGTTTTTAGTGTACAGACAAAATTGGTATATGTATTTATGTAGATTTATATATATATATGTATTTATTTAATCAAGGTCAATTTTTTTATACAGTATTTAACGTATATAATGAAATATTTTTAGGACCTTATTTGATACATGCAACAAGTTTGGAAATGTATTTATTTATTTATTTAGGTACATGCACTGATTGCAATTTGCACATTATGTTACATCAAAACACTGATATAGCTATATGTCCGTACAAAGGACAACATTGCACGCATAAGGGACAGATGACTGTGA
This sequence comes from Calotriton arnoldi, assembly GCA_963921515.1. Taxonomy (NCBI): domain Eukaryota; kingdom Metazoa; phylum Chordata; class Amphibia; order Caudata; family Salamandridae; genus Calotriton; species Calotriton arnoldi. The sequence continues at coordinate 554,403 of CAWUFW010002137.1, forward strand.
AACTATTGGAGGATACCCGGCTAAAATACAATCAGGCATAGATGTATAAGAAGGCACGATACATATACAGATTCAATTAAGGGAAAATGTAACAATGGTACAGGATTTATCTATTTTTATCTATATAAGAGCATACAACAGAATGGAACTATTTTAATAGAAACATGAAAGCACTAATTGTTAGCACTTCGCACTGTTTTCACTTTTTAACACGTAATATTTTTTATTACAACCAATACAACAACAGTAGGACAAGCAGGTAGCTACATAACTTTGTTTACCAATTTGGATTTATCCACGTATTAAAAAGTTGGTTATTAAAAGATCCAATGGTAAACATGTCGCAATTTATGAAATGATAAGGTTATAAATTATCGCAATACATGTATCTACAACAGAGATAATAACTATGTTGAACTGTAAATATAATTGCATGAAAGACAAAGTGTATCTACTATGTCTACTGTTGAAGGTATCATGTGATATCCTAATTGGTTATTACCAGCACTTTAAAAACCGCACTGAATTACCGAACCATGTCATGTGAACAAGGCTCAAGCGAGCCGAAACGCGTAATGGCGACGGAATAAAAGCACTTTGAAAAATGCACCAACTTGGGTCCGTGTCCGTACTGTGGAGAAATCCTGGCAATACAGCGGCGACAACGTGATATACACATATATATATACTGCAAGAAAGTCATCCTTTTTGGCACTGTTCAACCCCATTTATTGACTGATAGTGGTGGTAACTGACTCTGACTGTGCTCTGGGCTCTGCTAACCAGGGTCAGGGCTAGTGCTCTCGTAAAAAAGGTATATGGTAATTAGGTATAATTACAAGTGACAATGACAGACACTGTAAGTCCCTAGTATATAATAGAGCAGGGGGGATTCCAACTACCTAGGGCATGGGGGTTCTTGAAATAGAGTGTGCACAGCTGTGTGCCTACTGTCATTTTTAAAGGCAGACCAGCTTTGCAGACTGTCTTTAAAAGGAAATTACATGCAAATTGGACTTTGGTGGTACAGGTACTACCAAAGTGGTAATTTACCTTATTGTTACATATAAGTCACCCTAAGGTCTCCCCTAGGTGCCCTAGGGTTGGGGTGCCATGTAACTATAAGCAGGCACATTATAAAATATGTTTTATAAGCTTCGGTGAAGGAAAAACGCCCATTTTGTTTTCCCCCATTGTAGACTATTAGCTTCATGGGCTAACATTGGAATATGTTATTTAATTATAAATATTGCTAGGAAGGAGCTCCAAATGTCATTCAAAGACTTAAAAGATTGACAATGATAAATCCAACAACTTGCCACCGTTGAATTTATCATAACTAACACAGAAAATAAGTTATAGAACTTTCTATTCTGTGAGCCAAAATTCAGCCTTCAAGCAGCGTTTCTTGGTTGGTCAGTCTTAACAGGCTTAGCCAAGCTGCTTTGATGAGGTGATAAGTGGCCACATAGAGCAGAGGTTATCTGATGGAGAGAGCGTTGCAGCTGCACAGAATAGGTTACAAAGGGGGCTGGGAAAATCAAACTGGGCATCAAAGAGAGAACAGGACTACAAGGAATGCCAGGCCTACCACCCCCTTTTCCTGTAACCCAGGACAGATTGCAGGCCCAGTGCAGGTGGTGGAGGTGTAATGGAAATGAGATACTCTAGTGGGTTAGTTTAGCCAACTCTTACTCCAAAGATGAGAAAATCTCCATCTTCAGGGGCATATTTACAAGCCCCTTGCGCCACTTTTGCGCCGCCGTTGCGTCACTCATGTGACGCAGCGGCGACGCAAACCATGCGCCATGTTGCGCAATATTTACAACGTGACGCATCTAGGGAGATGCGTCACGATGTAAACCCCTGCGCCACATGAAACCTGCGTCAGGTTTCATGTGGGCGTTCCAGCGCAGGGTGGGCGTTCCCACGCAGGTACGCCACGTAAAAGTGACGCAGTGAAATCTACAAGATTTCACGGAGTCACTTTTACACCCATGCTGCGTCAAAACCCTGCGCCTGCTTGAAGCAGGCGTAAGGATTGACGCACCATGTTAGGGATAGGGCACCCCCGAGCATTGCTGGAGCTGCGTCGCGCTTGCGACGCGACTCCAGCAATGCGCCGCCTTTCCGTCGGGGGATGCGACACGCATCTGCCATTCTGCCATAATTTTTATTATGTGTTGTGTCTTACTTATTGGAGATATTGGTGTTTTTAAATGCCTGTCTCCTAAGTAAAGCCTGCCTGCTCGCAGCCAGCTACCAAGGGTTGAGGCTAATGTACTGAGACCTTGTCTGGACCTTATTATATGTGGGTGGCCTTATTGCTAGTGGGAGGTTCCTACTTCCCCCTACCAATGACCCATACTTCAATATATATATATATATATATATTTCAGAAAGCTCGTCCGACGTTTCGTGCTTGCGAAAGGACGAGAGCAGACCCAATTGTTGTGCCGGTTATCTTTATTCAGTAATCACCATGTCGCCATCTATATAGATAGATAGATATATATAGAGATAGATAGATAGTCACTAAAAAAACAAAGGTTGATGTAACATTACAGTTAGATGAATTTATCAGTGACAACACAACATTAACATTTTGAACTAAAAAAACACAGAAATTCACCTTGAGCCTTCTCTGTGCACTGCTTATGACCTGAAATATGATATCACTCATGACATGCTCTATGACATCATTAGGTGAGGCTGACCCTGAGGCTTTTGGGCCTCCTGCATCCTGTTGGTGACTCATATCTGTTGGCATATGGAGGCTCTGCAGTGGAACCTGAAGTTTCAATGGGCACAGCATCAGAGGAACCTTTGCGACATGGTCCAGATCTTGGAGAGAACTGAGAAAGATCTGCAGTGGTGGCTCATGAACTGTGATTGGGTCAGAGGCAGACCCCTCTCCCTTCCCCAACCAGATCTCACAGTAGTGACAAATGCGTCAGTCCTGGGATGGGACGGCCATCTGGGAGAGGTGGAGACCAGAGGACTCTGGTCTCTGGCAGAATGCAGACTCCACATCGACCTGCAGGAGCTCTGTGCAATTTGTCCAGCATTGAAAGCCTTTCTACCCTCCATCATGGGAAGGCTAGTGCAGGTGTTCACGGAAAAAAACACTGCCACATGATACTGCAACAAACAGGCCAGGGTGGGGTCGTGGACTCTTCGTCATGGGGCCCTGCATCTCTCCACATGGCTGGAACAGCATGGCATATCCCAGGTGGTTCACCACCTAGCAAGCTTATCCTGGGTGCCAGAGCAGAACGGATCACGAATGGCATCTCCAACCGCAGGTAGTACAAGATCTCTTTCAACAGTGAGGAGAGACTAGGTTAGATATGTTTGCCTCCGCTGAGAATGTGCAATGCCAGCAGTTTCGAAGGAGGCTCTCGCTTGAAGATGCTTTTTGTCTTGAGAGGAGCACAGGCCTCTTTTCCGTGCATACCACTCCTGACCAGAGTTCTCAAGAAAATCAGGAACAACCGGGCCCAAATCATCCTTGTGGCTCAAGATGGGGCACAGAGAGTCTGGTATCCCGACCTACTGGGCATGACCATCAATCCTCCGATCAGGCTGCCCTTTCAGGAGGATCTTCTGTCCAAGCAGCAAGGGAGGGTCCTTCACCTGAACCTGTACAGTCTCCAGCTTCTTGCGTGGAGATTGAGGGGCACTAGTTGACAGCTTTTGACCTTGACGTCTGAAATATCATCTTGGTAGCCAGGCATCCTTCCACCAAGATGGTATACGCCTACCATTGGAAAGAATTTGTGGCATGGTTAGCAGAAAAAGACATTGATCCCCTTTCTGCTCCTCTTTCTGAAGTTTTACTCTTCATTCTTTTCCTTGCCTAGCAGGGCTCTGCACTGGTCACTCTTAAGGGATATTTGTCTGCTTTTTATGCATTTTGCAGCTGCCTGACCAACCCTCTCTGTTCAAATCCCCTATTGTACATTGGTTTCTAAAACGTATTTTCGTCTCTTACCTCCTTCACCATTTATCATGCCTCAGTGGGAACTTAATCTGCTGTTAACTTTCCTGATGTGTGCTCCTTTTGAGCCTCTCCATAATTGTCCCCTGAGGCTTCTGATGATTAAAACAGTTTTCCTTGTGGCTATTACATCTGCCCATGGAGTAAGTGAGCTGCAGGCCATGTCGTCTATGCTGCCTTACTTATCAGTCTATTCTGACAAACTGGTGCTTCGGACAAGGGCTTCCTTTTTACCGAAATGGTTACCCCATTTCACGTAGGCCAATCAATCACACTGCCTACCATTTATGTTCCTCCACATCCCTCTAAAGAATAGGAGCGACTCCACAGTCTGGAACCAAAAAGAGCCTTGCTGTTCTACCTTGACCTCACATGGGAGTTCTGGGTGGACGAACAACTCTTCGTGGGGTATGTTGGTGCGAAGAAAGGCCCGGTTGTGCAGATGCGGACCATCTCCAGATGAGTCGTGCTCTGAATTATAAGTTGCTACGCATTGGCCAAGAGCACGGTCCAAAGGTTTGCAAACTCATTCCACCAGAGCTAAAGCTGCGACCACTCTATTAGCTTGCTGAGTTACGGTCTTGGACATCTGCCAGGCAGCAACGTGGGCGTCCCGACACACATTCACCAAACATTACTGTGGGGATAGTCAGGTCTATAGGGATGCGCACTTTGCCTGTTCAGTCCTGTAGGACTTCCTTGTGTGAAATTGGTCCACAGACCCATTACCAAGGATGGTATTGCTTGGGTATCTATGCAAAGGTAAGGAATATGCGGCTAGAAGTCTCTATCAGATGAACAAGCTGCTTACCTTTGGTAACGCCTTATCTGGTAGAGACTAAATCTAGCTGCAAATTGCTTACTAACCCACCCTCTGTGAATGGATTTCTAGGGACAGGACTGATCCCTTTCGGGGGCCCTAGTTTTTCACACTAGTGGTCAGTGTTCTTCATGGATCCGTGTTTCTGGCGGGGAAAGTCATGAAAAGAAACTGACATCAGCACGCCTAGTTGGCGCCTATATAGGTGCTGCGGACGTCACTTCCAGCGCAGACGACGAAGTGCGCGGAGTCAAACGACACCACCTACCGGCATGCAGTGGTGCTGTTCAGGAAAAATCTTCTGGATCCAGCCTGTGCTACCATTTGAATAATGCTCATTGTTCAAATGGACTGTGGTAATGGACAACAGGTGCATGGTCATTGCAGCCATACTGAGGGTCTTCAGTAGCCACTCACTCTAGAAACGAACAACTTCAAGCGTATTTCTCTCTGAACACACAAATTACTGCCTCTGTTGTGACATTATAAGATTTCAAGCATGTGTCAGCAATGTACTCTACTTTATATCTGCTTATTTAGGAATGTGCATGAGAATCAGAGATTGGTCAAAAGCAGACTGTCTGCCCTTCTGCACCACTGAGCACTTGAAAATCCAGCTAATATCCTACCTCCCACTGGAGTCTGCATCTGTGAACCACCACACAGCCAGGTTTGCCATCTGGGCTGCTGCCGTCTTAGCACCACAGAACAAAGCATACAGGCTGACCTGCTGCTGTCGACCCAAGCATACCCTATGCCTGCGCCAATTATGAGCAAGCATTGGCGAAGGCCCTGAGTCTGGCACGCATTTTGAATTATAAGCGACACCTAATGGCTTTGACAAAGCTGATGAACATACCAAATGTCATCACACGCCTGGCAGATGCATCCAGTGAGCTACTGCACTTCATGAATTTCGATTTCAGCTGCAGCCTGGCAGGGGTGTAGCTTGGTCAGCAAGATTAGGGGGGTGGTGAGGTTCAGGTTTTTCAACAACCATGCTGGCATATCGTGTTAAAATACATTATAAGTGAAGCCGTGCAGAAGGGGAGTTTAATGGGCAGTAGGAAGGGAACTTAGTGCAGATAATAAGGGGTACTTAATACATCATATTTTGTAAAATGACCAACATTTTTAGCAGAGAGAGCGAAAGGAAAAGAGAGGAGGGAAAGGAGCAACAAGGGAGATTGGTTGAGTGAATGCATGGGTTGCAATAATACAATATGAAAGAGCACTACTTGACTCTAGCTTACTAACTGTCACATATTAGCAAGGCTCTTCCCTAGAGTTTGATATTTGCCAACCTAGTTTTGACGAATTTACATGAAAGGGAGGATGAAAAGGGGCTTCTCTCCGTAGTAAGAAACATAAAAAAATAAACCATTCCAAAATAATATTTTTTGATGAAAAGATCTTTGCTGATTTTCGTTCTTTCAATGGCCAAAACATGTAAGTTGTCTGTGACTCTCTTTCTGTCTCTGTATCTCTCACTTTTTCATCCATTAATTCTGTTTCTCTAATCTCCACAAAGTGCAGTAAAGAAGAGGCTTGTTTAAAACTAGACAAAATGTGTCCTTGGCAAAAAAAAGTTCACAAACCTAAAAACATATAATTTGAGTACAAGTAAAAGAAAACACAATTGACTTCTGAAACAAACATCACAATACAATTGTGCACAATGGTATTTGAAACATAGCTAATAGCAACACAATATAAATAGAGTTTATTCACAAAGGCATTTTGGAGTATGTAAAGTATTACTCTTGTAGTACTGATTTATGTATTCTTAAATGCCTTTTAGAATTGACCACAAAAGACAATGGGAATATTAAGGAAATAATATTATACAATTCATACAAGTAAAAAGGACTGCGCCCTCTTGAATTATTTTTTACAAATAGATATTTTGACGTGTATGGGATCGATTTACAATGCAATACAAAAGAAACGTTGTGCGCATTGACTTGTTTATTACAAGAATTCGTTTTTAAAATATAATGCAGAAACATAATAAATCCAGAAATTTTGAAATACATTGGTAAATGCTGAAGACTAGGGTCTTTGCAGAGACCTCCTATTTATCTAAAAAGGTTTTTAGTCAGTAATGTCACCTCAGTGCGTCTATCTGCCTAGACGCGGCTGCAAGACTTCTGTCTTTCAGCTTGCATTAACTTCTTTCACTACTAGTAGTTGGCCTTCAGTGTATAGACGACAAGTGGGTATGGGAACTATGGGGCATATTCACAAGGCAATATTGCCGCTTTAGCAGCACTTTTCTGCCGATAAAGCGGCAATATTTTTATCGCAAAATTCACAAGCTGTTGCTAACAACAGTTAGCGACAGCTTTTAGGCGAAAACTACACTTTCAAACATCTCCACTTCTGTCAGCGATAAATAACGCTAATGATATGCAAGGGAGGCATTTCCTTGCAAAATCTGACGTTAACCCAACATTACCCTATTCACAAGGGGACTCCTTATTTTAAGATGACCCAAAAAAGTGGCTATAACTGCGAGAGGCAGATTTTTAAGACCAGAAAAAATCAGGTCTTAAAATGGAGATAACCATTGGGGCCGCATTTCTGCAGGTTTTGTTGCTGGACCGCGCTGCAAGCAATATTGCTGCGCTGCCCTGCCACAAAATTACAGGGCAGGACTGCACACCATCAATAAGATAGTGCGCATTCCTGTGCCCCAGTCATGAAAAGTGTTGCAGCGCTGCGACAAGACTGCGTTGCAACACTTCTCAGTACACCCTTCTTGCAACAGCATGGATGCGCTGTACTCACCGAACAGTGCTCCATGACGCAAGTAATGACAGTTATGTCAGGAATCCTGACGTATCTATCTGCGCTAAAGTCACGCATTGCTGCAGTTGTGTCACAAACATGACGCAACTCCAACAATGCATGGGGCCAGCCTATCCCTGTGGCACTGCGTCACTCTCACGCCTGCCATCAGGCAGGCGGAAGGTACTGATGCAGTGCAGTTCATGAGGGGTGCCTGAATGTAGACGCTGTTGGAGATCCATCGGTGTTGGTTGTGCGCTGTGGTGTCATCGTTTGGAAGCAGTGGCGGAGTGTTGGTGCTGAGAGAGTTGACGAGACGTCCAACGTTGGCCTTGATCCAGCTGCGAGGGGTTGCGATGATGGTGTTGGCGTCCAGTGGGCAAGGTGAAGACGTGATGCATCCAATGATTGTTGGTCCAGGAGAGTCCGGTGTTGTTGCTGAAGTTGAAGCTCCCGCTTGCGGCGGTGACGTTTTCGACCGCGTGTCCTGCTATGTGGCCTGTTGATGTGAGTTGCTGCTTGCGTCTGATGATGGTGAACTTCCCCAGAAGGCGATGGTGTCCTGGTCACTGGGTTTGTCCAGGTGGGACTTGAGATCACATAGTAGGATGTCGTGATGGGAGATCCTGGGGTACGATGATGTCAACAATGGTATTTGAGAATGGGGGTCCAATGTCCGGGGTTCCTGCACATGAGTGTGCCGCAGTGGATGTGCTTGGGGTTTGTCCGGATCTTGGAGTCGACGTAGTCCATGGTCACCCTTGGGTCATTAGAGTGCGTGGTCAGTCGGAGTGTGCTTCTGTAGGTGAGGGCAATGCCTCCTCCCTGACGGTCTGGGTGCTCCTTGCGGGTGATACTGCAGCCGTCAGTGATGGTGATGGCGATGTCCGGTTCGGAGCAGAGGTTGGTCCTGGCAGGCGAGGTGGTGTCCAGGGTTGATGGTGAGGAGGCTGCTGGCGTCGTATCGGTGGAGTGTCCAAGAGGAATGCTCCTTGGTGCTGAGCGCGGTCCAGGGGCAGACTGACGCAGACGGGCCAGGCTATGGTTTGCCTTTGGAATGGGAGACGTCCAGTACAACGCAGGCAGTACATCATTAACTAAGCAACTCAAACAACGCAGGTGCCTGTACATCACATTTGAGTACAACACATTGTGAGGTCAGTAATGGGGTAATTAAAAATATGCTGTGTAGGTATGGGTATCGGATGTCGGTTTTGAAATTTTGTGTGTGCAATTGGTGTAAAATATGAAAATCGGTGTGTGATTTGGGGTAAAATATGATTTTGGGGTGTGATTTTGGGTAAAATATGATTTTTGGGGTGTGTAATTGAGTCCATTTTGAGTTTTGGGTGTGTATTGGGGGCTCAAAACGTAATTCCTGGGTTCACGTTTGGGATTGGGGTGCAAACGTTAGTTTAGGCTTGCACTCACTGGAGTGGGAATAGTGATGTTCATGTCTCCGTAATGCAACATCTAACCTACTGTTGCAATGTGCCTAGTATTAGTATGCATTGGAATGGAATGCAATGTCATGTGATGCATTGTAACTACGTATGTGCCTTTGGCACACGAGTATTAGTCCAGCTGTGCATGTGCGCACAGCGTCCACCATTGAGAAGTGCTGGGGGGGGTGTGCTGGACAGCTGTGAGGTGGTAAACGCAGGAACGAATACTGGATGGTGCCTGGACGCGGGGATGTGGGTGTGAGCGTGTGTCATAAATATTGTAATGAGGGAAGTCTTACCTCGAATCCGGACCACGTGTCTTCGTAGCTCCTGCTACCCTGCGTCTGCTTCCAGGAACAGGAATTCGGAAGCCAGGCTCCCTCCCCTGAGTCAATCCCAAAGCTGCGATGCGGCAGTGTGATTGCTAATTTGCAATGGGACAAATCATGCAGTCAGGGGCCGGAGTGGTGGGCATGTTCTCCATGCAGGCTGTAATGCAGCCTGCATTGGGAACAGGGAAGTGTGCATGACTGCTTTGGGCGGCCTGAGTGGGCCGACCAAACTGTCATTGCGCACTTGAGTGGACATGCCAATATGCCCATGCCCTGCTCCGTGTTTTGAGTAGTCCCACCCACACTCCCAACCCCTGAGGTTACATGGCATGAGTACATCAGTTAGTTATCATCATATGATGATTGTTCCTCTTCTGCACTGCTTGAGGCTGTGGGACATTGCTCTTCCGCCATTGGGGAAGAGCCGCCACTGGGGGTGCGTCATCTACGTGTAATAGGCCTGAGCAACTCACCCACCGGCCTTCCTACGCTACGGGTCCCATCTCCTCCTTACCTGAACATTGACACCGTGGCGCAATCCACTGCAATCTCTCCAAATCTGTGACTCAGCCAGCAGGAGCATCAGCCAGGTGTGATTTCACTAGGCTGGGTACAGCAGTCGCCGTCTAGTCCGCTGGTGTACCTCCAGATGCAGTTAATGCAGCAGGGCCCCCTTAGGCGTGACGTTGCAGCGCTCATGCAACACACGTTCAGCGTAGCACAGGGGCCTCACCCTCCACAGCGTACGGCCAGCCAAACATCATCCGGCCTATGATGCCGGGAGACGGCACACAGCGTTGGTAATCCTCTCCGTGCACCCTGGTGCAGTGGTGGATCGTAGTATGCGATGCAGACCTCCCTACGTTGGTGTGCAGGAGCACCTCTACCATTAACAGCTCCAAGGGTTGCAAGGCGTTCTTCTCACACAGGTTAGCAACGTGTCTCCATGCATCCTGCCAGACTTCACCACCAGGTATGGGTGATCATCGCGCATCAATGTCTACCGCCACGGCTCATCGACTCCACAGATCCTCAACATCCCACTCCAGGCTCCAGATGCCGGTCCAGCGAGGCATCCAGGCTCCAGACGCATGTCCAGCAAGGCATCCAGGCTCCAGACGCAGGTCCAGCGAGGCATCATGGCTCTCATCCTAGTCATCCTGGATGTTGGCTGGCTCGCAGGTGTTGTTGATGTGTGCTCCACTTGGCCCTGGCTGATCCATTCTGCATGTTATTGTATTTTATGGCTATTTACTATCGGAGGTTGACTGATAGGCAATTTTTTGCAATAGTGGAAAGAAAAATAAAGTTGGGCTGACTAACGTGAGTTTTCTTTCCGCTAATGGGCCTATTGCTAGATATCGCCCACTTAAGCTGGAATCCCGATCGCCATTGCGCTGATGTTAGCGTGATTTTTCAACCACGTTCCCTGTACTATCGCCATGTACCGACGGCTTGTTGCTATGCCGCTAACCTGGCGATAGATTTCAGGGTTAGGCGGCGATAACAGAACTGCCAATAAATTGCGTTGACGATAGTTATCGCACGGCCTTGAGAATATCCCCCTTAGTTTTTACTAAAATTATACTCATAATATACTTCTAGGTGCTTTCAGCCATCACTGTTCTATCCCATGGGCTGGTGTGTCATTTACATTTTTCATTGCTCACTTTGGCCGTTGGCTAACTGCACTGTGAGTGACAGCATTCAGCACTTGCCTAACTGCACTGTGAGCGATGGCATTCAACATTCATACTTTCACATACAAAATATTTATTTCCAGTGACAGGGACTACTTAAGCAATGTACGCTTTTTAAGACCAAAAAAATGTTTGCTTATTGATGATGTTTTTTTGTTATAGGTGGGGGCCCAGCAAAAACAAGCTAAATGCTGACAGCCAATTCCAGACCTATTGGCTTTGCCAGTGCTTGTTTAAAAATATGGCACCACAGCGCATATACATTGTAAAGTTGGTAGCTCAACTTTGATTAAAAATGAGACCTATTTGCATTAATAGGAAAGTTATGCTAGAATTGTGGCATCACTATATTTGATGAAGTGACATTAACAAGCACTGCCCATGATCATTAATTAATCCTGTAATTATTTTTATGACTTATTCCGTCCGCTTTAGTTTCAAGGGAGGACTTCTTAGGTGCCTGGGGCTATTTTATTGCCACTGCACAAAATGATTAAATAAGTGATTTACACATTTGTGTGCTATCATTTGCAGGACTTTTACATGGTCAGCAGGCACATGTATCAGACCTCATGCTGGTGCCACATAGTATGTTACCTCAAACTGATCATGCTATGGGGCCAAGGCCACAAAAAAGTAAATAAAGCTATCTCCCATGTCCGGAATCCGTAGAGCCATCAGCAGGGTCGGAGTGGAACCCAATACCAGCCTTGACAAAAAAACTGTTCAGCCCAGCCCTACTCTACAGGAGGTCGCACTTATAATGTGGCCATGGGGAATGAAACCAGCTCCCTAGCCTACGGGCAACTGGGAAAATGAAAGCGTGTCTGAATGGCCAGTCCAGCTCTGCTTATCATCTAAGAAGCCAAATTCCGACTTCTAAATTCCATTCCTGCCCACACTCCAGATTTGGGACAGGTACAGACAGTGTAGAAAGCTCTGTCCTGGTGGTGGTTCTAAAAGGGAAAAATGGCGCCTAGTTCCACGGCTTCCCTTGCCGAGGCATATAGGTTTTGTTTCACCCACCCCTAATGATCATGCAAAATGCTACATGGAATCTACTTTCAAAACAGCGTTTGCGGTTTTTGTAGAGGAACTGGTGTACAGTGCCAAAAGTACAAAGCATCGGTGTCTAAATGAAACAATATAAAAATATAAACATATCCCCTGAAGTCCCGTATCCAGGTACTTGACGTCTTGAGTGGCACATTGCCGCTGTGACAAAAGATGCAGCCAAACTTTGAAGGCCAGAGTTTGAAGAGGGAGTCTCAGCATTCTGTCTGAAGCAGCGGCTTTCAAAGGGCAACTTTAAAACTTGACATGCAAAGGGTTTTTTTAAACCCCCCCCAGCCTTACAAACAACCAATAGCAGGAGGCCAGACAACAAAAGGCTGACAAGGAGATGGATAGGCAAACCTTTGTTTGAAGCTAAGCCGGTGCTCGGGGTGGAAGAGGCTTTTTTAATGCCTTTGAGTTTTACACTTCTTATGCATTTTCTGTCAATTAGTGCGTCTTGCTCCCTTTCCTGTCTGCTCACCTCTGCCTCCAAACAATGACAGCTACAAAGGGCAGAGCTTCTCTTCATTCATAATTATGTGGCAGCTTACAAGTAAGGAAAGATTGTGAGGAGACTCCTGGACCAGATATTTACATTACACATCGATGTGAACAACCACTGACTAAGTCAATAGGTCTGGCTATATTGTGCTAACTTAGGCAAGGAGAGGCATTCACAAATGTACAGTCTATGGGGCATTTTCACATGGCAATATCGCCGGGAGTGATGATAGGAGTTTTCTGGCGATAATTGGACAATCGCCAGGTATCGCCGCCTAACGCTGGATTTGACCTCGCAATCGCGATGATTTTATTGTTGGTTTTCACACCCCTTCCCTGTTACTATCGCCATGTAGCGCGGGCTTGATAATACCATGCTAACATGGCGATAATAATCCGGGTTAGGCGGCGTTAACCTTTCTGTCGTTGACTGACGATGGCGATAGTTATCGCCCGTCATTGTGAATATCCCCCTATGTGAGGTACAAGATGACCTTGGCACACATTATGGGGGATATTCTCAAGAACTGGCGATAATTATTGCCAACCTAGGCTAACGCAATGTTACATAATGCCGTCTATCGCTGGAAACTAACGCTGCGTTAACGGCGTATTCTCAACACACCGGCAACAGGCGATAGTGTCCCGATAACGTGTCAAATGTCCGCGATAAAATTACCGGGACGCCGATAAAAAAGGAAACCCGAACGTGAAAAAAGTGGCGATGGGCCCAACAGCGATAAAAACATCAGCGATAAGCAGCTCCAGGCCTGCAATTCCCACTTCAGGTGGGAAAAATCACCATAAAAGCTGCAAAAAAAAAAAAGAGAAATCAAAACCCAAACCCAAACAACTGAGAAGCACCATGGAGGACGCTGGAGCAACTACAGAGACCAACCAGAACCCCACAAACCCCCCGGAGGACCAGCCAGGGACCTCGGGGAAGGAGAAGGGCAAGGAGAAGAAGAAGAGAAACCTGCGATTCAGTCCGCAGGAAAACAAGATCCTGATTACGGAGGTGATAGAACACCACCAACAACTGTTCATCACCTCCACTATGTCATTGGCAACTAAATATGCAATATGGCAGTCCATCTTGGCCAAGGTGAATGCAGTCGGAGTGAAGAGAAGGGAAGTGGATGACTGCAAGAAGCGCTGGAATGATGTGAAGCGCAAAACCAAGCTGAAACTCCCTAACAACCGGAAAGCAGCAATGCAGACTGGAGGTGGGAGTCCAGCACCACAGCAGGAGCAGGATGAGATGGAGGAAATGGTGTCCACAGTCATCAGTGTGGAGACGGTGGCAGGAGTTGGGGGACCGGACACTGCTCAACATGACCTGACCCAACAGCAACAGGGTGAGTAACGACCAGGGACTGGGGGGACGGGGGGAGATGGGCACAACGGCACACATGCACAATTAAGTATAGCACAGTGCACACCCACAATGACTATGGATCATGTCCCTGATCTCCTTGGCATACTGCAGCACACATAGAAACAGCAAGTAGGCCCCCGTCGACAATGTGCCCAGAGGGGGCCCTCCCCACACATTACCAATCTCACAACAAACCCATGCATGTACAAACCCATGCACATGCACAAGGCTGGCCCTCCATGGGGCAACAATGTAAAGTGGGGTATGCATGGCCATGTACTGGTCCAGCTTCAACACTCCACCGAATGTGACCAAAACATTCTAATTCACACAGATGTGTCATGTCTATTAGCAAGCAAGTATGAACTCATGGATGAATGTAGGGGCAGTGATACCAGAAAAAGGTACTCCCTGGGAACTGATATCAATGCGCATGTTTGACCGTGACCCAGACAGGCAGTGAGATGACTAGGAATGTGTGAACTACCTGTGGCCTCATTGCTTCTAAACAACAATTTGCAATTTCCCAACTTAGCCCCCCGTCAATGTACGAAATAGGGCTGTGTGTAAAAATGCCTAAGTCTAAGTTAGGTGGATGCCACAGCTCGGAGCAATGATTTGTTTGAGTGTGCAGCGGTTGGACTCCTGGGATGGTCTGTGCGTAAGTGTGAAGGTCATTCCATGCAAGAGAACTGCGAGCAAGGACCTCTGTGTATGGGGTGTGTATACGTTGGTCCTTGGTTAGCGCTGTGCGTAGTGTGGGAGTCGTCATCAGCTGCTATGGCATCTCTCAGGGGCTGCCGGGCGCATGCAATTCCAAGATCGGAGGTGCAGATGTGCTACCGCCTTCTAGTTCAGACAAAGGAGCTTTTATCCCTAATGTTAGTTTGTCATCTGCTTGCATTCTGGAAAAGTGATGTGGTTGGGGGTGAGGGAGGGATGTCACTGCTCCGCCTTCCGACACGGTATTCCTGCTGGCTTTTTAGCTGGTGTGCATCTCCCATGTTGCTGAGGTGTTCACTGTGCCCCCATCCCCCTTACGTTCGTGTTGCTCATGTTGTGGGACTTGAATCACAGAGTGCATCTCTGCATCAGGGTGGTTCATATCTGACCCCAAATAACACCCGCAATTTCATATTTGACCCCAAGTGACACCAGAAATTCCATATTTGACCCCAAATGACACCCGCAATTTCATATTTGACCCCAAGTGACACCCGAAATTCCATATTTGACCCCAAATGACACCCGCAATTTCATATTTGACCGCAAGTGACACCCAAAATTCCATATTTGACCCCAAATGACACCCGCAATTTCATATCTGACCCCAAATGACACCCTGTTGTCTTTTGTGGAACACCAATGACACCCTTCATGTCATGTTTTTGTACACATGTGATACGCTGATGAGTGGGATTACGTACTACATTTGACACCCTGAAATGGCATTCCGAATACGTGACACCCTGAACAGCCTCACTTTACAGAGGTGACATACCCACCATCTATTTGCTATTTGTGAGATTGTTAGCACTTAATGTTGCACTTACACTTGTCAGAGTGATGTGCTAATGCAGAGGACTGACATGCACACAGGGAATGTGTGTTGCAATGAATTTATTTGCACATGCTGGTCATGTGGTCATTTTGTACTGTTCCATGATTGCTAAGAACTGTCACAATGTGACGTGCTCATGCAAAGAAATTGTCAATGATTGTGTTCCTTCGGGCTATTCCTGCTGCAGCTGCAGTGGGGTGTGGTCCACCTGCCTCATCTTCCTCATCATCGTCCGGTGCATCTAGCACTTGGATCCATGGGGCATTGCTGCGTACACATATGTTGTGCAATGCACAACATGCAATGATCATCTTGTACACTATTTCTGGGCTGTACAGGAGTCTACCACCTGTGATGTCCAGGCACCTGAAACGTGACTTTAACATGCCAAATGTGTGCTCAACAATGCCCCTGGTGCGTTTGTGGGCCACATTGTACTGCCTCTGGGCCGGGGTGTTCGGGGCTCGGAGGGGTGTCATCATCCACGGGCAGAGTGCATATCCTTGATCACCTGTGAGAGGTAAGTGGGATCAGTGTAAAGTGGTGGTTCTGCATGCTGTGTTGGCAGACTTACAAGTTTTGTGGTGTGTGATTTGTCTGACTTTGGGATTCATGTTTGCCATGTATTGCTTCTGGCAAATGTGCGGTGTCAATGTGTATTATGTAGCCTCACAACTGCTCCTCCCTCCCCCCGGGGCTATTTACTTGTGTGCGCTGCACGGTTGCATCACTTGCACTCCTACGGCACACCTATGTCATGCCTGTCTGCGCATGTCCGCAAGCCTGACAACAACACTGTAATGTTGGCCGTTGAAGGTGGGCAGCCACGTGTGTGTAGGCCTATGGTAAGGATAGGGCGGACACAGATGTGGAGTTCAGGCCTGGCTGAACTCGCACTGCGATTGAGGCTATTACAACAAGCATTTGCAATTCAAGAGGTCTCGCATTTATGCAGTTTGAGCTATTGGCATTGTAAATGACAATGCCCTTTATTTATGTTTTGGTTTTCAAAAGTTATGTGTATAAGCCCCTTGTATAAATTACATTGAAGCAGCGCACCAGTGACATTACCCTGCCCAGAATGTAGTGTTAATATTCAGTGTATGTGTGGAGTGAGTGTTTTGTTTACACCCCTCACTCATTTTTTTTCCGTTCTTTTTTTTTTTACTTTAATGAGCACGGCGCCGTCTTCACGGACACCGCGCTATGCAATGCAATAGGTGTTGCTTTTGGTATTGTAAATACCAATGGCTTTTAATTTTCCTACATGCCTTTCATGTGCCAGCTCCATTACTTTCGATTGTATTCTCTGTGGCACAGCCAATAAATTGGCATGGCTCATTATACAATTCAGCACACTTAACTCCTCAAATACTTCCTTGAACATTTTAAGTGAGTCATCAATTCTCCCTTTAGGTCATCCTTTATCTAAGTACAACAATAACTCCTGAAGCTCCAAATCCAGATTCACAGCATTCTTCCTTCGACACATCACATTGGGTCCCAAAACAGACACAACCACTACCCTGCCGGTCCACTCGTGAACACATCCCATCCTTGTCGCCAGTGAAAAGTGTTCCGGCAAGGACAACACAGAGGCAGAAATCCTTTTTATAGCTTAAGTTTACTTCAAGCGATAAGCAGAACCCGGCAGAACAGCCAAAGGGAAAGTAGCTGCCTGCAATTTCAAATAAAACATTCCATCCACTCAACGTGAAGTAACTGCACTCCACATTCCCCAATACATTCCACACTCTAGATTCAATTCCAAGCCACCCAGATGAAACCCAACACCCCACCTATGTGGTCAGCATTGGATCCTTTTACGCCAAAATAATTAGATTAACTGTGATATGTCAGCGTTACCCCTCTCACTGCCTAATACATATGTTCAACCGCTAGTCTTTCTCTTCACCACTTTTCACTTAAAATCCTATACATTTGCAGGTGGCATCCTCCAGTAGCTTCAGAGAGATAGAGCAGAGACAGTTTGCTAAGTGGATTCTTGCTTCAGGGCTATGTTCAACTAGACCCGTTACAGTGATCCGAGTTCACTGGCAGCATGGACAAGGGCTTGCTGCTGACAGAAAAGGCAAACTAAGGACCTCCAATTATAAGCTAGAACAGTTGGGTCTCCTCCCAACAACGTAAAAGACCTTAGGTTGATTTTAAACGAAGATCTAACTCTGATCCCTCCAATAAATGTTTTTTTTTTTTTTTTAAAGAATCAAAACTATGCCCTTTCCATCTAAGAATACAAAAGGGTCAACCTACTTTTATACTTTCAAGAATGTTAAGCTACAGTAATCTTGGCAACACCCACTTCAACACTGGAATTTTTCAATAGTATTTATCTGGGTTTTTCAAAAAAACATCTGAGCAAGATTAGGTGGATAACCAATGCAGCTACTTTCTTAGAATGTGAATAAGTATGGCCACAGTCCCCAGGGCTATGAGAGAGCTTTGCTAGGTTGATTAACAGAATAACAATCAAAGATGTATGCATCTTTCATATAGTTCGATTGCAATGAAGGATAAGCGCTTTAATAAAACATACTGAATAAATATTCTCCAGACTGGGTTTTTAAAATCAATGAATGTTAAAACGTTAGCGGTTCCACACAATCGGAAAGAGAGATATCCGATAGAAGAGCTTTGTCTGTCACGGCCTCCAGTCCTAATATCTCTCCCAACTCCAGAAGTAAACTCTATTTCCAAAATCAATAACTTCAACAGCCAACCCTGGAGTGGTTCACAGTAAACAAAACCACGTTAAAAGAAGTATGATCTATGAGGTGGCCCAACAGTTCATATATGCTCGTGCGGTAATCAAAGAAGGACGTGACCTTGTGTGGTCATCACTCATTCTGCCAACGTGGTTATGGCGAGTACCACTAAGTTCGGTGTTAACACCATCTGGTACTAGCAACTTAAGAATTAAGCTTTAAGAAATGAGCTATAAATGTACTCAATCTAATCTTGTCTTTAAGGGGTGATCGTGTCAAGAGAGTCATTCAACGGAGTTCTAATCTTAAAATGTCATTAAGGGAGTAGCATCTCGGACTGATTTGAGGACAGGATGAACTTAAGGGCAATATGAAAATCGCATTATATCGATTTGTTCGCTCTTATGCCGTCCTTTCTGGAATGATATTCAGCCTTTGTTCCACCTTAAAAATATAGATCTGTTCTGAGGCAGGCTGTGCGATCTACTTTTTGTACTTTCAACATGTGGCCTCCAGAGAAACGTTAAGTGGAAGCTCTGAACTAGATACCCAGATATATTACAAAAGACAATTGAGTCTACACACCCGCTACGAAGAGGACAGATTAAAGATTTAATAAGTGTAATAATTCATACAACCAGATAATAATGAGGGGGCTTAATGGTAAACAGAAATCAAGGAACACAATATCTTACTCAATAGCATCAATGACGGGCACACACGTGCTAATCGGTGAGCAGTGATGTCTGGTAAACCGGTTACTCCGGTACACACCTTTGTCACTCAGGTGATTCGACAGTAACTCGGGCATCTGTGCGCTGTACACCTGTCATGATCCCGCCCGCTCCGTTCTGAGACTGGCTAGCTCTTCCTAGAGCTGGACACGTATTGGTCGCTCGAGCTTTTCACTCCGGACACCTCGATAGCAACAAACAGCCCGAGGTGAGGAGACCCCCTTGTACTGTATTCAGACGCCAACTAAGCCTGGGCATAATACTTTGCTACGCTCACGGAGCATGCAAAGTTTGTGTTACTACACACTATGCAAATTGCAAGTAGCAGAGTAAAAAACTCTGCTAATTGACGTAGCGTAGCAGCAGTACATTAAACACATACAAATGCTTTGTTAAAGCAATTTTCTATGCTAAAAAGCATATAACAAATTCACAAAAGTGAACTTTGACAATAAAATATCACGCAATGAGAGAGGTGATGATTTTGAGTTCCCCCTAACCTAGGGGAGGACCAAGCAGATGCCTTGAACACAAAAAGCATATCATGTGAACGATTCAGTGGTGGTCCCTTCCTCCTAGGACCACCCCAAGCACAGTTATGGGCAAAATACAATCCCAACCAAAGGCCCTGCAAAGCATTATGGGACGAGATTAGCAGTGGGCAGTGAATATTATAGTGTCCAATATCAAAATATTTCTACAAAGAGCTGCAGTTCAACTAGTCGTTACTAGATGTCCTCACGAGTCAAATGCAAAAGCATTGAAACCCTTTCATGAAGCTTTTGCATTTGACTCGTGAGGGACATCTAGTAACGACTAGTGGAACTGCAGCTCTTTGTAGAATTATTTTGATATTGGATACTATAATATTCACTGCCCACTGCTAATCTCGTCCCATAATGCTTTGCAGGGCCTTTGGTTGGGATTGTATTTTGCCAATAACTGTGCTTGGGGTGGTCCTAAGAGGATGGGACCACCACTGAATCGTTCAAAAGATGTGCTTTTTGTTTTCAAGGCATCTGCTTGGTTCTCTCCCTAGGTTAGGGAGGATACCAAAATCATCACCTCTCTCACTGCTTGTTAATTTATTGATTTCACTTTTGTGAAATGCTATATGCATTTTAGCATATAAAGACAGAGGTACTTATTTTATCTTAACTTGCACTGTGCAAGATGCCTTTGGCAATTATTGTACAGTGCAGTCAAGCACACAGCTACGCACTATGCAATTTGCATAGCTACGTGTAGTTCAAAATGTACTTCACGTAGCTACGTGAAGTGCTACTATGCAAACTACGCCCAGGGTTAACGCCAACAAGCTCCCTCACGAACCAGTCTGGTTTCTGATACTAACAGCACTTTCCTTTGGGCACGGTGTCTCACATCACAGCCCCAGTCCCCTTACCTGGAATGGGTTCACATCCACCGGGTCCGTGAAGGGGTTGGTATCAAAGCCAGACATGGCAGCAGTCACGGAGCCCCAAGGGGGCGCTTGACGATAAGTGGGGGGCAGTCAATTGTCTTCACCAAGGTATATGTGAACACCTCTGCTGCTCAAGTTATAGGATACTTCCGGGTTCGCCCGTGCTCGCGCAATCTCCTTCCAGAGCCGTGCTCACGGGGAGGGGTTACAGAGGACCACCCCTTCTATGACAGACTTACAACAAGGCATGGCTAACTTGCTCCTCTGCGCGTTAGCGTGGGGTTCCAGCTTTCGTTTCGAGGAAAGATCGAGCGCGTGAACATTTGTGGCATCACACAAGATGTGTGACAAGAAAGGTAGTGTATCAGCACTTGCAGGGTCGGGATGTATTTAAACTATAATGCCAGGCGGCCATGATAGAATCAGGCAGAAGCATTTCTACCTACAGGAATTAAGGGATTTTTCATTGGTTGCCGCCAGGGCATATACAGCATAGAGAACTCCGGCAAACCCCTGCTAGGATGGTGCTCATTCGAAATCTTGAGTAGCACTGCGGATTGAGTCATTTCTGCACACAGCCTTGGCTGCGCTGCGTGGAACTTTTGATGAAAAGGGCGGGGCGATTAAGCAAAGGGAAATATATGACTTACTCACGCGTTAGGTGTTTAACCAAATAACTTCTTATCACCGGGTTACAACATTGCAGTCAGTCACTGGGTTTTCATTTAATCTCTAAATGTCGGCATTTGCAGTTTTCGCACTCTTTATTTAAAACATTTAAGAAGAGCACTTTGTCCAGGTAAACACACCAGCGAGTGGTGCGCGCGCGCCACAGCGAGCCATCTGGTTTCCATTATCGCGCCCGTGTCTGGGCACGATAATTGAAACCACATGGCCTATTGGTGTCTATTACGCGCACCAAGCGCGTAATAGACACCAATAGGCCATGGGCGGAGCAATGCGCCCGCGTTTGGCCAATTGCGTGCAGTCTTTTATAAAAAGACGCATGAAAAGGCCAATGGGGTAGCACAAAAGGAATTGCACACGCACAAGCGTGTGCGATTCCTAGGTCAGTGCTGAATCCCCGTTTTTCACATACTAAATGTCTCGCGCTGCGCGAGCACTGCTGCACAGTGCAACGCTAGGCGCAAGACCTAAAAATGGGGTTACCCAATACTAGTCACGGACCTGTGTTCAAAGTGATACAAAAAACAATGGTCCTAGACCTATATTTCAAAGGCAATATGTATCAAATTCACACTACTGGGTTCAAAAACAATTTCTTGAGCATGAACAGTAATTAGCTCGCAGTAATCAATACAATGATTTAAACTAAAGAAGTGCAACAAACAAACAAGATATGTTTCACCAGGAATTTATTTTCATATCCTAAGGTGAACAGTTAATTATTCACTGTATCAATTGAGGAGAGGTAGGGAAGGTAGGTTGCTCCCAAAGGAACGTGCAGAAAAAAGGTGCTCTCGTGTAGAAGGGGTGAAATAAGATTTCAAAGTAGTGAAAGAGAGGATAATTAAAAACATTCAGAGGCTAGACTGGTTATACATTTCAGTCTTCTTTGGCCTGGCCACATCAAAACAGTCAAACTTCTTTTGTACAATTTATAAATACAAAAATATGTATCTTTTTGTGGCACGTAAGATTTGGGCTCGTGATCCAGGCTACTTATGGGGGCGTCGAAGTTTTGACCCGACTTAGGGCTGCGAGGGTGATTCGGGGCCTCGGCCTTGCGGGTCTTCCTCAGGACTGTGTGGGGCAACCTAAGTAGGTATGATGGCCGGGTCACACACCTACAGGGTAAGTGGGAAAGGGGGTCAGGATGTTGCACTAAATCAATGAAGGGTAGAAAAATCATAATGGGCACTCGCTTACCCACAGGGTCTTGTGGGGCGTGGGTTCCTCACTTGTAGTTAAGCCATACTGGGCGTATTCTTCCATTAATGAAGATCGTTGAATCAATTACCAGGCAGTGAATGCAAGAGCTGTAAGGGATATTAAAAAAGAGGAGATTAAAAAAGAGGGGGGAAGTGTTAAGACTCACACCTCTCAGAGTGAAACTGATCTCATGTTGGCATGCGGACCTCGGCCCGTGAAACATTCAAGCTACAGGTGGCTCGGTCATCAAGTGAAATACAATCCCTATAAATTACCAAGTGAGGAACCCACGCCCCACAAGACCCTGTGGGTAAGCGAGTGTCCATTATGATTTTTCTACCCTTAATTGATTTAGTGCAACATCCTGACCCCCTTTCCCACTTACCCTGTAGGTGTGTGACCCGGCCATCATACCTACTTAGGTTGCCCCACACAGTCCTGAGGAAGACCCGCAAGGCCGAGGCCCAGAATCACCCTCGCAGCCCTAAGTCGGGTCGAAACGTCGACGTCCCCATAAGTAGCATGGATCACAAGCCCAAATCTTACGTGCCACAAAAAGATACATATTTTTGTATTTATAAATGGTACAAAAAGAAGTTTGACTGTTTTGATGTGGCCAGGCCAAAGAAGCCTGAAATGTATAACCAGTCTAGCATCTGAATGTTTTTAATTATCCTCTCTTTCACTACTTTGAAATCTTATTTCACCCCTTCTACACGAGAACACCTTTTTTTCTGCACGTTCCTTTGGGAGCAACCTACCTTCCCTACCTCTCCTCAATTGATACAGTGAATAATTAACTGTTCACCTTAGGATATGAAAATAAATTCCTGGTGAACCATATCTTGTTTGTTTGTTGCACTTCTTTAGTTTAAATCATTGTATTGATTACTGCGAGCTAATTACTGTTCATGCTCAAGAAATTGTTTTTGAACCCAGTAGTGTGAATTTGATACATATTGCCTTTGAAATATAGGTCTAGGACCATTCTTTTTGTATCGCGATTGAGGCTAGGCCTTTGGCTTATGCTGCGGCAATGAAGGTACACACACAACTGTTGGCATGTATGAGCCAAGACCCCGAGCGCTTCTTCATTTTTCCATTCGGGTGAGCCCGCCCTCCGGGTGCATGCTACTGTCATGTCATGTCATGTGGGTAACAGGATCAAGCATAAAACGCTTTGGGTATGAGTGGCGGCTCTCAAAGAGGGCTTGCCACTTACACATGTAATACTTACTCTTGGCCATCAGCGCGTGGGACCACACGCTGTAGGTAACACTTTGGCTGACGAGGCAGCCAGAAATGCAGTAGCCACTTGTTCAGTAGCAGCAGTCACAAGGTCTATGACAAAAGTCAATACCGACATACTGGCAGCCGTAGCGGCTACCAGAGACGGGATGAAATACCCACAGGTGTTTCCGTCCAAATATGAATACCAATTGTCCCCAGAACAAGTTCCAACAGTAACAATTCCTTCCGTTGGGGATCCGCTGATTCCCAACGAGGACCGCAGACATGCATTGATCACAGCTGCACATGAGGGCATGGCTTCGGCACACGCCGGTGTATCGTCAACGGTGTCCCTCTTGCAGCAACGTCCTGTTTCCGCCCCGCATGGCATTGCTGATAGCTCTCTGTGGCCTTCTGTTCCCACTATGAAAGCAATCTTCAACAAATTAAGTAGGCTCAGAGCACTGTTATTCCAACATGAAGTTGCCTTGACCTCGGACCGTGAAACATTCGAGCTACAGGTGGCTCGGACATCAAGTGAAATACAATCCCTATAAATTACCAATCTCCCACTACATTTTGGGGAGTTGATACACCAATTATTCAATTTTTCTGACACCGGAGGCCTTGCACATTTTTTTAAATTGGTGGGCTCAGGTCTTGTGTCCTCGTTTCAAATGATATTTGGTGTAATTCCTGCTTTTATCCTTTCCATTTTTTCCAGCGCTTTTGGTGGTTTGCCGTTGATCCTCTTGCTCGCTGGTGTTGTCCTGGTACTTGTTTTACTACTTCGTAATGGCTGCCCTTCATGTGGTACTCGATCATGCGGTCCAGCTGGAGCTGTACCGTAGCTGATTGCAGGAATTCCTTAGTTGCCTGCCTATGGCTGTTGTGGGTGCTGCCTACAATGTGACTTACAGATACGCATACTTTACATGCGTTCATCCAGTATTTTGGTGCCGCGACTGTCCTTTCTCCTGGGCTTTGGATTTGTGCCTCTCAAACGCCATTCGGCCTTGCCCTGATTACAACCTGTTGCTGTGGCCCCTATTGCGTCATGATCAATCATGTGCAACTGGTACCCGCATGCTGATGGCGGCCGTGAATGGAGTGCTGGCACAATGGGACATCTGTGAAGGGGCGTCGCGCCTGCTGCACCACAGCTACATTGAGTACGATACAGGATGTCCGACCATACTTTTTGAAGCTATGGATTATGATGAGCACGTATGCTCCTTCGAGTTGTTGAATTGGGTGTTGTCCCTCCTTGTCTTTAAGGAGGGGGACCGTCTTTTGGAACACCTTGCCTTCCAAGGTTCAACGGATCTCATATGATTCCGATGATTAATGTTCAACAAGACATTTTTATTCTTTTATTCTTCTCGTATTCTACCGCTATTCAACCTTATTATGATTTTGATTTTATTGAACTTTGCCCCTGCTATGCTCAGTGCTTTGACTCTGCTTGCGACTTGGACCTTGTTTTTTCTATTCTTCTGCAACCTGGCCAGGGGGAGGGTGTCATGTGGATTTAAGGGACCCCGTTGACATCCTTAGGTTAGAATGGGTCCGGAGGCCATGATGCTGCTTTTGCACACAACACTACAGGCTTATTCTAATGCAAGAATGTTTTAGCTGGTCACCTGCGAGCCGCTGGCTGTGCTGGTTCCCTCCTTGTTCGTGGAGTTTAGTCTGTACATCGTGAGCAAGGTCAAACAACACCGTCCCTTGTTATTTTGATCTGGTCAGGCCCTAGCACATAGACAAAACATACCCTGCAGATGCTGTTTGTGGGACACGCACCTTTTTTTTTATATTGGGAGAATGCATGTTACACGCAGACACACTTGAGGAGAGACTTTTCAAGAATGAAGAGCTGTATGGAGCTGTGATGTAGGGACACGATCTATGTCTTAGAGGTATGGGGTCTGCTATACAAACACAGAGATCTTCTATGATATCATCTTAGTTTTCCCGTCCATGGGGAGGGAGTGTAGGTTTTATAGTCCTGTCTCCAGTATCAATATACAATGATTTCTCCTTTTATATTGTATGGACTTGCTACAATGCTGACAATGTTTGTATTATGCATTCTAATTTTAGTAGTGGCTCGTATACTGCGTTTCAGAGCACATTAGTTAATATAAACATTTTAAACTAACTCAGTGACTCTGTCAATCTCTTGTTGTGGATGAGTACGGGAGTCTGAGCGATAGGGAATAACCTGTTACCACGATCCCTGAGTGATTAGGGGAGTCTTGTGTTCTGGGTTGTCTAAACGCCTGTTTCTCTATCTGTGTATAGGAGGGCAGGTGGGACACTATAGCTAGCCGATCGTGGGCTCATGGGTACCAAGGCTGTAGGAAGGCGTAGCCCCTATATACCCAAGTCCCGCATTGCTGTGCATAGTTCTGTGTATGTGCAGAATCCCTACAACACTACATTGCGACATTGTCGATTATGGACCGGGTGGTGGAAACCACAACAGAGACACACGCCATAGTTACTTTGGTGGCCATCCCGGAAGTGAACCACGCCCAGAGCCCCGGGCTGTTTATTCACACTCCTGCGCTGGACTGGCGTACGCCGGCCCAGTCCACTACACTTACGCTTACAGGGGGGGCGACATAGCTACATGTCCAAGGTCTTCCCCACTGCCTGAGGTGACATGGTTGTGTCCACTGTCCACAACACTACAGACACCAGCAGTATATGTCCACATGGACATGTCTGTGCTCTGCATACTCAAGACTGTCCAGCACATCACCGCCACACTTGGCATTGTGTACATTCTTATTCATAGGTCCATTGCCTCCTTCGCACATTCTTGGTTCCCACCTCTCCGCACCTTCTGCAATTGTGTGGCAGAGGGGCTATGCCTTTGTGGATGGTTTGTCTACATGTCTGGCCCTGTTACCATAGTTACTTGTGTTGTTGTGTCTGGTAGGTGGGCATGTTGGTTGGCATGTTGTATGTGATTTTGTTACGTGTGCATTCCCACAGTTGTGAGTTGTATGATTGTGGAGTTGGGGTGTGTGGTGTGTTCCGTTGGTACTTACCAACGAGCAGTGCATTTCCATAGGTGCCATCCTGAAAGCGCTGGTTGATGATGGACTGTTGGAAGATGTGGGAGTCATGCACACTGCCTGGGAAGTTGGCGACGACATTGGTGAACAGTCCCCGGTGGTCCACTGTTGCCTGCTCATTGATGGGATGCATGTGCTTTCTGTTGCAGTAATTGTGTGCAGTGTCGGCAAGGGGCACAAGTAGGACATGTGTGCTGTCAATTGCCCCCAACACGTGTGGGAAGCCAGCTATGGCGTAGAAGCCTTGCTTAGTCTCCAGCTGTTCCTGCGCAGTGTGGGGGAAGTGAAGGTGCTGGGGTATCAAGCTGATGATGGCATCCAAGACAGGTGTGAGGAACTTTGATAGGGCTGGCTGTGAGACTCCTCCGACTCTGGCAGTTGTTGGTTGGAAGGTACCAGAGGCCAACAAGTGCAGCACAGCCAGCAGCTCTGTCTGCGGAGGGATGTTGGGTGTCCGCTGTGTTGGTACCGTCAGCCTGTGGGCAATGTGGGTCAGGATGCGGAGGATGGTTGTCCTTTTGAGCCTGTAGTGGGCAATGACATCCTCTGGCGTTAAGTCTCTGAGGCTGGTGCGTTTTCGGAAGGTCCGCTGTCTTGTTCTGCGCTGCCTCGGTGGCAGTCAGAGGGGGGGTGGTCCTTGGGGTGGTCCTGGGGGTGGTGGCGGTGGGTGTTGTGGCCCTCTTGAGTCTCCAAGCTGCATGATTAGTAGCTCCATGGCATCTGTTGGTCTTTAGATGTGGCTCTGGGTTGGGCTCCCTTTATGCTGCAGGGTTTCGTCCTACTTAAGACCAGGTAAAAGCAGGTCTTAAGTCCCTGCTGCTAACGTGCCTTATTGCCTGTTTTTGGACCGCATCGCCGATCTGGCTGGTCGTTGAGAATATCGCAAAGTGGTGTTATCGTGAGTTTTTGCACGGGAACTCCTACTCTGCATATGATTAGCGTTAGTTGTCGCTGTCAGCCTTGGCGATGTTTTTAGCGGCAGCTATCGCAGGAAAACTGACGATGTGGGCTGTTAGCGCAGGCTTGTGAATAGGGCGATAAATCTATCGCCACTTTCGTGGCGGTAAAGTGCCGCTAAATCGGCGATGAGTCCTTGAGAATATGCCCCTATATATTTTATCCAGTGCTGGAAAAACTGAGTAAGATGCACTAAACTTGTTCTTTTAACAATGTGGTGTAAAAACAATTCATGACACTATGAACATATGCATAGAAGCTGCCACAAATAACATGTGCAATAGTAGTCAAAGTGTTACTAAATGGTAAAGGATAATTTCGGAAAAACATGTTAATTTAGTGAACATGTTGTTTGTTCCCTTTACTACTCGCCACGCAGGTTCAGTTAAGGAGATTTTATTTAAATTCAAAGAGTAGCAGAGGATATTGTAATTTGAAGAACATGGGAGTATTTAACATTATTTTAAATTATTGATGTCACTAAGGTTGATTTAGATTCTGTATAGGATAATCACCTCAACAGTTTTATTGTTTGCCGAAAATTTATGACCAGTTGTTAATTATGATTTTTTCATTCAGATCTTAGAACTTTGCTTGAAGCTTTGATTTTGACATTGTCTACATGTTAGAAGAATCAGGACTGTAAAATGACATTTTTATTGGTGCAAACATGACAGAAAGCATTTTTGATAAATGTAGTAAAAAACGATTATATAAAGCCATATTCTAAGGAGACCATAAATATTTGAATGCAGATTTGCTTCAAAAACATTTCCAGGTTTTTACCTGAATTTTCAATTACTATGTATTTTTCATTTTTCTAAAAATGTCACCCACTTAATGTTGCTATTACGATGAAGCTGGTGACTGGAAGTGATTGTGTAGTAACCGCGCAGGTGGTAATTCGAAAAAAGTGCAGTATTACAACCACACAAATTGTAATGAGAGCCTTAGTACAAGGGTTTACTCAGTAATTAATGAAATCCCATTTCTACCCTTATAATCCTGAAATTGGTGAAAATTTTGGTATGTACAAAAAACAACCTTGAATGATACTGTCACCTCCCGGAGCTTCTTTTTTTTAAAAAAAAGCGTGTGGGGGGGGCTCTTGCACCCCCAAGCAGCCCCGAGGACCGCCAACTCCCCGGGGCTTTAATCATCAAATGTGGGGGGCCTCGCACCCCCCCGCAGCCCTGGGGACCGCCACCTCCCCGGGGCTTTAATGATTAAGTGTGGGGGGTGACGTGTCCCACCCGCGGCCCCAGAGTGCACCAACTCCCTGGGGCTAACAAAATCCATGTCCCTGGGGAGCGCAACTCCAGCATTGCACCAGGGTGCAGTTTGCTATGACATGGTGGGAGCACTGCTCCCGTCATGCCATAGCAAACTCTGCTTTGCTTCTTGAAAGCAAGAGCAGGAAAACTGCTCTCGCTTCCATGAAGCGAAGCAGAATTGCTTTTGAACAAAGGAAGCTGCATGTTAGCAGCTCCCTTTGTCTAAAAGCAATGCCGGCTCCCACAGGAGGCGGGAAGCCGGCAGGGACTGCAGGGCATTGGGGCTCCCGGAGCTTCTTTTTTTTAAAAAAAGCGTGTGGAGGGGCTCTTGCACCCCCAAGCAGACCCGAGGACCGCCAACTCCCGGGGCTTTAATCATCAAATGTGGGGGCCTCGCACCCCCCGCAGCCCTGGGGACCGCCACCTCCCGGGGCTTTAATGATTAAGTGTGGGGGTGACGTGTCCACCCGCGGCCCCAGAGTGCACCAACTCCCTGGGGCTAACAAAATCCATGTCCCTGGGGAGCGCAACTCCAGCATTGCACCAGGGTGCAGTTTGCTATGACATGGTGGGAGCACTGCTCCCGTCATGCCATAGCAAACTCTGCTTTGCTTCTTGAAAGCAAGAGCAGGAAAACTGCTCTCGCTTCCATGAAGCGAAGCAGAATTGCTTTTGAACAAAGGAAGCTGCATGTTAGCAGCTCCCTTTGTCTAAAAGCAATGCCGTCTCCCACAGGAGGCGGGGAGCCGGCAGGGACTGCAGGGCATTGGGGCTCCCCCCGCGGTCCCCAAAGGAATGGCCATGCCCCAGGGGATGGGGTAGTGGTTGCAAAAGTGGCCTGGGGAGGACGGCTGCGCGCCGCCATCCTTTAGAAAAAAAATGGCCAAGCCCCGGGGGATGGGGTCCCCGGGGCAGAAATTGGCCTCAGGAGGGGGGCCGCACACCCCCCTCCTTGAAATATATATGAAATAAAAATTGAAATGGCCATGCCCCGGGGATGGGGTCCCCAGTGCCAAATCGGCCTGGGGAGGGGGCCGCATGGCCCCCCTCCCCGTTTAAAAAAAATTATGAAGAAAGGCCTAGCCTCGAGGGATGGGGCCCCGGGGCCGAAATCGGCCTCGGGAGGGGGGCCCCTTTTTACACCACTCTGCAAACGCGCCTCTTGGCACACTGCTGGTGGGACGATGAGGTTCCCTTGTGTCCTGAAGACATCAGGACTAAAGTGGACTTCATCCCCTAAGCAGCAGTGCACCAGGTGGTGCATTTGCAGAGTGGTGGAGAAAGGGGGCCTCTAACCACCTCACAGTAATCCAGCTGTGTGGAGCTTCACTGGAGGTAACAGGAGGGCTAGTTGGCCCCCAGGGACCCTCAAGAGGGAAGGGGACTTCATCCCCCAACCAAGAGCGCGACAGAAGGCGCGTTTGCAGAGTGTTGGAGAAAGGGAGCATGGCTTGGTATCACAGCTCAGCAATCCTGCTGTGTGAGACTTACTGGAGGTAATAGGAGGGGTAGTTGGCCCCCAGGGACGTCCTTGGGGGCCTGCTACCCCTCCTGTTACCTCCAGTAAGTCCCACACAGTGGGATTACTAAGAGGTCTTAAGAGGCCACGTCCCCCTTTCTCCACCACTATGCAAACGCACCTCCTGACACACTGCTGGCGGGGCAATGAGGTCCCCTTGTGTCCTGAGGACATCAGGACTAAAGTGGACTACATCCCCCAAGCAGCAGTGCACCAGGTGGTGCATTTGCAGAGTGGTGGAGAAAGGGGGCATGGCCTCTGACCACCTCACAATAATCCAGCTGTGTGGAGCTTACTGGAGGTAACAGGAGGGCTAGTTGGCCCCCAGGGACTCTCAAGAGGGAAGGGGACTTCATCCCCCAACCTAGAGCGTGACAGGAGGCGCGTTTGCAGAGTGGTGGAGAAAGGGGGTGTGGCCTGGCATCACAGCTCAGCAATTCTGCTGTGTGGGACTTACTGGAGGTAGTAGGAGGGGTAGTTGGCCCCCAGGGACGTCCTTGGGGGCCTGCTACCCCTCCTGTTACCTCCAGTAAGTCCCACACAATGGGATTACTAGGAGGTCTTCAGAGGCCACGCCCCCCTTTATCCACCACTCTGCAAATGCGCTTCCTGACACACTACTGGTTGGGGGATGAAGTTCACTTTACTCCTGAGGGACTATGGGGGCCAAGAAGCCCTCCTGGTACCTCCTGTAAGTCCTACGCAGCAGAATTCCTGAGCACTGGTTGGAGGCCCAGCCCCCTTTCTCCAGCACTTTGCAAACGCAACTACTTGTTAATCAAGAATTTGCAGTGCAATAGGTCTCACATTTGCAAGAGTTACAGCTATTGGCGTTGTAAATGTAAACGTTTTTTACTAATGTTTTTTGGAGTGGAGTGGATGTACATTGTGTGTAGTGGAACTTTGTGGTATGTTGTGCAGTGAATGGGAATTTAGTGTGTAGGAATTATGTGGAGTCAGATTATGTGTTGTGGAGAGTAATTATGTGGTATGGTAGTCTCTATGTGGAGTGCTAACCTCAGGTTTAGTCTTCCTCGTTTCCATTGAAGCTCAACTATGAACTCAGTGAGACAAAAAAAAAAAGGAATTACTGAGGAGCACTTTTGGACCTAGTCAGAGGTATGAGCAGGGCCACTGGAATTATGCGACTGTTTGGCTGCACTGACTTCCGCACAATTATACATTTTCGGCATTAGCCACATAATCTATCATCTGCTCCCTAAAATGCAGATTTGAACAAAAAAAGCCTTGTTTCTAGCTCAAACGGCTCAAACTTTACCAAAAATACAGCGACAAGTGTGTGGTGGAAGGCCCTTTGCAAACCTATAATGGTCACCTGTTACTTATTGCTAAATGTGGGTGTTAAATTGGTACTAATAGTGTGCAAGCCACTCTTGCTTCTGTCTGCGCCTCTCTTGCCTCTTTCTGCATTTCTGTTGCTTCTTTCTGCACATTTCTTTCTTTTTCTGCACTTCTCTTGCCTCACTCTGCACATTTCTTCTACTTTCTGCACCTCTCTTGCCTCTTTCTGCACCTCTGTTGCCTCTTTCTGCACCTCACTTGCTTCTTTCTGTACCCCTCTTGCCTCTTTCTGCACTCTTCTTCCCTCTTTCTGCACCTCTCTTGCCTCTTTCTGCAACCCTCTTACCTCTTTCTGCACCCCTTTTGCCTCATTCTGCACCTCTGTTCCTTCTTTCTGCACTTCTTTTGTTTCTTTCTGCACCTTTCTTGCTTCTTTATGAACCCCTCTTGCCTCTTTCTCCACCCCTCTTCCCCCTTTCTGCATGTCTGTTGCTTCTTTCTGCACTTCTCTTGCCTCTTTCTCTACCCCTCTTCCCTCTTTCTGCACTTCTGTTGCTTCTTTCTGCACTTATCTTGCTTCTTTCTGCACCTCACTAGCCTCTTTATGCGCATCTCTTGCCTCATTCTGCAGTTCTCTTGCCTCCTTCTGCACCTCACTTCCCTGTTTCTGCAACTCTCTTGCCTCTTTCTGCAGTTCTCTTGCCTCCTTCTGCACCTCTGTTGCCTCTTTCAACACTTCTCTTGCCTGTTTCTGCACCTCTCTTGCCTCTTTCTGCACCTCTCTTGCTGCTTTCTGCACCTCACTTGCTTCTTTCTGCCCCCCTTTTGCCTGTTTCTGCACCCCTCTTCCCTCTTTGTGAAACTCTCTTGCCTCTTTCTACACCTCTCTTCCCTCTTTCTGCACCACTCTTGTCTCTTTCTGTACCTCTGTTAATTCTTTCTGCACCTCTCTTGTTTCTTTCTGCACCCTTCGTGCCTCTTTCAGCACCTCTGTTGCTTCTTTCTGCAGTTCTCTTCCTTCTTTCTGCACCCCTCCTGCCTCTTTCTGTACCCCCCTTGCCTCTTTGTGTACCTCTCTTACCCCTTTCTGCACTCCTCTTGCCTCTTTTTCCACCTCTGTTTGTTCTTTCTGCACCTCTTTTGCTTCGTTCTGCATTTCACTTGCCTCTTTCTGTACCCCTCTTGCCTCTTTCTGCACCTCTATTGGTTCTTTCTGCACTGCTCTTGCTTCTTTCCGTACCTCTGTTCCAAATTTCTGCATTCCTCTTGCCGTTTTCTGCACTCCTCTTCCCTCTTTCTGCACCTCTCTTGCCTCAGTCTGCCCACCTGTTCCCTCGTTCTGCACCCCTTTTGCCTGTTTCTGCAACCCTCTTGCCTCTTTCTGCAGTTCTCTTGCCTCCTTCTGCACCTCACTTGCCTCTTTTTGCACCTCTGCTGGTTCTTTTGCACTGCTCTTGTTGCTTTCTGCACCTCTCTTGCAAATTTCTGCACCCCTCTTTCCTGTTTCTGCACCTCTCTTGCCTCTGTCTGCACCCCTGTTCCCTCTTTCTGTACCTCTTTTGCCTGTTTCTGCAACTCTCTTGCCTCTTTCTGCAGTTATCTTGCCTCCTTCTGCACCTCTGTTGCTTCTTTCTGCACTTCTCTTGCCTCTTTCTGCACCCCTGTTGCTTCATTCTGCACTTCCCATGCTTCTTTCTGCATATGTCTTGCTTCTTTCTGCACCCCTGTTCTCTCTTTCTGCACTCATCTTCACTCTTTCTACACCTTTATTGCCTCTTTCTGCATCTCACTTGCCTCTTTCTGCACTTCTCTTAATTCTTTCTACACCTCTGTTGCTTCTTTCAGCAATTCTCTTGCCTCTTTCTGCACTTCTCTTGCCTGTTTCTGCACCTCTCTTGCCTCTTTCTGCACCTCTGTTGCTTTTTGCTGCACTTCTCTTCCTTCTTTCTGCACCCCTTGTGCCTCTTTCTGTACCCTTCTTCCCTTTTCCTGCACGTTTCTTGGTTCTTTCTGCACTGCTCTTGCCTCTTTCTGCACCCCTCTTGCCTCCTTCTGTATCTCTGTTGTTTCTTACTGCATTGCTCTTGCTTCTTTCTGCACCTCTCTTGCAAATTTTTGCACCCCTCATGCCTCTTTGTGCACCTCTCTTGCCTCTTTCTGCTCCTCTCTTGCCTCTTTCTGAACCCCTCTTGCCTCTTTCTGCACCTCTTTTGCTTTTTTCTGCACTTCTCTTGCCTCTCTGCACCCCTCTTGCCTCTTTCTGCACCTCTGTTAGTTCTTTCTGCACTGCTCTTGTTTCTATCTGCTACTCCCTGGCACATTTCTGCACCCCTCTTGCCTCTTTCTGCACCTCTATTTGTTCTTTCTGTACCTCTCTTGCCTCTGTGTGCACCCCTGTTCTCTCTTTGTGCACCTCTTTTGCCTGTTTCTGCAACTCTTTTGCCTCTTTCTGCACTTTTCTTACCTCTTTCTGCACCTCTGTTGCTTCTTTCTGCACTTCTCTTGCTTCTTTCTACACCTCTCTTGCTTTTTCCTGCACCCCTTGTGCCTCTTTCTGTACCCTTTTTCTCTTTCCCTGCACGTCTCTTGGTTCTTTCTGCACTGCTCTTGCCTCTTTCTGCATCCCCTTACCTCTTTCTGCACCTCTTTTGCCTCTTTCTCCACCTCTGTTCCTTCTTTATGCACTTCTCTTGCCTCTTTCTCTACCCCTCTTCCCTCTTTCTGCACTTCTGTTGCTTCTTTCTGCACTTATCTTGCTTCTTTCTGCACCTCACTTGCCTCTTTCTGCACCTTTCTTGCCTCTTTCTGCACCTCTCTTGCCTCTTTATGCAGTTCTCTTGCCTCCTTCTGCACCTCACTTGCCTGTTTCTGCAACTCTCCTGCCTCTTTTTGCAGTTCTTGCCTCCTTCTGCACCTCTGTTTCCTCTTTCAACACTTCTCTTGCCTGTTTCTGCACCTCTTCTGTCTCTTTCTGCACCTCTCTTGCCACTTTCTGCACCTCACTTGCTTCTTTCTGCACCCCTTTTGCCTGTTTCTGCACCCCTCTTCCCTCTTTGTACAACTCTCTTCCCTCTTTCTACACCTCTCTTCCCTCTTTCTGCACCACTCTTGTCTCTTTCTGTACCTCTGTTGCTTCTTTATGCATCTCTCTTGTCTCTTTCTGCACCCTTTGTGCCTCTTTCAGCACTTCTGTTGCTTCTTTCTGCAGTTCTCTGCCTTCTTTCTGCACCCCTCCTGCCTCTTTCTGTACCGCTCTTGCCTCTTTGTGCACCTCTCTTACCCCTTTCTGTACTCCTCTTGCCTCTTTTTGCACCTCTGTTGGCTCTTTCTGCACCTCTTTTGCTTCGTTCTGCACTTCACTTGCCTCTTTCTGTACCCCTCTTGCCTCTTTCTGCACCTCTGTTGGTTCTTTCTGCACTGCTCTTGCTTCTTTCTGCACCTCTGTTCCAAATTTCTGCATCCCTCTTGCCTTTTTCTGCACCCTTCTTCCCTCTTTCTGCACCTCTCTTGCGTCAGTCTGCCCACCTGTTCCCTCTTTCTGCACCCCTTTTGCCTGTTTCTGCAACTCTCTTGCCTCTTTCTGCAGTTCTCTTGCCTCCTTCTGCACCTCACTTGCCTCTTTTTGCATCTCTGTTGGTTCTTTTGCACTGCTCTTGCTTCTTTCTGCACCTCTCTTGCAAATTTCTGCACCCCTCTTTCCTGTTTCTGCACCTCTCTTGCCTCTGTCTGCACCCCTGTTCCCTCTTTCTGTACCTCTTTTGCCTGTTTCTGCACCTCTGTTGGTTCTTTCTGCACTGCTCTTGCTTCTTTCTGCACCTCTGTTCCAAATTTCTGTATCCCTCTTACCTTTTTCTGCACCCCTCTTTCCTCTTTCTGCACCTCTCTTGCGTCAGTCTGCCCACCTGTTCCCTCTTTCTGCACCCCTTTTGCCTGTTTCTGCAACTCTCTTGCCTCTTTCTGCCATTCTCTTGGCTCCTTCTGTACCTCACTTGCCTCTTTTTGCACCTCTGTTGGTTATTTTGCACTGCTCATACTTCTTTCTGCACCTCTCTTGTAAATTTCTGCACCCCTCTTCCCTCTTTCTGCACCCCTTTTACCTGTTTCTGCACCTCTCTTGCCTCTGTCTGCACCCCTGTTCCCTCTTTCTGTACCTCTTTTGCCTGTTTCTGCAACTCTCTTGCCTCTTTCTGCAGTTATCTTGCCTTCTTCTGCACCTCTGTTGCTTCTTTCTGCACTTCCCATGCTTCTTTCTGCATATGTCTTGCTTCTTTCTGCACCCCTGTTGTCTCTTTCTGCACTCATCTTCCCTCTTTCTGCACCTTTCTTGCCTCTTTCTGCATTTCACTTGCCTCTTTCTGCACTTCTCTTACTTCTTTCTACACCTCTGTTGCTTCTTTAAGCAATTCTCTTGCCTCTTTCTGCACTTCTCTTGCCTGTTTCTGCTCCTCTCTTGCCTCTTTCTGCACCTCTGTTGCTTCTTGCTGCACTTCTCTTCCTTCTTTATGCACCCCTTGTGCCTCTTTCTGTACCCTTCTTCCCTTTTCCTGCACGTTTCTTGGTTCTTTCTGCACTGCTCTTGCCTCTTTCTGCACCCCTCTTGCCTCCTTCTGTATCTCTGTTGTTTCTTACTGCATTGCTCTTGCTTCTTTCTGCACCTCTC
Organism: Calotriton arnoldi; assembly: GCA_963921515.1. Lineage (NCBI taxonomy): Eukaryota > Metazoa > Chordata > Amphibia > Caudata > Salamandridae > Calotriton > Calotriton arnoldi. The sequence continues at coordinate 590,790 of CAWUFW010002137.1, forward strand.
TTGCACATTTTTGCACCCCTCATGCCTCTTTGTGCACCTCTCTTGCCTCTTTCTGCTCCTCTCTTGCCTCTTTCTGAACCCCTCTTGCCTCTTTCTGCACCTCTTTTGCTTTTTTCTGCACTTCTCTTGCCTCTCTGCACCCCTCTTGCCTCTTTCTGAACCTCTGTTAGTTCTTTCTGCACTGCTCTTGTTTCTTTCTGCTACTCTCTAGCACATTTCTGCACCCCTCTTGCTTCTTTCTGCACCTCTATTGGTTCTTTCTGAACCTCTCTTACCTCTGTGTGCACCTCTTTTGCCTGTTTCTGCAACTCTCTTGCCTCTTTCTGCACTTTTCTTGCCTCTTTCTGCACCTCTGTTGCTTCCTTCTGCACTTATCTTGTTTCTTTCTACACATCTCTTGCTTCTTTATGCACCCCTCGAGCCTCTTTTTGCACCCTTCTTCCCTTTTCCTGCACATCTCTTGGTTCTTTCTGCACTGCTCTTGCCTCTTTCTGCACCCCTCTTGTCTCTTTCTGCACCTCTTTTGCTTCTTTCTGAACTTTTCTTGCCTCTTTCTGCACCCCTCTTGCCTCTTTCTGCACCTCTGTTGCTTCTTTCTGCACTTCTCTTGCTTCTTTCTACACCTCTCTTGCTTCTTTCTGTACCCCTCGTGCCTCTTTCTGCACCCTTCTTCCCTTTTCCTGCATGTCTCTTGGTGCTTTCTGCACTGCTCTTGCCTCTTTCTGCACCCCTCTTCCCTCTTTCTGCACCTCTTTTGCTTATTTCTGCACTTCTCTTGCTTCTTTCTACACCTCTCTTGCTTTTTCCTGCACTCCTCGTGCCTCTTTCTGTACCTTTTTTCCCTTTCCCTGCACGTCTCTTGGTTATTTCTGTACTGCTCTTGCCTCTTTCTGCATCCCCTTACCTCTTTCTGCACACCTTTTGCCTCTTTCTCCAACTCTGTTCCTTCTTTATGCACTTCTCTTGCCTCTTTCGCTACCCCCTTCCCTCTTTCTGCACTTCTCTTGCTTCTTTCTGCACTTATCTTGCTTCTTTCTACACCTCACTTGCCTCTTTCTGCACCTCTCTTGCCTCTTTCTGCAGTTCTCTTGCCTCCTTCTGCACCTCACTTGCCTGTTTCTGCAACTCCCTTGCCTCTTTCTGCAGTTCTCTTGCCTCCTTCTGCACCTCTGTTTCCTCTTTCAACACTTCTCTTGCCTGTTTCTGCACCTCTCTTGCCTCTTTCTGCACCTCTTCTGCCACTTTCTGCACCTCACTTGCTTCTTTCTGCCCCCCTTTTGCCTGTTTCTGCACCCCCCTTCCCTCTTTGTGCAACTCTCCTGCCTCTTTCTACACCTCTGTTCCCTCTTTCTGCACCACTCTTATCTCTTTCTGTACCTCTGTTGCTTCTTTCTGCACCTCTCTTGTCTCTTTCTGCACCCTTTGGGCCTCTTTCAGCACCTCTGTTGCTTCTTTCTGCAATTCTCGTCCTTCTTTCTGCACCCCTCCTGCCTCTTTCTGTACCACTCTTGCCTCTTTGTGCACCTCTCTTACCCCTTTCTGCACTCCTCTTGCCTCTTTTTGCACCTCTGTTGGTTCTTTCTGCACCTCTTTTGCTTCGTTCTGCACTTCACTTGCCTCTTTCTGTACCCCTCTTGCCTCTTTCTGCACCTCTGTTGGTTCTTTCTGCACTGCTCTTGCTTCTTTCTGCACCTCTGTTCCAAATTTCTGCATCCCTCTTGCCTTTTTCTGCACCCTTCTTCCCTCTTTCTGCACCTCTCTTGCGTCAGTCTGCCCACCTGTTCCCTCTTTCTGCACCCCTTTTGCCTGTTTCTGCAACTCTCTTGCCTCTTTCTGCCATTCTCTTGGCTCCTTCTGTACCTCACTTGCCTCTTTTTGCACCTCTGTTGGTTATTTTGCACTGCTCTTACTTCTTTCTGCACCTCTCTTGTAAATTTCTGCACCCCTTTTCCCTCTTTCTGCACCCCTTTTACCTGTTTCTGCACCTCTCTTGCCTCTGTCTGCACCCCTGTTCCCTCTTTCTGTACCTCTTTTGCCTGTTTCTGCAACTCTCTTGCCTCTTTCTGCAGTTATCTTGCCTCCTTCTGCACCTCTGTTGCTTCTTTCTGCACGTCTTGCTTCTTTCTGCACCCCTGTTGTCTCTTTCTGCACTCAGCTTCCCTCTTTCTGCACCTGTCTTGCCTCTTTCTGCATCTCACTTGCCTCTTTCTGTACTTCTCTTGCTTCTTTCTACACCTCTGTTGCTTCTTTCAGCAATTCTCTTGCCTCTTTCTGCACTTCTCATGTCATGAATGATGTAATATGTGACGTCATCAGCAGTGCATTGCGGGGGCACGAGTTATAGTTAGCATAACTAACTATAACGGCCGAATTTCTCTGGTTTTGTACGAGTGAAATGTCCAACTAACTATAACGTCCCTGAAACCTGTGTTTATTTCGGTGAATATATATATATATGAGTTATTGAAAAACACACGATATCCACGATTACCAACGTCATCGTGACTTCTGCTGTCTTTGCAAAAACGGGGACTAAATACAAATTATTTTGTTAAAAAATTACTATAGGCAGACACTTTTAAAGAAGAGAGCAGTAAACAACTAGTGTCAAATATCAATTATATTAGGTGTATATATGTCTTTTAGAGTTTTTGTAAAACACGCAGTATCTGCGATGAACCACTTCTGATGTCGCCGCGAAGATGGGAAATGCATAGTAAAAGTGATTTTGTTAAAAAATTATTATAGACATACAACTTTAAACAGGAGATCAGTAAACAACTAGTGTCAAACATGAATTAAAACATCTGTATATATGTGTTTTTGAGTTTCTGAAAAAAACACGCAATGTCTGTGGGAAATAGTCTTTGTAGATGAGTTTGCTGGAAACTCAGTACACAAATATGAGTTTGAAAAGTACATTAATAAAGCTTTACTGTTAAAAATACTGTAGAAAATGTCTATATATGTTTTACACTTTGTACAAACTACGCACTCTTTGTGACTTCCGCGACGACGTCTGTAGTTGTGAATATAACATTTTTTTTTTGTGAAGATGGTTTTCTCCTAAATTGATCACAGAAACAAAAGTTAAAACAATTTCTTACTAACTATTTAGACTTAAACTTTATTTAAAAAATTTCTTTAAGTGTATTTTTTAGTATGTCAAATACATTTGCTGATCATAGATTCTCTATAGTAAATGCGACAATGTTGTGATGAGAGATCTAGATGTGCTTGATGGAAAGCATAAATACATGAAGTGGAACTTGACTAAGAACGAAAAAATTGCTCTTGAAAGTTTGAAAAATAAGCAAGATATCATAATAAAGCCGGCTGACAAAGGCGGAGCGATTGTGATTATGGAGAGAGGGAAATATGAAGCTGAAATTAAACAACAACTTGCCAACCAAGAACACTACCAGAAAATGGATGAGGATTGCTCAAAAATGGTACAAAACAAATTAACTAAGTTGATACAAACAGGAGAAGAAAATGGATGGATATCTAAAAAAGAAGCGAAATATCTCTTCAACGACAATCCAAGGACGCCATTAATGTACGTCCTGCCTAAGATCCATAAGGACCCAGTCAATCCCCTAGGAAGACCCATTATTTCAGGGGTGAACTCCATTTTGGAAAGACCAGCGAAATATATAGACACCTTTTTAAAACCTCTCATTGGATTAACAACAAGCTACATCAGAGACAACATGCAAGCAATTACAATCCTGGAAGTTCAAACCTTCCAGCCAGAAATCGAGCTCTTGGTAACTCTTGATATAGCCAGTCTATATACGAACATCCCACAAGAAGCAGGATTGGAAGCCCTATATTATTTTCTTGAAAAACGGACCAGAACCGACAACGTAACAACGGAGTTCCTTGTTGAAATAGCAGAAGTGTGCCTAAAATTCAACTTCTTCCAATTTAATGAAGAACAGTATCTACAAACGAAAGGGACGGCAATGGGGTGTCCCTTTGCCCCAGAAATGGCGGTAATGTTTATGGCCATGTACGAAGAACTATGGGTATATAATAACAACCCATTTGAAGGACATATTAAGATCTGGCGTCGATACATAGATGACGTCTTCATGCTCTGGAGGGGGACACAGGACAAGTTGGAGGAATTCCATGTATGGTTGAACCGAAGGAACCCAAACATCCAGTCCACAATTAATTCCAGCAATGTTGAGATCAATTTCTTAGATCTCCTTGTGAAGCATGAAGATGGGAGTATATTCACAACCTTGTACATTAAGTAAACTGACAGAAACACACTGCTGCATTTTTCAAGCTTCCATCAACGAAATCTTAGAGAGAACCTACCTTACAGTCAGTTTCTCAGAATCAGACGAAATTGTACCAAAAAAGAAGATTATTTCCTAAACCCTAATATCCTTCTTGAGAAACTAGTGGAAAGGAAGTATCCTCGAAAGCTGACGAAACGAGCCATGAAACGGGCTTGGTACACCCCAAGAGAGGCACTATTGACACCAAAACAAAAGAAATAAGAAATGCCATTGGTCTGCATCACGACTTTTTCAAGAATCACCAATGAAGTGAAGAAAATAGTGAAAAGAAATTGGCACACTGTGAAAGGCTTAGACATACTTAAAGAGTCTCCAGTGTTTGCCCTTAAAAAGAACAAAAGTATCAAAGATCAACTAGTGCGGGCAAACACCAAAGAAATAAAACATCCAGCAACTATACAATTGATGCTTTCTCTTCCACCCATTAAAGGGCACCACCATTGTGGGAATTGCACCTCTTGTTCCAGTACCATTGAAGGAAGTCAATTTAACTATGGCAATAAAACCATTCATCGTGAAGAGTTTACCAATTGCAACACGCCAAATGTTATATATTGCGTTGTTTGCCCGTGTAAAATGGCCTATATCGGAAAAACCACTCAACCAATTAAAAAGAGAATTACACAACACCGTTCCCGGATAAAATGCAAAGTTCCAAATGCGCCTATGGTCCATCACTGCATAGAAAAGGCACACGGTCCACAAGACATCAAGTGGACCGTGTTAAAACACGTGAGAGGTAGAGATCTGGACTTACTGTTGGCTAGACTCGAAGCAAAATACATTCTTCGCCTGGGCACTACCACAACTGGTCTGAACGAAATGACTGAAATCATGCACTGCATTTAATAACACGAGTGCCAACTATGAGAAGTAAGGATACTTGAGATGACAAGTACCTATAAGTTTGAGCCCTGTGACCCCCCACCACAATAATGGCTTCTGAACATAATGGATATCCAAAGGTTGTCGAAACACGTGGATGTCTCATTACATGAACATCAAATATGTAAAATCTGGGAATCTAACCGCTCCGACAGCAAGTAAATATACCTGTTCACATGCCAACAGCGCAGCATAGGACGAACAGTAAGACAGGCGGAAGACAGGCAATGCGCTGAGACGCGTCATCACATCACGGCGCAGGTCCGATTTCAAAATAACAAACAACGCGGAAGTGTGAGTCGCCCGAACGCTCTACCGGACTGCAAGGAAATCCCGGGACGAGTTTAAAAATGGAGGAAGAGATAACTTCCAGGGAGGGAAAACAAAAGACTTAACTGGAGGAAAATTCTGAATGTAATGTATTTAGTTTGTTTCAAGTAACGAAGGCATCATGCTGGGGGGTCACCAACGAGCGCCAAAATCACGGTTCAGCATGCAGGACGATAATCACAAAACTATTTAACAACGTGAACAATAATGTCACAGTTGGTCCTATGGTTGAACATTTGCCGGCATTATCACTAACAATGAGCGTTCACCCGAAGGCACTAAACGAACCGCCCGAAAATCATCACAGAGTCTAATCTTCACCATGAATAAAACACCTGATAAGTGTCCAAGACTGTTTCCCTAACTGAAAGACATACCAATACTTATTATGCACTCCTTAGGGAATAAAACCTGAAAATTCACCACCGGATTGGTAAAGAACATGCAAAAGTAATGGACTGCCATCCGCAGGTTTCCAAATACACGGCATAAATATCAAGATGCCTTAAATGCGGTATGTATATGGTAAATGTACAAAGCACAGTAATAGTCACACATAATGATATAGTTCCCTTATGTTGCCCACTTTATTATTACAGTGTCCTACATAACAGCTCCCTAGCCCTGAGGAAGATCTTCTGAGAAAATCTTCACGGTCCCTTCAAGAAGGTCGAAACGCGTCGGCATACCATGTACCGAGGCCAAGAGTAACTCCCATTTCGGAAGGTAGTGGTGTAAAGGATAGAAAGCCTAATCCTAAATAAACTGGGTTAGACAAGGATTAACTGATTAATACTCTGACCTCATTTGGACCTTCAAATTAGTGAATATCGAGAAAAAAGAGATAGATCCTGATATTTTTCAGTAGAGTAGGACAGACAAGAATGTTTCACTCGTCTATTGAATTTATGTACACTGTGTTTGTTTCATTAGAAGGTTGTGTGTATTGTTCACAATGTGTTATGTTTAGTATGTCTCAATTGGCTTTTTCATGTGTGGGCCAGATCAGTTGCTTTGTCACCTTTGTAAATTAATTGTTGTGCTTTTATCAATGTCTGTTTTAAACATCTAATCGATTGACACAGCATATGTATATGAGATTTAGTGAATATACATGAAATATAAAGAAACTTTGATACAAACTCAATTCTCTAAAGTTTATGAATTGTGAGATGGAAAAACAATAGATTGATGGAAAAATAATATGAAGTAATTTATGTTTATTAATTGAACAGCCTGGGAGAGACGAAAGATCTCCTGGTCTAAGAATCCGAGAATTTATGGTCTGAGAGGCACCTATTTGATGAAAAATAGACATCACTGATGACATCATCCATGTGATCCTCTGATGCACCTCCTCACAGCCTAATATAACCTTTGATACACCCATTCTAAAATACAGACTGCCATTCTCAAGTCATAGACACACCAATACCAGTTACTATATACCCACTCACTGATTCCTAGGTCTACACACACATCCACTGCCTCATCCATACAGTCACTCATACATGCAGTCACTCATCAATACAGCCACTATCATATGCACTCATACACCCATACAGACACTCACACACCACCATTCACCCATAGAGTTACTCACTCAGCTAGTCAGTCATGCAAAGAATCAATCACACTCCCATTTACTTACCTTCACAGTTATGCACGCACCACCTCACTTATTTATACAGATACTAACTGTTAGACTTGGCATCTTTTGGCGTGTTTCCCCTGACTTTTTGCTTTCTGACCTCCCGGTTTTGACTCTGTTTTTGCTGGTGTGATGATTCTGCGCACTTTCCTCACTGCGGTCCAGTGGGAAAGTGCAAGTGCTCCTGTATCAAATGTGTTATGGATTGGTGTTTCCATGATTGGCCTATTTGGTTTATGTGTCAGTCCCTTGTAAAGTGCACTACGTGTGCCAGGGCCTATAGACCAAATGCTGTTGGTGGGCTGCAGCACTGGATTGTGCCACCCACGCAAACAGCCCGTAAAGTGTAACTCGGGCCTGCCAACGCAGAGCCTGTGCGCAGCCTGGGGCTGCCATGTCGACTTGGCAAGTGCACACACTTGCCAGTCCCTAAACCTTCCCTTTGCTACATGTTAGTCACCCCTAAGGTAGGCCCAAGGTACCCCTGTGGGCAGGGTGCGTTGTACGCGAAAGGTAGGACATGCCCTGGTGTGTGCGGCAGGTCCTGATAGTGAATTACAGCCTAGTTCGTTTTTCACTAATGCAAGGCTACCTGTTCCCCCTAGGCCAGAACGGGCGGTTTTGATTATTACAGTTTATAATCCTAACTGACCCCGGGAACGTGGTAGAAATTCGAGTTTAGTATGCCTGGACTCAGAATGATAAAATGCATCTTTTAGTGAAGTTGGTTTTAACATTCTGTGTTTGAAAATACCACTTTTAGAAAGTGGGTATTTTCTTGTCTAACCATCCAAGCCTGCCTCTGCGAGGTTGTGTATTCCTTGTCTGGAATGTGAGTGACCGGGGCTGGGGGATGCCAGGAGACAGGGTGAGTCAGCGCAGGGCTGAATAGCCAGATCGACCTGTAGATGGGTGGGAGGGGTCGCACCTGGGCCCTGAATAGGACAGTGCCTTCCCTCCACAATGCTGGCTCCACCTCCTGTGGTGCGTCTGATGTCCCTGGCCTGCTCACTGAAAGAAGGAACGGAGACTTGTCAACAAAGTGCTCCAGAACTGGTTTGGACTAGGCAAAGGCCTCTCTGCCTTCAGAGAACAAAGGAATTTGGGATATAAATATTGGGGCCCTGACCCCATGAATTTAGATCTCGCTGGAATCAAGGAACCTGCCAAGACGAAGAGCTGGAAGAGCTGCCAGGAGGAGTACTGCCCCGCTGCTGTGTTGTTGCTTTGTTGGGTTGGCCTGCAGTTGCTGCTTCTGTCTTGGGCAGTGAAAGGACTGGACTGAACTTTCTACAAACTTGTGCTGAGTATCTCCAAGGGCCAGGAACCGAGCTGGCCTCCTGTTAAGAAGTCTCAGGGACTACAAAGACTTCACAAGCCTCTGGGTACCGCTTCTGGAACGCTGTTTCAGTCGCCACAGAGGAAGGGAACTGCAACCGACTCCGTCAACCGAATCCATCCCTGGCCGGTGACCTGTTTGCACCGCAGACCGCATCGCCCCGCTTCGCATCGCAACCCTGGTCTCACCGTGGGCGACGTCCAATGCCGCCAACATCGAGCCGCTGCTTGCACCGTGACCTGTGGGCACCGCAGTTCGCATCGCATCGCTTCACTGGGCCAGCCGGACCAGACCGACACTGTCGCTGCAACTGGCTCAAGAGTCGAGACCGCACCGCATTTGGGGCACCGCTCGCACGTCTGCGACGCACCGCTCCGACTCGCACCGCTGTCCGACGCCAGCTCCCGCACTCCGGCTTGGTCGCCTGCATCGCAACCTTGTCAGCACCGCATCGAGCATCGTCTCGCCCTGCATCGCACGCCTTGGACTCACCGACTCCGTCTGCACGACGCTCATCGAGCCGCTGCCTGCACCGCACCGAGGGACACCGCACCTTGCATCGCTCCATCTTGCACCGCAACCGCGACGAACGCCGACCGGCTCGTACACTCCGTACCAGCCACAACGAGAAAAGGTACTGTAACCGAGTCTGTTCACGACTCTGCTGGCCCGTATCGACGCGGTCGGCTGGAACTGTTAGACTCTGTGGTTTTCAGCATCACGGTAGGCTCGGACGGAGCTACCGACTCGTACGAACTTTGCTTTTGTGCTATTCCTGCAAAGAAGAAGTTACTGTATCAAGTATTCATTCGTAAAGTATAGTATTGTGGATTTTTGTCGTAATTGGTCTTGTCTTGAGTATATAAAATATTGGTTATTTTTCTAAACTGGTGTGGTGTCCGTTTGTAGTGCTTACACTGTATTACTGTTGGTTATGTGCAAATGCTTTACACACTGCCTCTGAATTAAGCCTGACTGCTCGTGCCAAGCTACCACGAGGGTGAGCAGGGGTTACTTCACGAGTGTAACGACCCTTACCCTGACTAGGAAGAAGGGTCCCTACTTGGACAAAGGTGCAAGCCCTTGCCAACTAGAGATCCCATTTCTAACATTGGTTGTCAGCGGTGAGGATAGGACTTGTGTTTGCACTTGACTTACAGTGATTGGTGTGCACTACTACCATATCGCAGACCATTACGTACCACATACTGGTTCTTTTTCTTTTGGCCTATTTTTGATCTCGCCAGTTGTCAACTCACGACTTTTGTCATGCCTGAATCAATTGCATCATCCGTTGCATCTCTGGAAGTTATCTTTGAGGAGGACAGGTTGGAATCCTACGCCGTAAAGGAGTTACGAGCGATTTGTAAAAACCTGAAAGTCCAAATTAAAGGCCTCACAAGGAAGGAGGAGCTACAGAAGGCGCTGAGGGCCTGGGTAGCAGCCAGACATGCCAATGGGCAGCCTGGTGATCTCAGTGAGGAGGTGGAGGAGCTTATTTCCAGGGTGGATGTGCTTTTGGGTAGGGGGAACCCGCCAGGTCAGGCAGCAGCAGTCTGTCCCCAGAGGAGCTGGAGGACAGGCAGGAGGCAAGGCAGTTTGAGCTGCAGAAGCTCAGACTGGAGAGTGAGCGGGAGGAGAAGAGATTGGCCATAGAGGAGAGGAAGATGCTCTTAGAGCATGAGAGAGAACTGAAGGAGCTAGAACTTAGGAGTAAGTCAGGCTCAGATGGTGGCAGCAATTCGTCCAGAAAGGCAGACAGGATTGTGCACATTCCCAAGAACGTAGGCAAGGAGTTCAAGAAGGGGATGACATACAAAGGTGGTTTCAGGGTTATGAGGCAGCCATACACATGAATGGGGTCCCTGAGGAGAATTGGGGAGCAGGATTGTGGCCACTTTTCCCGGAAGAAGCAAGGGATGCTCTGATAGCTTTGGGTAAGGGGTATCACCTCACCTATGCTGACATGAAGGATGCCCTTCTCACGAAGTATGGTCTTACTCCTGAAAAGTACAGGGATCAGTTCAGGTCCAGTAAGAAGTCTGATGCCAACACTTGGTTGGAATGTGTGGATGTGTTCTGCAGGTCTCTGGATGGTTGGGTGAAGGGCAGTAGCGTAACAGATTTTCAGGGGCTCTACAACTTGATTGCATGGGAGCACTTGTCTAGTCTATGTTTTGCAGATCTGCGCCAGCACCTAGTTGATAGTAAGCTAACTGACCCCAGGAAGCTTGCTATGGAAGCGGACCGCTGGGTGAGTACCAGGGTCCACAAGAAAGCGTTTGGGGAGACTCAGCCAAAGGTGTGCAGGGTCCCCAGCAGAAAGGTGGGGGGACAAGGGTAAAGCACAGGAGTTCTCTAAAGGGCCCCAAACTAGTACCCAGGGTAAAGGTTCCCAGCCCCCGGTGATAAGAAGAAAGGGGTCTCTACAGGGAAGCCTGTTGAGACCGGCCCCCGCAAGTGTTATGCATGTGACCAGGTAGGTCACTTTAAGGGGGACCCCAAGTGCCCGAAGGGGACACAGCCGCCCACCGGTGGACAGTCCAAAGTGTTGGCTAGTGTAGCGCTTGGGGAGGAGGGGTGCCCACAGGAGGGTGGGGATCCCGCAGAAATGACCCTTGTCTCACTCGGAGACAGTGAGATGGTCCCAGGAAACCAGGTGCCCCCTAACACAAAGAAATATAGCACCTGGGTGACCATTAATGGGAACAGGGTAGAGGCTCTCAGAGATACTGGAGCCAGTGTGACCTCAGTCCAGTGTCACCTGGTGTCTGAGAAGCAAGTAGTCCCAGGAGCATTCCACCAAGTAGTTGCTGTAGACAACTCAGAGCGCCAATGTATGGTGGCGCAGGTTCCCTTTGAATGGGGGGGGTCTCAGGTCCCTTGAGGGTGGTTGTGAGCCCTACCATGCCTGTAGATTGTCTGCTAGGAAACGACCTGGAGCAGCCCTCATGGAAGGAGGTTGAGCTCAGGTCTCATTTGGAGATGCTTGGGTTGCCAGAGTGGGCATGCGTGTCTACTCGGTCAATGGCGGCCAGAAAGGGTGATCAAGAGGACTTGGAGCCTGAAACAGTGGCCCAAGTCCCTTCCAAGAGAAAGGGCAGGGGCGCGGGAAACCGGCCCCCGAAGTTCCCACGGACCGGGAGGAGGCGGACCTCGAGGGGGACGCCCGGTGCCTACAGGGGAGCAGGTAGCCGAACTGGGAGACATCTCTGAGCTGACCCATTGGCAGCAAGAAGGGGGTCCCACCAGGGAGGAGTTCTGCAGGGAGCAGAACGAGTGCCCTACTCTGGAGGGTCTGCGGCGGCAGGCTGCAGACCAGGCAGCTGGTAATCAGTCCAGGTCACATCTGATCTATTGGGAGAGTGGTCTCCTATACAGTGAGCCTAAGGTTGCTGAGCCTGGGTCAGCCCGTGTGCTGGTGGTACCCCAGCGCTTCAGGACCTTCCTACTGGGTCTGGCTCATGACGTGCCTTTGGCAGGACATTTGGGGCAGGACAAGACCTTTGACAGGCTTGTCACCCACTTCTTTTGGCCCCAAATGCGAAGGCAGTCAGATGCACACTGTAGGTCTTGCCAAACTTGCCAGGCAAGTGGTAAGAGTGGGAGGAAGGTCAAAGCTCCTCTCCAACCTTTTCCTGTTGTTGGAACACCCTTTGAAAGGGTAGGGATGGATATTGTGGGGCCACTGGATCCCAAGACAGCCATGGGCAACAGGTACATCCTGGTCTTGGTGGACCATGCCACCCGGTAACCGGAGGCAATCCCTCTCAGGACAACGACGGCGCCAGTGGTGGGCCGGGCGTTAATGGGGATCTTTTCCCGTGTGGGATTCCCCAGAGAGGTGGTTTCTGATATGGGGACCAATTTCATATCGAAGTATATGACATCCCTGTGGGAGGAGTGTGGTGTAACCTACAAGTTCACCACTCCTTACCACCCACAAGGAAACGGTCTGGTGGAGAGATTCAACCAGACCTTGAAAGGCATGATCAAGGGTCTAACAGAACCCATGAGGCGTAAGTGGGACGTCCTCTTGCCATGCCTACTCTTTGCATACAGGGAGGTGCCTCAGAAGTCTCTTGGGTACAGCCCCTTTGAGCTCCTGTATGGCCACCCTGTCAGAGGACCTCTGAGTTTGGTAAAGGAAGGCTGGGAGGCAGCTCCCAGGAAAACTCCCCAGGATGTATTTAGCTACATGCTGGCCTTTAGAAACCAAACTGCCCGCTTCAGGAAACTCGCGCAGGTGAACCTAGAAGCAAGCCAGGAAGAAATGAAGAGATGGTATGACCAGAATGCCACTCTGGTCGAATTTCAACCTGGGCAAAAAGTGTGGGTCATGGCCCCAGTAGCACCTTGTGCCTTGCAGGACAAGTGGACTGGGCCATATGAGGTAAAGGAGCGCAAAAGTGACGTCACCTACCTGGTGGATTTGCAGGCTCCAAGGAACCCTTTGAGGGTCCTTCACGTGAACCGCCTCAAGCCCCACTTCGAGAGGTCCGAAGTGAGTATGCTCTTGGCGACAGATGATGGGGTGGAAGAGGAGAGCGAGCCTCTCCCTGACCTCCTGTCTACCAAGGAGCATGATGGGTCAGTAGAGGGTGTGATCCTCTCCACTACTCTGACTCAGGAGCAGCAGGGGGACTGTCGCCAGTTGTTGGGACAGTTCGCCCCACTGTTCTCTCTGACCCCCGGTGTTACTCACTGGTGTACCCATGACGTGGACACCGGTGACAGCCATCCTGTGAAGCACAAGATTTACAGGTTGACTGACCGGGTCAGAGCCAGCATCAAGGAGGAGGTCTCTAAGATGTTGACGTTAGGGGTGATTGAGCCCTCCCACAGTCCTTGGGCCAGCCCAGTGGTCTTGGTCCCAAAGGCTGCGGCGCCCGGTGCCACTCCAGAACTCCGGTTTTGTGTGGACTACCGTGGGCTCAATGCCGTCACCAGGACTGACGCGCACCCCATCCCCAGAGCTGATGAGCTCATTGATCGGTTGGGAGCTGCCCCGTTCCTCAGCACGTTTGATTTAACGTCTGGGTACTGGCAGATTGCCTTAACCGATGGGGCCAAGGAGAGATCAGCATTCTCAACCCCAGAAGGTCATTACCAATTCCGGGTGATGCCCTTTGGGTTGAAGAATGCCCCTGCCACCTTTCAGAGGTTGGTCAATCAGGTGTTGGCTGGGCTGGAGGATTTCAGTGCCGCCTACCTGGATGACATTGCTGTGTTCAGTTCCAGCTGGGAAGAACATTTACAGCACCTTGAGAAAGTGTTGAGGGCTCTGCAAGGTGCAGGCCTCACGATCAAGGCCAGTAAGTGCCAGATCGGGCAGGGTTCTGTGGTGTACTTGGGACACCAGGTAGGAAGCGGCCAGGTGGCGCCCCTACAACCCAAGATTGACACCATTCTGGCTTGGGAGCCCCCAAGACCCAGACAGAGGTGAGAGCCTTCTTAGGTCTCACCGGCTATTATAGGAGATTTGTTAAGGGCTATGGCACCATCGTTGCCCCCTTAACAGAGCTGACCTCTAAGAGGCAGCCCAGGAAAGTGATCTGGACTGAGTCCTGCCAGAAAGCTTTTGATGCCCTGAAGGCAGCCATGTGCACGGCGCCCGTGCTCAAGGCACCTGACTTCTCCAAAGAATTTGTCGTGCAGACTGACGCTTCAGAGCATGGTGTGGGAGCAGTGCTCTCACAACTGAACGAAGAGGGCCTGGATCAGCCTGTAGTCTTCCTTAGCAGGAGACTACTTCCCAGGGAACAGAGGTGGAGTGCCATAGAAAGGGAAGCTTTTGCTGTGGTCTGGGCACTGAAGAAGTTGAGACCATACCTGTTTGGGACTCACTTCCGGGTTCAGACAGACCACAGGCCCCTCAGATGGTTGATGCAAATGAGGGGTGAGAATCCAAAACTGCTGAGGTGGTCCATCTCCCTACAGGGAATGGACTTTATGGTGGAACACCGTCCTGGTACAGAACACGCCAACGCAGATGGTCTGTCCAGGTTCTTCCGCCTTAGTGAAGAGAACTCCAATGGGGTTGGGTAGTTCTCCCTACTTTCAGCTGGAGGGGACATGTGTTAGACTTGGCATCTTTTGGCGTGTTTCCCCTGACTTTTGCTTTCTGACCTCCCGGTTTTGACTCTGTTTTTGCTGGTGTGATGATTCTGCGCACTTTCCTCACTGCGGTCCAGTGGGAAAGTGCAAGTGCTCCTGTATCAAATGTGTTATGGATTGGTGTTTCCATGATTGGCCTATTTGGTTTATGTGTCAGTCCCTTGTAAAGTGCACTACGTGTGCCAGGGCCTATAGACCAAATGCTGTTGGTGGGCTGCAGCACTGGATTGTGCCACCCACGCAAACAGCCCGTAAAGTGTAACTCGGGCCTGCCAACGCAGAGCCTGTGCGCAGCCTGGGGCTGCCATGTCGACTTGGCAAGTGCACACACTTGCCAGTCCCTAAACCTTCCCTTTGCTACATGTTAGTCACCCCTAAGGTAGGCCCAAGGTACCCCTGTGGGCAGGGTGCGTTGTACGCGAAAGGTAGGACATGCCCTGGTGTGTGCGGCAGGTCCTGATAGTGAATTACAGCCTAGTTCGTTTTTCACTAATGCAAGGCTACCTGTTCCCCCTAGGCCAGAATGGGCGGTTTTGATTATTACAGTTTATAATCCTA
This sequence comes from Calotriton arnoldi, assembly GCA_963921515.1. Lineage (NCBI taxonomy): Eukaryota > Metazoa > Chordata > Amphibia > Caudata > Salamandridae > Calotriton > Calotriton arnoldi. The sequence continues at coordinate 605,986 of CAWUFW010002137.1, forward strand.
ACTGACCCCGGGAACGTGGTAGAAATTCGAGTTTAGTATGCCTGGACTCAGAATGATAAAATGCATCTTTTAGTGAAGGTGGTTTTAACATTCTGTGTTTGAAAATACCACTTTTAGAAAGTGGGTATTTTCTTGTCTAACCATCCAAGCCTGCCTCTGCGAGGTTGTGTATTCCTTGTCTGGAATGTGAGTGACCGGGGCTGGGGGATGCCAGGAGACAGGGTGAGTCAGCGCAGGGCTGAATAGCCAGATCCACCTGTAGATGGGTGGGAGGGGTCGCACCTGGGCCCTGAATAGGACAGTGCCTTCCCTCCACAATGCTGGCTCCACCTCCTGTGGTGCGTCTGATGTCCCTAGCCTGCTCACTGAAAGAAGGAACGGAGACTTGTCAACAAAGTGCTCCAGAACTGGTTTGGACTAGGCAAAGGCCTCTCTGCCTTCAGAGAACAAAGGAATTTGGGATATAAATATTGGGGCCCTGACCCCATGAATTTAGATCTTGCTGGAATCAAGGAACCTGCCAAGACGAAGAGCTGTAAGAGCTGCCAGGAGGAGTACTGCCCCGCTGCTGTGTTGTTGCTTTGTTGGGTTGGCCTGCAGTTGCTGCTTCTGTCTTGGGCAGTGAAAGGACTGGACTGAACTTTCTACAAACTTGTGCTGAGTATCTCCAAGGGCCAGGAACCGAGCTGGCCTCCTGTTAAGAAGTCTCAGGGACTACAAAGACTTCACAAGCCTCTGGGTACCGCTTCTGGAACGCTGTTTCAGTCGCCACAGAGGAAGGGAACTGCAACCGACTCCGTCAACCGAATCCATCCCTGGCCGGTGACCTGTTTGCACCGCAGACCGCATCGCCCCGCTTCGCATCGCAACCCTGGTCTCACCGTGGGCGACGTCCAACGCCACCAACATCGAGCCGCTGCTTGCACCGTGACCTGTGGGCACCGCAGTTCGCATCGCATCGCTTCACTGGGCCAGCCGGACCAGACCGACACTGTCGCTGCAACTGGCTCAAGAGTCGAGACCGCACCGCATTTGGGGCACCGCTCGCACATCTGCGACGCACCGCTCCGACTCGCACCGCTGTCCGACGCCAGCTCCCGCACTCCAGCTTGGTCGCCTGCATCGCAACCTGTCAGCACTGCATCGAGCATCGTCTCGCCCTGCATCGCACGCCTTGGACTCACCGACTCCGTCTGCACGACGCTAATCGAGCCGCTGCCTGCACCGCACCGAGGGACACCGCACCTTGCATCGCTCCGTCTTGCACCGCAACCGCGACGAACGCCGACCGGCTCGTACACTCCGTACCAGCCACAACGAGAAAAGGTACTGTAACCGAGTCTGTTCACGACTCTGCTGGCCCGTATCGATGCGGTCGGCTGGAACTGTTAGACTCTGTGGTTTTCAGCATCACGGTAGGCTCGGACGGAGCTACCGACTCGTACGAACTTTGCTTTTGTGCTATTCCTGCAAAGAAGAAGTTACCGTATCAAGTATTCATTCGTAAAGTATAGTATTGTGGATTTTTGTCGTAATTGGTCTTGTCTTGAGTATATAAAATATTGGTTATTTTTCTAAACTGGTGTGGTGTCCGTTTGTAGTGCTTACACTGTATTACTGTTGGTTATGTGCAAATGCTTTACACACTGCCTCTGAATTAAGCCTGACTGCTCGTGCCAAGCTACCACGAGGGTGAGCAGGGGTTACTTCACGAGTGTAACGACCCTTACCCTGACTAGGAAGAAGGGTCCCTACTTGGACAAAGGTGCAAGCCCTTGCCAACTAGAGATCCCATTTCTAACACTAACACACACTTACTCTCTTAAACAATCACTGACAGAAGCACAGACTCATCCATATAGCCACTCTCACAATCACTCACTCTCACATACAGTCACTTATATACTCCAACACTCACATATACTGCCTTTAACATATGTAGTTACTCACACATGTACCACTGAGACATACTATACTAATTCAACACTAATCCTTCTTGGGTTCCGGAGTAGCGTGCTACTCGCCGAAAAAGTGCTTCGATGCCTAGTCAGGGGTAGTAAGCGCTATATAAATGCAATTACAATACAATACATTCACTCACCAACACAGCCATACACACACTCACCCACCCATACAGTCCCTCACAAACGCACTCTTAAACCTATACACCCAGTGAACCACCCACTCACATATCCATGCAGAGAGTCACACACACCCCACCCACCCACACAGACCCTCAGGCACCCATACAGATACTCAGACAACCAACCAATAACCCATATAGACACTCATGTAGCTACTCACCAACCCATGCAGCTGCTTACACACCAACAGACAGACAGATACAAACATTCACACAGTTTAGTCACTAACCCATGCATTCAGTAAGCCATGTTTAATCACTCACTTATATAGTCAGTCACGCACCTACTAAATCATCCATTCAGACACTCATACACTCACTCATTCTTCAATACACCTTGGCCTATATTTATATAAAACATATTTAAACTTTACAGAAACACACAGTCACTGGATGATGTCATCAGTGATGTCATCAGTGATGTCATTTGAGATGTCATCATTGATGTCATCAGTGATGTCACTGACCATGTCATGAGTGATGTAATATGTGATGTCATCGCAGTGTATTGCGGGGGCGCGAGTTATAGTTAGCTCAACTAACTATAACGGCCGAATTTCTCTGGTTTTGTACGAGTGAAATGTCCAACTAACTATAACGTCCCTGAAACTGTGGTTTTGAAAGATGAGGAACTACAAGTACCAGCAGGCTTTGCCGCATACGCCCACGGAGGTGGGTCTTGAATTACTTATTAAGGTGTTCCTCATTACTGACTGCCATTTCTTGTTCCTTTGCCCGTGATCAAGAACACCAGCTGTTCGAAACGCATTGTGCTTCGTACTGATGAAGAGTGAGACTTTTAACTTGCAGTGCTGAAAACTTTGAATAAAGGCATCTAACTCTCCGTGGTGGCATCTTCATGTGGGGCGACTCTCTTGGTTTATGTTTAGCGGCTTTGCTCGGCCGCAAAGATGCCCGCTGCGTCCTAGGCAGATCCAGCGTTTGGGAGCACCGTGCGCATTGGAGCGGAGGGGCCGCTTCGAGGATTTTTTACGAACAGCCCTGCAGAGTTTCAGCTCCATTCTCACCCACTGGGGTAATACTGAGGATTACAGTGCAGGCTGTGGCAGCACCCACTGGGGTTGAAAGATGAGGAACTACAAGTACCAGCAGGCTTTGCCGCATACGCCCACGGAGGCGGGTCTTGAATTACTTATTAAGGTGTTCCTCATTACTGACTGCCATTTCTTGTTCCTTTGCCCGTGATCAAGAACACCAGCTGTTCGAAACGCGTTGTGCTTCGTACTGATGAAGAGTGAGACTTTTAACTTGCAGTGCTGAAAACCTTGAATAAAGGCATTTAACTCTCCGTGGTGGCATCTTCATGTGGGGCGACTCTCTTGGTTTTCATATATATATATATCTTCTTCGCTCCACTTGCACCATTCATTCCGCACTAGCGGGTGGGTGCTTAGTCCACGAGGGTGCTCCCGTGTACAATCTCACAGCTCCTTGAACAAAAGACCAGCACTCACGGGGGTACGATATCCAATGGTTTATTGGATTGGAGGTACGCACAGACGTGTTTCGACAAACTGCCTTTGTCAATGTCGGAAAAACGCCGTTTTCACTCTTTGTTTATACTTCAGTTTCCATTACATTTCATTAACACAACAGAAAACAGACTTGCATATCACCATGAATCACCAGTGAATTTGAGCGCCATTACTCAACATTACAAATCGTCTTCATTCTATGCAGTGCATGATTTGACAATGTTATGCAAAAGCACCCTGAGGGAAAAAATCTCCCTGTTATACACTGTTTAGCCATCATTTTAGGTTATATATGCCCCCCAAATCATCTACCCCTACTTTCAACATATGCAATGGAGTAATGGGGGACCCATACATGCCATAGCCTGTCTTCCGAATGATAAAAAAAACACTCACCGTACCAACCATTCCCACGACCCTCGAGATATATACCTTCCTCCTCCCTATTAAAAAAGAAATATTCGAATTCCTGCAAATCACCGCACTACCCTTTAAAACTAACCATGTTCTTCAAAATTCAAATATAAAAATAAATACCTGGCCTCCTGCCACCCTCTGAGTCTTCCCACCCCCTCCTTGTTCAAAGGAGCTTGTTCTGCACTAACAGCGTGTAGGAGAGTAGGATCTGCCTCTTATGTTGCCCCCACTTTTTTTTCTTATGTTTACACTGGTTTCTGGCTATAGTCTGGCTGGGACCCTGCCAATCAGGGCCCCAGCCTCTCTGTTCTCTCTAAACGATTTGGAGTGCACTCTTGGTGCACTAGTGATTGGATACTGTGGTACCTTATGAGTCCCTAGTATATGGTACCTTAGGTACCAAGGGCATAGGTACTTCACAGGCCTACCAGGGGCTGAAGCATGTATTATGCCACCCCTGGGAAGCAGTCTAAATCTGACACCACAGGCCTGCTACTGCAGCCTGGGTGAGGAAGTGCTAGCACCCCTCACTGAGATATAGGTCCCCTATATCTCTCCTGCACACACATTGAGACTTATCAGTCACCCCTAAAGCAGGCCCTATCAATCCTGAGGGCAGGGTGCTTAGTTTCCATGTGAGGGGGTGCCTCTGCCTGAGCAGGGCCCCTCTGCAGCTCTCAGAGTCCATTCTCTGGGGCTGTTTGTGGATGCGGTTAAACCACATACTTTTAAGTGCATTATATCCTCGCGGTAGAATGCTAACTTTGGAATGGCTGCATCAAAACATGTCGTGTTTGGTGTCAAACATCTTGGAATACTACTCCCCCCGCCAGTGCTGGCGGCGGGGGTAGCATTCCACCCTTCTAGAGGGATAGACATGTACCTACTGTGGAAACGCGGTAGAATCCTGCAGAGCCCTGGCATCACAAAATGGATGCCACCAGTCACAGACACTGGGCTGCCCTCCTGCTGATGACCAACACTCGCAGTGGAGGAAGCCCAACAATAGATATCCTGTCCCAAGGGGTGTGACCACCTCCCAGACAGGGTTTAGTGTATTGGGGCTGGGTGGGTGCACTCTTAGAGTGCTTTGAAGTCCTGCACTGGGGGAGCAGAAGGCTCCTCTGTGCATACCCCAGTTCAAACCGGCTCAGGGGCTACTTGCCCCTGCTCTGGCGCGAAACTGGACAAAGGGAAGTAGGTGTAACCACCCACTCCCCTGACCCTCCCATAGGTGGGGTCATAGAGCTAGTCCCTCCCTTTCTTTTAGTATAAGAGGGGGAACCTGTGCATTGCAAACTAGATACCCCTGGACGACGCTCTGAAGAAGAATCCCGGACCTTCGACGTTCCACTATCTTTGGAAGACTGAAGAATCTCCCTTGGAGTCAAGGAGTGACTCCCCTGCTTGGCAGGCACCAAAAACTACAAACGACGGTCGCAAACTTCGCCACTCCCGCCGGAGTCCGAAGTCCCTGCAGCCCAAGAAGTGGATTTCCTGACTTCTCAAAGGCCATCGTGAGTCTCCAGCGAAGCTGAGGCCAGTGAACCTCAAGAGTGATGAGGAACCGCGACCCCTGGGTACCGTGCACTATTGTCAAGTGCAACCCTTTCACAACGTTCTACGAACTTGTGCTTTGGACCACGTATGGTCCTAGCCTCCAGCAGGACTCCCTCTGAAGATCAGAGGCCTACCACATCCCGAGTGACCGTGGGCCCCTGATGAGCAAATCCTCCTGAGGCGTCTTTGCGATCCCTTGCCAGCGGCTTGTGGGTCCCCTGAAGACTTTCCTACAGAACCAAAGAGCTCCTCTGGTTGCTCCAGGCCTACCCTGACTTACCGTTGCTGGGTGAGTCCCTCAGACCTTGCTGGTCTGCGCCATTGACTTTTTACACTTTCCCCAAGACTTGCTGTTACCAAGGCTTGTTGGCTCCAATCGAGTCGCCAACACCGCAGTAAGCTGCAGACATCGTAAGACACGCCGAATCCAGCTCCTGGTTGTCGTCGACGCCTCCTGGACCTCGTGGCTGAAGAGTCAAGACACCCGTGAACAACCTGAATCTTGCAATGACGGTGGGCATCCATCTTCCTTGCCCCGAGTCACTGCCAAGTGACTTTGAACACTGTCCCCTCTGCTCTCAGGTCTTCCATCTTCTGAATCCAGGCTTGGATTCCTCCGGACACTTCTCCTGTCGCCGCAAGCAGCAAGTCTTCACTGGCTCCCATTGAAAACGACGCCGCGACCCGACACCAAAGAACACCTATGCACCCGGCTCCCCTGGGTGAGGTAACTTCAGCACTATGGTGCTCCTGTGGGTGTGGGCCCTAGAACTACTTACCCTGTAAGTGACTTGCTTGTAGCTACCCTAGAAGTGCCCTAAAACTCTTACTTTCCAAGTGCGACTATCGTGCTGACTCGTACATGGTTCGCGTCTGTGTTAGACACACCGCGTCCAACTCCCTTGCAACTCTATCTGTAACCGCGTCCTTCGACTCGTACAAGGACCGATCGGTGTGTTCGCCTCGAACACGCAAGGGACCTCTAACATTGAAATCTCAATCGCGTCTGTGCGCATAGACTCGTACAGGACTCGCACCGGTGCCAGGACACCGCGTCCGTCCCCTGTGGGTCTCCTACAACTACCTGGGGTGGTTCTTGGGGTCCCTCGATTCTAGATGCCCTAGACCTAGGTCTAGCCAAACTAAGATTGTGATATTCGATTGTGCTAAACTTATTTTGATAACATTTGATTTGTACATATGTTTCTGACTTCTAATCTCATACAGAGATTAGTAGAGAGTGTTTATGAATAAATACATATATATTTGATATATATACCTGTGTGGTGTCTTTTCATTTGGTGATTCAAGAGATTGTGTGGTAAAACAAGCTGCTTTACATTCCTTCAAGACTTAGCCTGAAGGCTGCTCTCCACAGCTACCACTAGGATAGCTTTCTATAAAGGTTGTCTTAAACCTATCTACCATAAGAGTCGAATTGTTCTGGTGCAAGGTGTTCACTTTAATTAGTGAACAGCATATACCAGGCCAACTTCTCACACAGCGGCTATGCCATCTAAGAGCTACTTGTCATTGTAGGTTGCTTTCTCCTTTTAGCTTGGGACTGGAGAGACCAGCGCTGACGGGCACATCTGTAGACCGACTAAGTGAGATCAGTGCTTAATTTGTAAAAGAATAAGTGCCAGGGCGCTCGTCAGAAGACCACTGCAGCTTTCACTAGTGGTGCAAATGGCAGTACTAACACAATTACTAATCATCACACTCCTACATGTGTGACAAAGCAGACTATTCCAGGCCCCCAAAGCTATAAGAATGGCTTGGACGGTAGTCAATAGTCATTTTGTTATGTATATTGAATTAATAAACAACTCTTGTTGTGCTCATCATTAAATCAGACAGGCATTGCCACCATGTGGCAGACTGTTACAAGCCCCAGTGTTGTCAATTAAGTGCCGGTGCTGAGCACCGAAAACCACTGGGTCAAATTAAGCACTGGTGTCTGACCCCTAACCGGCATTCCACTGCAGCACTTGCGTCTCCTGAGACTTGGGCCAGATGGCGGAATAAAGGGTAAGAAGCAAATGTTTCTCAATGTGTCGTCACAACAATGGGTACCCACTTTTCTTTCTCACTGTTCTTGCGTTACATTTAACCCTGGGCGTAGTTCGCGAAGTAGCGCTACGCGAAGCTACGCAAAGTGCACTTCGCACTACGCGAGCTAGGCGTAGCACTACGCGAACTGCATAGTGCGCTGTTCGCGATGATTGCACAGTGCCGGATGCTTGTCCGCACTGTGCAATCATTGAAAACGGCATCTTGCACAGTGCGAGCTGTCTTTTACTGCCGCTCGAGTATATTTTTACTCGAGCGGCAGCTTTCTCAACGCGGACTGGTAGTTTCTCATCGCGAGCGGTCGCGAGCATACGCGACCACTCGCAATGAGAAACCTGACCTCCCCCCATTGAGAATCTCACCGGGAGGTTTATTTTCCACGCTCGCGATCGGCAACTTGATGTTGCTGATCGCGAACGAGGAAAAAGTCTCGCTGGGATGTCATTTTGCTTGCTCGCGGTCGCCAACTTGACGTTGAGGATCGCGAGCAAGCAAAAAATGAACGCTGCACTACGCTACGTGTGTTTGCACTGTGCTACGTGCAATTCGCGTAGGGCGAAGTAGCGCAAACTTCGCAAACTACGCGAGCGTAGCGTAGTGCTTTGCCCACGGTTAGTTACATTAGTGAACAACTAGATTTCAATAAGGCAGACAGTTTATATATATATATATATATATATATATATATATATATATATATATATATATATATATATATATATATATATATCTACTGGCGGTCGCCAGTAGATAGTTATAGTTAGGACCTATTATCCATAGGAAATCCGTAACATTCTATTCCAAATAACTTTGGCGTCGTTTGACGAATCAATGCAAAATTTTCAAAACTAGTGGGGCGCTCCGGTCCGCTCCTGTCTTGAAAGTTTCGGGGTGATTCATCAAGCAAGGGCCGAGAAAAAAGGGGGGTCCCAAAACGTGTTTTCTCCATGTTAATTCCCATAGGAAATTTTAGCCACGGCTACAGCCCGAACTGCTGAATGGAATTACACCAAATTTTGCAAAAAGGTAGCGCTTGGTTCAGAAAGCGACCTTTTTTTTAAATGGTGTAAATCCGTTCAGTAGTTGCGGAGAAATTCAAAAAATAAGAGTGAACAAATCAATTTCCCATAGGAAACTTTATGCAAGGCTACAGCCAAAACTGCTGAACGGAATTACACCAAATTTGGCAAAAAGGTAGTGCTTGGTTCAGAAAGCACCCTTTTTAAAAATGGTGTAAATCCGTTCAGTAGTTGCTGAGGAAATCCAAAATAAAAGTTTCGATATCTATGGCCGCGGTGGATCCGAGGAACATGAAAGCAGTAAAACAAGTGCGCAAAACGCAAAAAGGGGGCAGGATAGAAACACCCTGACCCCCTAGGCCTGCTCAGGGGGTCCTACAAGGACCCCCAGGGCCCCAAAACATTTTTTTTTTTTACAAATCGGCAAAAAACGCGCTGGGTGCACGGATCCTGCTGATAAAAAAAAAAAAGCGCTTCGTGGTTAATTGGCCCCCGGGTGGGCCAAGTCCCGGGGGCATGCGGGGGTTTAATATTAATTATATGGGGGGCCTCTAAGGCCCCAAGCCCCGGGGACCGCCACCCCCGGGGCTTTAAACAAATGGTGCGGGAGGGCTCTCAGCCCTCCCGCAGCCCCGGGGACCGCCACCCCCGGGGCTTCTTTTTAAAAAATAATATACCTGTGTGGGGGGCTCGAGCCCCCCACACGCCCCAGGGACTGCCACCTCCCCGGGGCACTAAAAAAAAATGCTAATTTGGGGGTCCGGAACGGACCCCCGAGCCCCCGGGACCACCACCTCCCAAGGGCTGTGCATGTGAAGGGAGGGGGGCCGCGCGGCCCCCCTCCTGGAGCCCTCCATGGCCCTGGGGACCACCACCCCCCAGGGCCAGCTCCTGCAGTGTCCCGGGGTGCCTACCCCCGGGACACTGTAGTTTGCTATGACAGGACGGGAGCCTCGCGGCTCCCGTCCTGTCATAGAAACTGCTTTGGTTTTTGGAAGAGGGAGCAGGAAACCTGCTCTCTCTTCCAAAAACCAAATCAGTTTGCTTTTCCACACGGGGAGCTGCATCTTAGCAGCTCCCCATGTGGAAAAGCAATGCCGGCTCCCGCAGGACGCGGGGAGCCGGCGTGACCGTGGAGGCATAGGGGACCCCCCCACGGTCCCCAATGGAGAGGTCCAGCCCCGGGGGATGGGGTCCCCGGGGCTAGTAATGGACCGGGAGGGGGGCCACGCGGCCCCCCTTCCCAAAATTAAAACATTTAAAAAAAATAAACATAAATAAATAAAGCCTGCCCCGGGTGATGGGGTCCCCGGGGCCAGTAGAGGCCTCAGGAGGGGGGCCACGCAGCCCCCTTCCATAAACAAAAATATATATTTGGCCATGCCCCGGGGGATGGGGTCCCCGGGGCCGGAATTGGCCACGGGAGGGGGGCCCACGCGGCCCCCTTCCCGTTATTTATTTTTTTTTTTTATTAAAAAAGGGGTCAGGCCCTGGGGGATGGGGTCCCCAGGGCCCAAAAAAAGTAAAAAGAAGAGGGGCCACACAGCCCCCCTTCCAAAAAACAAAAAAAACGCGATCGTGCAGAGGCTCCGCCCCCTCCCAGCAACACTCTGCAAACGCGCCCTGTGGCGCGTTTTAAGTTGGGAAATGAATTCCCCTTCAATACCTGGGGTCCCTGGGGGCCAACTAGCCCACCGGGAACCTCCAGTATGCGCCAGGGGGCTGCGTTGCAGAGAGGTGGTCCAGGCCACGCCCCTTTTTACACCTCTCTGCAACGCAGCTCTGTGGCGCTTACTGGAGGTACCTGGTGGGCTAGTTGGACCCCAGGGACCCTCAGGATTCAAGGGCGCGTTTGCACAGTGGTGAAGGGAGGGGCGGGGCTTCAGGTGACATGTGTGCAAACAGGCCCCGTGGCGCGTTTTAAGATGGGGAATTAAATCCTCTTCAATCCTGAGGGTCCCTGGGGGCCAACTAGCCCACCAGGTACGTCCAGAAAGCGCCACAGAGCTGCGTTGCAGAGAGGTGTAAAAAGGGGCATGGCCTCTGAACACCTCTCTGCAACGCAGCTCTCTGGCGCATACTGGAGGTATCTGGTGGGCTAGTTGGCCCCTAGGGTCCCTCGGGATTGAGGAGGAATTAATTCTCCAACTTAAAACGCTCCACAGGGCGTGTTTGCAGTCATGTCACCTCAGGCGCCACCCCCTTCCTTCACCATTGTGCAAATATTCCTCTAAAATCAGCCGAACAACGAATTCCGATTTACTCACCTGTTATCAGGAGAGACCTCAGTGCTGCATCTTTGAGCCCAGTACTGATCCTGAAAAGTAATTCTAACCGTACTTACCAGTAACTTGAATTTCCTTCCATAGGCTAACATTGACTGGTTTCACTTGGAAATTCTTCTAAGTGTGGAGTTTTGGAACTTTATAATATTCCTCTAAAATCAGCCGAACTACGAATTCCGATTTACTCACCTGTTATCAGGAGAGAACCCAGTGCTGCATCTTTTAGCCCAGCACTGACCCTGAAAAGTAATTCTAACCGTACTTACCAGTAACTTGTATTTCCTTCCATAGGAATCCATTTTCTGGTTTTCAGCAGAAAAGTTTGTGTCGATTTTCACAAACTACAAATATTCCTTAAAAATCGCCTGTATGACTTAAACGCATTCTTTCAACTGTTTACAGGAGATGCACCAGTGCTGGATCCAGGATCCACCACTGAGTAAGAAAAAGTAACGATAACACTACTTACCTGCTAAGTGTATTTCCTCCCATAGGATAACATTGGTGATTCTATGTGAAAAAGTTTCTAAGTGTCAACTTTTAAAATACAATAATATTCCTTAAAAATCACTACTGTAAACAAAACGCTTTTACTCAACTGTTTACAGGAGATGTCCCAGGACTGAATCTAGGATCCAGTCTTGTGGTTAGAAAAGTAATCCATAAAGTAACTAATTGCATTTAACTAGAAATTCACATTGAGCTCAATGTTGCATTGTGTTTGAAATTGTGTTGCCCATTGCAACAACTGTAACTACTGTACTTAAAACTCTATTGCCTATTTGCAAAGTATTTAAACTAAAGTAATTAATTCTGAGAAAGTATATTTTGTAATGTAATGTATAATGTAATTACAATGTAATTTAAAAATAAAATATTTAAAAATAAATAGTTTAAAAAAATGTAGTAAATCAGTATCAAAAAAATAAAGATAACAATTAATACATTTAAAAATTGTCATTTACAAAACCTTTGAAATTCACTGAAAAAAACCATAGGTTTCAGACATGTTATAGTTAGGAATTAGCATTTAAAAAACCTTTGAAATTCACTGAAAAAACCATAGGTTTCAGGCACGTTATAGTTAGAAATTAGCATTTAAAAAACCTTACAAATTCACTGAAAAAACCATAGGTTTTAGGGACAGTTATAGTTAGTTGGACATTGCACTCGTACAAAACCTGTGAAATTCCCCCGTTATAGTTAGTTCAGCTAACTATAACTCGCGCCCCGCAATGCACTGCTGATGACGTCACATATTACATCACTCATGACATGGTCAGTGACATCACTGATGACATCACTGATGACATCTCAAATGACATCACTGATGACATCATCCAGTGACTGTGTGTTTCTGTAAAGTTTAAATATTTTTAATATATATAGGGAAAGGCGTATTGAAGAATGAGTGGGTGTATAAGTGTCTGTATGGATGATTTAGTAGGTGCGTGACTAACTCTATAAGTGAGTGGTTAAACGTATCTTACTGAATGCATGGGTTAGTGACTAAACTGGGTGAATGTCTGTATCCGTCTGTCTGTTGCTGTGTAAGTGGTGCATGGGTTTGTGAATAGCTACATGAGTGTCTATATGAGTTATTGATTGGTTGTCTGAGTATCTGTATAGGTGCCTGAGTGTTTGTGTGGGTGGGGTGTGTGCGACTCTGTGCATAGATGTGTGAGTGGGTGAATCACTGGGTTGATGGTTTCAAGAGTGCATCTGTGATAGACTGTATGGGTGGGTAAGTGTGTGTAAGAGTGTGTTAGTGAGTGAATGTATGTCCCAGTGGTACATGTGTGAGTAACTACATATGTGAAAGGCAGTATATATGTGTGTTGGAGTATATAAATAGCTATAAGCGAGAGTGTGTGATTGTGAGAGTGACTGTATGGATGAGTGTGTGCTTGTATCAGTGATTGTATAAGAGCGTAAGAATGTGCTAGTATTTGTATGAGTAAGTGAGCTGGTGTGTGTATAACTGTATAGGTGAGTAAATGGCAGTGTGTATAATTATTTGCATGACTGACTAGGTGTGTGAGTACCTCTATGGATGAGTGGTGGTGTTTGAGTGTCTATATAGGAGTATGAGTGCATATGATAGTCCTGTACTGAGTGACCGTAAGTATGAGTGACTGTACGGGTGAGTGAGTGGATGTGTGTGTGTAGACCTAAGAATCAGTGAGTGGGTATGTAGTTATTGGTGTTGGAGTGTCTATGGTTTTGCGAATGGCAGTCTGTAATTTAGAGTGGGTGTATCAAAGGTTATATTAGGGTGTGAGGAGGTGCATCAGATTATCATGTGGATGATGTCATCAGTGATGTCATCAGTGATGTCATTTGAGATGTCATCAGTGATGTCATCAGTGATGTCACTGACCATGTCATGAGTGATATAATATGTGACGTCATCAGCAGTGCATTGCGGGGGCGCGAGTTATAGTTAGCTGAACTAACTATAACGGGGAATTTCACGGGTTTTGTACGAGTGCAATGTCCAACTAACTATAACTGTCCCTAAAACCTATGGTTTTTTCAGTGAATTTGTAAGGTTTTTTAAATGCTAATTTCTAACTATAACGTGCCTGAAACCTATGGTTTTTTCAGTGAATATATATATATATACATATATATACATATACATATATATGCAGGGCGTGAAGGTTTCCTTGTATTATATACACACATTTGTTTGTGGGCCTTGAGCTCCATGTCTGAAATATATTATCACAGCTTTTTTAGCTCCTAGCTGAATCCTCTGCACGTCTGGGTAACGGAATAGTCTGTTCTTGTTTTTCTTCTCACTCGTGGCTATGGCTAAGAGTTGATACAATAATAACTCCTGCGATTTCAGACCGCATTACGAAAATTCACAATTTATAATTCCACTCACAAATTCTCGTCCTAAGAGTGAGTAACAGTTTATGTCTGATCATAACACTTATTGCCCAGTGATAAATGTGTGCAGCATTTACACAGTTCATCATATATATTCAGGCCCGGTTCTAGCGGGTGGGCCGGGTGGGCCAGGCCCACCCAAACATGAGCCTGGCCCACCCAAACATGAGCCTTGGCCCTCGCAGTGAGGGCTTGAATCAGGCGCGCAACGCCATTGCGATCAAAGGGCTTCAACCCCCCCTAGTCGTGTGTGTCAGCCCGGCTGAGACAGCTTCCCGGGCGCACACACACACAGACAGACAGTTTTCGAGATTATCGCAGCCGCACCAGAGTACTTCACAGGTCTATACAAGACCATTTAGGCTTTGTTTATTTTTTCACTCCTTCATCTCCACTAGGGGCTTGGGGAAAGGCGACAAATCCTTTCTTTGGCACTGGTAACCTTTGCCTACTGTCCTGCGTGGATATTTCTTTTTCTATGCAGCGCAGGAGAAAAGAAGTTTGTTTATTCTGATTCACCTTTCCTAACCCCTGCAGCTGCTTATCACATCAGGCTGTGACACAAAGTTTGACTAATGGAGTAGGTATGAGAATGTGTTACTATTTGTTTTTCTTTTTAAAATCTGCACAGGCCTAGCAGGACACATACTTTGTGTGTGCTTCATTTAAACAGTTTTTATCATTATCATGGCCGATGCAGGACAACAATAAGACAATAAAAAATGCCCAGATAATGCTGGTGATTAAAGATCCTGCTGGAGAGCAATCATTTCTCTGTTAGTAGTTTTTAAATGCAGATGAACTGTATTGTATGTGGAAGCTCAGTGGGTTACTGCCTTTGTCACAGAGATCCTTGTGTACTTGCAGTTCAGAAGTTACAATCCTAACATAGGACAGTGACCAATGAACTGTCATCAAAGAGCTGCATGCAAACCTGATTGGTATAGTTAGAACTTCGCTTTTTTTGTTTTGTGATATAGTTAGAACTTCCTCAGTCTTTCATTATTCTAATGTTGCTAAAATGAGTATGTTTGGGCAGATATACATTTTTATCAGTAAAGCCAACCCCTAACCACTGGAGTACTCTTTAAATCCTGAGTTTGTGCTTCTCCAGACCAAACCCTCTTAAAATATACTGCCCACCAGTATGGATGACATGTGATTCATACACCTTGTAATCCTCATTGGCTTATGTGACAGTCCCTATAGACTGATTTACATACTTGTATGATTCATTGTCTCTGTATAATGTGTGCGTTATGTAAAGTACTGACACACACTACACTGATATGAGTAGCGCTATACAACAAATGAAATGCATATGAGAGAGGGGCTAGGTAAAGATAAGGGGCACTGTTGGAGGGTGGCAGTGAGGGAATCCGAGAGGAGGTCAATAGGGGGAGGGGCTATGGAGCGATGAGGGGCACTGTTGGAGGGTGGCAGTGAGGGAATCCGAGGAAGAGGTCATGGGGTGGAGGGGGGAGCTAGGGAGAGATGAGGGGCACTGGTGGAGGGTGGTAGTGAGGGAGTCTGAGGAGGAGGTCATGAGGGGGAGGGTCTACGGAGAGATGAGGGGCACTGGTGGAGGGTGGCAGTGAGGGAATTCGAGGAGGAGGTCATGAGGGGGAAGGGCTATAGGGAAATGAGGGGCACGTGTGGCAGTGAGGTAATCCTAGGAGGAGGTCAATAGGGGGGGCCATGGAGGGATGAGGGGCACTGGTGGAAGGTGGTAGTAAAGGTATTTACGGAGAAAGAGGTTATTGGTGCGGCGCCAAAAAAGACTTTCGCATCAGCGCTAAAGCCGGCCCTGTCATGGCCTTTCTGTTTTTGTTTATTTAATTAGCAGTCGGGTCATAAGGGCTACTGTGGAACATACTTTAAAGTGCGTGCTAATTATATTTACTGCTATATTCAATGTTTTAAGTTTGAAGGTGATATTACTAATGTTTTTACCGGGAAAAATGAAAGTGGAGCCCGATGGTGCCTGATATGGGGGCTGGGGCCCAAGGTCATCTGTGAGATAAGGTGCACTGGAGAGGAGTAGTGGATAATCAAGCCTGTTAGGGAGTGCGTTGCAGAGTCCGGGGTCAGGTGGAGGTAGTAATGAAGAGGGATTCTCCATGAAGGCTGTTATATCGTAGGTAAGTAGTTCCAGTAGTCTTGGTTAGGTTACAGATGATAAGTTTATTGATCTTAGATGTTCAGATAGGTTTTCCAGTATAGATGTAATAAAGCCCCACCAGGAGCAGCTTCTCTGCCGCTCAGCCCAGGATCCAACTGACAGTCCCACTCACAGCATACCCATCATTCCAATGACATCACATTCACACTAACATTCTACTCTCACTGGCTGAACAGCAGAGGCAGAGAAACAGGGAAGATGTAAGGTAGAAACCTAGATATAACACACCTTCCCTCTTTATAAAATGAACAAAGAGAAAGCAAATATAAATAGTAACATTGCAGTAACATCACAGTAATACTGAAGAAACTTGCCAGAAGAAGTATAGCAAATTGCACATAAGTTATGAAAAACATGCTAAAATAAGCAAGTAGAAAGGTGATGTAAAAGGAAGCAATAAGGAAAAGAAATTGCGAAATGTAAACGGTAATGCAATGAGTAAACACGAAGATAGAGTAAAGGAAATTGAAAACTAGAAAAGACACACATCTCCTTCCTTAGCAGAGCAAAAAATTGAAGCAAGAAGTTTCAAAAGGAAGGAAATAGTAAAAGAACGTACATACATGAACAAGAAAGAGGTATACCACGAAAAATTAACAAAGAAATAGTGCACCAATGTAACCACCACAACCACACCAACTGGCCAGACTGGCGAGGAGGATGGAAACACTGAACACAGCAGGAAGAAGGAAAACGACAAGAACAACTGTAAGCAAAATGTGACCAGCACCCAAAACAGAAAGCAAGCAAAGGTGAATTCCAAAAGCAGGAAGAGAAAAACACCCAAACAGAAAGCAATCATAAGTAAATAACGGGTGACTTACACCCTACCAGAAATCAAGCAGAGGTGAAAACACAAAATAGTGAATCCCCAAGCAGTAAATGCAAGGAAAATGCGATCTGGGTGAGCTGCACCACACGTAAATCAAAAGTACAGTCACACCTCAAGTTAGACCATGCATGAAAGTGCAAGGAAAATGCGATCTGGGAGAGCTGCACAACATATAAAGCAAAAGTACAGTCACACCTCAAGTTAGACAACGCATGAAAGTGCAAAGAAAATGCGATCAGGGAGAGCTGCACAACATAAAAATTAAAAGTACAGTCACACCTCAAGTTAGACCACATATGAAAACCTGCGCACAATAAAACAAAATCATGTAAAGAATCAGAGGAAAAGAAAAATGCTCCAGGGAAAGTGCGATCTGGGTGAACTGAACTACACAGCAAATAAAATTCAGTCACACCTCAAGTTAGACCATGTATGAAAACTTGCGCACAATATAACAAATGCACCGTAAGTAAAAATCATGTAAAGAATCAAAGGAACAAGAAAAATGCTCCATAACAAAGTACAGACTGCAAAACGTAAGAACCTGCATGCCATGCAACAAATACATTACTAACACAGTAGCATGTATAAAGTAATATGATCAAAGGTACATCCAAGAATAAATCAATACAGGTAAATAAGTAAACTTTAGCATGGTAACATAGCAAAAAATCAATGTAGGTATACGTAGAAACATAAAAATGCATAATAATAGAGCACCGTAGTAATGGGAGCCAAAGATGAGAAAATGAACATGGAATAGGCAATATGGCAGTACATTAAAGAAATGTAGCACAGTATTAGTTACAGAAATAAAAATGATAAAGTTGGTATAAGTCTCAAAACAATGAACTAAAACAAATAAAGTAGTCACCGTGGTCCGTAAGAAAACATGCTGGGCTTAAAGAAGATGTAGCGATAAGAAAACAGTACCTTGGTTGAAGATTACCCTATAGAGGACGCTGGCAGTAAGCGCCGTAAGGTAAAAATGAAGAAGAGTGACTTCACTCCTTGAGATATGTCACATCTAAATAAATACAATTACTCCGGCATGTAGAATGTAAGGCAAAGTGACAGCTCCAAATAAATGATGGATCCCTTGAAAATTCAGTTTCTCAGACGAGAAGTACGGAGGCAGTGTAACTGAAGCGCACTGCGGAGGTGCACAAGACAGCAAAGCCAGGAGAGGGAAACTGTCAGCAAAGCCCAGGTGCTGCATGACATCAACGCTGGAAATACTTTATTGGCACGCAAGAAAAGAAAAACGTGGTTGGCAAGATGCTGAAGTAAGTTGAATCCTGCGAGACACTTCATATGGTGAGAACAGCTTGATGAGTCCAACCGCAAGATGGCGGCACGTTCGGTGACGCAGTGCTGGGTGGTTGTAGGCAAGTGCGTGCACCCAACATTGCTGCACAGTAACGCTGAGACGGAGAAGGATTCCAAAGCGTCACTGAAGATCAGAGGATCCACGAGAAGGTAAGAGCGCGTGCTGAGCATGGCGCGCGTAGTTTTTCAAACCACAACAGGACGGTTGAACTGCCAAATGTAGAGGGGAAACCGAGGCCCATAATTAAATCAAATAAAATTTACCTCAAAATGTTCACAATACTTGCCACCAAACAGGATTCATGTAAAGTGTCAGCGAGTAAGCAAAGCTCAGTCTCTGGGGTGTCCAAAGTTGATTCTTGGCATAGTTGATGCTAGTCTCTGGTTCCACGAAAGCATCCCAAAATACACAACGGGTTTGGGAAGTGCTCGCAAAATGAAGAGAAGGTACACCTCTGATGTAGAGCCAGGGTACATCGGCAGTTTGTATGGATGGTGCTTGCTCAAATTGCTTGCTGGGTGCAACGTTAGTGTTCCCATGTAGAAAGAGTAGGTACACAGGATGAGGTACAGGCAGTATTTGGCAGACAAAGGCTGCAGGAATCAGGCAGGAAGAAGATGTAGCAGGAAACATGCGTCCTGTAAAATGGGTTCTTAGATATAGTGCCAATCTTTGAAGATGCCGGGTCCACACAATGGTAGAAATTTTAAATTAGCAGGAATCAGGTTGGAAAGACATGTAGCAGGAAACATGCCCAGTAAGAAGCAGGCAGTAGAAATCAGGCAGGAAGAAGCAGGTAGCAGGAAATTTACGCCTTGTCTATGGGCTGTCCGGTGAATATGGACACTGGTGGGGCGGGAGGGCGTAAGATCCTTAGGTAAGTTCTTTTTAAGTAAAATCTTGTATAAAAGTACCTTTTCAAGCTTGAAGTAAGTCCTCACGCATGGTTTTGAATCCAACTCGTCGCCAATTTATGTTATATCGTAGGTAAGTAGTTCCAGTAGTCTTGGTTAGGTTACAGATGATAAGTTTATTGATCTTAGATGTTCAGATAGGTTTTCCAGTATAGATGTAATAAAGCCCCACCAGGAGCAGCTTCTCTGCCGCTCAGCCCAGGATCCAACTGACAGTCCCACTCACAGCATACCCAACATTCCAATGACATCACATTCACACTAACATTCTACTCTCACTGGCTGAACAGCAGAGGCAGAGAAACAGGGAAGATGTAAGGTAGAAACCTAGATATAACAAAGGCTCGCACAGAGGGAGCCCGAGAAGTGTCACTTGCCTGATACTCCCACCTCAGAAACCTCCTCTTCCCATCAAAGGAACATTACATGGAAAAAACACTTTTGAGAGTGATAATATTTACAAAGAGATTTGGAAAAGAGTGCGTTTTACTGGGCCTTGTAAGACTAAGAAGAGATAAAGGAGGGCCCTGAAGCAGGCCTGCCTAGACATATATGCGACAAATCGAGCCCGCAGTGGCCCACCCAAATGCACCCTTCGCCCACCCAAATAAAAATTCCTGGAGCCGGGCCTGTATATATTGTAGGCCCATCACAGAAGAATACAGCAGAGCAGATGTCTTGGCAAATTAGTAATTTCCTCACATCAATGACATATTAAGTAAGTAAGCGGTGTAACGCGCATTGCCAATGACCCTTTTCCCCAAATAATCCTGTTTTTCCCATATACAACCTAATGATGGCAACTGCAGCACTGCCTGCACCAACTGCATAAAACTGTACATAAATATTGAGGGGCAGATTTACGTTGAACTAACGCAGCGGGGTACAGCAAGTCATTTTGCTGCGCCGCGCTGCGCTAGTTTTGAAGCACAGGGATGCGACATATTTACAAGAATATGTCGCATCCTTGTGCTTCCCCTGCGCTGGCGCACAAACTGCAGCCATGCGCTGGCGCAGGCACCCTTGCACCATGGTGCAAGGATGCCTGCGTCGTGGGAGATTGTTTTTGTGCAGGAAGGGGAACCTTCCTGCACAAAAACAATCACTACAACCATTTTCCTCTTTCAATGCGTGTTGCAGAATGCAGCACGCATTGAAAGACTAAAACGAGGAGAAATGAAAACATTTCTCCTCGGTGCGCCTCGCTACGCCACCTCTAGGGTGGCGTAGCTTTCAGACGCATCTCCAGAGTTACGATTTCTCGTAATTCTGGAGATGTGTCTTGATCCATGAGTGTTGCGTGGGAACACCCACAGCAACACTCATGGAACGCCCCTTCACCGCAAAGTGCTGCGTGTGAAGGGGCCGTATTTACAAGGAGAGGAAAAGTCACGCAGGGTGGCTTTTCCTCTCCTTGTAAATATGGAGCAGCCCCCTGCGCCACCAGTACGTCACGAAAAGTGACGTACTGGTGGCGCAGGGGGCTCGTAAATCTGCCCCTGAGTGCCTGCCAGGGGAGAACCCGTGGCACATAATCACATCCCGAGCAGCTATTGGCTCGCGCACTCGTGGACTGCAGCAAATGATCCGTTCCACGGCGGGCCGGACTCCTTTATTTCCGGCACGTGCCTTGAACTTCATGACAAAGCAATGAAGATACAATAAATGAGGAGAGATGAATGCCCGGACCTGACATCCTGAAATCCAAGGGCAGGTTAAATATCCAGGAACGATAAAAGCGCTCAAAGCCCTTGATCTTTAGTCTGCTCGTGAAAAATCGCCCTCATTCAAGGACAGTTCCAAGGGTTCGGTGTGTGTGATTTTTAACCATCTGTAGCCACTTCAAGCAGTGCTTTTTCTATAAGAACATTCTTCAAACAGACAGATTTTCGAAGAAGCGGAGGGTGCATTTAAGGTGATGCATTGTGATATGGGGATGTTTTTCCAGATTCAGATGGAAAAGACCTGCTGTCTTATTTTTCTTTTTTACGTATCTTAGCTCCTCATTATGAGAGGCACAGTTAATTGTCATATGTTCAGTAACTGCTGTTACCACACATTTCGCAAATACGAGTTTGTGATAAATATCGTCTGGTTAAACCTGCTAATATTTATCAACCGGATGATGCAGATGTTGGTGCGGTCGGCACCAAAATCTGAATGTTATGACCCCAAAATTCATAACTGGCGAGCATTTATCACACCAGATACATTTCAACTCAGCAGAGTCGGACTTTATCACGTGCAATAAATATCACACCATAGACTGGACGTGTGGTCACTTGCCTGGCCTGCTGTATGTGTGCAAAAATCACTTAAAGGCGGCTTTAAGCGCCTTCTTTAAGCATGAGTATGTCTACCATGAGGAGACTGAAGCAATGCACCACATTAAGCAATGCATATGTACTAGTGTTATATGTACCTGTTTTATTATGTTTTCTACTTTCCATCTAGGTTGGACAATCATACATTGGCATAATTTCCTAGTAGAGGAGTACCTAACACTACACGCCCCACCTAAGGTGTAGGGTAGGGATCTTTTAGGTCCTGAAGAAACGTCACCGATCCAGCTGGACCTCTAGGAGTGAAACATGTTGTTGTAATGACTTGAATGACTATGCCCTGTTATGTTGTACTCTAGCTCGTGTTAAGTGTTCCATGTTTCCATGGTGATATCTCCGTGTGGGGACAGTTGGAAGCTGGGGATCATAGGAGCTGGCTGTGTCTGTTGGTGGTTCTGATCTACTGAAATAAACTACTTGAAACCTACCCAGTGTCTGCCTTTTGAACACTGGCGACGAGAAATGCTTGTGGGGGACAAGAGCTAACCACCAACTCCCTCGTGAACCCACGGATACCTTTGGATTTCCCTCGCCATGGATTGTAAGTGATTTATGGCTCTTTCATGGTGTTTTACAATCCCTGTAACACCCGACATTCCCGTTTGGACTGCCCTGGCAACAGTGAGCTTTTACCTCATTTCTTCATCTATTTTTGGAGATACGCTGATTTTAACGGCTTCTGTTCTGCTCGTGCCACGCGCCTCTGCTCGCCCTTCTACTCGCGCAGTTACGAACATTCTTTGCAACACCAGCATCATCACGCCTGCATTCTCGTCAGCATCATTACAGCTCACGTAGCACTGCGCATTTCGTTACTGCGCTCTCGGCCATTTTGTGATTCAGGTTGCCTTGACAACCACTTTACCAGTGCGATCTCCGCTGTTCAGGCATCATTTTTCATCACGTCTTCACGCGATTGGACCTCCTTACTGCCTGATTCACCCTCAATCTAGAACAGTGTTGTACAATTCATACAGGTATTTTTTCCTCTATTATTATTGATTTAGTTTTGTTCGCCTTTATTAGTAATTATTTTGCCAGCATGTCTGCACCTTCCATGAGCCAACCCCCAGCATTCTTATGTGAGAAAGGTGAACCATTACTTCCCTGGAAAAGAAGGAGTAAGTTGTTTGACTCTTACCTTGTAGCCAAAGGTGGTGAAAAATTCTTGGCTCATAGGAAACAAGCCATTTTGTTACATAATCTAGGAATTGAAGGACGCAATATCTATGAAAGCATTGATGAAGCACCTATAGGTGAGGGTGATGGTGAACCCAGAGATGTCTTCGAAATGTCCATGAAAATGTTAGAGACTTATTTTGGCCCACGGATCAATGTCGTACCAGAACGTCACAAATTTTTCATGAGAGTCCAAGAACCTAATGAAAAGGTTGCAAATTACATCGCTTCTTTGAAAACGCTTGCCCGCACATGTGAATTTGGCGATTTGACTGATTCTTTAATTCGTGACCAGTTGGTCAGATGTTCTAATAGCTCACGGGTACAAGAAAAACTTCTGTCTAAAAACCCTTCACTTAAAGAAGCTATTGCCCTTGTTGAGGGTGTGGAGAACACCTCGGGCTGGGTTAAGGAAATGAAAGCTCAAAAACCAACATTGGAAAGTGTTTCATCTCCAAGTAGCATTTATGAAGTAGTACTTAAAGATACTACACCGGACCCTGTTGACAATGTGTGTAAGGTGGTTCAGACACCTAAGGTCAAACATCATAGTGATCCTTCTAAAATCAAATGTTATCGTTGTGGGAGTTTTAACCATGCTTCCAATAATCCCAATTGCTATGCCAGGAATTCCACTTGTCATAAGTGTGGAATCAAGGGTCATTAGGCCAGAGTTTGTAGGTCTGGTGGAAAAGTGCGTACTGTGGAGTGTGTAGAGACTGTGAAGGATAATTCCAAGATGGTAGTGTGGAATGTGAGGAGTGATGGAGTTGTTGATGCTGACTCCATAAATATGCCTGAGTGTGAAGTCGAAATTGGTGGTAAATCTTTCATGGTTTTAGCTGATTCTGGTTCTCCCTTCACGATGGTGGGCAATGAGTTGTGGAATAAGACATTTCCTGACACTCAACTTCTTCCTCCTGACATTAACCCAGTGAGTTATGATAGTTCTGACACCAACAAGTTCTTTGATGAATTTCCTCAAGTGTTTACAGACAAACTTGGTCTTTTGAAGGACTTCGAACACCGTATCATTCTCAAGAACAATGCTGTGCCTTGTGTGCATAAGGTTAGGAAGGTTCCAAACATGATGTTAGGACCTTTGAAAGTTGAATTAAATAGACTGGTGGCTTTGAATGTTATTGAAGAGATTGAATCTTCTGAATGGTTGGCGCCAGTGGTTTTGGCCCCCAAGGATGGTGGGAAGAACATCAGAATGTGTGTTGACTTAAGAAGCCTGAACAAATGGATATGGGTGGATCGCCAGCCTCTTCCCAACATCGCTGAGTCAATTACCATGCTTAAGGGGGCCAAGGTTTTCTCTGTATTTGATTTGTTGTCGGCTTATCACCAGGTTCCACTCCACCAGGACTCCAAACATCTTACATCCTTTGTGCATCGCTGGGAGCGTTTCGCTTTGTTGGAATGCCATTTGGGTTAGCCTCTGCTGCGGCATGCTTCCAGCGTGTCATGAAGATGGTACTTGGACGATATTCTGATTTATGGGAAAGATGACAATGAGCATGACACTATGTTGAGACAAGTTCTTTTGAAATTGTCAGATAGAGGACTCACTGTTAACAGACAAAAATGTAAGATTGGTGTGTCCTCCGTCACTTACTTAGGCCATGTTATTTCGGGGGAAGGTATCCAACCGAAATTGGAATTGGCCAAGAGCATTGTGGACGCCCCCACTCCCTGTGATAAAGAACAAGTAAGGTCTTTCCTTGGGCTCGCTGAGTTCTATTCTAAATTTATCAAGAGTTTTGCCACCATTGTGGAGCCCGTTAGAACTCTGCTCAAAAAGGGGAACCAATTTGTTTGGAGGATGATTGTAATGTTGCATTTTGTTCAGTTAAACATGCCATCAGTAAAATGCCCACACTTGGTCATTTTGATACAAAGAAAAAGACAGTACTCACCACGGGAGCTAGTCTCTCTGGTTTGGGTGCAGTTCTTACTCAAATAGATGCAGGAGTTGAGAAAGTGGTTGCATTCGCATCTAGGGCACTTAAAAAAACTGAGCAGCAATATTCCTACATTGAAAGAGAGGCTCTTGCCATTGCTTGGGCCATCAGACATTTCAAATTTTATCTGTGGGGGATACCTTTTGTTGTGAGGTCTGATCACCGTCCTCTTGTACAGGTGTTCTCATGCATGGAAAGTGAGAGGCTAACTCCCAGGTTGAAGAGATGGAGTGAAGGTTTAGAGGAGTTTAATTTTCAGGTGCAATATCTCCCAGGTTCTGCCAATAAAGCCGTGGACTGTTTGTCCAGGTTACCAACTGAGGACAGTGAGGACTTTTGTGATGCTGAAACTATGAGAATTTGCTGGGTCAAAGAACCTACTATCACAGAAAGTGAGTGGGCGGAAGCTAAAGCTCAGGATGTACTTATGTCTGTGGTTACTGATCTTGTGGTTAAAGGGTGGCCTGAACACAAGAATGTTGATCCTGATTTGGTACCCTTCTGGTCCATCAGAGATGAGCTAACTTTATTGCAAGGTGTGTTGATGCGTGGGGAAAGGTTGGTACCTCCTTGTAACTTGAGGTCCAAGCTGGTCAATCTTGCTCATGAGGGGCACTTGGGAAGGAGTCTTACAAAGTCCCGGCTTCGTGAGAGATATTGGTGGCCAGGTATGGACCATCAGGTTGAGGAGGTGGTCAAGGAGTGATACCAATGTGCTATGAATGACAAAACTTGTGTCTCTAATTCTTCTCCTCTGTCTCCAGTGGAGGTTCCACGTGAACCTTGGACCAAACTGGGTTTAGATCTTATGGGTCCCATTGAGCTGTTGGGGCCCTCTGAGAGATTTGTCATTATTTTGGTGGACTAGTCTTCAAAGTGGGTTTCCACTAGGTGTGTGAGCTCTGTCACCACTAAGGTGATTTTAGCTTTCCTCAAGGATGAATTTGCCTGTGAAGGTATTCCCACATTTTTGATCACTGATAACGGTGCACAGTTTACTTCCCAAGGTATGCAAGATTTCTTAAAAGAATTTGGCATAACCCATCTCAGAACTGCTCTTTATGCGCCACAGGCCAATGGTCTTGCTGAACGCATGAATAGGGTGGTCAAGGCGTGTGTTCAAAGAGCTTTAGAATCTAAAGTCTCTCTTAAGGAAGTTCTGCGTGACACTTGGTGGGCACATCGCACTACTGTTAATTATGTCATGCAATGTTCTCCATTCCAGTTGTTGCGTGGAAGACAAGCTCACTCCAAGTTAAATCCTGGGTGGTTGCCTTTAAAAGATGCCATTTCCTTAGATAAGGAGGAGGTGGATGCTAGGATAAGATCCTATCAAAGAAGATATAAGGAGAGATATGATTTTAAGAAATCTGTGAGAGAAAGATCGTGGGGTGTGGGTGACTGGGTAATGGTCAAGAAACCCAGGTGGCAAAGGAAGGGCGTCACTGAGTTTATGGGTCCCTTTGTAATTGTTTCCATCCAGAGGAATGTTGTGACAGTGAACAATGGGTGCAAGTGGAGCATGTCACGTCTTGTGAAGTTCAATGGTGACAGGTCACTCTATTCTTCTTGTTCTGATACGCGTTTGCATGCTAGAACTGATCCTCTGTCTGATACTCGTGCTAGGACTTTCCCTTCGAGGTCACGCTGCATTCCTAGACGTTCTTGGATTATGAAATGTACAGATAATGTCTAGCATTACTTCCTTTCTTGGTGTTCTTCTTTCTTCTCTTCTATTCACTTCACTTGTGCTTACAAATGTTTCTTCTCTTTTTCATTCTTTTTGTTATTAGTAAAGGGGATGTGTTGTAATGACTTGAATTACTATGCCCTGTTATGTTGTACTCTAGCTCGTGTTAAGTGTTCCATGTTTCCATGGTGATGTCTCCTTGTGGGGACAGTTGGAAGCTGGGGATCATAGGAGCTGGTTGTGTCTGTTGGTGGTTCTGATCTACTGAAATAAACTACTTGAGACCTACCCAGTGTTTGCCTTTTGAACACGTCGACCAAATCTACACATTAGGCTATCTTGAGCCATTGAGCCCTTATGATAACCGCCTTTTCATTGTTTTTATCTCTGCCATGGGAACCATCATATTAAAACTTTTTGGTATCCCTTACACAGTTTTAAGCTACCTTATTTTTCACTGTATCCACACTCACTCCACCCTACACTCCTCTCATCCTTACACACACTGTCATCATTACGGTAAAAATTGAAAAAAGATCTTCAAAAAAGGGCCCTCTTGCGGGGCCGTAGAGCATTGCATGGCCGGCACAATGAGGAGCACGCCCTATGATGAAGCATGACATCCACTTGGATGTGTGAGGACACCAAGAAATAATCTTGAGGATTCCCCTGGGTTCCAACCTAGCTTCCTTTTCTCTTACATTAGGAATAACCTGAGCTGCAGACCTTAGATGACACAGGAAAGTTGCCATACTGTCAACTGTGTCACGCAGAGCCTCCATCCCTTGCCCACCAATGGTGTGAGACATTGGATTGCTAGTTGAGGGGGGTGTGAGCCCTTCTCAGGCAGCAGCTACAGGCCCTGCCAGGGTGTTCCACAAAAAGTCACTAAATTAACATGTGCTTAGCCCTCTGGTAGCTTGGCACAAATGCAGTCAGGCTTTACTAAGACGCAATGTGTAAAGTATTTATTCAGCACTTAAACAGCAATAAAGTGAAAACAAAGGAAAAGAAAAATTACACACACTTTAGAAATGTAGAGTAAATGTTAATAAATAATTTGACACCAAAACAACACAAATCCAATCAGTAGAACTAGAGTTATGAATTTTTAAAATTTAAAGTGACAAATAACACCTAAAAAGATCAAAGCGCCAATGGCAAACATCTAGTCGCCCAAACCTGGGCACAATACAGATACACAAAGTGAATTGAACCCAGCCTCCACTTGCTTCGAACTCAGAAGAATTTTCCAAGAAAAATGTTTGAGAATCTATAGGTCTACAGCAAGGCAGCCAGTGATGTCTGAGGAGGAGGTGTGGTCAGCGGGGAGCTGCTGGATGAAGTAATGGTGAAGATTTCTATGTTTAGACTTTGTCACTTTTATGGCAGTTGAAAATCTCCACTGGGATGAACTGCAGGCTGTAGTCGATTAGGGCTCCACAAGGCCAGATAGCCCTTCTGCGAGGAGCCAATAAACAGGATTTGATTTGTGGAAAAGAACGTAGTGGGAGCTGCTGCAAAGTCAGGCTGACTGGCGATGCAACTTGGATGGATCGGTGAGCAGGTAGGCCCCGTTCTCCTTTCGGTTCTCAGAGAACCTTTTGACAGAAAATGTTTAAGTCCCAAGTTGTGGATTTAGGATATCTGGGCACATTTAGCGCCACTTCCAAGGGTCCAGGACTAGAAGGGAACCACTTGGAGGGTCAGGACTCGCTTAGGCTTGGTCCAGTTGTGGGTTCAAGATGGTTGGAGCCTTTTCTGTCCCTGAGGCTTGGATCAGTAGGCCAGCCAACTAGCCATTGGAATCACTGTGCAAGTCTTGGGTTCAAACAGAAAAGCAGGTGTTTGGCAATAGGGCGGTCCTTTCAGTGCACTGGGCAGGCTTATGGCAGCAGTGCAGCAGGGCAGTCCTCTTGGTGCAGCAGGACTCTCCTCTAAAGTACACAGGTATCAAGGGAGTCCTCTGGGAGTCCTTTCTCAGATCCAGAAGTGAACTGAAGAGCGGGTCTGAGAGTCCTATTTTTATACCAGGTGCCCCTTTTGAAGTGGAAGAAACATCTGGAGTTTTCCACCCACAGAGGTGTCTGGAATTTCCTGGCTCCCTGACCTGGTTCATGTCTGTCTGCAGGCACAGTAGGCAATTGTGAAGTTATTTGTGTGTGAGAGGAGGCAGTGTCTTTGAAGTGTAAGTAGGCCTGAGCACAGCTCCGCCCCACCAGCCTGCCTTGAATGACGTATCATGCCAACACCCAGCCTCTCTACTCTACTTTCCACTGAAGGGAGGAGGAGATCAGAAGCAGAAACAGATGTTACCAAAGGAGATGGCAGTGAGAGATCCTTTGAATGATGTAGTGCTGCTCGCGCTGAGCCGATGAGCCTTTCCATGCAAGCTGTGAAAGTTGCAAAAATAACTACCTAGCAGCATACGGGTGTGCCAAGATAGTAGAAGTTGATGGTGTAGTGGCGAGGAGGTGCCCGTGCTGCAGGTGTTCCACCATTGTTCTGGAGCAGCATCATCCAGACCCATCCAGACCCATCTACGCAGCTTTGCCACAGCCTCAGGCAGAGGCATTCTGATTCACTGCTTGCTCTTGTCTAGTTCCAGTCTGGCCTGACCACCTGCGTTTGCCTCATCTAGCAGCAAAGGCCACCGGATAGTCTTGGTAGGCAGGCAGGGTGTGGGGGAAGCGGCAGACAAGTGCTGGTGGGTGGCACATTAGTGTTGTGTGAGGGGGCTGCAGCATTGGGAGGCACTGTTTTCTCTCTCTAGAATGTGTCCCTGGCACGCGGCCACTGTTATCAGCCCTGGTGCAGCTGGTGTAAAGTTATGGGGGGCTGAAAGAATGGTGCAACTTGTCAACTGGTCAGTGAATAAATAGGCACAAGAGCTCGAAGAATTGAAAATGATCTAATTGCACCCACAGGAGCCTCACCCGCCCTGTTCCCTGCAACTATTTATATAAGGATCACTCTATAAATCCCATCATTTTGCATTATTCATTTTTTATTTTTTGGCCATCCAGGCGATCATTAAGTCAAAGACTTACTTTAGTAACATGCTGTGTTCTGCGAGTTGTGTGTTCTGTTTTTTTTCTGTCTTGTTGTCCTACTTGTTTCATCTGTCCATTTGTCTATCTGTCTGCGTGCCCTGAACGATACTCAGATGAAAATCAGGTCGCTAGGGAAATCCGTGAAAAATTCTCTATCAAACCACTTTCAATGCCAGAAGCAAACTCAGGAGATGGGTGCATATGCAGTCTGTTATGGTCTATTCTCCTAAGCAATCAAGTAATCAAGTCCTTGCTGTCAAATCAACTAAGCAAACCTACTTTAAGAAAGGGCACTCTCCAACTGACCCGGTTAAAACTGAAACTGCAGTAATAAGTCAGACAGGCTGGTTGAGGACAGCTGGGAATCCACTCTCTGATTTGGGAGCAACATCAACTAAATCAGTTTCCTTACAGCACCTGTCTCATTCACACCATAAATCTACAGGAATTGCTATAATCAATACCATGCCAGCTAATGCCCATTAATTTACCTGCAATTATGAATCAGATTCAATCTATAGTGTGGATCCTCAGATGGATATGACTAGAGAGAATGAGGACTCAATCGGCAAGTCACAGAATAGACATCACACAGATTTATTGGTTCACAATTATTTTGCAAATTCCCTGGATGATTCCTATCTGTTATTGGAATTAGCTGGTTTAGATACACTACTCATCTCAGAAATGGAATCTGGTTTACAAACACACAAAATAAATAATGCAGATAATGTCATGACAGATGAAAATAATTTAAAGGATGTAGGTACTCCTTCAGTGTATGCAGTATTACAAGCAATTGGAGGAATAACATTAATTCTCTCAAAATTGGCAGATTCCATAGATAACCAATCATCAAGCTATACAGAACAAAATCTCCTGCTAAAAGACATAAGAGCAGAACTCCAAAAATTGAGCAAAAGTCAGGAATAACTCTTAATAAGGCAAAAAGCTCCAGAAAGTAGCAACCATACATATCTAATCTATCAAGACTTGGTTATATCGTTGGCCTGTTGCAGCTTCTTCCGGGCAAGCTACTGTTGATCAAGTCTGTTACCACATGGTCTACCAAAGAAACAGAGGAACTCAGCATAGTTATTTGTCAACAACCTAAAAATATAAATGAAAATGGCAACCGAGTTGTAATAAACCTTGCGAAAGTGTCTTATGGTAGTTTAAGCCCAGATTTATCTCACCCAGCTTTGGTGGAGTCAAGTCAAATTGAGACAATTGAGACACTAAGAGATTACGCAAAATGAGCACAATGTAGCAAAATTTGATTTTTATTAAATTTACATTTGTCTATTCTACAAAGAAAACTAAGACTGAAATTGTCCTTGACATCATTAACTTTTAGATATTTTGCAACAACGTTTGTGACTGTATGAGGGCATAAGAGGACTCCTTGTGATTTCTGATATATAGAGAACTAATAATTAAGGGTGATATCACCTCTGGTCTGAATCTACCTGAGGTTAACAGGATTATTAACACCATTAACAGACCTCATAAATGTGACTTGTTTTGAGGCGAGATACTAATAAAGTATATTTCATAGTCATGGACATTATACATGAATATCTTACGCTAGCATAAAACAGGAATATTTAAACTAAAATCTTGAGCCTGAATGTAAACGAAAGTACTTAAGATTCCATCTCATGCTTATTCCGCTTTGTCAATTTGAGTGTTCCTGGAATGCAGATTGAGTACCCTCAAAGTGCTGTGGTTTATGTGGCTACAAGAATGAATTAATTGAACATGTTATTTATGTCCTGTTGTACTCGATTTAAGGAAAAAATATTTGAAGGCCACTTTTCTCACTACTAACTTTAGATCTATTAGGGATGCTATTGTGTACTGTTTTTCAGCACAAGATTATAAATTTAATTGAAAACTGAATACATTTTTTCAGATCTTTCATACCACTTTCTTAAGGCAGTGTAATTCAGTGTGACCAGTTTTTGTCTCTTTTAGTGGGATGTATTATTTGTTAAAAAGTTTATTTTAATGAATATTTTAATATTTTTATACAATACATGTTTCAACAACAGTCTCTGTGTTGTGTGGCTGCCCGGGAGTAATACACAAAGGCCAACTCCTAACTGCGCGTAGTCCTCTGACCCAGGAAATAAGCTGAAGGCACCAAATGCTTAGGAGAAGAAAAGGCCAAGAGGCATATTTACGTTCCCTGGCACATCCCTGCATATCAGCAGGGATGCGCCAGGGAAAATGCGTCACGCAAGTTTACCCTTGCGCCACGTCCGATGCGCCGCATTTACAATGCGGCGCATCGTGGTACAAGAATAAGCAGATGCGTGACGCATCTGCCGGCGGAAGGTTGGCGCAGTGCTGAAGTCGTGTCGCAAGCGCGACGCAACTCCAGCACTGTTCCAACCTTCCCTATCCCTAACATGGTGCGTCAATCCTTACGCCTGCTTGAAGCAGGCGTAAGGATTTGGCGCACCAGCGTCGGAAAAGTGACTGCGTAAAATCTTGTAGACTTCACTACGTCACTTTTCCGAGGCGTACCTGCGCCGGAACGCCCACATGAAACCAGACGCAGGTTTCATGTGGAGGAGGGGTTTACTACGTGACGCATCTCCCTAGATGCGTCACGTTGTAAATATAGCGCAACGCGGCGCATGGTTTGCGTCGCCGCTGCGTCACTTGCGTGACGCAACGGCGGCGCAAAAGTGGCGCAAGGGGCTTGTAAATATGCCCCCAACTTTCTAAAAGTACAAACTGAAATGTACCTCTGCTGTAATTGTTCACCACACTACTTCTTTTGTAGGCTCAGGTTTTTAATTTCCTGATGCCTTTGGTTTTTATTTTTCCACAATTTGTTTTATAGCTTTTTATCCATTTTTTATGTCAACACACAATTAGATCACATGCATCACAGGGTATACAAGCTTTTGTGGGCTTTGTTAAAAACATCATTACAGTTGTACTTTCAAAAACGGACTTTGTTCAAAACTCCATTACTGTAATACATTCAAAGATTTTGTTTTCTGTTGCCGAAAATATGAAATCAACATTTTCCTATAGTGACACGCAATACATCAAAAATTAGTAAATTTATGATAAACCAATCTTGAATTTTACAAACTAGAGTCCCACATTTTTTTCTTTCCTTAGATAGGACTCATTAAGTGACTGCATTATAAAAAAGGGGTTATGTTCACTGCTTATTTTTTAGAAGAGACGCCCAAGATTAGTTAATGACAGCCTCAGGTTGCAGGTTTTTCATTTTTTAGACTCCCTCGTAGCGGTAAAAAGTTGATGCGTTTCGACCCCTCAAGGTCGGTTTGGCTGTAAAGTAAAAATATTTAAAAAAATTATAAAAAAAGACGGAATTCTATCTCTGTGTGTGCAGTGTTTGCATTTTTTACATTTATTTACCCCCACTTCTTAAACTCACATAGCTTATATGTCAGAGATCCAAAAAAAGAAAATAACTTCCAAATAAAATAAGAACTGCTTTACAATGCAACATAGCATGGAAACAAATAACACAAAAATCCTGCTTAATATTACTATGTGAAAAAACATTCGAGGAAGAACTATCCTAACCAGAATGCATCTGGGTTGCTCTAACCCTGGGCGTAAAACTCTGCTCCACTCGCAGAGTTTGTAGATTTTTGGCAATGAGGAGTTGCCAGAAAACTCCGCACTCCATAACTGAGCAGAGTTTTTTTTGTGTTTGTGCACCCAAAATGTGTTTTCGCGTGCTCAGGAGCAACTTACTGTGTGCCTGCGATCGCCGACGAAATCTCCCATCCGTTCGCGAGTGCCACGAGATTTGGTAGCCAGCTGCACGGTCCCGCGAGAGTGTGCGATCGTGAACACGTCATTCGGGTGCGCCATCGGACTTCCCGCGGCAGTTTTGTGAAGAACGCAATCCCGAACATGCAGAATCTGCAATCTGGTGAAGGTTCTCTCCCGAGCAGCATCAAGACTTTCTCAAAATGATGATTTGGATAAAAAAAACTACTCAGATTGACATTTGGCTGTACTTTTATGTGAAAGGAGTCCTTTTTCTTTTTTTAACTTTTTTTTTGAAGAGGAAGGAAGTGCCCCAGTGTCTCCAACTTCATGTTCCTGTCCAGCAGGCTCCTCCCAGTGCTTGGAGCTGGAAGGATCACTCTTTGTGGCTGCTGCATCATATATCATTGGATTTGAGGACTTTGAGATTTCACAAGTAAGTTGGAAAATTGGTGTTGTTTCTTTGATTGGGGCATTGCACCTACATTGTTTTGTACTTTTCATCATTTTTTTTAAATGTATTGTGGTGGGTGGCCTGTAGTTTGAGTAGGGGCCGAGTTGTTTCTTTGTAAGTAATTTTTCTTCTTTTATAAAGGAAACATGTTGCACAGTTCACTACATTTTCTCCAACTTTTGAAATCAATTTGCAACATTTATTTAATTCACTAGCCCAGTAGTCTGCCAATAGGCCTTTCAGCCAGTCGGCCAAGAGCTACTCATGGGTGCATTAAGCAACTGTATCTGTGGTGTCTGTTGAATTTAAACATCATTTAGGGAATGGATGGCATTGGATTGAATTGCAAAATGTTTTTTTTGGGTATTTCACTTTTTTTCATGTGTGCTAAATAAATGCCTTTGTTGGATGTGTGTGGTTGTTGTGTAACTTGCAAACCTTTTTTAGTCCAGTGGATTTTCGTTTTGGCATTGTTGCATTAAAGCTGTCTTGTTTAGAATGCCTCCTTTGTCTGGCCAGTGTGTGAGTGTGTTTGTAATGTAGTGTAGTTCCTATTTCCCGAATAGGCTCTGCGTATTGGAATAATATAACCTATAGGCTTGACATAGGACTAAGGTCGGTATGTCCCTATCGAGCATATAAAACTTAATTACATGTGCCAGCTAGCTCAGAGGCCACTAGAAACTCATTGAGAACAAGAAGGGAGTAGTTTCTGGCAACCGCATAAACATGACCACTTTGTTTCCCTTTAGAATCGGAACACGTCTCAGAATCGTGAAAAGAATAGATAACAGTTTCACTCAGTCAATCGTGCATGCTTAGTTTCTACAGAGTTACACAGAAAGGAAAGACGGGCGTTTCAATAAAAGGGGTTTTATTGAACAGTCTTGTTTCTCGTGTAAGAGATATGTGCTGTTATGATCACAAGACAGTATGCAAGATAAATAACGTACAGCGTAAGCAGTAGAAATAAATAATACTGCGCTAGCATTATCTTTTAGCATATATTCACGTACATAAATAACATGAGCTAAAAATGCAAGTACTCATACGATGCGTCTCTAAGCTAGTTCTACCCCAATGTACCTAACCTAGTCTAGGTGTAGGGAAAGGTAAGAAGTAGGTGGAGTATTCTCTAGTATGGTATACTATGAGTATGTTAAGTCTAGTATGCCAAGAGTCCCTCTAGGTTCTAGTCAGCTCCATACCTTGAGAATGAGAGAGGTGGGAATCTCTTGCTGGATCTGGAACTCTAACACCCCGCGAAGGGAGTCAGAACACTGGAAGCTGGATTCTTCTGCGTGCAGGAATGACAGCGTCTTCTCAGTGCGTCAGGCCGGGATACGGGCTCCTCTGAAGTCGAGGTCTCCTCTAACTTGCTTGGGCAAGGGAAGGTATATTGTTGTGTTCCGTTTTAGGGGTCCGTATATAGGTTTTCCTGAATCATGTCCTTATATAGGCACAATTCGCCTTGCCCTTATATAGGCATAGAATCCCAGTCCTTATTTAGGCATTAGCTGTGCACTCCAAATACAGGCATGGTCACCGACATCCGTCCACCCTAACGTCACAACGAGTTCTTAGAAACCAGACCCTTAAGCTTCAGGAGTTCCCCTAGCACAGGACTATTGATTTCTCCAAGAACTCATCTATTATGTATGAACCGCTATACCTTAAGGGTTCATTCCTGACGTCTTCCTCTGTCCGACTTCACGTCAATGCTAACATTCCTCGACACCTACCAGGTATAAATATACCTTCCCGTGCCCAAGCAAGTTAGAGGAGACCTCGACTTCAGAGGAGCCCGTATCCCGGCCTGACGCACTGAGAAGACGCTGTCATTCCTGCACGCAGACGAATCCAGCTTCCAGTGTTCTGACTCCCTTCGCGGGGTGTTAGAGTTCCAAGATCCGGCAGGAGATTCCCACCTCTCTCATTCTCAAGGTATGGAGCTGACTAGATCCTAGAGGGACTCTTGGCATACTAGACTTAACCTACTCTTAGTCTACCATACTAGAGAATACTCCACCTACTTCTACTCTTCCCTACACCTAGACTAGGTTAGGTACACTGGGGTAGAACTAGCATAGAGACGCATAATATGAGTACTCGCATTCTTAGCTCATGTTATTTATGTACATGAATATATGCTAAAAGATAATGCTAGCGCAGTATTATTTATTTCTACTGCTTACACTGTACATTATTTATCTTGCATACTGTCTTGTGATCATAACAGCACATATCTCTTACACGAGAAGCAAGACTGTTCAATAAAACCCTTTTTATTGAAACACCCGTCTTTCCTTTCTGTGTAACTCTGCAGAAACTAAGCATGCACGATTGAATGAGTGAAACTGTTATCTATTGTTTCCACGATTCTGAGACATGTTCCGCTTCTAAAGGGAAACAAAGTTGTCATGTTTTTCGGTTGCCAGAAAGTACTCCCTTCTTGTTCTCAAGGAGTTTCTAGTGGCCTCTGAGCTAGCTGGCACAGGTAATTAAGTTTAATATAATCGATAGAGACATACCGACCTTAGTCCTATGTCAAACCTATAGGTTATATTATTCCAATGCGCAGAGCCTATTAGGGAAATAGGAACTACACTACAATATTTATACCTGGTGGGTGCCTTGGATTGTTAGGATTGACGTAAAGTCAGACAGAGGAAGACGTCAGGAATGAACCCTTAAGGTATAACGGTTCATACATAATAGATGAGTTCTTGGAGAAATCAATAGTCCTGTGCTAGGGGAACTCCCGAAGCTTAAGGGTCTGGTTTCTAAGAACTCGTTGTGAGGTTAGGGTGGACGGATGTCGGTGACCATGCCTGTATTTGGAGTGCACGGCTAATGCCTAAATAAGGACTGGGATTCTATGCCTATATAAGGGCAATGCGAATTGTGCCTAAATAAGGACATGATTCAGGAAAACCTATATACGGACACCTAAAGCGGAATACAACACCCACTCCACTTTCGAATGAACGATAATACTAAATGCTAAACATTTAAATGCTAAACATAAAATTGAGTACCACATGTTGCTAAAAACATTTCTAAAAGCATATTAAAAGAAGCTCAAAATAAACTGTTGAAATGCAACAGGTACTGTACATTTAAAGCATCATTATCATTCTAAGCATATAATGGAAGTAAATGCAACATGAATGAATAAACAGAAATAGATACATATGATGATATGGTTGATAAGTTTTCAAAAATCAAAGCCATTGCATATCATGGAATTAAATGAAATGTTAGACAAGTAAGGTGACAATGTGTCCCTGGAAGTATTCAAAGAAGTCCGTTTTATAAGACTAGTTCTACTGTAAGCAGATTGTTCTTTGCCATGTCATTTCAAAAAATTTTAAAAAGAAAAAAGTTCAATTCTGGGAAAAGTTCCAAGTTTTGAAAATTATGAAGGCCAAATTTCATTGTTGGCCTGGTACACTGTGAGCCGAATCAAAGTCAGTGTATGGGTCTGGCGTAAACATGAGATCATCTATTTCCGTAGCCAAAATATCGTCTACCGAAGTTGGTGACATTTGGAACACCTCGCTCAGAAGGTTAATTGCACAGAGATGAGAAACATCGCCTTCAGCAGAAGATGCAATGTTCGCGTCCGTTGTTACCTGTGTGCCTGTTGATCCATCTCGTACCTCAACAGCTGCCGGAAGCGTCTGTGAGATCTCAATGAATGCCGTCATCAGGATTGGTAGCCTCTGGGGACAACACAGAGCATGGGCCATTATCGGGTCCAGCAGAGTATCGACATCCGTTGGCATGACTGATGGGAGTGTTAGACAGGTGTCTAGAATGCATTCTTCACCGCAAAACAGGCAGCGTAGAACAGGTAAGATGCAATCTTGCCAGATTGGTCTGAATGACAGGAACCACGTTGTATTAAGTTCCCGTAGACGAGGCATGCCCAAAAGCTGTACTATTCGCTCACGGCATTTCCGTTCAAGGAGTGCTTTCTCCACATCGTTCGGAGTGATGTTGGCGAATAGGCTTGCCATAGCGTAGTAGGAGGAATAGAAATAGAATTCCTGCAACAAGTGCTAGAATTAATGGCACACCACCAAATACCGAATGTGCGAAGTTTGGGATGATTCCGAGGACAGCCTGGAAAGGTGCTAATAGTCCGGAACAGATGGTCTTAAATACATGTACAATTCCGCTCGTATCAGACATGTTTAAGATACGTTCCATCATTTCTACGAAATGTATAGGGCAGTTTGTACGAATTAAAGCCTGTATCTCAGCCGAAGTCCTTGCAACTTGTAAATCATAGATTTCTTTGGCCGAGGTCAGAGGCACTGTTTGTTGTATAAGCATGGCTTTCATTCTGCTTAAAGTATCAAATCGTATAAAAGAGACATTCAACGAAGGCCATAGAGGTGACTCCCTGACTGTGTCTATTGGGGCAAACAATACTTGCATACAACAAGTGACCCTGGAGTCGACCGTTACTAGATATGGGATGCCTGGCAACATGCCACAGCAACTCTGATCATTCAACATGAGGTAACTCCCATTAGAAAGTTGGCCAAACGTTGGATTAATCACAGTAGCTGGTGTACCCTGCTGGTGGCAGGACAAATTTGCCACAGAACCATTACAAGCCCCGTGTAAAGAAATGTCCTGACAAATTAGTGAACCGCTTAGTGCACTTTCACAGTGTGTACCGCTCAGAAACACTTCACGATCCCCACTCCAACATCTATATGTGTAAGGTAAATTCCAGGATGTCTTAATGTATTCTTTACCCAACCTTTCATATTTGCCTGCTTGCATTTGTTTGAGGCAATACTGAAACTGAAAAGTAGTTACAGGCAGAGTGATTTTGCCATGAATAAGCCATTCTGTAGCTGGTTTTTCTGCCACCGTGAATGGTAATTTTTCCAGTTTTTCAATGCTCAGCACTGTATACTTTGCTCCTCTTTGTGCCAGTTCGATCTGTTTATCAGTTAGATTGTATTGTGAAAACAGAGCCGACGTGTTGATAAAACGCCAAGGCACATAGCCCGCACGCAAAGATTGCAGCGTCCAGCTTAATAACATAATAGAACGTAACTGAGATTGGCCTTGCTGTAACATGGCTAAATCTTGTTCCAGTATGTCAATAGCAGAAGATACAATGGTGTCCAATGAATAAATTCTTGGATGACAAAGTTGTTAACCCGTTGTCGACCACAGAGAGAGTTTTCTCTAAATTAATACGATCAAGGTCACGTATGCGTTCTGCGGCCTCTACTTGTGACACCTTCCATGCTTCATTATAAGCAGCATAGATGCCGGCATATATGAAACGTTTTTGACGCGGTTTTCTTGGTCCATTCAAGAATTCCCTAAGGTCTGCGTCTTCTTTAAGTAAAGATAAGTGTTGTTTCACATCCTTAAGTGTAGATTTTTGCAGCCAATCGAGGCATAATTTTCCTACACTGTATGTTGTTACTACCCACGGATGTTGTCTTTGGACGTATCGTGGGTCTGGCCTATGAATAGTAAACCCCTGTGTTTTATTCAGGAATCTTTCTTGACAGATGTTTGTGTCTGTGGGCCAGATCAACCATTTTCTCCAATCAGGATTTGTTCTGTTGATTTGTAGTATTGTGTCAACTGTAACCACTGCCTGTGTATTGTTATTACTGACAGGTGTTGGTACAGAAGGAGTTTTCATGTCTTTAATCTTGGCTAAACCAAGGCAAGACGTTTGTTGCACAGTGTCGTTCAAAAACATTATTTGCTGAGGGATGATACAAGCTCTAAACAAAGCTTCTATCCCCTGCCCTTGCCAATCTTTAGTACCCCAGACAGATTTTGTGTATATTGTGTCTTTCCACAAGTCGAAACCATGTCTAGACAGTTGGGCAATAAATGCTGCAGAGTAAATCTGTTTTGTATAAGTTAACATAATTTTCAGTCCTGTTTTGTTTACATTTTTATAGTAAAATGTTTCTGGATCAGATGTATTGTATCCTGAAAAATATGGAAACTTTTTAGCAAATGTTTTTGATCTACCTTTTGGTGGTGTAGGACAATGCTCCCATTGGTTAAACATAAACACATTTCCAGGAGTTGCAGATTTATGCAAAAAATGATGACCATAGTGGTTATAGCAATACAGCTGTTCATAGTCTGATGAACCCTCTAAATATTCATTATTAGAAAATGCAGCAGACTTTTCTAGGTCAAACATCATGTCATTTACAGTTTCAAAGTCCCAATCATCAGAATAGGTACTGGATGAAACAAGATCACTTAGTGAAATCTTAAATAAATGTGGAATGTTCAAATGTTCCGTAGGGCCGAATATATCGAAATCAGTTTTGTCCCACACTATACCATCCTGTATAGGAACGGCTGTGATGTTCACTGTTGACAAGTCTCTTGCTTCATGATGGGATGATTTGTGTGGTTTTAAAAGTAAGCTCACATCTTTACTTTCAATGTCCAAATGGATGTATCTGCCATTTATAAGCACGCTCATAGTCATGACCAAAGCTAGCCAAAGCAGAAAGAAAAATATTCCAGAAATAATCCATAGTTCAATCCATGGTGAAACCAGATAAGTCTTTCTCAAAAAATGAAAAAAGTCTTGTACTTGTTGTTTAAAAGTTTTTGATGCTGGCGACGTCTCAGGCTCACTCAGATCCTCAGAAAACGTATCAGAGTTAATGAAACAGCCAGAAGCAGTTCTGTCAATTGTTGGAATTGCATCAGGATTTGTAGAAATCGCTGGAACCAGTTGATCAGTTGTTACATTGGTGTAGACAGGTGTATTTTGACGTACTGTTACTTGAGTTTCAAGAGGGATGAGTTCCATAGCATTGTTGCTCAGTCCTTCATCTGTTACTGCTGAATTCTCGATGGTTATCAGTCTTTCAGTCTGAACCTCTTGGATAGTAGCGAGAGGAGTGCGTCTGCTACTAGGTCGGAGTCCACGAGGCCTACTATTTAGTATTGGCCACATACTGTGGTTTGATGAGGTCGATGGACACAAATCTTTTCTCCTTTTTTCCAGCAAGGGGCAGCAGAAGTACTGTTCTTGTTCCGTGTATGGCTAGGACAGGTACTGGTTGTCTGTAAGAAGGTCCAAATTCCTTCTTGTCCGCAATTTTCTCTCTGACTAGATCCCCAACTTTTGGAATCCAGACAGGCCTTGCTGGGACCGTCGTTTTTTCCCCAGTGGTGGTTGGCTGCAGGAACACGTTGCTTTGTTTCCATCTTAGTTCATTTAGACAGCCAAACGATCTTTAATATCAAAGGGTTTATTTTCCACCACTGTGCCTTTACATTCCAGATCAGGAACCCACATTCTTGTCCCAAATAGGACCTCATATGGAGTGACCCCCCCTAGAGAACTTCTTGGCAAAATATTTAATGAGCGTTGAACCCCATAAAGATGTTTGACCCTCCCATCACCCGAACCTAATACCCTAGCTGTTATAGACTGCTTTATGTCCCGGTTTTCCTTTCCACAACAGAATTTCCCTCAGGATGAAACGGAGAGGAGTACCGCAATGCAACGCCCAGACTGGCCATGGCGTCTTTGTAAGCCCGAGAGCTAAACGCAGGGCCCTGGTCAGAATGTAGCGTGCCTATTGCGTATGTGCCAATAAAGACTACGTAAATCTTTTATAACAGTTCGAGCGTCAGCCGAGCGCTGAGGCCATATCCATAGGAACCTAGAGCAAGAATCCACTGCGACCATTATATAATTATAGTTACCGTCCCTCTGCAAGGGACCACAGTGGTCCAGGTAAACACAAGCTAATGGTTTGTCTGAAATTAACAAGGGTGTCTGCGCAGGACGTTTCACTGTGGAGACTTTCATCTGTTGGCAAATTTCACATTCCAGAACATAGTTCTTGGTCTGTTTCCTAATGCCAGGCCACCAATATCTTTGTTTCAATAAAGATACTGTTGCAGAAATACCTGCATGGGCAGAGGCTATCCCTTCATGTGCTGCTAGGATTAGTCCTAATCTACGTTACTTGTTTGGAATTACCCTATCCCCCACTCCAGGGATTCGAGCAAAAGGAACGTTGTTTGCATCAATTACATAAGAGTACTTGAGTGGAAACTTTTTTGGTAACGCTGCACCACTGCCTTTGCTCGTATCATTGACAGCCAACATTATCTCACTATCTATTCTCATTTTTGAACGAGTGATCGCAGCTACGGAAGCCGTCTGAACAGCCCCCTTTGCGGCTTCGTCAGCCAATGAATTCCTGCAACGTGAACGCCATCACGTTGATGACTCAGCGTGTGTATCACGTGAGCCTTTGGTAGTTCGTTTTTTAACTGAACTACTTGTTCCCAAAGTGTTTTATGCTTTATTGTGCCACCTTTTGCATCTTTGAACCCATTTTCAAGCCAATTTTGTATATATTCATTATACGACTGCACACAGTAGAAAGAATCGCACACTATTAGTGTGGGGAATTCGCAATCTGTACTTTCAAGTGCCAGTTTGAATGCTTGTAGTTCAGCTCGCTGAGCTGTGCAATCTCCTAGAGATTGAGTTTTAGTGACCATAGGTCTGAAGTTACCATCGCGCATGCGACCTTTAACGATTGCACACGCTGCACTGTAAGCTTGCTTACTCCCTGTAGCTGGTTGTGCGGATCCGTCAGTGTAAATTATGAATTCGTACTGATCGAGAGGCAGAATTTCAGTGGGCAGAGGACATTTTGACACTGCTCTATCCTTTCACCCACATGTAACGGCAGTAGCAGGGACCTGCTTTAGCCTTATTAAATCTTTGAAAAAATTCTTTGATTTAATACCACTCTCTGCTAGGAAATCAGTGACAGTGGCTTTAATCCTCTCGCGTTTGGATTATTGCAACAGCCTTTTAGCAGGAACAAAAAAAATCAATTTTGAAAAGACTACAAATAGTACAAAATGCGGCAGCGTGTTTAGTGCTAAAGCTGCCTCGTAGGTCCTCGGCATCGGGAGCGTTGAAAGCCCTCCATTGGCTCCCTCTCCACAAAAGAATACTTTTTAAAATCCTTTTAATTACCTTTAGAGCCTCGCTTAGGTTAGGACCCAAGTATCTCTATGAGAGATTTACTCCTTATATTACATCCAGAACTCTCAGGTCCTCGTCAGCTAACTTCCTCAAACCACCTATATTTAGGTGTAAAACCAAAGGGGGAAAGACAGTAGCAGCTCTGGGAACAAAAGCATGGAATAAGCTGCCAACTCATCTGAGATTACAAAATAATGAAACTCAATTCAGGAGATTGCTGAAAACATGGATATTCAGCTCCACAGACGAACTATGCCTTTCCCTTATTTAATCTCTTTGGGACCCTCCCTCACCTCTAACTAGCGCCAGGATGCTCCTTTCGGAGTGGCAGATTGCGCTTTATAAATAACCCATTACATTACATTACATTACATTACATTACTTTCATGTTCATATTGCAGGAACGCTTGTGTTTTTAGATCAGGATCAAAAACATATTCAACATCTGTTGCAGCAAGAGAATTAACCCATTGTATCCATCTAGGATGTAATGCTTTAGCATTTGGAATGCTCGCTTTTGTGACCGCCTGTAAAGCCGGTACTGGGATTACGACAATAATGCGTTTCCCTTGGGCTAGAGCTCTTTCTTTTGCTACAGCGGTTTGAACTGCTGTCAGTATTTTTTCAGTTGAAGTGAAGCGCATTTCTGCTTGTGTATACAAATGTGATTTGTATGCTATTGGTACTTTTTCACCCTCATTAAATGTTAAGTAGGTGAATCTGCTTTGACCCGAAATTATTCGGATCACCAAATTGCGTTGACTTACGCGTGTTTGTAAGTGATTTGTTGCTAACATGTTAGCTTGGAGTGAACGCAAGTTTTCTGTGTGTTCCTGTGTCCAATTTTTGATTGAAAAATCAGGTTTGATTAATGCGTAGAGAGGTTTACCCCTTTCTGCGTAATTTAGAATGTAAGTTCTTCCAAAATTTAGGAAACCCAGGATGGATTGTAAATTTTTCAGCGTCTTTGGAGGTTGGAGCAGCGCACACATTTCTAAAAAGTTGGCTGCCAAGCTCTTGCCTTCACTTGAAAGCTCATATCTTGGAAAAAAGACTTTGAGATGGGCAATTCTGGATTTTTTAAAGTTGAACTTATAGCCCTCAGAGACAAAGCCCAATATAATGGTACTCACCCTGTTCAAGTGCCTATCCAGGTCATCGTCTGTCAGATAGATGTCATCGACATATGACAATGCCTCATTATCATAAATTTGTAGTAACTCTGTTACCCTCGCTGAGAATAACCCGGGCTGTTCTTGAACCCTTGTGGGAGTCGACAAAATTGACGGTGGGTCCCCATTATTGAGAAAGCTGTCAAGTACCTGCTTTCAGGTGCTATGTTTTGACAAAAGAAACCATTTGAGATGTCCAATGTGGTTTTATATTTTTTACGCACAATGTTATTCATTAATGCTGTACTATGTGCATTTTGCACTGCAAATGTTTTAGAACAAGTGTTTAAGTGTCTGTAATCCAAGACTAGACGATATGTATTGTCTGGTTTGGAGACAGGAAACAAAGGATTGTTCATTGAAGAGGTGCATGTTTCAATCACCCCTTGGTATTCAAGTTGATCTAAGATCTCCCTGACCTGTTTTTTAGCTTCTTGCTTTATTGGGTACTGCCTTTGTGCAGTAGGTTCATTTTTTAAATGTATTTTATGGTGAGGTGGGTCCTCATCCCATCCTACATGATTTTTGTATAATGCTGGCGCCTGGGCAACTGCCCATTTCCTGGCATAAGTATATTTTATGTGAATTGGA
This sequence comes from Calotriton arnoldi, assembly GCA_963921515.1. Lineage (NCBI taxonomy): Eukaryota > Metazoa > Chordata > Amphibia > Caudata > Salamandridae > Calotriton > Calotriton arnoldi. The sequence continues at coordinate 650,394 of CAWUFW010002137.1, forward strand.
ATATGGTTGGAGAAGGCAGGCATAATAATGTCCTCGCCATGTGGGCACTCCCTGACAAATTGTGGTGGCCAGTCTTTTTCTGCTAGAAGTATATCATAACCACTTGAAAGTTTTTCCCAAAAGAGTGTTTTCACCTTTCTCTGTATGTCTCCCTCCATTCGGAGTGTTATTTCATATAACTTTTGTGGAGTACTAACCCTGGTGTCTACAGTCTCAACTGTGATGTACTCATTCAAGTCCACTATCTCCAGAAGTTCCTTCAGGTTCTGGCGAGCTATTGTGACTTCTGCCGCACTGTCCAGCATTGTCTGAGCCCATTCTCCGTTCTTGAGTTGTGTTCTCAGTATTCTCTGCATGTCTGACCTTCAGACCTGCTACCTTCTTTTTTGCGAATTGAGGTTTAGATTTATTTTTCGAATCGTGTTTGTCGTCTTTCGATTTCACGCATTCTTCTCTATGTTCTGACCATCCTCTTCTTTCTGATGTCTGTGACGAGATCTGAAAGGTACGAGAGGAATGTGTATCAGTATCTTGATACCTGTCAGGCTTTTTTAAATTATCCCTATTCCTGAGGTTATACCTCCTTTCAGAGGGCTCCTTTTGAGGAGACCTACCTCGAGATTGAGAACATTTCTCGTTTGAATTTTGTTTATTAGTTTCCCACTTCTTTTTAGAAGATGTAGGAGTTTGTTTAATAGAGTCCTTCTCAGGGCTTTCAGATAGTTTTAGCTTTAATGGTCTTCCACCCAAACTATCTCTGCCTAATTCTGCATAAGATTATTCTATTATTCTGGGTAGTTCTGTTTGATGTTCTGTAACATCGAATTCCCTTAATGTCGTTGGCGGATCGCCACTGCTGCCTCCCCTTTAATATTAGATGATATTATTGTTGAGACCTGGTCGAAATTTTTCAGTAATTTCATACCTAAATTCAGAGCAGGCTCTGCCCCGTATTCATTTTGAATTTGTTAAGTCTTGAAGGAATGTAAAGCAGCTTGTTTTACCAGTCTATAATCTCTTGAGTGACCAAATGAAAGAGGACCACACCAGGTATATATTTAAAATATATGTATTTAGTCTTAAACACACCCCTCTAGTCTCTTTATGAGGCTAGAGTTCGAAGTACATAAGTTACAAGTCGAATATCAACAGTAATAGCACAAATACACGTTTGAGCCCTAGGGGCGTACCAAACCATATACCAATAAAGTGGTATATGAACCACGACTGAGCAAGACACAAGGCCTAGAGCCTGTAGTAGTGCTTGGCCCTCAAGGAACCACCCAAGGTAGTGACACAGGGGACCCACGGGGAACGCGTGCAGTGTGAGAACACAGCCGCGAGCCGCCGTTGACTTCTATGGGGAATGTCGCGGTTGGAGTTTTAAAGAAAAAGGACACTTAGAGGAGGACTTGGAGCAAACCCCTTTAGAACTAGGCTGTTCTAGAGTCAATACCCATGGGAGCATCGGAGTACTCGTGTTACCTCACCCAGGGAAGCCGGGTACATAGGTGACTTTCGGGGTCGGGTTTCGTCGTCGTTTTCAAAGGTGATCTGCTGCAAAGTGCTGCTGGCGACCAAGTCGAAAGTGTTCGGGTGGATCCAAAGGTGGATCGAAGATCTGAAGAACATGAATGCATAGGGGACAGAGTCTGGGTCACTAGCCAGTGACCAGGAAGGCGATGAGCAGATGCCCACCGATGTCGGGTGCTTCAGGTAGGTTGACAGTCATCTTGACTCTTCAGCCACTAGGTCCAGGAGGCATCAACGACAACCAGGAGCTGGATTCAAGCTGTCCCACAATGTCTGTCGATTGCTGGGGTGTCGGCGACCGGATTGGACCCAACAAGCCTTAGCAATGGCAAGTCACATGGAAATAGAAGAAGGATGGTGGTACAGACCAGCAAGGTCTGAAGGACTCACCCAGCAAGGGTAAGTCAGGGCACGTCTGGAGCAACCAGGGAAGCCCAAGCAGAAGAAGAGTAGCCTATAGGAGGGCCCACTAGCCAACAGACTAGCGACCGCAAAGGAGCCTCGAGTGGACGCACTTGGAGCTGGCTTGCAGGAAACTCGTGGAGTGGAGGCCAGTGATCTTTGGAGCAGTTGGTGCTGGAGGTGGGGGCTACTTGGAGCCCAAAGCACAACTTCGTGGGAAACCAGGAAGAGGATGCACTTGCAAATGTGCTCGGTGTCCAGGGGTCACGGTTCCACATTACCCACGAGAGCTACGGGCCTCAGCTTTGCTGGGGACTCAGGGCAGCCTCAGGGAAGTCTGGAAATCCACCTCTGGTGATGCAAAGACTTCGGTGTCCGGCGGGAGCTTCGGCGATGCAGACCAGACAATTGCTTCTTTGGTGCCTGCCAAGCAGGGGAGTCACTCCTTGACCCCAAGGGAGATTCTTCAGTCCTCTAGTCTTGAGTAGTGCGTCGAAGTTCCCGGATTCAGTTACAGAGTTTCGTCCAGGGATATCTAAAGTCCAAAGGACTGCGGTCCCATACTTATACAAAGTTAGGGGGTTGGACATACTCTGGGGACCCACCTATGGGAGGGTCAGGGAAGAGGGGTGGTTACACCCATTCCCTTAGTCCAGTTACGCGCCAGAGCAGGGGCAGGTAGCCCCTGCACCCGGTTTGAACTGGCATATGCACAGGGACACCAAATGTGCCCCCAGTGCAGGACTTCAAAGCACCAGAGGGTGCTCCCGCCCAGCCCCAATACACACTATCCTGTCTGGGGAGGTGGTTACACCTCCCTTAGACAGGAAACCTATTGTCCAGGCCTCCCCTGCCGGAGTTTCAGTCAGCAGCAGGAGGCCAGACCCGTGTCTGTGGCAGCGGCATCCATTTTGTGATGCCAGGGCTCTGAAAAGAAGTTACCGGGTAGCCCGGTGTGTACATGTCTCTCCCTCTAGAAGGGTGGAATGCTACCCCCGCCACCATGATTGGCGGGGGGGTAGTATTCCAAGATGTTTGACACCAAACATGACATGTTTTGGCTCAGCCAGTCCAAAGTTAGCATTGTACCGCGAGGATATAATGCACTTAAGAGTATATGGTCAGGCTGTACCACAAACAGCATCAGAGGAGGGACTCCAAACGCTGCAGAGGGGCTCTGCTCATGCATGGGCACCCTCTCACATAAAAACCAAGCACTCTGCCTTCAGGATTGTTAAGGCCTGCCATAGGAGTGACTTATAGGTTTATATGTGTGTGCAATGGTAGTGATATAGGTAGCCTATATCACAGTAAGGAGTGCATGCACCACCTTGCCCAGGCTGCAGTAGCAGACCTGTGGTGTCATTTTGGCTAGCCTTCCAGGGGTGGCATAATACATGCTTCAGCCCCTGGCAGGCCTCTGGGGTACCTATGCCCTGGGTACATAGTATACCATATACTAGGGACTTATAAGGGCACTCCAGATTCCAATCAGAGATGTGCCTAAGGCACATGGAAACCATTTTAGAGAGGAAGCAGCTAGGCTGGGGTTCTGATTAGCAGGGCCCCAGCCAGACTAAAGTCGAAAAACAGTGAAGCATCAGCAAAAAGTGGGGGTACCCATGTGAAGCAGATCCTACTCTCCTACAAACTCCCCCCCAAACGCAGGGACATTAAACTAACCTTGACCAGTTGAGTCTTCATGTTCTAAGTGGAAATACCTAGAGAGTCCATCTGCATTGGCATGGTTACTCCCAGGTCTATGTTCCACTGTAAAGTCCATCCCCTGTAGGGAAATGGACCACCTAAGCAGTTTGGGGTCTTCACCTTTCATTTGTTTTAGCCATAGGAGGGGCTTGTGGTCTGTTTGAACAAGGAAGTGAGTACCAAACAAGTATGGCCTCAACTTCTTCAGAGCCCAAACCACAGCAAAGGCCTCCCTCTCTATGGCTGACCAACGTTTCTCTCTAGGGGTCAGCCTTCTGCTAATAAAAGCTACTGGCTGATCCTGACCGTCATCATTCAATTGTGACAGTACAGCCCCTACCCCCAATTCAGATGCATCTGTTTGGACAATGAACTTCTTGGAGTAATCAGGACTCTGGAGAATGGGAGCAGTGCACATGGCCTGCTTCAGGTCATCAAATGCCTTTTGACAGCTAGCTGTCCACTGAACCTTTTTGGGCATTTTCTTGGAAGTTAAGTCATTCAGGGGTGTCACTATTGATCCATACCCCTTGACAAATCTCCTATAGTACCCAGTCAGGACTAAGAAGGCTCTCACCTGAGTCTGGGTGATTGGAGCAACCCAGTCCATGATGGTCTGGATTTTGCTCTGCAGTGGTTGAACCTGGCCTCCACCCACAAGGTGGCCCAGGTACACAACCTGACTCTGCCCTATCTGGCACTTGGTGGCCTTGATAGTGAGGCCTGCCTTTTGCAGGGCCTCCAAAACATTTCTGAGGTGGACCAGGTGATCCTCCCAGGTGGAGCTAAAGACAGCAATATCATCTAGATATGCTGCACTGTAGGCCTCCAGACCTGTAAGGTCTGTATTCACCAACCTCTGAAAAGTGGCAGGTGCATTCTTCAGACCAAAGGGCATTACCACAAATTGATAATGTCCACTAGGGGTTGAGAATGCTGTTTTGGCTTTGCATCATCAGCTAGTCTGATCTGCCAGTAGCCAGCTGTCAGGTCAAATGTGCTTAGATACTTGGCTGAGGCCAAAGTGTCTATTAGCTCATCTGCCCTAGGTATTGGATGGGCATCAGTCCTAGTGACTGCATTGAGACCCCTGTAGTCCACACAAAACCTCATCTCTCTTTTCCCACCACTGGTGTGAGGTTTTGGCACAAGGACCACTGGACTAGCCCAAGGGCTATCTGAGGGTTCAATAACTCCCAAATCCAACATTTTCTGGACTTCTGTCCTGATACAGTCCCTGACATGGTCAGGTTGCCTATAAATCTTATTTTTAATAGGCAGACTGTCCCCAGTGTCCACTTCATGAGTGCACCAGGTGGTCTGACTTGGAGTCAGAGAGAACATATGTCTGTACTGATTGAGCACTTGTCTGCAATCAGTTTGCTGCTGAGCAGTGAGGCTGCCTGCCAAGGCTGCACCATCCACTGACCCATCATCAGGGTTCTGTGAGAGCAGGTCAGGGAGTGGGTCACTCTCTTCCTCCTGTCCCTCATCAGTAGCCATGAGCAAGCCCATGTCTGCCCTGTCCACATATGGCTTCAATCTGTTGACATGGAGAACCCTGTGGGGACTCCTGGGTGTTCCTAGGTCTACTAAATAGGTAACCTCACCCTTCTGTTCAACAATGGTATGGGGTCCACTCCACTTGTCTTGGAGAGCTGCTGGGGCCACTGGCTCCAGCACCCACACCTTCTGTCCTGGCTGGTAAACAGTCAGTACAGCCTTTTGGTCATGCCAGGCTTTTTGCAGTTCCTGGCTAGCCTCAAGGTTTTTAGTTGCCTTTTTCATGTACTCAGCCATCCGGGAGCGGAGACCAAGTACATAGTCCACTATGTCTTGCTTTGGGGTCTTGAGAGGTAACTCCCATCCTTCCTTCACCAAGCACAATGGACCCCTGACAGGGTGACCAAACAAAAGTTCAAAAGGGCTGTAGCCAACCCTCTTTTGAGGCACCTCCCTGTATGCAAACAAAAGGCAGGGCAAGAGTATGTCCCATCTTCGCCTGAGCTTTTCTGGGAGCCCTTTAATCATGCCCTTTAAGGTTTTGTTGAATCTCTCAACTAAACCATTGCATTGTGGGTGATAGGGTGTGGTGAACTTGTAAGTCACTCCACACTCCTTCCACATTGCCTTTAAGTATCCAGACATAAAGTTTGTAACCCTGTCTGATACAACCTCCTTAGGGAAGCCCACTCTTGAGAAAATTCCCAGGAGGGCTCTTGCCACTACAGGTGCTGTAGTGGTCCTAAGGGGAATATCCTCTGGGTACCTAGTGGCATGGTCCACCACCACTAGGATAAACCTGTGCCCAGATGCTGTTTGGGGATCCATGGGACCAACAATATCAATCCCCACTCTTTCAAAGGGCACCCTCACCACAGGTAGTGGTATCATGGGGGCCTTTGTGGTGCCACCTACCTTCCCACTGGCTTGGCAGGTTACACAGGAGCGACAAAACTCCTTGCTGTCTTCAGACATGTGGGGCCAGTGAAAGTGAGGGACCAGTCTGTCCCAAGTCTTGTTCTGGCCTAGGTGACCTGCTAGAGGAATGTCATGGGCTAGGGTCAATAGGAAGCCCCTGAACTTCAGAGGTATAACCAACCTCCTGGTGGCACCAGGCTTGGGGTCTCTACACTCTGAGTACAAGAGTCCATCATCCCAATACACTTTATGGGGACCACTAGCATTCCCAGCAGCCTCAGCAGCAGCTTGCTGTCTGAGGGGTTCAAGAGAGGGGCAGCTCTGCTGCTCCTGGCTCAGATCTGCCCTGGAAGGGCCCCTGTCCCCAAGAACTCAACCTGGTCAGGTTCAAGCTCCTCTGGGACAGTTCCTTCTTCAGGACTGAGATCATCCCCCTCAAGAGACTGATCTTCCTTCTGAGCCAAGAGGGAAGGCACTGCCTTAACCCTACTACTCCTCCTCTTGATGACACTTGGTCCATTTTTCCAGGATCCAAGGCCTGTTCAGTGTTAGACATTTTGCTCTGTGACCTGGTCACAGCAAACACATCTGCAGGGATCCCCAGCATTTCTGCATGGGTCCTGAGCTCCACTTCTGCCCAAGCTGAAGTTTCAAGATCATTGCCAAGCAAGCATTCTACTGGTAGGTTTGCACTCACCACAACCTTCTTAAGGCCAGTTACCCCTCCCCAGGAGAAGTTAACAACTGCCAGAGTATGGTCTGTTCTGACATTGCTAGCATTGGTCACTTGGTACATCTCACCAAGTATAATCTGCCCAGGATCCACAAGGTCTTGTGTCACCATGGTGACACTCGTCCCTGTGTCCCTAAATGCCAAAGCCTCTTTTCCATTGATTAATGGCTGTTGCCTGTACTTGCCCAGATTACTGGGACTCATAGAGGAGGTCACATCCATGCCTCCATCACAGACTAGGACAGCCTGAGTGAGTTCTCTGACTAGGCCAGAGCTCACCTCATTACCCAGGGTCAACCCTACTAAACCCTTGGCCTGTGTACTCCCACCACCAATTGTAACTGCACTAGGGGGAACAGGTGCCTTAGGGGCATTGGTGGGGGCTGGAATAGAGTCTTTGGACTTGGTGCAATCACTGGTCCAGTGTGTCTTTTGCTTACAGACTTTGCACCATGGTTTCTTTTGGCCTTTTCCCTTGTTAGACTGTGAATCCCCACCTGAAGAAGATTTTTGGGGGCCTTGTGAAGACTTTTGGTCTTTACCCTTCTCCCCACCCTTATCAGAGTTTTTAGAATCTTGCTTCTTAGGGTCACCACCTTGGTTTTGTACCTTCTGCCTCACCCTGGTTCTGACCCATTTGTCTGCCTTCTTTCCCAATTCTTGGGGAGAGGTCAGATCAGACTCCACCAGGTACTGATGCAACAGCTGATTTTGACAGTTATTAAGAATCTGCTCCCTCATGATAACATTGTACAATCCTGTGAAGTCACATACCTTACTGCCCATCAACCAACCTTCCAGAGCCTTAGTAGAACAATCCACATAGTCCACCCAGTCTTGAGTCTGTGCTTTTTGGGTATCTCTGAACTTTAACCTGTATTGTACAGTTGTTAGGCCAAACCCATCAATCAGAGCACTATTCAAGACTTTGTAATTGTCAGAATCCTCTTCTCTAACAGTGAGGAGCTTATCTCTACCTTTGTCTGCAAAGGAGAGCCACAAGATTGCTGCCCACTGCTCCTGAGGGACCCTCTGTACTTTACAGGCCCTCTCCAGTGCAGTTATCCATTTGTGGATGTCATCCCCACTCTGGTAGGGAGGGACAATCTTGCTCAGGTTTCTATGGTCATAAGACCTTTCCCTATCTCTGGGGAAATTGCTGCCACCATGGGACTCTAGTCTCATCTTTTTTCTCTGTCTATAGAGATCCAGGGACTCCCTGTCTATAGCCAACTGCTGTTTTCTGAGCTCAAGCTGGGCTTGCTCATACTGAATCAGTCTTTTTCTCCTCTCATGAGAGGATTCCCTCCCATGGGAGGAGACAGGGGTCCCTACTGAGGTGTCAGAGTGGTTAGACTCCTGAGAAGGAGATCTAGTCCTTCTGGGCACACTCTCAACTCTTCCTGGGGGACAAAGGGAGGTCCTTCTGGGCCTCCTCCTCTTCCTCAGGAGTAGCTGCACTTTCCAGGTCAGGATCATTGTCCTTCCCCTGGCCAGTTTCAGAGGTCAGGTCCTGGGCATTTTCATCCCTGGCCCCTCCCTCATCTTCTGCCCCACCCTCTCTGCCTACCCTTTCAGACCTTATGGGTCTTCTAAGATCATCCAGCAGAAGTATCTCCAGGAGACGTTGGGTGTTGGCACTTCTGCCTGTCTTCAACTTCCTAACTTTGCACAACTCTCTCAATTCCAAGAACGGGAGGTTGTCATATCTGGATGGCAGGAGCTCCCTGGTTCCTGGCAGTGAAGACATTACTAGTGTGGTGTGGTGTATGCACTACCTACTCTAGTGTGGCCTACTAAACTCTCTTGAGTTGTAGAAAGGGTGTGCTATCCCTTAACACACAACTCTAAGTTCAGTAGAACTTACTGTATCCTAAGCTTGAATTATATGTACCTAAGGTACCCTTAGTGGTTTTCAGTTGATCAATTCAATTGAGATTATCTGGTAAAACAATAGCAAGCTGGAATCCCACACGCTGCACACCAATGTGAGAAGTTGGCCTGGTATATGTTGTCCACTAATTATAGTGGGCACCTTGCACCAGTCCAAACAACCCCTTATTGGAGATAGGTTAAAGACAACCTTTATTGAAAGCTATCCTAGTGGTAGCTATGGAGAGCAGCCTTCAGACTAAGTCTTGAAGGAATGTAAAGCAGCTTGTTTTACCAGTCTATAATCTCTTGAGTGATCAAATGAAAGAGGACCACACCAGGTATATATTTAAAATATATGTATTTAGTCTTAAACACACCCCTCTAGTCTCTTTATGAGGCTAGAGTTCGAAGTACATAAGTTACAAGTCGAATATCAACAGTAATAGCACAAATACACGTTTGAGCCCTAGGGGCGTACCAAACCATATACCAATAAAGTGGTATAAGAACCATGACTGAGCTAGACACAAGGCCTAGAGCCTGTAGAAGTGCTTGGCCCTCAAGGAACCACCCAAGGTAGTGACACAGGGGACCTACGGGGGACGCGTGCAGTGTGAGAACACCACTGCGAGCCGCCGGTGACTTCTATGGGGAATGTCGCGTTTGGAGTTTTAAAGAAAAAGGACACTTAGAGGAGGACTTGGAGCAAACCCCTTTAGAACTAGGCTGTTCTAGAGTCAATACCCACGGGAGCACCGGAGTAGTCGTGTTACCTCACCCAGGGAAGCTGGGTGCATAGGTGTCTTTCGGGGTCGGGTTTCGTCGTTGTTTTCAATGGCGATCTGCTGCAAAGTGCTGCTGGCGACCAAGTCAAAAGTGTTCGGGTGGATCCAAAGGTGGATCGAAGATCTGAAGAACCTGAAAGCAGAGGGGACAGAGTCTGGGTCACTAGCCAGTGACCAGGAAGGCGATGAGCAGATGCCCACCGATGTCGGGTGCTTCAGGTAGGTTGACGGTCGTCTTGACTCTTCAGCCACGAGGTCCAGGAGGCGTCGACGACAACCAGGAGCTGGATTCGAGCTGTCCCACAACGTTTGTCGATATCTGGGGTGTCAGCGACCGGATTGGACCCAACAAGCCTTGGCAACGGCAAGTCATGTGGAAATAGAAGAAGGACAGTGGTACAGACCAGCAAGGTCTGAGGGACTCACCCAGCAAGGGTAAGTCAGGGCACGTCTGGAGCAACCAGGGAAGCCCAAGCAGAAGAAGAGTAGCCTTCAGGAGGGCCCACTAGCCAACGGACTAGCGACCGCGAAGGAGCCTCAAATGGACGCACTTGGAGCTGGCTTGCAGGACACTGTGATCTCCGGTGCAGTTGGTGCTGGGGGCAGGGGCTACTAGGAGCCCAAAGCACAACTTCGTGGGAGACCAGGAAGAGGATGCACTTGCAAATGTGCTCGGTGTCCAGGTGTCATGGTTCCACGTTACCCACGACAGCTACGGGCCTCAGCTTCACTGGGGGCTCAGGGCAGCCTCAGAGAAGTCTGGAAATCCACCTCTGGTGATGCAAAGACTTCGGCGTCCGGCGGGCGCTTTGGCAATGCAGACTGGACAATTGCTTCTTTGGTGCCTGCCAAGCAGGGGAGTCACTCCTTGACCCCAAGGGAGATTCTTCAGTCCTCTAGTCTTGAGAAGAGCGTCAAAGTTCCAGGATTCAGTTACAGAGTTTCGTCCAGGGATATCTAAAGTCCTAAGGACTGGGTCCCATACTTATACAAAGTTAGAGGGTTGGACATACTCTGGGGACCCACCTATGGGAGGGTCAGGGAAGAGGGGTGGTTACACCCATTCCCTTTGTCCAGTTTCGTGCCAGAGAAGGGGCAGGTAGCCCCTGCAACCGGTTTGAACTGGCAAATGCACAGGGACACCAAATGTGCCCCCAGTGCAGGACTTCAAAGCACCAGAGGGTGCTCCCGCCCAGCCCCAATACACACTATCCTGTCTGGGGAGGTGGTTACACCTCCCTTCGACAGGAAACCTATTGTCCAGGCCTCCCCTGCCGGAGTTTCAGTCAGCAGCAGGAGGCCAGACCCGTGTCTGTGGCAGCGGCATCCATTTTGTGATGCCAGGGCTCTGGAAAGAAGTTACCGGGTAGCCCGGTGTGTACATGTCTCTCCCTCTAGAAGGGTGGAATGCTACCCCCGCCACCATGATTGGCGGGGGGTAGTATTCCAAGATGTTTGACACCAAACACGACATGTTTTGGTGCAGCCAGTCCAAAGTTAGCATTGTACCGCGAGGATATAATGCACTTAAGAGTATATGGTCAGGCTGTACCACAAACAGCATCAGAGGAGGGACTCCGAATGCTGCAGAGGGGCTCTGCTCATGCAGGGGCACCCTCTCACATAAAAACCAAGCACTCTGCCTTCAGGATTGTTAAGGCCTGCCATAGGAGTGACTTATAGGTTTATATGTGTGTGCAATGGTAGTGATATAGGTAGCCTATATCACAGTAAGGAGTGCATGCACCACCTTACCCAGGCTGCAGTAGCAGACCTGTGGTGTCATTTTGGCTCGCCTTCCAGGGGTGGCATAATACATGCTTCAGCCCCTGGCAGGCCTCTGGGGTACCTATGCCCTGGGTACATAGTATACCATATACTAGGGACTTATAAGGGCACTCCAGATTCCAATCAGAGATGTGCCTAAGGCACATGGAAACCATTTTAGAGAGGAAGCAGCTAGGCTGGGGTTCTGATTAGCAGGGCCCCAGCCAGACTAAAGTCAAAAAAAAGTGAAGCATCAGCAAAAAGTGGGGGTACCCATGTGAAGCAGATCCTACTCTCCTACAACCACGACTGAGTTACTCAGTATCTAGCGTTAAATTACTGCCTTACCAAACGTTTGGGCGCCATGTAGTGTAGTTCCTATTTCCCTAATAGGCTCTGCGCATTGGAATAATATAACCTATAGGCTTGACATAGGACTATGGTCGGTATGTCCCTATCGAGTATATTAAACTTAATTACTTGTGCCAGCTAGCTCAGAGGCCACTAGAAACTCCTTGAGAACAAGAAGGGAGTAGTTTCTGGCAACCGCATAAACATGACTACTTTGTTTCCCTTTAGAATCGAAACACGTCTCAGAATCGTGGAAACAATAGATAACAGTTTCACTCAGTCAATCATGCATGCTTAGTTTCTATAGAGTTACACAGAAAGGAAAGACGGGCGTTTCAATAAAAGGGGTTTTATTGAACAGTCTTGTTTCTCGTGTAAGAGATATGTGCTGTTATGATCACAAGACAGTATGCAAGATAAATAACGTACAGCGTAAGCAGTAGAAATAAATAATACTGCGCTAGCATTATCTTTTAGCATATATTCACGTACATAAATAACATGAGCTAAAAATGTGAGTACTCATACGATGCGTCTCTAAGCTAGTTCTACCCCAATGTACCTAACCTAGTCTAGGTGTGGGGAAAGGTAAGAAGTAGGTGGAGTATTCTCTAGTATGGTATACTATGAGTATGTTAAGTCTAGTATGCCAAGAGTCCCTCTAGGTTCTAGTCAGCTCCATACCTTGAGAATGAGAGAGGTTGGAATCTCTTGCCGGATCTGGAACTTTAACACCCCACGAAGGGAGTCAGAACACTGGAAGCTGGATTCTTCTGCGTGCAGGAATGACAGCGTCTTCTCAGTGCGTCAGGCCGGGATACGGGCTCCTCTGAAGTCGAGGTCTCCTCTAACTTGCTTGGGTAAGGGAAGGTATATTTATACCTGGTAGGTGCTTGGATTGTTAGCATTGATGTAAAGTCGGACAGAGGAAGACGTCAGGAATGAACCCTTAAGGTATAACGGTTCATACATAATAGATGAGTTCTTGGAGAAATCAATAGTCCTGTGCTAGGGAAACTCACGAAGCTTAAGGGTCTGGTTTCTATGAACTCGTTGTGACGTTAGGGTGGACGGATGTCGGTGACCATGCCTGTATTTGGAGTGCACGGCTAATGCCTAAATAAGGACTTGGATTCTATGCCTATATAAGGGCAATGCGAATTGTGCCTATATAAGGACATGATTCAGGAAAACCTATATACGGACACCTTAAGCGGAATACAACAGAAATAGTGGGCCAGCAGCATTTGCCTTGGCTGATCCTCCCCATGTGGCCAAGGGCCATTTTGTAAAATCTGTGTCCATAATATAGGCCTGCTTGTTTTCCAGGCCTCCTGCTTGTTGTGGGTGACCATGTGGCTGGTGGCCATTTTGTGGTGGTAGTTAGTGTGCTTTTGGCATAGGCCTGCATGTCTTTGCTTTGTTCCTCTTGGCTTACTGCTTCTTGTTGTGGTAGACTGGCCATGAGGCTGTCGGCCGTTTTGTGAAGGCAGCCAGTGTGCTTTTGCCGTAGGCCTGCATTGTCTGTCTTCCCTTTCTTGTTGTTGTGGCCTGGCCATGTGCCTGGTGGCCATTTTGTCAAGGCAGCCAGTGTGCTTTTGCCATGGGCCTGCATTGTCTGTCTTCCCTTTCTTGTTGTTGTGGTGGCCTGGCCATGTGGCTGGCAGCCATTTTGTGAAGGCAGCCAGTGTGCTTTTGCATTAGGCCTGCAAGCCTTCTTTATGGTGGCCATGCCTTGTTGTTGTTTTGCATGCAATGTTTTCTTCTTTTATCCAGCAAAAAATGCAGCACAGTTCACTACATTTTCTAATAAATTTGCAATATTATTGATTTGAATTGATTCACTATGTGGCCTAGTCTGCCAATGGGTTTTCCAACCAATAGGCCCAATGCTACTCATGGGTGCATAAAGCAACTGTTTCTGTGGTGTCTGTTGAATTTAAACATCATTTAAGGCATGGATGACATTAGATTGAATTGCAAAATGTGTTTTTTTTGGTATTTTACTTTTTTCCATGTGTGCTAAATAAATGCCTTTGTTGGATGTTTGTGGTTGTTGTATAGCTTGCAAACCTTTTTTAGCCCCGTGGATTTTCGTTTTGGCATTGTTGCATTAAAGCTGTGTTGTTTAGCATGCCTCCTTTGTCTGGCCAGTGTGTGAGTTTGTTTGTAATAGTGGGCCAGCAGCCTTTGCCTTGGCTGAGCCTCCCCGTGTGACCAGGGGCCATTTTGTAAAGTCTGTGTCCATAATATAGGCCTGCTTGAGTTCATGTTTTCCAGGCCTCCTGCTTGTTGTGAGTGACCATGTGGCTGGTGGCCATTTTGTGGTGGTAGTTAGTGTGCTTTTGCCATAGGCAAGCATGTCTTTTCTTTGTTCCTCTTGGCTTATTGCTTCCATCCATTGTCAGATGCAGCTCCCTGAATGCTGCATCCACGTGATGCACAAAGCCAAACCGGTTCCGTTATATTTGTATTTTTGTTGTTGTTCTTCTTCTTTCCTATCCTTCCTGAGTGTACACAGTACACCATGAAAGCCCTTGTTGACAAAGTCTCACAAATGGTTACACTGTATTGTTATGTTTTTTTAATAACTGAGGTAATACATTTAATAATATTAATAACACTAACAAGTGTGACTACGCACTAAGTTATATATTATATTTATTTGTTTGTACTAGTAGTAATTGAACCTCAACAATGAATGCCACGTTTCACTGATGTTCTTCTTGCTTCTTTGCTTTTAGGTGCACAAAAGAGGGAGGAGACAGCATCACCCATTGTACTGACAGACAGAAATCCTGCTGCGCACGACGTCGCAAGACGTGTGACCACAGACATCTCTTCAACTTGTGCCACTGTGTGCTGCTGACATCTTAAAGTTGGCCTCAAAGAAAGGTACCAGGTCCAGTACCAAGAAAGTTGCCAGTGAGAAGAAGGCACTGCCACTTACCAAGACTGGTATGTCGCCCAAGACCTTTTTTAGGAAACCAGAAATTGTGTCTGCAGCAGCGGCGGCCGGGGAGCAAGCTGGGAGCAGGACCCCCGCATCAGTGGACACACCGCACCAACCTAGGCCCAAGCCCATGTCTGTCGCAGAGGCAGCCAGTCTAATCACGAGTCCAACGCCAACGAGCAGTGATGTTGAAATTGACTTATCGCAAAGTAGTACAAAATCAATGCAGGAAACTCAGATAAGTGGGCAACAACAGCCGCCAATAGTAGTTGTTCCTCCCGAAGTAGGGGCAGTTCAGGAGATCGAGCTTCCTGCAGAGGAAGAAGAAGAGCAAGCCACTCTTTCTAAAGATCTATTGTCTTCCAGATCCCCAGCAAGGAAAAGGAGGGTTAGTCCATCAACTTCTTCTGCAAGTCCCCCTTCTGATGATCTAGACGCCACTTGGAAGCCACCTCAGTCTGAGAGTGAGACACGCCACGAGACAAGGCTAGGGAGAAGGAAGGTTCCAGAAAGCCTTAGAATTATGGAGGTCGATGTAGAAGAGGAGGAGGATGATGAGCCAGTCATCATGGACATTAGTCCCGTCCCAGTGGAGACCAACATTGCCCCATCCCTAATTGCTGTGAGGGATGTGGCACGGATACCACCAACACAGATACCCCCAAAACCACCTCCAGCTTCCATATTTGCACAGGCCTGGCAGCGACCTACATCCACCACAACCACCTCAGTAGAAGTAGGTACTGCAGAGAGTCAAACATCATGCCCCCCTACCAGTTCATCCGACATTGCAAGTGGCACCAGCAGCGCTAGAAAATTGACCTCCCCAGTTTGAGACTGTTTTTCAGTTAGTAAGAAGGAGGTGAACATTGCTATATGCTCCATTTTTGGGCAAGGTGTTAGTCGGGGTAAGCTTGGTACAAACTATGGTACCGGAGGCCAAACAACCCATCTGAGAAAACACCACTTGATCCAGTGGGAGGTGCACCTTAGCGGCCAAAAAACTGCACGTGTTGTTGGTGGAGGGGATAATGAAGAAGATCCGATCACGGTGGAAGGTGAACAAGAGGGAGACATTTTTTCTGTTACACAAAGCAGCCCTGTCCCCAGCAGTGAAGTGGTACCGCCCACATCATCATCAGTAGCATCGCAATGGCACAAGAGTCAGGCTGAGACACCAAGGGGTCCCAGGCAAGAGAGTACCGCAACGAAAAAAGGTGGGTTGAGCCTAACAACATCTGGCGTCAAGAGGTCACCTGCATCAATGGCACCAGAAAAGAAAAAAATCCAGGCTACCATTCTCAGCATGTTTAGGTCGGAGGGGCAGTGCGAACACAACCACCCAATGGCACGTTTGTACAACGCGAAGCTGGCAAAAATGTTAGCGCTGGACCTCCTCCCTATTTCTTTTGTGGAAGGGGTGGGTTTTCTTGAATTTGTGGCAGCCATCTGCCCGAAATGAAAGGTTCCCAGCCGGTCCTATTTCGCCAGAGTTGCTGTTCCAGCACTACATCACGACGTGCTGGAATCGCTTGGACAAGCTTTGCAGCAGAGTGCTGTTCACACTATCCACCTGACAACAGACATGTGGACCAGTTGCAAAGCCCCTGATTACATGTGCATCACTGCACACTGGATCTCTTTTGTGGGGGTTAGAGAAAAGGTATCTGCAGCAGGTGTTGTTGACACTGCTGAGATTTTTAATGGCGCTCGGAAACACGCAACTGTAGCAATGTTTGCCATGGAGAAATCTCATACTGCTGCAAACATTTTGGAAGACTTTGACAACAAGGCCTTTGAATGGCTGCGACCAAGAGGTCTTAACAATGGTTTTGTTGCCACGGACAATGGCAGTAATATAGTTAAGGCCATAGCCGATGGTGGCTATTTCAGGGTCCTGTGTTTGGTGCACTGCATTAACATCATTGTTCAAGACTTTCTGAAAAAATAAGATCAAGTCAGCAACCTACTGACCACCTGCAGAAGAGTCTGCACACACTTCAGCCATTCTTTTAAAGCCCGGAAGCAGCTGAGGATCATTCAACGTGATAATAGAATGCCAGTTAAAGCACTCATCCAGGAGGTGCCAACACGTTGGAACTCAACTTATTACATGCTTGAACATCTGTTTGAGCAGTACAGACCAATCAATGAATATGTCATGCAAAGAGGGGATGCTACTGTGAAAGGCATGATCATTGAGATGGACCAATTGGGCCTAGTTAAATGCCTGACAGAGATGCTACTTCCTTTCGAGGTCTTTACACGTGAAGTCAGCAAGGAGGACAGTAATATGGCCCATTGTTTCACATGCTACAGGGACAGCTGAAGAGGGTGTCTGCAATGTACGCAGGTGTGGAGGAAAAAAAAGAAGCACATGAGTTGGTGGAGAGCTTAAGCCTTCGCCTATCTGAAAATACAAGGGTGCAAAGAGGCATTGTGTCATCCAACCATTACATTTGTGCCACAATTCTGGCTCCACGGTACAAACCATTACTGCACACTTTCTTTCCTTTTTCAGACGTGGATGTTGCCGCATACAAAACTTGGATAGCTGTGGAAGCCAGTCATCTAGAAAAAGAACGGGCGGGAATTAGAGGCCAGCTACTCCAGGGCACAACAAGTACTGTAGGGTAGCCGTCTTCTAGTTCAACTTCAGAGCCTGAGGGCAGTGCGGTTGGCTCACAGCAGCCAAAACCACCAACAACACCAAGAATAACATCAACATCAACAACAACAACAGGAGCATTATCCCTAAAATCGGCACAGGAATGGTTTCTACAGCAAGGGCTTAAGTCCAGTGCTGAGGCAAAAGGAAAGGAGGCCGAGCAAAGCGGAGCACCCCTGAGCATTGAGCGGATGGTCCAGGCCTATCTGGATGACCCAACAGAGGTCTACTTTGATCAAAACCCGTTGCTGTATTGGTATGGGAAAAGGCACCAATGGCCGGTGCTCAGCAGGCTGGCGATAAACTATCTGGCGTGTCCTGTCGCAAGTGTCTCTTCTAAGCATGTTTTCGGTGCTGCTGGTGCCATTCTGACAGTGAGAAGGACCAGTCTCTCACCCCAAAACGTGGAGAGGTTAACCATGATCAAAATGAATCAGCACTTTATACCACCGGATTACCCCATACCTGAAGTAGCACAGCAGGAAGATGATGACGGCGACTCAGGTCATGGAAGTAGTGTGTTAGGTGACCTACTTCTGGGTGAGCCACCAGAGTTTGAGGATGAACTCTACTTCCCTGACAACTAGGCTCTTTCAATTTCTAGTTACTTTCTTCCTTTGACGCCCTAAAAAAAGAAAAAAAAGATATAGCTAAGGAACATTATGTACTTTATTATTTATTTGTGTGTGTGACTGTCTTTCTGGTTCACAAATCCATCCCCACCGTCTTACTCTTTTTGTTGCCGGATCAGAGTTGCAACTGTGTGCAGTCAATGAAGAAGTAAAGTCCACTCCTGACTCGCCCAAAAGCCATTTCTCTCAAGCCAGACATTGGATAGAGAATTCAAACAAATGGGTGCCTGCCTCCAACCCAGGGCCCTGACTATCTATCTAAAATTTCCTAAGCTGGAGGTACTGCCCTGGAAGAACGGGTAAATGATGGCATGCATTGCACGATGAGTGATTGTTGTTTGCTGTGAATGTCTATTCTACAAAGTGACACAAGTCAATCTTTCCCTTCTTCTTGTTCAATAACAAAATTGTACTACTACAGGCCGATCCATTGCATTTTGAGTCGGGAGTGGATGAGTCTGGAGGACTCACTCAGGAGTCGGACACTGTTGGTACAGATTCAGAGTTGGACACCATGACCACCATACTCGCAGTCAGAGTCAGTTCAGGAGGATCAGAGATGATTGCTGGAATAACTCAGGGCGTGCCACCAGAAGATGGATTTCTTCAAATTCACTGAAACCAACCGATTTGGATGATTGATGATGACTTGAAGTGGCGTAAAGGTAAACAACAACAGAGACCAGACCTACATGTCTGTGTAGTGGTGGTGGGTGGTGAGTGTGATGTGACTGACAGCGGTGCATTGATTTTTTACTTCATTTGGAAAATGCTATGTTGCTGTGTGTATACTTTGTATGTGTGCTCAGTGCTGTCTGGCTCAAATCCGAAGCTAAGTGGAGTTTGGGTGGGGGTGGCCTGTTGTTGGAGGTAACTGCCATAAACAGAGTCTGATTTAGCCATGCTGCCTCTGAAAGTCTTCTTGTTGCACTCCTCCTTATGCAGTTTAACTTTTTGTTTTCTCCTTGATTTTTCAATATCCCTTTTGTTTTTCCATCTACAGGCCCTTTACTCTGTGCCATACTGGAAAAACAACTCACGCATCATACCAAACAGCATCCGCCAGGCACCCAAGATTCACGGACGGACAGTCCAATAGGAATGCGGAGACGCAACTCCAAATTTATACAGTATCTTTTTTTTTCTCTTCAATCATTACGACTGTGTGTGTTGTTTATGTTTGCTTAGACTCCTACAGATCATTTAATTGTATTTGCTATCTTTCTAAGCCCGGTACAACAGAACATAAATATAATGTATGTAACTTGGGTCTCTCTGGGGGCAGACAGACAATTGCCTAATTAATAAACTTCCCTGTACTTGTCTAGTACCACTCATCATCAAGCATGCATTTCCTTATCCTCCCATAACAGATTTATGATGGTCGGCTGCCAAGATGAGTGTTGTCCATGTGTAGTGTTTGTCTTTGTCAAACCTTTCCCTCAATCCCCCTTCCGAACCATTCATCAAACCCCTAAGCCTCTTCCCCCAGGCTGTGTGATTTATTGAGGTGTGACTTAACAATTTGTACACCATTAATTGATCACACACTTGGTGGGGCGGATGTGGTGAAAGCAACGCAACAACTCAGTGCAGGGTGAGGAGGATCTTATTCTTAACTAAGCTCATATAGCCCACACTGGCAGTATATATTATACAATATCCACACCAGCCAGCACAGTGTATGATATTTTTTTTCGAGGAGCATCGCATTGCCAGCATCATCATTCAGGCACTGTATTAATTTGCGTCTAAGCCAGTTAAGTTTGTCCACTTCGTACAGTTCGTAGTAGCTCAACATTGTTCTGATTAATTCAATTTTTCATTGCTTATCATACTCTCTTCTTGTGTCTGAGACTGAGTCTGTTCTAGTAATCTAGTCTCTGGTGACTGTCATCAAGCTGGCATATAATAATAACGGCATGAACCTGTTTTTTTTTAATTTCAGTTTGTTAACTTCCCTTTCGATGAATAGTCCCCACTCTCCGAGCCCTTATCCTACAGTTCTAGTTCGACTAGGAGGGAGTGGAATCTCGCTTCAGTTCTGATGAGTTTGCCTTCAATATAAAAAAAACGCTAGCAATGCATGCTGCTACTACTACCACCACCATGATGGCACCTTGGAAAACCATGGAGCCCTCGCTTCATCTAATCAGGTAAGAGAAGTAAACTGTGGTTGATAGATCATTGTTGAACGGCAATCATTCTACACAATGGTAATTCACCCCCCACCCCCTCCGAGTCCTTAGGGGTTAATCATATTTTATAGTAGTAGCAGACTAGACGGCAGAGACTAGGAGGAGAGAGTAGTAGGACAAGGGAGGGTACTGCATCACTATTTTGTTTACACTTTCAGCAGACGTTTAAAACTGCCTGCGGCAAAGGCAGCACTGAGAGGTGAAACAAACAAACAATAACCCCACCAATTTTTTTTTAAATCATTCATAATCATAAAATGTAAAAGTATGAAAAGTTTATTATTCCCTGAACAAAATACCAAACCCACAACTGGCCCACCCCTCTCCCTAACCCCAACCAATGTCCAAGTAGTGTCCAAGAAATGTCCAGAAAGAAAGAAAAACCCAACAATCCCCCAACTCCCACCCACCCACCCACCCACCCACCCAAAAACAGATTAAAAAAGGGGCTGAAGAGAGCACTAATGGTGGGTTAGGAGCTTCTGGAGGTACCTCTCCACCCGTTGCTGCCTAGCTTCAATATCCGCCAGCCTTCGCATCATGCGGCACTCATAATGGCAGAAATAAGAGGGAGCAGCAGTGCTGGAAGAATGGTGGCGGCGCCGGAACGCACCCAACGGACCGCGGTGATGGTGTGGTGGTGGGGGGGTTGTTGGGGCCTGGCTGGGGCCCTGGACATCCGCAGGAGCTTCTGCCTCATCCACCAGTTGCTGGTACTCGGCCCTAATGGCCTCCATTTTCCACCGCCGGGTCCGGGCTGCAATCTCCTGCCTGGACGGTGGAGCAGCAGGAGTAGCTACATATCAAGAAAGAGAAAGTCAAATTGTAAACAATGCTCTTAGCAAAACACATAGATAATAGCCATGGGTATGGAGGGAGGTGATTGATGATGGGTGGGTAGGAAGGATACATATTGTTGTGCTTGAAAACTACTGTGAATACAGGGAGGAGTCTGAAATACCACCTCCTCAACCATTTGTATAAAAAAAACCTCGAAATAACATTCCAGGCAAGTAAAGGTGAGACTAACACCACTGCAGAGGAGCACTATGGTTCCTTATTCTCCTTCCCAAGGATTTTTACATTCATCATTGCATTGTTCTTCGAGTATTGAAAGAAGTGGCCCGATTCAGGTCACTCAGGACCACCTCTATGCCTTCTACGCAATGAAGAGTCGGTCAGACAGTAGAGAATACAAACCAATAGCAGTTTATTCAAAGTTCGCTCAGAGCGGAGCCCTGTCTGCCCAGTCGCTAAGAGTGTTGCAGAGAGAGTCTGACTTCAGCAAGCATAACGATACATTATGGACAATTCAGAATCAATGAAAACACGGCCACCATGGAATTTTCCAGAGAAACGCAGCTAGACAGTAAATTACAAAGGAGTAATTTTCGGTTCTGAAGCCGGGCACACATTATCTAGCAGTCAAGGCCATTCCACCTGTGCCCGCCACTACACAAGTGGGAGAAGGCTTACATCTAAAGGAAAGGTATGCACTAATAGGAACAGGGCATTCATTAGTGTGGCAGAACTCAGCTCCGAAGAAACATAACCTAGAGTAGGCCGTTTCTCGGAAATGGCAGAGAATTAGCTGCAATCATGATACAAAATGGGACCCCGTACACAAAATGGCGCCGCGAATGCTAACTTACGTAAAACAATACAGAAGCATAATTTTTATTCTAACAGACCCTCCTTTTAGCATGAGCTAAGCAATTGTATACGATAACAAAAGACATATCATTCAATAAAACATGGTAAATTGATTTAGGAGCATTCCATATCTTCAGCTTCAGGGGGAGAAACAGTAAGGAGGGAAGAAGTCTCAAAAATACCCTCGTCTATCTGCTTAAGATCGGTAACTTCTTTCTGGATCATTATTGTCGCATTGGTATCATGGATCGATATTCTCTTAGGGGCGAGAAGGGTGGTGCAATAAGAGCAACATAAGGGGAGACACTGTACTAGAATGCAGCAAACAATCAGAATCACAAAGAAATAGATCACCCTTTAAGGATCTAACCCCATCCACCAAAGAGGGACCAACTCCAATTTCCGCTCTCCATTCCTTTAACATTTTCCAAGATGTCTAAAATATGTTGAGTAATATTCTTTTCCATATTAGTGATCCCGACTACACACTGGTCTCCTACTACTGCACACACACCACCGCTCTTAGCTAGGATGAAGTCAACAGCATATCTGGTTTGCTCTGAATATATTCGCATACTTTCCAATTGGGTGGTGATGTCACGTAAAGCCGCTATTGTGGAATTAGACAGTATCTGCAGCTTTCATCCAAAATATTCCCTAGCCCTTTCACCCCTAGCCATAGCGGTACCACCAAAGGTAATAATGGAGGAAAGAATATACCCAAAGGTGATACCATTGCTATAGTTATTGACCTCAAGGTCTGTTACTCCATCGCAAAATTCCTTCATCAGTGTTCTTTTAACCCATCTTATATTTGGCTTACTATACTTACAGGGCACACCAAGAGGAAGCACCATTCCTAGAGCAGCATCCTCTGTACCATTATAAACGTTTGAGTAAGTACCATTGGACAGAAAATAAAACCCTGGGTGTGCATAAAGTGGACCTTGATAATCTACAGGAGCATATCTGGTGTTCATTCCACTGTACTCAGATCCTTCTTTTTCACTAAAGACATTGTATTTTTGAACAATATTATTCCAGAACAATTTACGTATAGAAAAGCGTCAGTACTGTTTACTATCGGACAACATGCAGGATAATAACCTGCCTTTCGAGTAACTGTCAAATCTTGATAATGCCAACCCACTAAGGTGATGTTGTGCTCCTCCATAAACAAATTGTTACAGTACATATTAGTGTCACAACCTAGATATCCATTCCCTCGTGGCTTCCTATAATACAAACAAGGACCAGGATATCCCATCCCAAACTCACCCTTTACCTCTATAAATTGGGGTGGGCGAACATACATATAATTAACCAGTGACAATGGGTAAGCAGTCCATAAACTTGTAACAGATTCAGTGGGGTAACAAGCTGTACCTTCACCAAAGAATGTCTTATGTGTATCTAGGACTACATTCCTCGGCACTGTCCTTTTTGTACGAACTTGAGAAACAATCTTGTGTGTAGTACATGATGGTGCATTCTGATCACATTCCAAAGCCCAAGACACCCCACCCAAAATCAACAACAGCAGTAACACAAGAACAGCAAAGAGTATTTTTTATTTGGTAGACCAAAATTCCATACGTGAACAAGGGGAATTACTGGCTGCTCTTTGTCAGCAACCATTCTACCAAAGGGGTGCATAGCAAACGATAAAGCAAGGGGGCAAATTGCCAGCCAGAGAAGTATACAAGTTCCTAGTGTCCGTCAGAGCCTCACTGGTACAGGGTCCTATGTTGGCGCTCTTGAGCACCGGCGGTGGAGCTTGCTCTGTCCTAAGCTCTTGATGTATCCCACGCCGATCAGGATAATGTACCCCCCAAGGGAGTACATTTGATCTATCCTGTCCAATGTTCAAACAGTGCACAAATCTGACATCACCCTAAACTAATTCCGTTGGTACAGTAACAAAGTATGCCTAACTTACACAGTCCATCCCTATCTAATCTGACTTCTCCTTTGGTGCACTATTCCTCAGCCGAGGACGCAGATTGTACCTGGTGACTTCAGGCACAGAGGGATCACTGAAAAGGGGTTCCTGAATAGCTCTTATCTCTGGTGGGACAGCCTCGTTCAGGATGTCGTCATTCTCCTTGTCACTTTGCGTCTATGTGAGGACAGCATCGCTGAATGGAATGAAACGAGGAATCTGTTCACACTACTGGTCAGCTACCCCCTCCTTAACCCACTGACAGGGGCAGCCTCCTACAATGGGAGGCATGGATCCAGTTCTTACGGCCAGAAACATTAACGCCGGTGCTGGTTGCCAACAAGACCTGGAGTGGCCCCTTCCAGCGCGGCTCCAAACTCTTCTTCCGCTGAAAATTTCAAACCAATATATAATCACTGGGCTGAATATCATGTCTGGGCCCCTCTGGTGTAGCTGGTAGGGCTTCCCGGACCTGTTGGTGAATAGAATGCAAATTTTCAGTTAACTGGCATAGGTAGTCAATCAACAAGGGGTACTCAATATCAGAAAACCGCCGCGGGCGGGGGACGTCCTGGACATTAGCCAGGCGTCCAAACACGACCTCATACGGTGACAATTCTGTCCTAGAATGTGCTGCAGTTCTTGTTGACAAAAGTGCTAATGGTAGGGCATCTGGCCATTGTAACCCTGTTGTCTCCTGAATCTTTGCCATTTTCAGTTTGAGAGTACCATTGTACTTCTCAACCAAACCTGCTGACTGCGGGTGGTTTGCAGCATGAAACTTCTGTTTTATGTGCAAACCATCACAAATTAACTGAATGACCTTGGCATTGAAATGACTTCCGTTATCACTCCAAATCAAACGGGGCAAGCCAAAACGAGTAAAGAACTCCTTCAGGAGTACCTTTGCAGTTGTAACAGCTGTATTGTCTTTAGTAGGATAAGCTTCAACCCACTTACTGAAAGCACAAACAACCACTAAAACATACTTCAAATTATTGCACCGCTCCAGTTCTATGAAATCCATCTGAAGGACTTCAAAAGGGAAAGTAGGTGGTGCAAAATTGCCTAGTGGGGTAGGAGTACCTTTTCCTGGATTGTGCATCATGCATACCATAAAATACTTCACTAATTGTGCAGCAGTCTTCGAAATGTTATCATTCTGCCATACAGGATCTAACAACTTGCAAATACCCTTAACACTAATATGGGCTGGGGCGTGGGCCATTGTAACTACAGGGAGAACATATGCATCTGGCAACATCCATCTCTACTTCCCTGACTTGCAATTCAACATCCCTCATAATTCAATTGTGCTGTACTTTCTTGCCACACTGCTAACTCTTCTGTTGTGGCCTCGCTTTGAATCTCCTTCACATTCTCAAGTGTGTCTTTGAACATAGTAAGTTCAAGCACCCACCTAGCGGGACCTGCTACGAACATTTTTTTCATTTTAGTCCGGGCTGTTTCCTTAGCTGTCTGATCTGCAAAAGCATTTCCCCAGCCTATATCATCAGTAACTATCCGGTGGGCACTACACTTTACTATATCCAATCTCTTAGGGAGCGTCAAAGTAGACAGACGCCGCAATATAAGGTGCCCATGTTGAATCTTAGTGCCATGTGAAGTAAGAAAATCTCTCTCCGCTCAGAGTTGCCCAAAATTGTGTGCGACTCCAAAGGCATATTGGCTGTTAGTATAAATATTGACAACCAATCCCTCCCTCAATTCGCAAGCTCATATCAAAGCAACAAGCTCCGCAGCTTGAGCCGATTGGTAAGGAACTCGTTATGTCTCAACTACCGTACGCAGTGTGGTGATAGCATAAGCCGCAGTTTTAGTGCCATCTGGTAATTTAAAGCAAGAGCCATCAAAATATAGTTCCCCTTGTGGGTCTGATAAGGAAACATCAGTCAGGTCTACCCGTCCTTTCGTCTCTTCTTCCGTCCGGAAGATACAGTCATGTTTTCAATCGCATCACTCTCAGCAGGGAGGGGCAGTAATGAAATGAAATGAAATGAAATTAGATATTTATAAAGCGCACGGATACTCACATAGAGTGTCCCGGCGCTAATCTCCAAAACCAGCAGAAAAACCCCGCCCTGCCTACCATCGTGTTATTGTTGGAACAGCCATGTTTTAAGTTGTTTCCTAAAAGACATCAAGTCCTGAGTCAATCTGAGATGTAGAGGCAAGTCGTTCCACAGGCGAGCCGCATGAACCTGAAAGGAACGACCTCCAATCCGAGATCGAGTGAACTTGGGAATCACCATCAGGGATTGTCCAGAGGACCTTAAAACTCGTTGAGGCTGATAGCGTTGGATCCTACTTCTCAGGTAAACCGCACCCGTATCGTGGAAGGCTCGATAGGCAAGCACTAAGGCCTTAAACTGAATCCTCTTTCTCACCGGGAGCCAGTGCAGCGCTTTCAGGTGGGGTGACATGCGTGTTCTGGGGCTTACCATAAGAATAGCTCTGGCTGCGGCGTTCTGGACAACCTGCAGCCGATTGAGCAAATATTCTGGAAGCCCCAGATACAAGATATTTACGAAATCCAACCTGGATGTAATTAGGGCTTGCACTACGATCTTACGGGATTCCACCGGGAGTAGAGGGAGAAAGTGTTTTACCATTCTAATCAGTCCGATACAGGTGCCAGCAACAATTTGGATTTGGGACTTCATTGATAGACTAGTGTCCAGCTTAACTCCCAAGTTTTTACCGTGCTGACTGGGGCCATAGGAGGGGACATTTCGCAAGGCCACCATAAGCTCCAGTCAGCACATGAGGGCAGCCCAAAAATAATTTCTGATTTTTCTGGATTACACTTAAGTTGATTAAGTTGCATCCAAGAAAAGACCTCCGTTAGGCATCTGTTTATCTCCATTCCATGAAAGCTCGCCCCTTTGTCACACGTGAACAGTAGTTGAGTATCATCAGCGTAAGAGATGATCTTCGCTCCGTGTGACTCAGTCAGGCGTGCAAGTGGGGCCATATAAATATTAAAGAGTGTGGGACTCAAAATAGCGCCCTGCGGGACACCCACTTGCATTAGAGGAATGGCCGCTGTAAAGGGCGGGGACCAGATTTCCTGCTGCCGCTCAGACAAAAAGGAGGCAAACCAATTGTACACCGTGCCCCCAATGCCGCACTCCGCTAACCTGCACAAGAGCCGGTCATGGGGCACGGTGTCAAAGGCTGCGGATAATTCCATCAGTATCAGCACCGCACTGCCCCCTTTGTCCACCTGTAATTTGATAGTTTCCGAAACCTCCAGGAGGGCTGTTTCAGTGCTAAGAGAGGTTCTGAAGCCTGACTGACTATCATGAAGCACATGGTTTCCTTCTATATAATCTGTTAGCATGGAGTTCACGTACTTCTCAAGGACCTTTGAGAAGAAGGGCAACAGGGATATGGGCCTATAGTTGGAAGCGACCTCAGGGTCCGCTGTGGGTTTCTTTAGGAGGGGAACAATTTTTGCCTTTTTCCAACAGCTGGGGACCATTCCCTGTCCAAGCGAGGAATTAAGAACTGAATTAACTGCAGAATTTATGGGTTCCGCGATATTCGCCAAGATCTTTGCTGGACAGGGATCAGAAGGAGAACCCGACTTCAATGTTACCATGATGTCAAGAGATTTTTCTAAGGAAATAGGGGGAAATTGGGTAAGAGAGTAACTAACCCCCGAAGGCAGGGCATTCGCATTCCACGTCTCACCAGTTTCATCTGCGCCCCTAGAGGCGAATGACTGTTGAATCAAATGTATTTTATCATGGAAAAAAACAGCCATCTGGTGAACCCAGCTGGAGGTGGGAATGAATGCCTTGCTCACGGCGCTGGGGGATGAGAAATCCTTAACAATGGCTGGGTTCAGAGAGGCACATCTTTTGATCGTGATGTGTTTTGCAAACAATGTTAATTTGTGACCTGTCAGACATGCACTGGTGAGGTGCTGTGTCTTAGTCTTATTCAAAAGTGTATCCACAGCATGGGGTACCATGACTGTGAGCTCAGTATCAAGTACGAGTTCAGCTGATTGTCTTATCGAGACGGCCACAGCCGCGACCGCTCTTAGACAGCTCGGGAGGGCTCGTGCGAAAGGGTCAAGGACAGCAGAGAAATAAGCACATGGCCGTTGCTTATCTCCAAATTTTTGTGTCAAAACAGAAATCACGCAACCAGCCATCTCATGGAGGTACAACACAAACGGTTTAGTGTAGTCTGGGGTGCCAAGAACTGGAGCTGAACAAAGCGCAGTTTTCAATTGCTCAAAAGACTGCTGACATTCAGGCGTCCAAGGCAGGGGCTCATGCACGTCTTTTAATTTTAGAGCAAGAAGGGGTTTGATTAATAGCGAGTAGCTAGGTATCCACTGCTGACAGTAAGAAGTGATACCTATAAAAGCGCGCACATCTTTCTGAGTTTGTGGAACGGGCATTTTAACAATGGTACTGATGCGCTCCGGGGTCAATCTTCTACCCTCCTTCGACAGTAGGTGGCCTAGATAGGTGATCTCCTGTCAACAATATTGAAATTTAGGAAGGGACACCATACGGCCATGTTGGGCCAAATGCAAAAACAATTTAACTGTACTATTTTTACAACCTTGTTCCGTGTCAGAAGCGATGAGCAAGTCATCAACATACTGCACCAATACATTACCTGTGGGAAGTGAAAGGGAATCCAATTGGCTCTTTAATACTTGACTATAAATACTCAGACCTTCTGTATAGCCCTGAGGAGCTCAACAGAATCTAAAACTTCTACCAGCTAGGGTAAAACCAAACAAGTACCTGCTATCTGGATGAATAGGAATACTGAAGAACGCGTTTTTCAAATCAATGACAGAGAAAAATTTAGCGGTAGAAGGAATCATTGTCAAAAGAGTAGTAATGTCAGGAACCACTGGAAACTGAGGGACCACTATTTTATTAACTTCGCTCAAATCAATCATGAAACGATAAGCATCTTCATGGTCATCAGGGGAACCTGAGGGAGTCCCTTTAAGAATTAGAAGAATAGGGCTATTGCAAATATTGGCAGTTGTCTCCTCAACCACTCCCTTCCTAATAAAATCCTGTATAATTTGCAATAAAGCTCTCTCTCCTGCCTGCGGTATTTTATACTGAGGGATACGGGGCAATATAGCACCATCCTTGACCTGTATCGAAACCGGCGATATATCTGCAACAATCCGACATCAGTTTCGCCTGTCACCCACAGAGTGGGTGGCACATCTTTAAACTCAACAGGAAGGGGTGCATCTTTGGACAAATACTGCTTAGCACGTGCTACATATGGACCCATTGTCATATAGACACCCGCCGGAGAACAATAAATTTTGGCATGCAATTATTTCAACAAATCCAAACCCATCATTTTTTCACCACAATTAGATGTCAACAAGAATGGCGAATCCACAGTGAAAAGACCAATAGTCAGGGCAAGAGATTTGGAAATGGGCTTACAGCCAGTATACCAGAGAAACCAATCAACACGTTATTATGGCCAGACAGAGCCGCGCCAGGGACCATATTTCGAGAAACAGAACTTTTTGTCGCACCTGTGTCCACCAAAAACTCCTTAGTTGAACCTTGCAGTTCTGCTGTTACATAAGGACCACGCTGGTCTACAGGTATCGGAAATGGTCCCTCACTCTGCCCCTGGCTGTCCTAACTATAAGACATCCCTGCCACTTCTTCCATGTCGTAATCGTCATGATAGTACAGTCCAACTCGAGGGTCATCAAAATAATTATTATCAGAATTACCCTGTGAGGCTACAGCACTCTGTGCCCTATCAGGCACTCTGGCTCCACGACCCCGACCACGAGAATCTCGTCCTCGAGGGGCTGCTACCGTCTGCAAAAGCACAGGACACTCGCTACGCCAATGTCCCTCCTCTTTACAATACGCACACTGATTCAGACCCAAGGGCGTAGTTGTTGGCTGCCTATTAGTGTGTGGAAGCTATCGGGCAGGACCACCACGTCCTCTCCCATTCCCTCTAAAAACCTGCTGTAACAACACCTTTGTCTTTAAATCCTTATGCCTCTTCTCTGTCCTCTCCTTTTCCTCATTAGCCCTATGCTCATTATACTGCGCCACATTCAAAATAACAGAGGGGAAGAGGTGGACTAAGTACTTTCAGAAGCCTGCAACCAAGTCGCAATTTCGGGTAGCAAATTAGAGACAAATATATTAACAAACAACTGAACACCCCCCTCAATAGACAAATCCTGCCACTGTAGTCCAAAAATGTACCTTCAAATCGGGTGAAGAAATCAGACACACTCTTATCTTTCTTCTGCCGACAGGCCAACAATTTATCCCAATCCACCTTTCTTGGCGGAATAAGAGAATGCATATATGTAATTATGCGGCCTGGCAATGCTAAAATCTCCGCTCAAGGCTTATCACCGGGCTTCCTTTCCTGATCCCATGCCTTAATTTGATCCCAAGTACCACCAAACTCTGGAACATGATCTTGAGTATGAACCTGCCTCCAAATATTGACCGGAACAAGAAGGCCAAAGAACATTATAATGTCAGCGAGAGTCATCACTGTGGAAGAAGCAGCTTCAATCAGTTCTTTACAATAAGCAGTGGGATTTTTTCTAGGGTCAGGCAAATGAGTTTTAAGAGATAAAACCTCACTTCTTTTCCACAGAGTATAAAACTATTGTTCTTGAACCTGGGCCGCCACTGCCGCTCGAGTAACATTACCTCGCCCATCCGTTAACTCTGGTAAGCTGGCATGCTGCTGTATAAAAGGCTCAAAATCTCTCATAATCGCCCAGACATCCTCTACATTATAAATAGGATTACGGGCCCACAGCCAAGCCTGATTGGCTATTACCTGCTTCTCTTAATCCCCCACATCAGACCTCACTAACGGTACCATGCGTTCCTTAAACTTCGTCCAATCCCTATCCTCAAATCCACGCACCGGCGTCCCACTACTTACTAATGTCGAAAGATGAAAAACCACAGTGGGTGAGGCAACAGTAGTAACAGGCACTATCGTCGCTGGGGGTTGTGTCGCGGGGGAAAGAGTTGGCGAAAGGGATGCTGAGACAATAGGTGCAGCAGGAGTACTAACAGTCACAGTTGCCACAGATGGCAAAGAAACAGAAGGGAGAGGAGGAGGAGGAGCCAAAGCCACAGCCATTGACATAACAACGGTGGACACAGAGACAGTAGACAAAACTGTAACGGACGGCTGTAAAAGGGCCGGAACAGTAGGATATATTCTCATATGGAGGCGGGGGTTGGGCATCCAACAATTCTTCCACAAAAGCATCATCTTCCTCCTGAGCCACATATGATTTGTCAATATGTAATCGAAACCTTCTATCTTCACATTCAATACCCTTCTCCTGCTTTTCCCTGTCATATGCTACAGCCTTCTGAGTCAGCGTCTGCATTCTCCCTTTCCGGGCCTCTTTCTCTGCTTTCATTCGTCTCTGCTTAGCTGCTTTTTGCCACGTTCTGAGGGAATAAAACATAGACTGTCTAATTCTTTTCTCAAACAACTGTTCTTGTAAATACTCAATCTTTTGTTCATCTAAAGTGCCCGTCAACGGCCACTGCAATTCGGCATTGTCCCTCGTATATTTGTGCCATATTGTACTAAATGTAATAGGGCCAAGACCATGCTTCACATACATATCAAGATTCGGAGTGCCTCCTGGAGGCGCTAGCTGACTTTCTTCCAATCGAGCATCAGTGGAACAACAACGACAGAACAAGGCAAACAATTTACTGAAACTAGGCATTTTCAAAAGAAAACAAGTTCACTATTTTATGCCTAGCAAAACAATTGCAATTGCTTTTGTCCCAAAGACGGTCCTTAGACCATACCAAATACAAACCAAAATGGTACCATATCCACAAAGAACCAAAACAAACTCACCCGATATATGCAGGTCAAAACGATCTATTCTCCACTGCCGACTCCTCAGACCAAACGGTCAGATCCAAGGGTTTCGCCGTTCAGGACTCCTGTCAGGATGAACACTGGGCGAGGCACCGACCGGCCAGACAGAAGGGGCAGCTGTGAGTATCAGAAACTCTTCGTGCAGGGATCCCTGATCCGTCCGTCCGACTCGACGATGGCCTCGACCTCCCCCCCGTCCGCAGAAGGGGAAGGCCCACTCACCCGAAGGAGTCCCTGTTCGGGCGCCAACTGAAGGAAGTGGCCCGATTCGGGTCACTCGGGTCACTCACGACCACCTCTCTGCGGTCTACAAAATGAAGAGTCGGTCAGACAGTAGAGAATACAAACCAATAGCAGTTTATTCAAAGTTCGCTCAGAAAGGAGCCCTGTCAGCCCAGTCGCTAAGAGTGTTGCAGAGAGAGTCTGACTTCAGCAAGCAAAACGATACATTATGTACATTTTAGAATCAATGAAAACACGCCCACCATAGAATTTTCCAGAGAAACGCAGCTGGACAGTAAATTACAAAGGAGTAAGTTTTGGTTCTGAAGTCGGGCACACATTATCTATCAGTCAAGGGCATTCCACCTGTGCCCGCCACTAGACAAGTGGGAGAAGGCTTACATGTAAAGGAAAGGTATGCACTAATAAGAACAGGGCATTCATTAGTGTGGCAGAACTCAGCTCCGAAGAAACATAACCAAGAGAAGGCCATTTCTCGGAAATGGCAGAGAATTAATTTCAATCATGATACAAAAGGGCACCCGTAGACAAAATGGCGTTGCAAATGATAACTTACGTAAAAGAATACAGAAGCATAATTTTTATTCTAACAGTATTTTATTTTTTATTCTTCACCCTTGGCTTTGCTACTCACCACCATTTAAGTTTTTTTACATACTCTCAATCTACTCTTCACCATTGAAACTAACCATCCATCCATATAGCCATCCATCCAAAGTTTCAAACATGGCTCTCTGTCTCACTCTAGTCTCATGATCTCAAGTACAAACCTTTCAGCAACATACATTTGACATTTACCCACCCATGTGTCCTTAAATTTATTTCAATCAAAAGAAACCACCACATGATTCTAATCACCCACCCAGGCAGGCATCCTTGCACACATACACTTTCACCCACCAAGGCAAGCTTCGTTCCTACTCGTATACCAACCTTTCATTCATCCTTCACCCACCCATGCATCCCAGCTATCAGACACCTATAGTACTATTTATGCATCCAGTGCTTTCACCCATGCATCCTGCAGTTTCAGTCATATATAATACATTTCATCCAACCTTTCCCCTTCCATCCTTCCCTTTTCCAAAAACCCACAGTTCAAGGTCTTGTTCATGAAACGTTTTCTGTTGAGTTGAAGATAGGAGCGGCCATTAGTTACTCAGCTCAGCTTCAACTCCTGCTGTGTTCACCTGTTGTTCACAAGTCAACAAACTGCACCTTTACAGTGAGCTTATAATTATAATTAATTGTCAATAATAAGCAAGCAATATGACTTACCACCGCCCGCCACTGCCTCACCCCCTTCTGCTGCTGCATCTGCAGACTGGCTGGCGCCGTCTGTGCTGGCCCCCGGCACTGGTGGTCAGTGCGGCTAGAAGAAAAAGATTACACATTTCTTAGATGCCAGATACACCTCCCCCTATTAATTGTTTTATAGCAAAATAAAAAAAAACACCACACACATCATTCACTACAATTTGGATACATTACAGACAGTATCTATAAAAAATATCAGGATGGGCATTTTGCTGTTGGAAAGTTTTAAAAAAGCCTGAAGTCAAGACAAGAGACAAGCTGTTAAGGAGTAGCTGGAGCTATTGATTGATTAATCTGATATTTTGAGAAAAAAATAACATATGACCTTGGTTGGCAAATACAATGGGGCTGTCCTCCTTGTACTTCCTCCCAGACTTGGCGTACTTTCATCAGTTCACCAACTGCTGCTAATAATACTAGGCCTAGCTAATAAGAAGACAAAACTTTGGGGTGTCCAACGTGACCATTGCCACTCTCTTGTTTTAGTGATTAAGCCTTCTAATCTTTTACATGTGTAGAATACCTTACTTGGGCAATGGGCATGCAAACTGCACGGCAGAGGTGTAGTACTAGTAGTACTATGTGACCAATGGGTTCTCTGAGTATTAGAGTACCACCACTAGGCAGTCCACAAAAGGGTAGAGGGAAAGCTGACTGAAAAAGCAGAAGAAAGGAAGCTACAGACAGACTAGTAACTAGAGACAGTTTGACGTAAATTAGAGAAACTTGAAATATAGAAAATAAGTAAATAGGATAATGCGAGGATAACAAGAATTTAGAAATGGATACATCAAAGAGGATTTGGAAAAATAATATATAAACGGGTAGACGTCACATTATTTAAAAAGGAGCAGAAAAATTAACGGAATAAATATATTAATGTTAACACCAGGAGGACTCACTGGGGCCAGCAGAGCCATCGGCCGAGGAACTCTGGGAGGCACCTCCAGCTCCCAGACCCTCACCCGCCTCAGCCCTCTTCTTGCCCCTGGATTCTGATGTAAAACATAAAGACATAAAAATATTAGTGGTAATAAATAATATCTCCCCAAAATATATATGACAGGCAAAGGCAATCGCACTAACATTGAACTTTTCTAAATCAGACCAACTAGTAGTAGTATATCACGGACCATCCTATACTATTCAAAATTTCCAAAACCTACCTACCTAGTCCACCTCTATTCCAAATTTAGAAAACTCAAATGCATTTTGGAATTACTAATAATAAATTGCAACAAATCATAATGTTTGCTTCTTCTCAAAACTCATGCGCAATCTCTCAGTCTCAAGTCAACAACCTTTGACTGGCCAATGCACTAATTACTAAGGGCCTTATTATAATGATTACAATGATGTAGGGCGGGCGACTTTGCGGTTCTGGACCGCCAGACCTT
Organism: Calotriton arnoldi; assembly: GCA_963921515.1. Taxonomy (NCBI): domain Eukaryota; kingdom Metazoa; phylum Chordata; class Amphibia; order Caudata; family Salamandridae; genus Calotriton; species Calotriton arnoldi. Next base: position 684,909 of record CAWUFW010002137.1, read on the forward strand.
AGGTCGGTGCCGCGGTCATAATGACCGCACTAGTCTACTACGAATCGATGCGATTGCCCGTAGGCCATAGGGCGGTTGCAAACCTCCATTTGTCAATGGAAGCTTGTGTGGCAGGCGAAAAAGGCCCGCAGCACATGCTTCCATTGAAAAATGGATAATGTTGTTCACAAACATCCCTGCACCGTCCGGGTGGCATTGGCATGCACCATGCGGTTACGAAATTACAAATAACTAATTACAGAACGTCTTACATAATCATCACTAATCCCATCAGCCCAAGCGAGTGGCAACAAGTACGATTCAATAACTAGGTTAGGTGGGTAGCGCCAAGTAAGCTAAGCACCTGTCTAGAATAACAGATTATTACATAATGTTTGAAAACTTAACTTCCCTGCATGTAAGCAGCATGTTTGCTATTATTTTGGAACAAAATATTAGCTATAGCATAGAACACACAAGTAATAATAAAAATTAATAATTTTAATAATTACTCACCTAGACCCACAACCTCAACTCTGAGCAGGTCCAGCAGGTCCTGCTCTCGGTCCAGGATGTCGGACCAGCAGTATGCCAACTGCTGATGGGTGCGCTGGACCCCAGAGTAGCGGTAAACTGCCCGGCGCACCCTCGCCCAGCGCTGCTGGCGCTCCCCATCCCGTACCCGGACCAAGGCCTGCCGCCTGCTGCCAGGGTGAAGGGGAGGTCGCGCTGGATATAAAAAACCAGCGCTGCCACCTCTACCTCGGAAAACAGGGCACGGGGCTGCTCCCATGCCTGGCGCCACCTTCCGCAAGGAAGGCGGCCACGCCTTGGTGCGCTCTTATCTGCCATGGGGCTGGGGGGAAAGAGAGAAAAAAAGAAACGGGGGAAAAAGAAGGAAGGATTGGGTAGTAATAAGGAAGTAGGAAAACTAAAAAATAAAGTACAAAACTCACCAAAAACACACAGTAAAGTAGGAAAAAAACACAAAAACACACAGAGAAAGACAAAGGGTAAGATAATAAATAAAAAAAAGTTTTAAAAGCCAAGAATTACAGAAATTAAGGAAGGATGAAAAAGTAGGCCCCAGCACCACAAACAGAGAAAGGGCCATATGTATGAAAGTTTGGTTTTGCGATTCTCAAATAGCGAATTTTAGAGAATCGCTATTTGAGAATCGCAAAACGAGATGTATGTAGGATTTGCAATAAATTTTGCGAATCCTACATATTCTCTATTTGCGAATCGCAAAGTGCGATTCGCAATTAAGAATACCTCCCCATTCATTCCTATGGGCCTAGAGGCCCATAGGAATGAATGGGAAGACATTCGCAATTTGCGATTCCCAATTAGAGAATCGCAAATTGAGAATGCAATTTCAGGGTGCCAGGGTGTCTAAAGGACACCCTGTTGCACCCTGAAATGAGCATGGGTGCAGATGTGGCGCACATACATGCCCTAAGGGCATGTATGTGCGCCACATGGCACTTTGAAAAATGCAAAAAAGTGCATTTTTCAAAGGAATGCAAATTACCACCAACCTGAAGTTGGTGGTAATTTCACGATTCCTTAGATCAAATTGCACTTTTTGGTGCTTCTTAAATTGCATTTAAGGAATCGCAATTTGCGATTCCTTAAATGCAATCGCAAAATAGGGAATCGCAAATTTTGCGATTCCTTATTTTGCGAGGCAGTTTTGACTTCATACATACCTCTAAGCAAAATTGCATTCGCAAACGCCGAAATTCTGCGAATTTCGGCGTTTGCGAATGCAATTTGGCTTGATACATATGGCCCTAAGAAACAAGATGGCCACATGGTGCAGTTTGCGTGATATTTCCAACCGAACACGCAATCCACGTTGATGTACGGTGGAAAACATCATGCAAACTGGCGGGACAAGCAACTCTGCTCGCTTGCGGAACTCCGCGCAGCGCGGAGGAGTTTTTTTGCAAGTTTGCGGGGTTCCACGTAGCACCGCTACACGATCTCCGCCCAGGCTTAGGTGCTCTCCCAAAATGAAAAATATAGACAAGAAGGAGTATTAGATACTTCATGCTACTGTGTAATAAAGTACTGACCAACCAAGACATGAAGGACTTAGAGGAGTTACGCTTTAATACGGGTGATATATAAAATAAAATTAAAAATGGGGATGAAAGGAAATAGGCATTCGATTGAAATTGTCTGTCTACGTGTAAAGATAAAGATTCACAATGGCATTGTGCATGAAATGCATGCACGAAGCCCGCTGGACATGGAGAGAAATTTCAGAAAGAAAAGCCACTTTGTGAAAGGTAATTGAAACTCTTAGAGGGCCGCACAGTAAGCACGCGTAACTGAGCAGAGCAGTGCATTTTGAAGTATCCTTGTGTTCCCCGAATATGCAAAAAAGTAACAAACAAAAGTGAATGCGTGCCCGCTTTCGTTTCGAACAAGTTGGAAGCAAAAACTCGCGGGAACTCCACCACAGAACACAGAGGCAAGTTACAACAATAATTGTATAAAGCTTGACGTATTGGAGTAAAGGAAAGGATAGTAGTGTAAAAATATTTCTATTTTTATTATATATTTCCATAGACAAACAACATTCACGGTTGTATAAAGCAGATTCGGGACAGAATCTATTCCAAAAACAGAGTACAGCATACATATAAGGTAGGAGAGTCTTAGAAGTCGGGGTAAATAAATGTAAAAAAATGCAAACATTAGAGACATGGAGATAGACTTCTGCCTTTTTTAATATATTTTTACTTTACAGACAAACCAGCCTTGGTCCTGTGGAGACCTCACATTAAAGAGGTCAAAACATATCGACTTTTTACAGCAATGAGGGAGTCTAAAAAATGAAAAACCTGCAACCTGAGGCAACCATTAATTAATCTTGGGCCTCTCTTGTAAAAAATAAGCAGTGAACATAACCCCTTTTCATAATGCGTTCACTTAATGAGTCCTATGTAAGGAAAGACAAAAATGTGGGACTCTAGTTTGTAAAATTCAAGACTGGTTTATCGTGTTTACAAATTTTTTATGTATTGCGTGTCACAATAGGAAAATGTTGATTTCATGTTTTCTGCAACAGTAAAAAATTTGCTTTTTTTTCAGCTAATTTTGAGGTTTGCAGTGGACTCTGGGTAGGAAAACTTTGGGGGATCGATGCAAGTCACACCTCCCTGGACTCCCATGGGTGTCTAGTTTTCAGAAATGTGTGGGTTTAGTAGGTTTCCATAGATGGACCAAAAACGCAGGTGCCCCCGTTGCAAAACCAGGTTGTTTTGTGATAGATAAATTTGATGTCTCCACAAAATGTTTTGGGCCCTTCCCTGTCGCAGGTACTTGGCCCACCCACACAAGTGAAGTACCATTATTATCGGGAGACCTGGAGGAACGCTGGGTGGTAGGGAATTTGTGTCAGAAGGGTGATCCCACAACTTTCCCACACAAAATTGTGGGAAAAAATTGATTTTTTTTCCAGTTAAATTTGAGGTTTGCAGGGGGATTCTGGGTAGGAAAACGTTGGGGGATCCATGCAAGTCACACCTCCCTGGCCTCCTCCCTGGCCTCCTCTCGGTGTCTATTATTCAGAAATGTCTGGGTTTGGTAGGGTCCCCTAGATGGTCTGTGGAGCCTGGGACCAAAAACGCAGGTGCCCCCTATCTATCACAAAATGACCTAGTTTTGGATGGGGGCACCTGCGTTTTAGGTACCAGGTTCAGCAGCCATCTAGGGAAACCTACCAATCCCAGAAATTTCTGAAAACTAGACACCTGGGGGAGTCCAGGGAGGTGTGGCTTGCATAGATCCCCAGAATCCCCTGCAAACCTCAAATTTAGCTAAAAACTCACGTTTTCCTCACATTTCTGTCTGGGATTACCATGCCGGCACAAAATACCTACCACCCAGCATTCCCCTCGGTCTCTCGAGTAAAATTATACCTCACTGGTGTGGGTGGGCCAAGGGCCTGCGACTGGGAAGGGCCAAAAACATAGGATTGAGAGGATAGCACAGCGAGCTTGAAGCACTAGATATTTTTTAATATGCGTTTTTAGGATGACTCTGCATTAGACACCTACACAAATGAGGTATCATTTTTATCGGGAGGCCAAGGGAAATGCTGGGTGGTAGGATATTTGTGCTGGCACGATGATCCCAGGCAGAAATGTAAGGAAAATTTGATTTTGTTCAGCTAAATTTAAGGTTTGCAGGGGATTCTGGGTAGGAAAACGTTGGGGGCTCCACGCAAGCCACACCTACCTGGACTCTTCAGGGTGTCTAGTTTTCAGAAATGTCTGGGTTTGGTAGGTTCCCCTAGATGCCCACCGAGCCCTGGACCAAAAATGCAGGTAACTCCCTCGCAAAACCAAGTCTTTTTTGTGATCAATAATTTTGAAGTTTCCACAGTACGTTTTGGGCCATTTCCTGTTGCGGGCACTAGGCCTAATCACACAAGTGAGGTACCATTTTTATCCAGAGACTTGGGGGAATGCTGGGTAAGTGGAAGTTTGTGGCTCCCCACAGATTCTAAAGCTTTCCATCACAGAAATGTGAGGAAAATGTGTTTCTTTTTACAAAGTTTGAGGTTTGGAAGGGATTCTGGGTAACAGAACCTGGTAAGAGCCACACTAGTCACCCCAACCTGGCTTCACCTGGGTGTCTAGTTTGCAAAAATGTACAGGTTTACTAGGTTTCCCAAGGTCCCCGCTGAGCTAGGGTCCAAAATCCACAGCTAGGCACATTGCAAAAAAAAGGTCAGTGCCTAGTGGGCTTTCTGCCATCCTCGGGGGAGATAGGGGGATATTGCCCACATCTGCCTCCTGGGGGGGACAGAAAGACTGTGGCAATTATTTTGGGGGTGAGGGCATTGGCTTGCTCATTCTGGGCAGTCCCCACTCCTGTGTATAAAAAAATTAAATAATGCCTAGTGGACTTTCTGCCCCCATGGGGCAGATAAGGGGCTATTGCCCCCATCTGCCTCCTGGGAGGTCAGAAAGACTATGGCAATTATTTTTGGAGTGAGGGCATTGGCACGCCCCTTCTGGGCAGCCCCCGCCCCTACATATAAAGAACACAAATCCCTGGTGCCTAGTGGGCTTTCTGCCTCCGGGGGCGGATTAGAGGCTAATTTTGGGAGGAGGAGGGTGGGGGCATTGGCATGCCCATTCTGGGCAACCCAACCCCTGAATTATAAAAAAATAATCCCTGGAGTCTAGGGTGCTTTCTGCCCCCCTGGGGGGCAGATTGGGGGTATTGCCTCCATATGCCCCCCAGGGGGGCATAAAGACTGAATATGGCCATTAGAAATGGGGGAAGTAAAGACCCTTGCCCAAACGGCGGCCCCCCTCCCTGGTGCCTAGTAGTTGGATCCCTGTTTGCGGATTGCCCTCCTGGGGTGATCCCCAAGCAAAGATCCACTAGGGAGGGGTACCATTGGAAAGGGGAGATTCTCCCCTCTCCAATGATACCTCTCCTGTGTGTTTTGGTGCTCGGGTGGCTGAGATAGCCCCTCGACCACCGAAACAGTGACACTGAAACAAAGTTTCAGTTTCAATTTCAATGTAATGACGTCAGTGCGCCATGCGCGTGATAGTCATTTCATTGAAAAAGAAAAAAATGACTCAGGAGGTTGGGGAAGCTCTTCCCCACCTCCCGAGGCTAAACAAAAAAAAGGAAATCCCTCTGCTATTTACAGCAGAGGGATTCAATGCGCTTCTGCACATGACGGAATGGTTCCGTTATGAGCACACGAGCACCGAAAGGGTTATAGTGAAAAGAATTTATCTTCGAAAACGTATTCACCTGAATTATTTATCTCTGATGCCTAAACATATATAAAGATACTTGCTATTTTTATAAGTTGATGTAGACCTCCTTCTTGAGTCGTGAAGTAATTTATTGATCATTGTGTGTATTTGCAAATGTCTTGAACTCCTCTGTGTTCAGCCTAAGGCTGCTCGACCACACTACCCCCTAACAGAGCACTTTGGGATTGCATAGCAAGTCCTGTCCACTTATAAGGGAAGCCCTGGACTCTTTACAGGGTATATTAACTTATTGGTATATCACATAAAGATCCAGCTTCCTACATTGGTGGTGCAGCAGTGGGAAAAAAGACTTGTCATTTGCTGTACTATGTAATGTAATGTAATGTAAATTTAATTTATAAAGCGCAGCTTATGCCCAGAGGCGTCTTGGCGCTGTAGTCTTATAATCAGAAAGGCAGCTGAGCTGAACACTGAAGTAAACGAGAGCGAGAAGGCTTTACCTATCCTGTGTGAAAATCCACGTTTTTAGTGTCTTCCTGAAACTGAGAAGAGAGGTGGCTGTTTTTAAAGAAAGTGGCAGGTCATTCCAAAGCATTGCTGTTGCCCTATAAATGCTTCTCCCCCATGTGGCCTTTTTAAATGGGGGGACCACCATGTTCCTGGCTGAGCCTGAGCGCAGTGTTCTTGCCGGTATATACCATTTAAATCTTTCCATAAACCGGTCAGGCCCTAGTCCATGCAAAGACTTATACGCCAAGCAGAGGGCTTTAAACTTGCACCATTGTCTGACTGGCAACCAGTGTAGTTTTTTGATGTCTTCTCTTGCTGATTCATGTTTAGGTATTTTAAAAATGAATCGAGCTGCTGTGTTCTGCAGAATCTGGAGTCTGTTCAAAAGGCCTGATGTCAGGGTGAGATAGAGACTATTACAGTAATCTATCCGTGTGAGGACCAAAGCCATGGTCACTGTTTTTAAAAGATCGGGGGTAGGTATTTTTTTATTTTTTTTAACATCCTTATGTAGCAAAAAGAAACCAATGTTATTTTATTAACTTGCTCTTTAAATTTTAACTCATTGTCCAGTACAACTCCCAGGTTTTTTACCTTAGTCGAGGGTGTGGGCAGTGTGTCTAGCTCCGGCGGCCACCATTCAGGTGTCCAGAGAGAGGGTTTGTTGCCGAAAATGATAACCTCGGTTTTTGAGGCATTCAACTTCAGACAATTACAATCCATCCAGTTGCTCACCTTCTTCATGCATGAGCTAAATGCCCCATCAGCGTTTTTCCCCCTGTTAGTTAGAGACACCACAATTTGGGTGTCATCAGCATATGAGGCCAGGGTAAAGCCCGCGTTTTTGATAATCGACGCCAGTGGTGTAACATATAGATTAAAGAGTGTAGGGCTCAATGCTGATCCCTGTGGTACTCCGCATGGCAGGGAAAATTGCCTGGAGACACAGTTGCCCATTGCCTCGTTTTGTTGTCGGTTCGTTAAAAATAATTTTAGGAGATCCATAGCCATTCCTTTTAACCCCAGATCCTGGAGCCGGTCGCCAAGATCTCATGGCCGACTGTATCAAAGGCTGCGGAGAGGTCTAGCAGGACCAATGCCGCCGTCCCCCCTCCATCAAGAATTTCACGAATGTCTTCTGTTGCCACAATTAGTGCTGATTCTGTGCTATGGTGTTTCCTAAATCCGTGTTGTGTATCATCTAAAAATGAGTTCTCTTCTATATATTTTGAAATTTGTTGGTTCAAGGTCTTCTCAGCCAATTTGGCAGCAAAAGGGAGCCTCGAAATGGGCTGGTAATTGTGTCGGGTCTGCAGAGTCCAGATTGTCTTTCTTCAGAAGTGGGAGAATAGAGGCAAGTTTCCACTGATCGGGGAAGGTCCCACTTGTGAACATCTGGTTAATGATGAATCCTAAATGTTTTGCCACTTGGGCGAGCAGCATATGCATTATACTGGGCGGGCAGGGATCATATGGTGAGCCAGATTTAATTGACAGAATTAGGTCTCTAAGTTGTTCCTCCGGAGGGGCCATGAAAGTGGAGAAACTCCTTCTGTCCTCTAAATTGGTTATCATCTGTTCGGCTCGATGGTTAACTCTTTTGTGTGCTGCAAATTTATTGTAAATGTTTACAACCTTCTCCTGAAAGAAACTGGCTAACGTGTCGCAAAAATCTTGGTTTATCCCAACATGATTAGTACTGGTAGCTGTAACCAGTTTCTTTATCATGGAAAAGAGCGTTTTATTAGAATCAGAGGCGGCTTTTATATGCTCTGTGAAATAGATGGTCTTTACTGTTAGAATGTTCTCTTTATGCTTTGCTAGTTTAGCTTTATAGATGATCCTTTCCTATCTGGTTGATAAGTGATTCCACTAAGGAATCCAAAATTGTCTCTAGTTAAAAATATTTGTTCTTGATTTCAAATGTTTTCTAAATTGTTTTAAACTAGCTGTTAGGGTCATATTTAAATGCCTTTGCAAAACTGTTTAGAATTTAAAAAGTAGTAAAGTAAGTTAGGCCTTTAGAAAAGAACTTAGCATTTTTGTAAGTCCTTTAAAAAGTTCCCAACTAGGTTAAAACCATGACTGATGTGGCACAATCTTCCCAGGACCTCAACCTGCGTTCCTATAGGAACCTTAAGTTGGAAAGACTTATTACCCTCTGCAAAGAATGAAACCTCACCATGGGGCCTGCACATCTGCAAAACTTGCTTACAGATAATGCTAGTGCCATGGCTGAGTGAGAAACCCTTCTGGGATAGCGGACAGAGGTTGCTGAAGTGGAGGAGGTATACGATCATACCAGCAGCAATCCTATTGATAGTAACACCACTGGGAGCACTACTGGTAGTTCCCCAGAAGACCTAGATTATGAGGATGCAGAGCTTCAGAAACTAGCCAAGAAGATAGCATTAGAGGCTAAAATCCTGGCTATAAAAAAAAGGAAAGAGCTGAGATGGGCCTAGGAACAATCTCTTTTGGCAGCAAAATTATAAATAGGGAAGATGGATGTGACCCTAAAATCCCCAAATGGATTTTCTCCAAATACACAGAAGGTAATGATATCAACAAATGGTTTACATTCTTTAAGAGAGCTTGTCAACTGAGAGAACTTAAGAACAAGTATAGGGGATCTCGGCTCTGGAAGCTGTTCTCGGGAAAGTGTAGGGATAGGCTCCTGACACTGAATGAGGCAGATGGTGGGTCTTATGACCTCATGAAGGATACCCTGATTGGGGTCTTTGAACTCACCACTGAGGAATACAGAATCAGGGAGACTCGAAAAACCCAGAATCAGTTCTGGGTGGCTGGTTGAAAGGTAAAATGTGCATGATTATGATAGGCTTTATAATTTATCGATGAAAGAGCATCTGTTAAGTCATAGTTAACAAGAGAAATTACATCAGTATCTGATAGACCTAGGTCCACTTTCTCCTCAAGAGTTGGGGAAGAAGGCAGACTACTGGTTCAAAACAAGGGTGACCAAAACTACCACTGGTGGGGGTGACCAAAAGAAAGAGGCCAAAAAGCTCCCCCAAGGGAAAGATGGTGATCAAGCAAAAGATAAAAACAAAGAGGCTTCTACATGCCCCCAAAACCTGCTCTGCTCAGGAGGGTGGACACTGAATCTCTACACAGTCTAAGGGTGGGTACCAGGGTAAAAACTGGGACCCCATAAAGAATTGGTGTCATGATTGTAAGGCTCTTCGACACTGAACTGGAGACCCTAGCTGTTCCAACAAAAAGAATGCCTCTAGTGCACCTGTAGCAAATGCAGTGGTAAGTCTCCAGATGAGATCACAGGTGAGCCTAACCATGTCTAGGAGCTCACTGAGGCAACTCTAATATCTGAGGGAGGGATGGATGGAGCTGCCCTGGCTGTCTTGACCATTAATATGGAAACATACAGACAACAGCCACACACAAATGGGATTAGGATTGAGGCACTGAGAGACACTGGAGCCTGTGTCACCATGTTGGCTGAACCACTAGTTTCCTCAGAACAATACTTAACTGGTGAGACCTATACAGTCCTAAATGCTGATATTCAGGCTAAGGTACATCCCATGTCAATGGTATCCTGAGAGTGGGAAGGGGTTATTGGTCACAAGAGAGTGGTGGTATCTTCTGCAATTCCTGTACAATGTCGGCTAAGCAATGATCTGGAGTCCTTAGCATGGGCTGAGGTCAAAAGAAAAACCCATGAGGCATTGCAAGGTATACCTGAATGGATTTGTGTGAAAACCAGAGCACAGTATAAAGCCCAGGGTGAACAAGAAGAGTTGGAGCCTGGGATAATGGCCCAACCTTGCAAGAGAAAGAGAAAGTAGACTGGAAATCCAGCTTCTAAATAGATACCAGATCCGATCCCCTCTGCTCAGGGAGAAGACCTGGCAGCCCCAGTGGGAACTGAGGCCCAGGAGCTTGGGCCTTACAAAGCAGAGCTCTTGGGCCCAAGGGGACCCTCTAGGGAAGATCTGTGGTGGGGCAGAGGACCTGTCCCACTCTTCAAAGCCTGAGACAGCAAGTTGCGGATGCAGAAAAGGGAGATGTCAGTGGCTCCCACAGGAACTATTGGGAGGAGGGACTCCTTTACATTGAGGCCCCAAACCTGGTACTACTAGGAGAGTGGCAGTGCTTCAGCAGTTTAGAGAGTTTCTCCTCGCATTGACCCATGACATCCTCCTAGCTGGGCATCTTGGCCAGACCAAAACATGAAGTAGGTTGGTGAACCAGGTCTACTGGCCAGGTATGTCCCAGAAGGTAAAGGAGTTTTGTAACTCCTGTTCCACCGGCCACACCAGTGGCAAGACAGGTGGCCACCTAAACACCCCCTTAATTTCACTTCCAGTGGTTGGAGGTTCCTTTTGAAAGGGTAGGGGTTGATATTGTCATTCACCTTGACCCTCAAACAGACTCAAGAAAAGTAGTGGGTCATGTTACCAGGTATGCTGAAGCAATTCCCCAAAGGACTACTACTGCTCCTGTAGTAGCTAGGGCCCTCATTGGTATATTTACCAGAGTGGGTTTTCCAAAGGAGGTGGTATCAGACAGAGGTACAATCACCATGTCTGGTTGCCTGAAACACATGTGGTAGAATGGAGAGTGACTTACAAGTACTCTATCCCATCCCACCCACAAACAAATGGCCTTGTTGAAAATTCAACAAGACTATGAAAGGTAGGATTGGTGGACTCCCTGAAACACTCAGAAGGAGATGGGATGTCTTACTGCCATTAAGAAACAAGAGGTACCCCTAGGAATAATTTGAAGGTCTGGGAGAAGGGGAAAACCAACAATATCAACTGAGAAAGACTCCCACCCGACCTATACCTGTTTAACAATGGCTATGACTTGCTCCAAGGGCTACCCTTTTGCTACAAATGTCAATAGGTACAACAATTTCAAATTTATTTAAATCCTCATTTTTATTGCCATTTTTTTAGAGTAAAAAGATTATATTTGTTGAGTACATTTCTTTTGTAATCATATGTACAGATCAATTTGTATTTAATACAACATTTCATAATTCCTCCATTATACAATAATTTAAATGAAACTACACATATCCCCATACTCTAACCAGCCTCACATCACAACCTTTCATACCAAACTCCTGCATTCACACATCACATACATCCAGTGCCCAGCTTAAATTAGCATGCACTGCTAAAATCATGGAAAGAGCCCTTCATAAGTGTCCATGATTGTGCTGCCAGCTGGGATCCAAGAAGCTCAGGTCGACGTACGTTTCAGTGGGTAACAATTACTTTAATCCACCTTCCTCAGGACCTCTCTTTTTCAGTATTTTTACAGCAGAGAGTAATGGGGAATCATAAAATCAGTGGGCCTTCGTTGTCACAGGTATAGACTGATGTCTGAATGGTTGCATAATTTTAGAAAGCCATCCAAATGATGGAGTTTTATATCGTTCCAGTGACGGCTCTTTATCTTACTTCACTTGGAGCTGTCCAAGCAGCCACCATTACTTTTAGTTGCTGGAAGATGGATAGTTCCAGGAGATAACTCGATATGACCCAATTAGTTCTGCGGGGACCAGGGCTGCTTAGAGTTTATAATGACTAAAAGTCCTTTGATGGATAATTCTTAGAGTAAGAACGATGTCTTACTGCTGATCAATCTTTGTAGTGTGTTACATGCCGTATCGTAGGTTCGCCACCATCGCTGATCGAAGATGGCTTTTCGTGCGCGATGGTGGTGGACCTACGACACGGAGTGTAACACACCACAAAGATTGAGCAGCAGTAAGACATCGTTCTTACTCTAAGAATTATCCATCAAAGGACTTTTAGTCAATATAAACTCTAAGCAGCACTAATCTCCTAATTGGGTCATATCAAGTTATCTGCTGGAACTATCCATCTTCCAGCAATAAAAGTAGGGGTGGCTGCTTGGACAGCTCCAAGTGAAGTAAGATAAAGAGCGGTCACTGGAACAATATAAAACTCCATCAATGTGAAAACGAAGGCCCGCTGATTTTATGATTCCCCATTACTCTCTGCCATAAAAATACTGAAAAAGAGAGGTCCTGAGGAAGGTGGATTAAAGTAATTGTTACCCACTGAAACGTACGTCGACCTGAGCTTCTTGGATCCCAGCTGGCAGCACAATCATTGACATTTATGAAGGGCTCTTTCCATGATCTTAGCAGTGCATGCTAATTTAAGCTGTGCACTGGATGTATGTGATGTGTGAATGAGGGAGTATGGTATGAAAGATTGTGTAGAGTATGGGGATATGTGGTCTTGTTTTAATTTTTGTATAATGGAGGAATTATTAAATGTTGTATTAAATACAAATTGATCTGCACATATGATTATAAAACAAATGTATTCAATAAATATAAACTTTTTACTCTAAAATAAAATGGCAATAAAAATGAGGATTTAAATACATTTGAAATTGTTGTACCTATTGACATTTATAGCAGAGGGTAGCCCTTGGAGCAAGTCATAGCCATTGTTTAAAAGGTATAGGTCGGGTGGGAGTCTCCCAGTTGATAATGTCTTACTGCCATGACTGCTTTTTGCATACATGGAAGAGCCCCAGAAGGGAGTAAGGTTTTTCCCCTTAGAACGTCTGTTTGGTCATCTTGTAAGGGGACCATTGTGTCTTGTAAAGGAAGGATGGGAGAGGCCTCACAAAGAGCCTAAACAGGGCATTGTGGATTATGTGCTTTTCCTTCGTTCCAGAATGAAAAAAGCAACCAAAAACCTTGAGGCCATCCAAGAACTCCAGAAGCTCTGGTACAACCAAAAGGTTGCACTGGTGGAGTTCCAACCAGGGCAAAAGGTGTGGGGTTTGGAGCCTGTGGCTCCTAGGCCCCTGGACAAATGGAGTTGACCCTACCCTATCCTAGAGAGAAAAGGGAGGTCACCTACCTGGTGGACCTTGACAGTTGAAGGAACCTCAAAAGGGTCATCCATGTTAACCACCTTAAACCCTATCATGACAGGGCTGAAGTGACCATGCTGATGGTCACAGATGTGGATCAGGAAGCAGAAAGTGAACTTCTCCCTGACCTCCTCTCAAACAACCCTAAAGATGGGTCTGTTGAAGGAGTAGCCATTTCAGACACTCTCACTGCCCAACAGCAGACTGATTGCAGGCAAGTCCTATATCAGTATGCTAAGCTCTTCTATTTGACCCCTAGTCAGACCAACTGGTGTGCACATGATGTGGACACAGGGAACAGCCTACCTGTCAAAAACAACATTTGTAGGCAGTCTGATTATGTCAAAGAGAGATCAAAGCTGCAGTAAGCTAGAAGCTGGAATTGGGAGTCATTAAACCCTCTGAGAGCCCCTGGGCCAGCCCAGTTGACTTAGTGTCCAAACCTCACATCCAGATTGGAAAGTAAGAGTTGAGGTTTTGTGTGGACTATAGGGGCCTCAGAGCTGTAACCAAGACTGATGCACACCCAATTCCTAGGGCTGATGAACTGATTGACAGGTTAAGGGCAGCGAAATATCTCAGTACTCTTGATCTGACATCAGGATACAGGTCTGACCCCTGGAGCAAAAGAGAAATAAGAATTCCCAACCCCAGATAGGCCTTATAAGTTTACTCTATGCCTCTTGGACTAAGGAATGCCCCTGTCACCTTCCCAACGTTGGTGAATAAAGTCCTGACTGGGTTCGAATCCTTTAGTGCAGCTTATCTTGATGATATTGCTGTCTTTAGCTCCACCTGGCAGAATCACATTATCCACCTTGACAAGTTCCCTGAAGCTCTGAGAAGTGTAGGCCACGCTATCAAGGGCAAGCAAGTGCCAAATAGGGCAGGGCTCAGTTGTATACTTGGACAACCTTGTAGGTGGAAGCCAAGTTCAGCCCCACAATTCAAGATCCAGACAATTCTGGACTAGGTAGCTCCAACCACCCATATCCAAGTCAGGGTGTCCCTTGGCTTGACTAGGTAGTACAGGAGGTCTGTGAGGGGATATGGGCCCAGCGTGGCCCCCTTATAGAACTGACCTCCAAAAAGATGGCCAAAGAAAGTTAACTGGACAGTGAGCTGTCAGAAGGCTTTTGAAACTCTGATGGAAGCAATGTGCTCAGCACCTATTGTAAATGCTCCAGATTAACCAAGCAGTTCATAGTGCAAACGGATGCCTCTGAACATGGGATAGGAGCAGTCCTATCACAAACCAATGATGATGGCCATGACCAACCTGTCCCTTTAGGTAGCAGAAGGTTACTCCCCAGAGAGTAGCATTGGAGTGCCATTGAGAGGGAAGCATTTGCTGTGGTTTGGTCCTTGAAGAAGCTGAGGCCATACTTGTTTGGCTCTCACTTCCTTGTTAAAACTGTCCCCAGACCTCTCAGATGGCTGATGCAAATGAAAGGTAAAGACCCCAAACTGTCCAGGTGATCCATCTCCCTACAGGGAACAGACTGTAGAGTAGAACACAGACCTGGGACTGACCATGCCAATGCAGATGACCTTCTCAGGTTCTTCCACTTAGAAGATGAAGACTCTCTTGGAAAAGGTTAGTTTCATCCTCTTTGTTTGGGGGGGAGTTTGTGTAGGAAAGTGACCCTTTTTGATATGGTTATCCCCAATTTTTGCCTGGTAAATGGTGTGATTTTGACTGAAAGTGCACTGGGTTCCTGCTAATCAGGTCCCCAGTGCCAGAGCTCTTTCCTAAAACTGTACAATTGTTCCCCCAATTGGAAAACCATTAGCACCCTTTGTAGGCCCCTAGTAAATGGTACCCTAGTATCTAGGGCCTGAGGTGCTAAAGCGGGCCACTAAGGGATGCAGCATGCATCGTATCACCCTAAGGGACCCCTCACCAACCACATGCAGGGCTGCTATACCATGCTGTGTGTCTTGGTGCAGACAAAAGTGAAAACACAACATGTCACACATCCCTGTGTGCCATGTCGCCTACCACTGCATGTGATACTTGTAAGTCAACCCTACAGCAAGCCTGACATCCCTATAACAAGTTGCTTCATACTACATTTGAGGGCATTCCTGCATGAGCAGATATGCCCCTGTGCTGGTCAGTTCCATTACTGCCAGTACAAGTGATGTGGGAAGTCATTTTAGAACATGTGCTGAACACTGGTGAAAACGAGTTCCTCAGCTACATGATGGCTTCACTGAAATCAGGGATGTTTAGTATCAAACATCTCATATTGGTGAACCCACACTGATGCCAGTGTCGAATCTACCAATATATGCACTCAGAGGGTACCTTAGAGGTGCCCCCAGAGAACCTACCAGCCTCTGGTGTCCTTGCTGACTGGTTTCTGCCATCCTGCCACCCAAGACACTGTTCTGACCTCCTAAGGTGAGAGCCTTTTGCTCTCAGGAGACCCAGAACAAAAGCCTGTCCGGGAAGAGGGTGCAACCCCCCTCCCATAGGATGACCTGCTGATTAGCCTCCTTGGGCGGGTGAGCTTCAAAAAAGCTGCCGCCTTTGGACTGCAAATCTGGCTCCCCTCAAAGGAGAGTAAGCCACCCTCCCCTGACCTGAGCCCCCTTGGTACCTGGACAGGTGGGACAATTAGCTAGTCAGGTAGGCGTGCCACCTCCAGTCTAGTACTTCCCCTAAGGTGGGCTACTGTGAGGTGGACACGATTTTTCAGATGTAGCCATCTTTGTGATGGCATACTTAGGAATTCTGGGACAGGGTTATGCCCCCTTCCCACAGGAAGTGGTCATATAAGGGACGTAGTGACCATAAGGGTCATTAGCCCACTGGCTACTAACTTACACTCTCTAGCACCAGAGAAGGAGATCCTGACAACCTTTGAAGAAGAAGGACACAAAGAGCCACAAAAGAAGAAGACTGAAGAGAACACATGACTTGGCCCCAACCCTGCTGTCCTGTCTGCCATTCTCTGTCGACCCTGCATCAAAGACGGCTCATCCTGCAGTTGAGTGCCTCCACAAAACCCAAAGCCACCACTGCACCCATCACCTCTGCCCCAAGTTGAAGTGGGCCACCTGTGCCAACAAGGTTCCCTAGCCCTCCAGAGCTCAAGTCCATTGCCCCAGTAAGAGAAACCTGATGCCTAAAGAAACCTCTGCATCCGTTGCCTCTAGGCAATTTAGAAGAGGACCCTAGGTGCCCCTACATCCCTGAGCATCGCAAGCCTTGAACACCCCTGTTGGTTCAATCCGACTGGCTTCCTAGCCAGAACCGGCAGCCTCTTTTTATAGAGATCACTCCCCATTGAAAGCTATTGGGGCTCCTGACGCTAATTTGCACCCCGCACACGCCCCCCCCTTTTGCTGCTGGTGGTGTACTGCTAGTGCTGCTAGGACCTTGCCCAACAGTCACCTTAACTCCGGAAGCGCCTTGAGACCCTCACGGGTGAGTAGCGCGCTTACAATTCCCTGATTGATTGATTCATCCAGTAAGTCAATGTACTGTACCTGTTGGCAGAACTAGTTCTTCCTTGCATAGGATAACATTTCAGAACTGGAAAATTGCACTATGTCCACTTTTTAAAGTAAAAAGTATTTATCTTTGAAAACGTACTAACCTGAACGATTTTTCTCTGATGCCTAAACATATATAAAGATAATTGCTTTTTTTATAAATTGGTGTGGATCTCCTTCTTGAGTCGTGAAGTAATTTATTGATCATTGTGTGTATTCACAAATGTCTTGCACTCTTCTATGTTAAGCCTAAAACTGCTCGACCACACTACCCCCTAACAGAGCAATTTGGGATTGCATAGCAAGCCCTGTCCACTCATAAGGTAACCCCTGGACTCTTTACATAGAATTCAACTTATTGCTAAATCACATAAAGTGCCAGCTTCTTACGCGGATGAACTGTAGCTTAATTGATTCCTGGGAATAATCTAGAGGCTAAGGAATATTCCTTTTTTCTCCATTGTAAAACTTGGTTGATAGACTAGATAGGAGTTATTGCACTAAGGGATTGCAGACATCAATATCCCATGCTGTGAAGGACAATGTCTGACCATAGCCGACTCCTTCCTTGTATATTGTGTGGTAAGTGCAGAACAACAATTCATTCCTTGAGACTCCAACCTGCTGAGCTGGGAAACCCATCTTCAGGCAAATAATTGTGGATTAAATAGGGAACTACTCGAGGGAACAGGGCACACATAAAATGGTGGTAAGGAAGCACTACATGAGGGTTATGTACAGAAAAATAAAATCATCTGAGACAGAAGCACAAAACTTAAAGGTACATCTGAAGATTTTGGAACAAATTGTTCCTCCCACCCCAAGATCTGTGAGGAACTCATCTGGAAAATGGACGCCCCTTGCTCAATTATTAGTGCCTCTGTGATGCTTAAACTATAGAACCTATATGGCCAAAGTAGTGAATAAAGAGATAAGACAGGTAGGCTATTGGCCTGGTTTAAAAAACTGACTTTGGGGGATCCCGATAAATGATATGCATGATGACTCAGGGCGTTATGTATGCTTGGAGGTAAGAATAAAGAAAGTCTTTCATCAATATTATTCTGAATTCTGTGCAGAGGAGGGGGCGATATATGCGCCGTATGTCACAGTAATCTAAGGAGGTCAAACTCACCTCATTGTTACCTGACAAGATAGCACACCTAGAAGAGCCATTATTACCTGCCATAAAATTAAGAAAGCTGTCAGTGACTTGGCTTTTGTAAAGAGCCTTGGGGATGATGTATTACTAGCAGAATTTTGTAAGACATATGTAAAAATACTGGCTCAAATTCTTTTCACCTTATATGAAGTGGCTTCTCAAAAAGAGATTTAGCCACATACTACGACAGAGACAGTGATAACTGCAATCCCCACACCTTGTAGCAACACACAAGATAGCACAGCATCTAAGCCATATTTGATGTTGAACAATGATTATAATTTTCTTTGTTAAGCCATAACAAACATCTTTATTGTGGTGTTGGCAATGATAGTCCACCCAGGTTAAAGTGGGTTTGTACCTGGCCAGAGTACTTGAACTGGCACCCACTTTGTCCACTGAGCTGATTGTTCTTGTGCTAGACTTGGAAAAGTCCTCTGATATATATTGCTGAAGTGCTGCCAAGGTTGAAATTTGTGGAGACCATGCTGAGATGGACAGCCATAACATTATTTTTGACCATTAATAAAGAAAGGCCTGCAGTCTTTGACAGTATCTCTTCTGAAAAACATAGGCTTATTGTCTTTAACATAAACATAGGCAAACAAGTCCGACAGCCTTTAAAAATTCCATTTCACTTTGTTTACGAGGTTACTAGCAGCGACTCCTGACCACAAACTTCCAACCTGTAGCTCAATGAGCCAGCTTGCATTGGATGCCTTCCACTTTCTAGGTATGCACATTCTCTATACTGGGATACTTTATGTCACCGATGTTTCCCTGTGGTTTGGTGCTATGTGGGATCTATCACTTCCTGCAGGCAGGTGCAGAATAAGTGTTGATGTATATGGATGCCCTGGTCCTTCGTGGCCACCTGCTTTAAAATACGCACATGTTTCTCCCTGTTCATAGGGGCATATGTTGTGTGCAGCATTCAGATGATTACTTTCTTAACAATAGCTGCTCTGCTGCAGACTGTGAAGGTGCCCTGCTCTCTTTGATACCCTTGCCTTTATTTATTTTCTAGTGTTCTCCGTGATTTATGGAGTAAAAAGCTTATCCTGTGGCTGCAACTACACCTTATGGGGAGCTCTCCTTCCTTCTGGAGTCGCACCCACCCTTTCACAAATACCATGCTGCAGCTTCTTCTTTTTGCAGGTGGTAGAAGAGCATGGCAGTCCTCCTGGCACTCCAGGGGACGTCACTGATGGCCCTGCTGCCAATGCCCGGGGGCTGCCCTTGGTAGGAGAAGTATCTTCTATGGTTGCTAAGAGGGGAAATAAAAAGAGTGCTAGAACACCGACAGATGTCCGTGGGCCCAGCCTGAAAATTGGATCTTCAGTTTCCATTCCTGGGGTGCCACAACAGGACCACATGTCCAGTGGACCCCATCCTGGAGGGTCCCCAGTAGTCCACCCTCTGCTGGTCCTGGAATAGAATTGAGGTGCTGGAGTTAGGATGACCAGCCCTTGAGAGAATCCACAAACAACCAGAGTAGAGATCTGGAGTGCATTGTGTAATAATTGTCCTTTCTCTATTCTTCTAGGCTCTTACTCAACATGCAAATGGATTTCAAAAAGGAGGGGGGAGCAACATCCTGTGGTTGGTGGTACATCCACCCAACCTAGTGGTGTCATATCATTCTTCCATCAAATATTGTCCCGGACACTCCTCTTTTGGACCAGCGCTTTTAAAACTGCACCACCTCCCATTTAAAAAAATAGTTGCTTTCAAAGCCCTCTGTTTCTGCCACAGAATTCTAAATAGCAAAGGCCTGCATTATCTTCACACTTTTATCAAGCTCTAAAGCTCAAATCGGTGTCTCAGATCCTCTGAAGCCAGGCTAGCAGCAGTGCCAAGGGTAAAAAAGAGCTTGGTTAGGAGGCTGTTCTTTCAGCCTGCTGGCCCCTAAACTGTGGATTTCCCTCCCCTCTAAACTAAGACAGGAAAACTCTGAACTGACTTTCCCGAAAAAACTAAAAACTTGGCTGTTTTGAACAACTGTAACCTGTGTAGTCTGACACCCTAGCATGGGGACATTCCGTTTTGGAGTAACCAAGTGCTTTAGAAGTATTATAACGTAACATATAAAAGGCACCGGCCCACTGCCTGTCCCACCCCTGTGCTTCCTTATGGGTAGGATTACAAATGGCAACATAAATCAAAATGAAAGAACATTTTCCTCTGAGCCAGTTTCCACCCACTTTGGCCTACCTGTTCACTCCAAACTCTTCAAATGGAACCCATTACTGGGAAGCAGAGATGGAAGTCTGGACCCTTCCATTTGAAACTCCTGTGCTTATCTCATTTCTGGATTATTAAGCAGTTGGAAAAAGATTGCCATGGAGAGTCCAACCCTTCCTCCAGCAGTGGATTCTTATTGCCTGTGAAATTGGCCTCTTCTCTTGAGGGTTTTTTATCAGGGCCGAACTGGGAACGCAAACCGGCCCTGGCAATTGAGTCAGACTGGCAGCTGAGGGGGTGAACAGGAGGGGGGGCGTGTGCGTGGAAAACTCTGCAGCTGCTTTTGTTACAGGGGGGCTGATAAAACTGGCACCTGGTACCAAAAACCGCCCCCACCCTGGCAGCCCACCGGAGAAAGGCCTGGTGCCTGCTACGGGCAGTCCGGTCCCGGCTTTTATCTATCAGGTGGTACGCAAAATACTTAAATCACTCACCGGGGCAGCTCTATTAATGAATCCCATTAAGGGCTGAAATCCAGATTTATAAAAAATTACCCATATTTGGACTTCAGGTCCAATCATTTATATACAAGGAATGGACTCTGACGTGAGTTCCATGTTCCAATCTGAAATTTCAGTTCAAACATGGTTTAACATATAAACTTCATTAACATATAAAGTTCACGGGGCACTGAGCGAGCTCTGCCGGCCGAGCCCGTAATATCCGCCATCATCCGCCATTAGAGGGAAGCAACCGACCCCAAATCACTGCACCTGTTCCTGGCTACCCCACTGCGGCTCCAGGGGACCCAAAATCCCGTGGCTGGGCCATTGTTGGGTGAGGGGCTGGCCGGCCTCTCATGCGCTCACCCGGGCTTAGCTGCCTGCATCGGCCTGCCGTGCTCGGCAAGATCCTTCCCGTGGCCTCTTCTGGAGCGATGCCCTGCTGCAATCCTGTGCCTGGCCCTGAGTGACAGCTTCCGTTGGCGTGCCCAGGCCTGATCTGGCGGCGCCTGGCCCTCTGGCAGTTCCGGCCTGTCCCCTGCTCATGCCATGGGTGCTGCGGCCGCTGGGTGGAGCGGAGGCCCTGGCTCCCTGGCGGCTCGGCTGTGGACCTGCGGCTGCAGACAGACCCCCTACTGAAGGCTACCTGGGCTGATTTGTGGTGGCGACGGAGGGCTAACATTGCCGGGACACTCAAGTAAGGCCGCAGCGAAAGATTCACCGGCGCCACTGCTGCCGGCTGCCCAGCCCGCTCTCCCGCCTTGCTCCTAAAGCGGATCGAGGCAGACGCGGCGCCCCGGCCCTTTGTGTCTCACCCCCTATGGTCTGCGCTCGGGGCTGGAGCTGCTTGTTGCTGGGCCTGGCAGCCTTCATGGCCTACCCATCACATACTGGTGTCCTGGGGCTGGATGCCCCTGGCTGCATTCCAAGCTGCCTGTGCCTGCTCTCACACACGTCCACCTGCAGACTGAGTGGACCCACCTGGGGAGCCATTTCCCCCCTTCAGCGTCTCTTCTCTCCGCTTGGCTGACAGCTACATCGCCTGGCGTCCCACCGGCCTGAGCCCAGGGCACATCACCTCACCTCCCCCGGCTACACTGACTGCGGCCTGGCGTGCCCGGGTGTGGGCCTACGCATTCTCGCCTGGCCCCGTATAATTCACTACGCACTCCTTGTGGGGCCAGCAGCTCTCCTTCACAACGTCTGCTGTCCTGGGGGCCACCCTTGGAGCCCCCCACATCCTGTGCCATTGCTACTGGTCTGCCACCCCGCCTCCCCACGGCCTGCATTGTTCCCCAGGCCCTCTGTAGGCTGTCGCGCCGGGCCTCCCTGGAGTGCGCTTGGCCTGATCTGCCCTGCAGCTTTGGATCTTCCCGAGCCCTGTCAAGACTCCCCTGCTGACCATACTCTCGCTATCGCCTCATGAGATCACCATGGGGAAAACCAACACCAGACAACCTAAGCTCACTTTCACGGGGGGGAGCGGGCAGGGGTGGAGAGCTGCCCCCAGATGCCGGCGAACAATCCACCCAGACGGACCTTCCCGGTGAGCAGGACGACAGCCTTCAAGCTATTCTGTTGGAGGTCAAATCTAGTCTGAAGTCAATAGATGCAAAGATAGACCCCTAACGTCTCTCCTCGATCAGGTCAAGCAGCGGGCGGAGTCCCACGATGCCCGCATCGTCCAGCTCGAATCAAGGATCTCTGACACGGATGATGCTGGAGCCTCAAAATGGACAAGATCCTCGAAGTCATACGTGCCAAGAACGAGGACCTACAGGCGTGCTCCCGGAGGAACAACATCCGGGTCATTGGCCTTCCAGAATCTACCGCAACCGGGAGAATGGAAGACTACCTCAAATCCCTGCTACGCGACCTCTTTGGCCCGGTCCTGTCCGAATATTTCATCATTGAACGGTCACATAGGTCCCCGAAGGGATAATTCCCATAACTGTTCTAAGTTTTCCAAGTTTGGGTTCCTTGGGTGGGGGAGGTTCCGATGCTCAACGTATTTGGGGGGTTGGAGTGGGTGGGGGGAGGCCATGGGAATTTTATCCAGGGGTCCATACCTGGCACCCTGTTGTTTGGGTTTTGTTATGCTGTTGTTTTTGTATTGTTATAGGCATGTCACCGACCGCAAACATTTCACAACTTCTCGCATTTTATGACACTAGGCACTACTGTTTGACCACTGACCACAGACACTACATCATTATTTCCTACTGGCCACTACATGACTGACACCACCTTCCTGACCTGGAATATAAGGGGCATGAACGACTATCGTAAGGCACGTCGCATGCATGCATACCTTATTAGACATAAAGTGTACGTGTGTTTCCTTCAAGAGATGCACCACCTCCCCGCCACTTCATCCAGACTGTGTTCCCGTCATTGGGGGGAAACCTACTCTGCATTTTATTGTAACTATGCGCGCAGCATCACCATTCTCTTGAGAAAGGAACTCCCCTGGCATGGCACGCAATCCTTCATCGACACTGAGGGTCGTTATGTGATCCTCGTCGGCACCCTTTATAACCAACCATTGATTCTCGTGGCAATCTATGGCCCCAACACGGATGACTCAAGTTTCTTCACCCAGTAATGGCAAATCATATCCTCCCTGGGGCCCCACTCTCTGATATGGGGCAGCAATTTCAACATTGCACCCTCGATGGCGCTGAATCACTCAGGGGCTCGCATACATCACCCACAGGCCACAGCCACACTACGTTCAATATCAGAGGATAAGTCCCTGCTAGATGCCTGGCGCCACGCACACCCAGACACGCGCGAGGGATCTTGGGTGTCCTGTATGCACGGATCCTGGTCCCGCATCGACCTATGGCTCATTACCCGCGACGTTGCCTCTTGGGCCTCCTCCGTAGATCATTTGGCCCGCACATTATCAGATCATGCCCTGGTGCGCCTGTTTTTGCGATTCCCGCTCACCCTCCACAGCATGTTTACATGGCGCCTGCCTCCCAACGCGTTGCACGACGCTGCTTTTCGCAAAGAGATCCGGGGTGCCATCATTGATTATTTCGAACATAACTCCGGTTCTGTAGAGTCACCCTTGACGCTCTGGGAGGCCTTCATGGTCATGATCCGGGGGGAATACGTGCCCCTCCTCGTACCCCATCTAGCTGTGATGTATAATGACTCCCTTACCCTGGGCAGATTTCCCCCTTCACTTCGTGAAGCCATGATCACTCTCCTCCTTAAACCTGATAAATCTCCTGAGAGTTGCGACTCCTACCGCCCCTTATCTCTGATCAATACAGATAATAAGATTTATGCCAAATTGTTAGCCAACCGTCTCCTCCCTCTCATGAGCCTAATAGCCCGCCCTGATCAATCGGGGTTCATCCCTGGTCGCGCCACACCGCACAACCTGTGCACCATCTTCTCCGTAATACACCAGATTAACCCTGCCTTACCCGCAGTGGCTGCTCTTCTGGACGCCACTAAGGCCTTCGATACGTTGGAATGGCCCTTCCTTTTTTATCTTTTGTCTCGGCTGGGCTTCAGCCAGAGTTTCATTCAGAAGATCCAACTCCTCTACACACTCCCGACAGCGCATATCAGGATTAATGGACAGGTCACCGACCCCATTGCTATCACTAGGGACACCAGGCAGGGCTGCCCCAAGGCCCCTATGCTTTTTGCCATCGCTATGGAGCCTCTTGCAGCACGTCTACTCCAACATCACATGCAACGGGGTATCGGCTTCTCATCCCACGCCCTAGTGACCTCTATGTAGACAGAGGATGTCACGATATATATTCGGGAACCGCAGGAGAATCTAGCCCCTATGACAAGGAAGGTGATTTGTTTTGCCTGCTTCTCCAGGGTGCAGTTTAACTGGGGTAAATCCGTTCTCTTTCCCCTTACTGATGCGACCAAACCATTCCCCTTGGACTACCCGTTCATTTGGGTGACTAGTCCCACCAGGTACCTTGGCATCTAGCTAAGAAGAGACATGGAGGAGCTGCGGAAATCAAATTTCGGTAAAGCAATAGATTGGCTCCAAACCAAAATACCCTCTTGGCAGAAGCTCCCCCTCTTGCTAACCAGTCATATCGCAATAGCTAAAATGGTCGTGCTCCCGAAATTTTTATATTTATATTTAAACATTCCCATACCACTTACATCGCAATTTTTTAAAAGACTTCGTTCAAATGTAATGACACTGATCTGGGCCGGACGCCAGCCCCGTATCGCCTACGATGTTCTAACACTTCCTCTGACCTGTGGCAGTCTGGGAGCCCCTGATCTCAAGCTCTACATGCTCTGCGCCCAAGACAGCTTCCTCCATTTTTGGATCCACCCAACGCCTTTTCAGCCACATGTGGCAGTCGAGACGGACCTTGCTTCCCCTTAGCCGCTACAGACAGCCTTGTTTTTACCACATATGGTTCCCCGGGCCGAAATTGACACGGTGGAATGTGTGCGCTGGGCCTGGGATGGGCTCCGAGGTACACTCGTGATAGGGATCTATTTGCGCCTTCAATGCAGCTCACTAACAACCCCTCCTTTCCTCCACTGCAAACTGCCGGCATGGCTCGCCGTGCTGCAAATTTGGGTGTTCATACCAATGCTGACTTCTATCCAATAACAGCTTTTTCACTCCCCCCGAAAGCGCAGCGTCACTCTACAAATTTCCATATTATCAGATAAGGGCCACATGTAAAAACATTAATCCTACATTTCCACTCGCTCCCCAGTCTAATGCCGCTCTTGAGTACATTCACTCTTCCGCTTCCCCACGTAAACTGGTTACAAGGCTTTATGCCCTTACATTGGCGGCCTTCCCCATAGACACTGAGAACACCCGCAACGCATGGGGGTATGTCCTAGCTGATGGTCTCTCACTTGCACAGTGGCAATATTGCTGCAACCAAACTAAACGCCTCTCCCCCAATTACTGGCTACGACTCATCCACTTTAAATATTTGCACCGACTCTACGGCACTCCAACCACACTGCACAAGATGGGTTTAACGGACAGCAACAGATGTGCATGCTGCTTGGCTCCCGACGCGAACTTCGTGCACCTGGCTTGGTCATGCCCCAGGGTCTGAATTTTGGCTGGAGGTGTGCACAACAATCAGTGCTATAACTATGGAGCGCATAGCCCCCGACCCTCTCCTCTGCCTTCTGGGTCATGTTAAAGATATTTCTGATGCCAACCGCAAACTAACCGTGATGTTACTGGTGCTGGCCAAGCGTCGAGTGGGAATTCATTGGGGCCACAAGCCGGCACCGCAGACCTAGCACTGGATAGCTGACGCAGCCCATTGCCAGTCGCATTTAGGCGAATTCTGGGACTTGATGCCCGATGCTAACAGATCACCTGATATATGGGGTGCTTTCATCTCCTATTTACACTGAGTAGCTAACTCGGGAGAACCCTCTGATGGATCTTCTGCCCCCGATTCCCAGGCTATAGTAGATGGCCTCGACACTACTGAATCCTAAAACCCGACAGATCACTTATACATCACACTTGCAAACCGGCCACATTTCCCCTCATCGGTGGCATGCTGTAGTGCACATTGCTCAACGTGCCTCTGAAATGGTCAATTATATGAATTTATAATGGATGTCATGCTATTTAATGGAATTGGAAACTGTACCATGCCTTAATGTTCAATAAAGGTTTTTGAAAAAATTAAATAAAAAAAAACATATAAAGTTCACAGTTGAATCATTACACTATATCCTTTACCCAAAAGCAATAGAGCAGTTCATCTCAGTCTCGAATAAAATCAAGACAATCTAGACTAAGTCCAGTGTGCCATTCTGCTAGCTATCTGCAGATGCGTGGATGACTCAAACAACAATCTTCCTTGATCAGACTGCAAGTGTGCATGTATCATGTGCAAACTGCTCATACCCCATTATCCCAAGTGTCCGAAAGAAGCTGGCCTTATTCTAAATATTGAGAAATGAGTTACATCTCAAAAATATTTCACCATGGGTATTAACGTGGTACAGTTGGTGAGACTCCACTAGAGAGTCCTGTGTCACAGCAGAGTTAAATAAATAACAGAGCTCCGATAGTGGAATAATTGTTACTATTCAAGAGTAGAACCCAGGTCCTCATTTCCATGATTTATTTATTCTTATAAAGACAGGATCTACGCTGATGTATCTCTGTCTAATCAATTGTCCAATTATGATGATCCATGGATATTTCACTGCTTGAGATAAATCATTGACATATCTAAATGGAAATTAGGCTTAAAACAGCAGCAATCTGTTCCTGTTCTGTATCCATATTCAACCCACTACCTACATATACTTGTCTCAATAACACCTAAATTGTAACTCTAGACCTGAACAAGTTCCTCATTTTGAAGCACTGCACCAAGCTTCACCCATGTGAATACATTATATAGGGCATCTAATAGACAAACCTAATAAATTGAAATCTTTAGACCACTTCATGATTAGGTCTGCTTGCGCAAAATGGGAGCTTCCGGTATAGCACCTCAACACATACAAGGTGCGTCAAGACAACATTTTGGAAGAAATAGGAATCTTTGATGGAGTACAAATGTTATGATTACAGCAGTGCCTAAATCCAACCACTTAGGGGAGAGGATGTGGTCTAACGGCTAGAGCGGTCGACCTCAAAGCTGAGGGTCTGGGTTCGAGTCTCGGCAAGGACGGTCAAGATCCTGTGATTCTGGGCAAATCACTTAGGGGCAGATGTATCAAACGATTTTGAGGTCGCAAAAATAGCGATTCGCTAAAAAACAGCGTTTGCGACCTCAAAATTGTAAAACCCGATGTATGAGCAATATTCGCAGTGCAAATTAAGAAATCGCTAAATTAGCGATTTCCTATTTAGCGATTTCTTAAAATGTGCGTATCCCTCTTGCGAATTCGCAAATAGGCCCAAAGAGTTTGCGAATATCGCAATTTGCAAAATCGCAGTGTAAGAAATCGCAATGCAATGTATCAAAAATTCGCAATTAGCGAATTATAAGAAATCGCAAATTTGCACCACAAAATTAACACCAACACAATGCAGGTGGTAACCAGGTGCAAGCTATATTAACAGGCCCACAATGCACCAGCCACTTCCACAATGGCTTCACTCTACCTGATAGCAAGGAGGCTGCGACTGCGTGCGGCAGCACAGAGAAGGATGCGACAAGAACGGGTGTTTAGGGTGCGCATCACACTCTTCATGCAGACTGAGGAGGAGATCCACTACAAGTACAGGCTGGACTCAAAGAGCATTTTGGACTTGATAGATGAGCTGAAACCCCACATGGAACACCCAACAGGCCAGACCCAAAGCATTCCAGCCCATGTGCAGGTACTGTGCTCACTACACCTGCTGGCCTCAGGCAGTTTTCAAGGGGTGATAGCTGCGGCAGGTGGGGTGTCCCAGAGTTGCCTGTCACGGTTCTTCCGTGCAATCCTAGATGCCATGCTACAAAGGCTACGCAACCACATACAATTCCCCACCACACAATAGGATTTACAACAGACACAACTGGACTTCTACCAGATTGCACACTTCCCAAACGTAATTGGCTGCATTGATGGTACCCATGTGGCTCTCACACCCCCAGCAACCAACGAATATGTTTTCCGTAACCGCAAATCGTACCATTCGCTCAACATTCAGGTCATCTGCAATGCCAGGCATGTAATCACGGACATTGTTGCTAAATTCCCAGAGAGCAGCCACGACTCCTTCATCTTCAGGCACAGTGGGATATACGGACGTCTCACTGCTGGCGAGTTTGGTGAGGGCTACCTCCTAGGTAAGTTCATGTCTAACCTCCCATAATCAGGTACATCACTGGTCTGTGGGCCATTGACTGACCTCTCATTAATGTTCCTGCAGGTGACAGTGCCTATGCGGTGCGGGAGTTCATCCTGACGCCATACCTAAACCCAGCCAATGCCAGGGAGCGGCGTTACGACCGTGCACACAAATCGACACGCTGCATAATAGAGCGGACATTTGGCATCCTCAAAAGCAGGTTCCGCTGCCTGCATAAAAGCGGAGGGGCACTCCAATACAGCCCGGAGACAAGCTGCAAGATTGTGGCCACCTGCGCAATGCTACACAACATTGCAGTGAGGAAAGGCATCCCAGTTGAACTGTCAGACAGTGACACTTCTGACGATGATGACCCATGCTCCCCTGGAAGACCTGCAGTTGGATTTGGGGCAGCTGCGGGACGACAGAGATGGGATGAGATAACCCATAACTATTTCTAGGTGAGTAATAATGACATGAGGCATGTGTTATTTGGTTTCAGGTCTGTGTTTATTTCAGCCCTTACATGCAGGATAGAATACGTCACACAGCCTGAGAGACTCCATGCATCCCACTATGTGTAGCATATGTTATGTCCACAGTGCAGGTCTGTGAGCAAGTCAGGAGTCCTGTTGTATTGGGTTACCTCACCCTTTGGCGTTACTCAGTTTGGGCAGTTCATTTTCTCCTGTTACGGCCTGCTGGGGCCTGCTGTGGGTGCTGACTGGCCTCCCATGACTCCACAGGTGTAGCTCCCTGTCTCCCACTGCGCCGTCTTGGCACAGGCACTGGTGGTGTCATGCTGCTCCTGCTGGATACCTCCTCGCTATCCTCTGAGATCCGAAGTGCTGGGCCACCTGTGTTGGCTGTCTGCATGTGTTCCACGGCACTGGTGACCTGCACCAGGCATTTCGCCACATCCTGGCAGCAGTGGGACATCTCCACTTGCATGCTGACGGTGCGACGTGTCAGCTGGCTAGTGGCAGTGCACAGGCGGTTCACCGCCTTGGTGTAGCTGTGCAGTCGGCTGTCCGCATGTTGCCTCCCCCTGTGCCTGTCTGCCTTGTCCCTCTTTAATGTGGCACACAATTTATGGATAGCACCTGCCATGGACATGATGCCCTCCCCCATGTGACATAGGCTTTTGTTCACTGTGCACAGCTGCCGATTAATGGACCGCAGTGATTTCTGTTGCAGGCGCTGTACCTGCAGTATGCTGCCCTCCGGTCCAGCAAACACAGTGTCTTCATCTTCTGTGCCAAAGCTGGTGCTGGCACGTGGCCTGCGTCTCCCATATCCATGCACTCTACGTCGCAGTGTGGCCTGTGCCGGGACCTGTGTCACACGCTGCCCTGGCTCTGCCTGTGCTTGTTCATCGCCTGTGGACTGTGTCTCTGCCTCCAGGGGTGGCAGTGGTGGCACAATGGTGCGCTTCCTCCTTGGGACAGGTGTGCTCTCTCTGCTGTCTTCTGGCTCCCCCTGCCCTGCCTGTTCAGCTGTAACTTCCACCTCCTCATCTCCCACACTGTCATCCAGTGGCCCAGGTTGTGCTGTGGATGAAGAGGGAAATTTGATTTTGTGACATTGTCTACATTTCTCACTGAATAAAGTTTTCACATTTTGTATTGGCTAACTGGTATCTATTGCATTTTGCCATTACAGGGTCTCACATACTGCTTCAACATTGCTGTGTCTACTTGCCCCACTATGTTGTGCCTATGACTACGTCTCCCATGATGCATTGCTGTGTGTGCTGGAATAAGTGGACCGGAGTGGCATTTGTAGTGTGTGTTGGGTGCATTCCTGTGTGTGGGGATGGGATGGTGCTGTGGGGGGCTGCATTTGGCATGCCTCTTACCTTGTCTGGGGGTTGCAGGCTCTGAGCTGTCTATGTCAGCCACTCCACTGATGCTTTCTGGCAGGAGGGTGCTCTCCACCAACTCCTCCTGGGGTGTTGAGTCGGTTGCTCAACACCCCACCCCCTGTCTTCCTGGCCTCCGCCAGCCTGGTTGCCACCTTCTCTTTCGACCTTTGGCGCATGTCGTACCACCTCTTCCTCAGCTCTTCCACCGTGCGCTGGGTCACAACTACAGCATTTACTTTTTCCTGGATGGCCAGCCAGATTTTGCGCTTCCTGGACTCAGGTACACGGAGTGCCTTTTTTCCAAATAGGAGTTCATGGTTGCACACCATCTCCTCAATCAAGACCTCCTGCTCCCTTTCACTGTACTTGTGTTTCCTCTTCCTCACTGCCCTCTCCGTGTCCTTCTCTTTGGGCTGTGAATCCATTTTTGCTTTTTGTGACTGCTGTGCTCACTCCTCTGCCTCTCCTCACAGCCTCTGACTCTGCCTCAGGCACTCAGGTGCAGCAGATCACTCCCACTTCCTGGGTGTGATGTCATCAAGCTGCACCTGCATTGCTGAATCCCGATTTTGCGATTCCTTATTTGCGAATTTCGCTAATAAGGAATCGCAAAAACGAGAATCGCAGATTATTCTAAGATTTTTAAGTAATCGCTAAATATTAGCGAATTTCTAGATACATCGCGATTCTCAAATTGCGATTCGCAAAAAATCGCAATTTGAGAATCGCTAATCATATTTTTGATACATCTGCCCCTTAATCTCCCCGTGCCTAATGAAATGAATGTGTCCCTCTGTAACGTAACTAGTGCTCATGTAAAGCGCTCTGATACCTTGGGGTCAAGTTCGTGCGATATAAAACTCGGAAAAAAAACATACTTAGGCATTGACTTGCAAAACGTTACTACTAAACATCTGAAAATATTTCTGAAAGTAAATGCTGTAAAAATTAGTTTTTTAAGGAAGTTTCAATGGACACATCAAGATACAGATCATGTATGTAGTGTATAGTCCTGCCAAGTACCATGCATCAGGCGTTAGATAAACGCATTTCAGTGTGGTGCTCCACTTCACCGCACTGAAAAGCATGGTCACGCATTATAGGCATAGCATGTTACAGGGGTTCCTTCCAAATACATGCAGTCCAGTGGTTCAAGCAATTCACCTTTATTTAAATACGGTCACAGGAAACAGGTGAGCAGGTCGGTATGCTCCTACTGCATCAGCCTCCACACAGGGAATGCCATGCAGTAGAACCTCGCCTCCCTTTCACATTCTACGTCTCCTGCCAGAATATTACACTTTACGCCACACGCATTTACAACACATGCCATTACCCCACATTTTTTAACTCCACAAAATCTTTTACAACACAGGGCTTTACAATGCAATCCATTATAACGCATTGTCCATTACAACGCAATTTACTATTCTAATTCCACTGGGACGTTGTAATGGGGAATGTGAAATAATGGTTTGCGGTGTAAAGCCCTGTGTTGTAAAAGATTTCACAGAGTAAAGCATGTGGGGAAATGGACTGCATTGTAATGCAGTCATTGTAAAGGATGTTTACCCTCCTGCCACAATAGAATGTAGACCACAACACCCCCCCCCTCTTTATAAACAAAAATCATTACCACAAAGCAAAATCTACAAACTCAAATCCAAATGAAACTTATCCACTCAAAACCAACCCACAAAGGCAACTTACCCCCTTCTAAGCAAGGAAACCTAAACATTGTAATCCTATTCCATAACATATTCCTTTAACCATCCACGCAAAACTCTTTTCCTCTTAGTGTTCTCCGAAACTTCATGTAGCAAATCCTTCCCCTTGGATGCTTGAGGTGTAGTCTCATCGACCCCATCCCCCACCACATCCAACATTGGCAAACTCTTCCATCTCATCCGTCGTCCTAGGGACATCCACCCCTTCCTCTCCTCTACCAACCAATGTATCCAATTCCATTCCATTCTAACTCTTTACTTCTATTTTCTCCTGTTCATCACCCACTCTCTCATCCAGGTTTGTAAGGACTTGTCTGCAGAGGAACACACAGAACATGTTCTTACGCACCTTTCCACCGCTTTATCCACTCTAGGCCACCAAAACACACCCTTGACCACCGCCTTAGTTCTCACTACATCGAAATGCCCTTTATGGCAAAGTTGCAAAATGTTCTCCCTCAGAACCTCAGGCGGCACAATTCTTCCCCCCTCAAAATCACATACTTATCCACTGACAATTCCATTCTAACCTCCCTATATGGTCTTAACAACTATGTAACCCATTCCTTCCTTGGCCAACCTTTCACCACATACTCAGCAACCCATTGTACTATTAAAACCTTCTTTCGCTCCTCCTCCCATTCCATTCTCTTGATTACTGGCTCTCCTGAATCATGAACCAACGCAATTTTGAAATCTCCACGAGGGTCATCCACACATTCCTCCATAGGGGCAGGCATTCTGGATAAGCATTCCGCCACCACATTCTCCCTGCCAGTTACATACGCTAACTTGTACACATAATCCTTCATCTGCATGGACAATCTCGCCAACCTTGCAGAAGCAGACACACTCCCTTCCACAGCCAAAGACTTCACCAAGGGCCTATGATCAGTGCGGATGGTCTAAGGCTTACCGCAGAAAAAAGCTCTAAAATGTTCTAAGGCCCAGGCACACAGCAATGCTTCCTTCTCAATTATAGGATATCTTTCCTCTGTTGGTGACAGCGATCTTGAAGCAAATAGAATGATTTTCTCCTTACCCATAAAGTCCTTCTGAGATAACACCACTTCCAGACCCTTATTACTGGCATCTGTCATAAGACAACACTCCAACTCAGGGTCAAAACTGCTTAAAGCCTACACCTTCATTAAATCATTCTTGATTTGATTAAAATCAGCCTCACATTGTATGTTCCACACAAATTTTGCATTCTTTTTCAGCAATAGGTGCATATTTTATACTTTACTTGCAATATTCGGAATGAATTTTTCACAATATTGCGCCATTCCTAAAAACAACCTGACCTCATCCTTATTACCCGGGGCAGAACTACCAACTATGGCACTCACCAATCCAGGCTTCGGCTTCACTCCTTCCTCGCTGATCACATGGCCCAGGTATGTCACACTCCTCTCTGCAAAACTGCATTTTCTGAGCTCCACTGTCAAACCAACACTTTCGAAGACGCTCAAAACTTTTTTCAATCTCTCGCCGTAACTTTCTTTGTTTGCTGCAAAAATTAGGATATTGTTCTGAGAGAATTTATCTCCCCACTCCTTTCCAAACAATCTATGCATCAGCTATTGAAACACAGCCGCTGCCAACCCGAACGGCAGCTAATTCAATTGGTAGCATCCAAATGGCGTGATGAATGCCGTGTGTTTCCTTGACTCTGGCATAAGGAACATTTGATGATACACTGTAGATAAATCTATGGTAGAGAACCAGGTAGCCCCCTAGAGAGATGAAACCATCTCATTTATCTTTGGTAAGGGAAACCGTTCAATTGCAATATTATTGTTGACATGTCGCAAGTCAATACACAGATGGATATTGCCATTGCTCTTGCACACTACCACCACTGGTGAAACCCATTCCGAGCTATCCACCTCCTTAATTACACCCTTCTCAATCAAACTCTCCAACTCCTTCTCCACTTCCTCCCTAATCATTATAGGAATCGGTCTCACCTTGTGCACCCTTCGGAATGGCTTGCTTCTTGAGCACAATGGTGTGTTCAAACCCCTTCAACTCTCCTAGGTATTTCTTGAACACACCCGAAAACTCACATGCTATTGCATTACCCATCACACTGCAATCATCCAAAATCAACACTTTCTCGTCACTGCTACGGATCAAGAATGATATGCAAGTTCTTCTGGTCTGTCCATCCCAAGACTGATGGACCCTGTTTTGCAACATATAATTTGAGAGTCTGTCCTTAAATGAAAATGCCAGCCACCTAAACCCCAGCATATCAATTTTCTCTCCTATAAAACTCTCTGGATTAATGTCCATTGGTATCAAGTGAGGACCAAATCTGCTTGCAAATTTTTCCTTCCATATGTGCTCATTCTAATCGGTACCCCACCTATTAGCATGTTACAAACTGGTTTGCCCTTAGCCCTGTTCTCCGTGATGTTGAGCACAAAATTCCCATGTAAACTCTTGACACCATCTAACTTTAGCGCATCCAGTTCTGCCTCACTTCCTTCCAGACTGTCTCCTTCCAATACATACTTGACTTTGTTTTTCTTCCTTCTGCAGACTTTGGAAGAGTGGCCCATTACGCCACAGCTGCTACACCTCTGCTTTGCAGCTGGGCAAATGATCCTTACTATCACAATGATAGCACCTTCTTTCCTCTGACCTACTTTTCTTCAACGCACCCTTCTGCTCCTTGCCTAGTGCTTGATAGCTCCTATTTTGTATCTTATAAACATTTGCTATGTCCTTCTCCGAATGTTTGAGCTCCATGGCACATCTTCCAGATAATTCTGCTTTACGTACTATTGACAACACCTCCTCAAGTGGCGCATAACCATTTACCCACAAACTTCTTGAATTGCAGCATTATTTGCATGCATGACCAACTGATCTCTTATGAAATCATCATGTAAGTTCCCAAATTTGCAGTCTATAGCTAACTTTTTCAATTCTGCCACGTAATTGTCTGCAGATTCTCCTGTGTTCTGCTTCCGCTGACAAAATTTGTAACGTATGATGCCCCTGCATACCTTCGGTGCAAAGTAGTTGTCTAAATCTATTAATGCAGCATCGAAAACATTTGTATCCCGACTTGCGAATGTAAGTCTTCAACCCCACCGGGCCTAACAAATGTAATAAAATCTTCTTCCTTTGCTCTGCTTTAATCTTCCCTGCCTCATCCACTGCTTTAATATAGTTGACAAAATAGTCTTTCCATTCCACCCACTTGATGGCTGGTTCTGATCCTGCTGCCCAAAAAGCATGAGGTGGGTAATAGTAAAAGAAATTGAGCCATGTGTGTGCTGACTTCTAATCTCCTTATTCCACTTTGTTACTCTTCTTCATTAGATATACACCCCAGTCCAATCTAACGATGTCAGTATCCCCAACAGATACCCCCCCAAAAAACCACACCAGTTTCCTGTGCCAAGAAATACACAATGATAAGTTTGCTCCACTAATTGACCGCAAGAAACCTTAAACGGGTTCCCGCATCAAGCATTTGTGTCGGGAACCGGTTGCTTGGCAACTGTAACACAGATTGTGAAGAAAGCCCAAAAAGGCCGCCATGCAAGGTCACGCTGCGTGACCTTGCGAATGGCGCTCCAGGTGACGAGCTTCCCCTGACGTCACCAGCAACAATGCCGAAGTCAGAACGCCACCGCTGCTCGCAAAATGCGGCCAATAAGGCGGCTAACCCCAAACAGTGGACTCCGTTCACAAAAAAGGTAAACCATAATATCACGTTGTAGAAATACGCGATTACATTGTAGGCACAGCGCGCAATGTGGACGTGCCGCTTAGACTCAATTCCAGCAGTCTAAATCTGTTTCCTCCAAAGCTCTTTACTAATTACTGCACAGGTACTTCTTCAATCATCGCCAATTGTTACGGGGTTCCTCCCAAATGCATGCAGTCCAGAGGTTCAAGCAATTCACCTTTATTTAAGTACAGGAAACAGGTGAGCAGGTCGGGTAAGCTCCTACTGCATCAGCTTCCACACTGGGAATGCCGTGCAGTAGAACCTTGCCCAATGAATCCCATTCACATTCCACGCCTCCTGCCACAATTGAATGTAGACCACAACATAGCGCCTCAGCTGTCAAGCCGATAGCGCTGCCTACTCTACTTATACTCTGGAGTGGCTGGCAGCGTTCTTTGGTGTGAACGCGCTGCTCCCACAGGCTTGGGGCTTGGCTGACTGCGCTAGCAGCAACTTCTGCTGGCAGGCTGCTGCAATGTTTCAACTTGGAGATTGATTCCCCCATGGCGCCATTCTCAGACCTGACGTTACGTCGAGGTAGTGCCCAATTGCTACTTCCGAAAAATCAACGCAGTCAGATTGTGCAATACAGTCTGGCGCCACAGGGGCTGACATCGCATCCTGCTGCTGGAGCAGGATTTCGCAAAAAGAAACTTGCTCGAATTAATACCCCCATAATACGTACTAACAGTAAGTAGTAATAGAAAATTAATATGCACCTTACATGAACACAAGGGAAAAACTGCTTTGCGCATACATGCACTAACGTGCGATAATGCATGAAAGAACTAAAACCATATTTACATTTTTGCTTTGGAAGAAACAAGAAATAATGCATGACTAGGCCACAAGTGCCTTTTGTAGTTTGCATGTTGCAGCCTGCTTTGAAATTATAAATAATACCGCTTTTGCATAAAGCTATGCTAGGAAAAATGCTAACAGGGAAATAGTGCAAAGGTGGGTGGTAAACAGTGAAAACTACACTATCATAGAATTAATTAATGTTCATTTTCCATTAGCTATAGTGAGCTGGATAAGACGCCATTTTCTCTTAACTGAGCCGGATAAAGGAGGGGCAGGATAAACGAGTGAAATTGATCTGTCAAAGGCACACTGAAGCGCTGAGCACAGCAGAAGAAGTGCAAGGGTTGAAGGCCAATGTGATGATCGTCTGCCAAGCGATGTGACTAACCGTGGGACAGAAAGACTCCTTCCGCGGACATTGCTTAAATTTATATACAATTGTAACATGAATTAAATTGTGTGAACAGAACTATTATGAAATCATGGGAATGGGTGTAGAACAATGAACAAGCCCAAATTTTAAGTAAAGTCCTAGTGGTGTGACGGACCACCTCTAAAATTCTCCAATCATCTGCCTAGTTTCGTAAAATGTTTCAACTGATGTGGGACGGACATGTAGGTTTTAGGGTATAACTGGGGTGCCTTTAGGGGTGTGGTTAGGTTAGGCTGGGTACAGAGAGGGAGAGGGGAGATGCGTCGCTGTCCGGAGGTTTGCAGAGAGGCCTAGCTGTTCCTGTCATGTCCCGTTCCTGTCCCTGTAATCTTTGTTCCCTGATTGTATTTCAGGGGACCCCCACCATCACTTTGGCCAGAGGGGTGGTTTCTTACAGATCCTTTGGGTTAGTATTATTCTGACTCGTTCTTGCAAAATTACCTGCAAATGTATTTTGTCTCTGAAACTTTTGTCTCTTCATCTATCCACTCCTTCATGCACATGTCATTATTTGATTGATGAGTTCGCCTCTATCTGAAATTGCTGATGTTTTCTCCCCCTTTGTGAGTTCATTGTTTGCACTTGTAACCATATGCATTGAGCATTTTTATCATTTCATTTGAGATAAAGCTTTATTAACTTCACAGAAAGTCTGTGATTATTTAGTTGATTGAATAATTAGTTAGATAGTAGTATCATTACCATCAACTATTCAACTAATTGGTTCATCGACCAAATAGAAGGAAAGTTGATGTATAAGTTAAATAGGTATTTTAAAATGTCATACATGGACTTTAGAAGGAAAAGAATTGAACATATATAAATTGACCCCAGAGCATCAGGGATTTGGGTGAATGTGTATGGGCCATTGTTCTGTGATATTATTGAGTATTGATCCCTGATTAGGTATTGGTTTCGCGCTGGATCAGTTTCTTGGTAGCAGAGGATGGTTTAATTATTGATTAGTTTGGTAATGATTATTGATTATTGATTATATGTTCTTAACACGAAAAATTTAGTGTCCTGTTCTATGTTGTCTAGAAGTACAGGTACGAAGATACCTGAGGAATCCCGGGAATGGAATTTAGCCTGAAATAGGCAGAAGAAGAGTGTGGTAAAGAAATCACACTGCAGAAGTACTTTGTCTGTTGTACTAATACCGAAGCTACGGAGGGCTTGAGGTGTTATATTTAGGGAAATTTCATATGAGAGTAGAGTGTCTGAAAATAGTGAAGGGCCCACTTCCGAAACTCTAGCCTTATCCCCAGGAGATTAACAAGACCTCTTTTCACACCAAAAAGTCCTCTTGTGAAATTGTGGCCTTATCCCTAGAGGAGTACCAGGTCCTCCCGGAGCTTGTTTGGAGGGTAAAATAGCGCTGGTCGTTATTAGGACTCGTAGTGAAGAAAACCTCTTGGAAAAGTGAAAACTGTCTCTTTATTAGTGGAATAGACAAGGGAGCATTGGTTTTTTTTGTTGTTACTAATCGAACTTTTGATTAAACATACTTGGAAATGTATTGCCGTATTATTTTGTAAAGGGAGGGTCAGTAGAAGGAGTAATACTGACGTCAGAAATAGCCGCGCTGGCATTGGTCAGGTAGCGGGCGTGTATTAAGCTGTGATTGGTTGGTTGGTGTGAGCCGCGCTAGTATTGGTTGAGAC
The DNA here is from genome assembly GCA_963921515.1 of Calotriton arnoldi. Taxonomy (NCBI): domain Eukaryota; kingdom Metazoa; phylum Chordata; class Amphibia; order Caudata; family Salamandridae; genus Calotriton; species Calotriton arnoldi. The sequence continues at coordinate 723,463 of CAWUFW010002137.1, forward strand.
TTTGCTTACGTAGCAGTGCTCTGATTGGATGGTTGGTGTGTGTTGGGCTGGTATAGTTCGAGAGCTGACAAACAGAATAAGTAGAACTTCGGAAAGGTCTCTGTGTTTATTTTGTTGAGATATATTAGCGTAAAGAGTCAGAAAAATGAAGTTGCTTAAAAAAATAAAGAATTTCTTTATAAAAGATAAACCGATTGTGACTAGAGAGGGAATTCCTATTCCACCTCCTAGAACGCCTGCTTCCTATATGATGGTGGAGCGAGGATACCATACGTGTATGTGGTTAGAAAACTGGGTGGAATATACGAAGGATGATGGTGTTATTGCTTTCCCACAACATGGTTCGTTTAATGTCAGGATTTTGCAAAATTTGAGAAATCGAATGAATTCACTCAAGCCGAATCTCAGATTAACTCAGTACAAAGCCTTAGAGGAATGGGAAGTTGAGGCATTTGAGAAAGAGAAATATAGAGGTAACAGAAGATACAGAAATTTGATGTTTGGATATCCTTTTGAAAGTAGAGAAGAAAAGTTGAAAAGATGGAGGAGAGCTGTGGTAACAGAGGGCTTGTACCCCGTTCTAGTTGCTGATGATCAGACAGGAGGTAAGTGTAAAGAGAAAAAGAAAAATATAGAGACTTCAAGTTTAATGGATGTCCTGAACGAATCTGATGATGAGTTGTTAGAGGATATTATGACCAAAAGACCTCCGGGGTATGAGGAAAACTCAGGAGAGGTGACTTCAAGTGCCCCACAAATGGGAATCCCATTAACTCCACAGGTCACTGAAATAGCTAGGGTAGTACGAGAAAATGAAGTGAATTTGTTGAATAAGGCAAGACTGGAGTAGGTTCAGAAAATGAATCAATTAAGTCTGAATGCGGAAGCATTGACGGTACCCGTGACGATTGGTCCTGTGGTACCATTGTATGGAGAAAGGCAAAATCTGACAAAAGCACATATGTTGGCAGTTCCGAGAAGTAGTGTCAGGGGTGAAATGGTGACGGTAACGAATGAGAGTGGACAGGCTGATCTGAATATTACATTGTTGGATCTTCCGGTTTGTGAGTTGATAACTGAAACCCCTAAAAGAGGTTTACAAATAGACCCAAGGAGAATAGGACCGGATGTTACTCCAATAACAGGGAGTTCAGCAGGTCCTTCACCAGAGGAATTGAATAATTGGATAAAGGAAATGACAAAACCAAAACGGCAACCACAGAGTATAAATGTGAGTCAATTGAAAGTGGATTTGGAAGAGATGATTATTGGCACAATAAGTCCAGATAGATTAGGGACTTACAGAGATGATGAACTGTTGTTTTTGTGTAAAAGCATTACATGGAGAGCAAAAGAATCTTCACGAGAAAATATCTGAAGCTGCTAGTGAGTATGGAATAGATATAGAAAAATCGAAGGTGTTGCAAAAATCATACAGGTTGGCCTTCACTGATAAGGATTTAGAGAGTTTGAATGCGTCAGGAAAAAGATTGCAGATAAAAGAATTGATGAATACTCTGAAGAAGTGGGGAGATGTAGAACGATAGAAAAATAGATGGACGAGAAAGAAGGAAGAAGCAGCTAGTGAAGGAGTGTCTATGTTTCTGTTAAAAGAAACAGAACAAGTTGAAAGGGTGTGTCCGATGAGAGAAGTTCCAGGTGGTGAATATGTTCACGTTCCATGGTCAAGGCAGGATATATTGTCTTTCACAAATGATTTTCCCAGGTTAAGAGAGAAACCGGTTGAATGGTATAAACAAGTAGAGAGGTTTGTGAAAGTTTTGAAGGTTTGTTGAAGGATTTAGATGGGTTGTTTGGGATTGTCGTTCCAGCAGATTTATGGACAGAATGTAAGATCACCGTTGATTGGCCAAAAGACGAATATCCTAGAGATCCTAAAACAGGTGCACCATCTGAGGAGGTGATGAAAAGTATAATCAGGTAATCACCTTCTTGAAAGGGAAAATATCTCCAAAAGAAACAGATTAGGTTAAAATTGATAGGACGACCCAAGAACCAAAAGAGTCAGTCCATGCATACTATGAAAGGTTATTGCAGGTATTTAAACAGTATAGTGGGTTTGAGAATATTGGAGAAAAGGAATATGGACATTTTGTATATCGTTTCGTGTTCGGATTGAAACTGGAAATTAGTAATATGATTCAGCAACATTTGATTTGCTGGCAGAGCAAAACAATAGATGAAATTCTGAGGTATGTAAAGTATTTTAGTGATGACATTGAATCAAGACATAAAAAGTTAAAAGAGAAAATGATGTGGGCACAAGTGAAAGTGGCAGAGCAGCAAGAGGCAAATATTAGTCCTCAAGCTGGTTACCAGATGAATGGTCAAAATCAAATTAGTCAAATACCCAGTGGGGGTAGAGGAAGAGGTAAAATGAGTAGAGAGGAAGCTATGAAGAAATTTCCTTGTCATGTGTGCGGAAAGCATGGATATTGGAAGAATGAGTATAGATCTGCTAAAAAGAATAATGGGGCAAATCAAAATTGAATTCCACAGATGCAGAATGAGGTGGGTGTAAATCAGCAGCAGCAGAAGATAGTTGCTCCACAGTTACAGGTGCCACAAGCTCCCATGCCAAACAATGTGAATGCTCAAGTGCAGAGGTACGGTGCACATACTCGATTTCATGGTGGTGACCAAAGTGGTAAGAATCAAACTGTGCAAATGATTCCGCAATATTGGTTGCAGTGCAATGAGAATGATTCCGACTCATCTCAATGACGGTGCCTGAGGGGGGAGGAAGAGTGCGTACTTGGCGCATCCTTGGCGGTAGATCAGTCAGGTCCATTTGTTGACGGAAAAGTAGAAGGGAATGACATTACATTATTAGGCGATTGGGGCTGGGCTTCAAGCCCTCTAGACACACGAAACAGTGCTCTCATCCCTGGCGGGGAAGAAACGCAAGGATTCCGGAGACTATGGAATCGTCGGCTCATTAGAGCACCAGGATTCGATTCCTGTTGGAGCGCTGCTCCTGAGGGTGCCATTATTGCTGAGCATGGTCGGCGATTTTGTGCAGAAATATCGTAGTTAATTCTGCCATGATTGGAGACCCGTGGACATAAAATGGCAGATCCTGAGCAGTTCGCTCTCGGATGTCCCTACAGTCTATTCTAAGATCCGGGTTGCCTAACTACACATCGGAGCCATGAGGATTCATCAGCTTACACCATCCGATGAGGTACTTAATTCGTTATAACCAAAATTTGGACTTTTGCGGCGAACTTCTAATTCCGTGGCCTGACCCTAAAATGGCGGCTGCGTGTGTATTGTGGGTCCGACTTGCCAGCTTCTTTGATGTGTTTACGTACGCGAGGAGCTGGTATGCTCGATGGGGCCGATGATCGGGAAGACTGTCTGGAGTATTTTGAAGCATTTCGGAGCGGGGCCGTTCTCAGCATCCGGATGACTTTCTGATGTAAGCGCCTGACTCTAATATGGCAGCCATGCGATGACGATGTGAATTGGTTTATGCCTTCGGGGGGGTGCCGAGCGGTGCCGAGCGTTGTGTTGCAGATGTGAGAGCAGAGCCTGAGATACTGCGCCTGCTTTTCCTGAGGAGCGCTTCATAGCAAGACCAATTTCTGTCTGGTCACAGCATCTCCATTTGGCTACGCTCTCGATTGATTCTGCCATAAGGTAGTGCCCGGTTCATCCCATCCCCGGGAGCACCGGGAGTCCCGAGGGTGACCCCGGGAGGTTGGGGGCTCCTGTCCATGCCCTCTTCTAGATTTTTTTGGCAAAGATGTTTGTATGAAGTGCCTCTTAAGAAATGCGCCTGGTTCTAAAATGGCGCCTGCAGTAGATTGGCGTCTGGGGGCTTAGCAACACCATAAAGGAATCCCCCTGTTTTGCATCTACGGCGTAAATGCCACATAATAGAACGGAAATTGTATCTACTGTCCAGACCTATAAGGATGACCCAGATTTGCTCCCTGACTATGCACGAATGACTCTGGAGGCATCACTCACCCCCTCTGAAGACATGCGGACACTGGCCCTGTCCTCCTGCCGCCTCACTGCATTGATTGCACCCTCTATGCTTTTGAGCCATTGAGAATTTTGGGGACCGACTGAACTTAACACCAAGGTCAAAACCCCCCTGCCTGACCTCAAGATGGCCGCCTCAGTTGGTCTCTCCACGATGCTCCACCACTCCTGGACAATAGAACTGGTCTTCGACCTGATCTTAACCACATCCCTCACCTGACCTTGATCCTGCTCTCCCGCTAGGACATGTACTCTTCGAACTTTCCCTCGACCGTGGAGACCCTGCCATTTGACCGATGCCCGGTGGAGCTACCTGTTAGCCGAAGAGGAGATGGGCTGTGGATCCCCACTCGGCCGTCACCTACCCAGCCGGACTTTGGGCAGACGTTCCTTCGTCTCTCTGTCATATCTCCCTCCTACCCCTTCACCCTACCCCCTTCCCCCTCTACGCTCCCTTCTTCTTGCCTACTACCCCTTTAATGTTTTTCTGTTGAGACCTAGCTATTTGACCGATGCCCGGTGGAGCTATCTAATAGCTGAAGAGGAGATGGGCTGCGGGTTCCCCCTTGGCTGTCACCTACCCAGCCAGACCTTGGGCAGACTTTCCCTTTGTCTCTCCGTCGTATCTATACCCTACCCCTTTTTCCCCTTACCCCCTTACCCTTCTAACTCCATTTTCCTTTTCTTCTATGCTCCTTAAATGTTTTTACTGGTATCATTGGTAACTTATAACGGATGTATGTTTGCAACTATGTGGAACCTTATGTAAAGCGCTCTGATACCTTCGGGTCTAGCCAGGGCTATATAAAACTCTTAAATAAATAAATAAATAAATAATAAATTAGTGGACACTGGTGCTACCCATTCTACTGTGAGAGCAGCAGAAATTCAAAAACCTACCCCTCTCGGTAGAAACTATCCCAATTTGTAGGAGTCTCAAATAAACAAATTTGAACCCCAGTCACATATCCAATAGAAGTTCATATTGGAAACTTCAGAGACATCCATCGGTTTGTGGTATGTGACTTGAGTCCAGTAAATCTCTTAGGTAGAGATTTATTATGCAAAATGAACTGCACCATCTATTGTACGCCGGATGGTATTGCATTTCAGATACCTGATGAGGATGTCGAATTTAAAATGATGCTAGCGAAGCAAGGGACAGAAGTGGATGAGTTGTTTTCACTTCTCACACAAGAGAATTTACCGGAAGAGTTAAAAAGTGCAGTGAGATTGGATGTGTGGGATTTTTCAGGAAAAGAAATTGACTTAATGACAAATGTAGATCCGATTCAGGTAACAGTGAAAGAGGGTGCTGAATATCTAAACACACCTCAATACAAAATGAGTCCGGAAGTAATTGCAGGAGTCACTCCTGTGATCGACCAATTAATTGAACAAGGAATTTTAAAAGAAATGCTGAGCAGTCCTTGTAATTCACCTAATATAGGTATCAAAAAGCCCAATGGGAAATACAGAATGGTGCAGGATTTATGAAAAATAAATAAAATTGTAGTACCCTGGTGTCCAATAGTGCCAAATCCAACAGTGATACTTTATCAAATTCCCTGTGATGCTGAATGGTACACAGTGATTGATTTGTGCAAGTATTTTTTTTGATTCCTTTACATCCAGAGAGCCAATATTTGTCTCCATTCCGGTTCGGAGACCGTGTTTTGGCATGGTGCCGAGTTCCTCAATGGTACACCGAGAGTCCCTCAATCTTAAACCAGATCTTGAAAAAATGTCTGGAGACTTTAGTCATGCCAGGAAATTCAGTTTTGGTTCAGTACATTGATGACCTTTTAGTGGCATCAAAGACACGAGAGGCATGGGTAACAGATACAGTTGCCCTACTGAACCATTTGGCAGAAGGAGGACACAAAGTGTCCCCAGCAAAATTACAATTTTGTAAACAAGAAGTCCAGTACCTAGGACACAAAATAGAAAAGGGAGTCAGAAAGGTGACACCAAAAAGAATCGATGCGATCAAACAGATGAGTCCACCTAAAACTCAGAAAGAAGTATGAATGTTTTTGGGAATGGTTGGGTACTGTAGGCAGTGGATCAGTGGTTTCTCACTGATTGCAAAACCTCTACAGAGGTTGACACAAAAAGATGTGAAAGATCTGATTGTACTGGATGATTAAGGTATGGAGGCCTTTACAAAACTGAGAAACGGTCTTTGTCGAGCACCTGCATTGGGAATGCCTGATTATACAAAAGAGTTTGCGTTGTATTGCTGTGAAAGAGATGGGTGTGCACTTTCAGTCCTAACTCAGAAACATGGAATGGCACGACATCCAGTAGCATATTTTTCTGCTACTTTGGATTCAGTGGCTGCAGCGTTACCAGGCTGTTTAAAAGCAGTAGCCGCCACTTGTGTGAGTCTGGAACAAAGTTAAGCGATTGTGATGGGATATCCAGTCAAGGTGTATGTGCCACATTCTGTTGAGATTCTTTTAACTCGAACCCGGACCCAGTATATGACCTCTAGTCGGCTGACTAAGTACGAGAGAGTGATTCTGGGTGCTGAAAATGTGACTGTGGTGAGGTGCACAACTGTAAATCCGGCAACTCTACTGCCAAATTCTCATTGTGAGGAGGAGAGAGAGGAAGTGGGTCATGATTGTTTGGATGTGACAGAACTGTGCACCAAACCCAGGCCTGATATAGAGGATGTTCCTTTGGAAGAACCAGACTGTGAGATATTTGTGGATGGGTCATGCCTAAGAAATGAAAAAGGTGAATTATGCACTGCCTATGCTGTTTGCACCATAGCGGGAGTTCTAGAAGCATCCTGTCTAAAAGGGGTAAACTCTGCCCAAATTGCTGAATTGATAGCTCTAATTAGAGCATGCAAAATTGCCAAAAGTCTGAGGGTGACCATTTTCACTGATAGCCAATATGGGTTTGAGGTTGTCCATGATTTTGGACAGCTATGGATGCAAAGGGGATTTCTGACTTCTTCAGGTTCCCCTATCCGTAACAGCAAAACTGTAAAAGAATTATTGGATGCTTTACAATTGCCCAAAAGAATTGCAGTGGTCAAATGTGCTGCACATAAATCAGGAGATGATTATGTGACAAAGGACAACAGATACTCCGACCAAATAGCGCGTTTCTGTGCACGAAATTTAATGGCCTTAAACAGAGCAATTGAGAGGGAAAATACCTAATGCCATCTTATGTTTACAACCACATTTGAAACTTGGGATGAAGTGAGGCAGATGCAGGAAGAGGCAAGTGATGAGGAAAAGGAAATTTGGAGACATACAGGTTGTAACAAGCGAGCAGAAGACGAAGTGTGGGTCCATTTTGACGAAAGACCACTTATGCCAGATTCTTTACTTTCCTATATGGCCATTGTATACCATGGAATTGCACATGTTGGTAGAGATGCAATGATTAGACTCTTCAAGCAGATATGGTATAACCCAAAGTTCAGGGTCATTGCAGAGAGCCTTTGCCAGAGGTGTATCACTTGTCAGAAGCAAAATCCAGGCAGAAAGACAGTTGTTAGTTGGGGAAGAATTGGAAGAGCAGGAGGACCATTTACCCGTCTCCAATTGGATTTTGTCGAACTTCCCCCATGTAATGGGCTGAAGTATGTGTTGGTTGTCATCTGCTTGTTCTCTCTTTGGGTGGAGGCCTATCCCACGAGGAGAAATGACAGCCTAACTGTAGCCAAATTGCTTTTAAGAGAACTGATTCCTAGGTTTGGATTTCCAGTCACTTTAGAGACAGATAGAGGAACACATTTCAATAATGAGATAATTTGGATGATTTGTGCAGCATTACAAATTGAGCAGAAGCTGCATTGTGCCTATCGACCTGAAGCATCCGGAGTGGTCGAGCAGATTAAGGGCACTATAAAATCTAGGCTAGGAAAAGCGAGTGCATCCACAACACTGAAATGGCCTGACGCTTTACCCCTTGTATTGATGAGTCTTAGAAGCATACCTGACAAAAAGACGGGATTGAGTCCACATGAAATTCTGATGGGAAGAGCAATGAGACACGCATACATACCAGCGAACAAACTGATGAGTGTATCTGATGATCTAGTGCTTGATTATTGTGTTCTGTGTCTCACCAGGTTGGAGAAAACGCCACCACAACACAGCCGAATCAAGCTCATGATCTGAGTCCTGGTGAGTGGGTTCTTGTCAAGAAACACGTGAGGAAATTGTATTTAGAACCCAGGTGGATTGTCCTTACCAAGTTATTCTGGTGACGACGACAGAAGTGAAGTGTGGTGGTTTGCCAAACTGGATTCATGCAAGCCATACCAGATGAGTCCCAAGTCTACTTGAAAGACAAGAAGAGCAGCAACTGGTAAACCAAAGTCAAAGACCAGAGGTTGAAGTGTGTGAAGCTGAAGAATCTAGAGTAACAGATTCTGAAGAACAAACTAATGACGAACAGCCAAGCACAAGTCAAGTAAAGTGGGCACCAGCTACTGGGTCTCGTGAGACTGCTGTTGAACCAGAGGAAGGTGAGACTGTTGTTAACCAGAAGAAAGTGGGTTCACGGTTAAACCAGGAGAACGTGAAATTGCTGTTGAATCAGCAGAAACAGAAGTTACTGAAAATCCAGAAGAAGAATAACAAATAGAAGAAAGGCCAAACAAAAGAACCTGTGAACCAGATGGAGAAGGTGAAAGGGTAGTTCAAACCAAGAAACCATGAAAACGTGACAATTGGCCAAGTGGAGTGAAAAGACTGAAATACACTCTTGTGAGGAGAAAGTCAAAGAAAAGACCAGAGCAAAGTAATGAGGTCTCAAATCAGACAGAACAAGAAGAGTCAGGAGAAGAATTAGTATGAAAAACAAGGAGAGTAAGAATTCCAAGCAAGAAATACAAAGCATCAGAATGGACTTGCGTGATCTTGGAAGAAATTGAAAGCTCAGATCCAAGTGAAGAAAAAGACAATTCTGACACTGAACATGTTGATGAAAGCAAATTGAGACCACCTTAAAAGAACTGTGACAAAAACTAAGGTGTAACATTGTCAGTTGGATGAAGAAGTAAAAGATTCTGAAGACCTAAAGAAAAGAAAAAATAAAAGAAAGGGGGTAAAGAAGAAAGTCTGAAGTGTGGGATTACACTATCGTTTCCTAGAATTTTACAAAAAATTAGAAAAGTTTAGTGTTTATAGATTTAGATAGATTTTTATATTTATTTTATTTGGGTAGAATACAAAATGGTTGAAAAGAAGGTGACTGAACATCCAAAATCTAGTCTAAAACGTAGATGTATTAAAGCTTGCTCATGTAGTGTTTTGTTATTAACATTCATGTGGATATTACTAACTGTCCTTGTACCTATTCTAATGGTAACTAATAATGGAAATAATACTAATGATGTAACAAGTGAAAGAGTGAATGATGTTGCTAAAGGAATACCTAAATCTATCATAGAACAAATGGATGGAAGCATTCTCCATCATGATAAATCAATTAGTGATTTCTCGTTAAATGTGTTTACTAAATTGTTGTACGAATACATTGATACGATGAATGTGAGTGATTGTTATGTGTGCATGCAATTACCTTCGTCTGTCTCAGAGGGGGTGACGTATCATCACCTTCCTTTAACATATGGTGTGTCTTGCAGTGTCTTAACAAGTTTGTTTTACGTGACATGGAAGCTCGAATATCATTATTCCAATATAGATTTAGTGTTTTCAGAGATATCTGTTATTAAGGAACTAAATAAGGTTTTGAGTAGTAAAAATGCATGTTATATGGGAGAGTTCTTCCATATTACTAAGGCTTTAGATGTAGGATATGCTTATAAAAACAATTTAACATGTAGTTTACAGGTTGAAGAAAAAGTATTTATAGAAATGGTAGAAAGTAGAAGGGAAAGTTTTCAAAGAAAAGCTGCTGAACAAAAGTCACAGATACCACCATGGGCTTTCAGGGAAGGAAATTATGAGAAAGGCAAGACATACGCTGCAATATCCATGGACTGGCATCAGAAGGGAAAAATATATTTGCTCAGAATGAAAACTAACTAAACAACTATTTTATTGGTACTAGTGAATGTGAGCATACCGTCGAAATTGCTGGAGGTTGGGGACTGAAGGGTGGAACTGATCCTGTTTTTCCGGGAGTCTATTATGTGTGCGGTAAGAAAGCCTACTATAGGTTGCCTGCACATTGGTATGGTAGTTGTTATTTTGCTATCGTTTTTCCAAAGGTCTACCATATGGACTGATACAACAACAGACTAAGTGAAATAAAACAAGGACTAACACGTAACAAGAGAGCAAGTTTCTCAGAAATAGTAGGTGATATTTTTGGTGCACTGATACCCTCAGTTGGAGTTGTTGTAATTTGCACAAAATTCGGAAGTTATCCACAGTGGTTGATCGTTTATCAACAGATACTGCTGGTGGTTTCTTAATGATTGACACTGAAATGGTTGCAATCAGATCAATGGTTCTGCAAAATCGACTTGCCCTTGATATCTTATTGGCAAAAGAGGGTGGAGTCAGTGGCATGCTGAAAATTCAACACTGCTGTACCTATATCCCTGATAAAAGTAAAGATATTGAGGGATATATCAAGAATATTATGAAATTACATGAAGGTTTGACCCAACTGGAGGTTGACGGTGTCTAGGAAAAACTTGGTAAGAGTTTCTCCTCTGTAGGTAAATGGTTTTCTACCTTTGGAAGTAGTCTATTAGGAAAAATAATGCCAATTATTTCAGTAGCCATAATAGCCTTAGTGATAATAATGACATATAAATATTGTAAGTGTAAGAGTGGAAGAAGAGAAGCGACAGAAACAGGGAATCAACGGAGAGCAAGAAGGGGGGAAAGAGATGAGATAGAACTAGAAAACATGAAAGGAGATTACTATGATATGATGAAAGATTTAGACCAGAGTGCCATAAAAAGACTGAGTTTTAGAAAAATGAAGATGGCACTCGGTATGGTAGGTATTTTATGATGGCTCCAGGAAGCCATCAAAGGGGATTGATGGACCAGGATTTCACAAAAGAAACCTGCTCGAATGAATACCCCCATAATACGTACTAACAGTAAGTAGTAATAGAAAATTAACGTGGACCTTACATGAACACAAGGGAAAAACTGCTTTGCGCATACATGCACTAACGTGAGATAACACATGAAAGAACTAAAACCATATTTACATTTTTGCTTTGGAAGTGTTATATCCGGCATAGATGCCCTAATGTAGACCCGTTCGTACATGCTCTAAAATGGACGTTTTCATATTTACCCTAATATGGTCATATTCGTACTTGGCCAATTATGGTCATGGCCGCATATGCCCAATTATGGTCACAACTGTACATGTCCTATTATAGTATGATTCCTTATATAGGCATGATATTTCACCTACATTGGTCCCAGCTAGTACACAACGAGCTCTGAGGGCTGAACATTATCTATCCTGTGGTTTTGAATGCAGCAGGGTTCTTCCAAACACAGGCCCAAACTGTACTCATTAATTATGTATGGCTTTCTAAGAATACACCACCGTCATAATATGTATGTACAAAGTTCACCCCTGACGTCTTCCTCATGTCCAATACAAACAATACTGAGGACCGAGACTCTTTAGGGTATAAATACACCACATCTTGCCCCGGTAAGACATAGGGAACCGAGACTTACATGCTGACACACTGACCAGAGACGCTGAGGCTCCTGCATGCAGTCGCTCCAGCTGACAGCGGTCTGACACAGCCCTGACGGGGTGTCCAACTCGAGACCAGGACGGGGTCCCACACTCTCTCTATTCAGGTATGGGGGTTCGACTAAATCCTAGGAGGATTCTAGGCTCTTAGCTTCTAAGACCTACACACATATGCTAGGTACACACAGGTACATCTAGGTAGGCATCGTAGGAGTACGCGCACTTGCATAATGCTTTTATATTCATGTATGTACTCATGATTATCGCAATATGGTAGAACTGTCCTATCCCTTTGCTTTTATCGTACTGCTGATAATATATCTCTGCTATTGTCTGCTGGTTACCGCAGCACATATATTTTACACTAGAATAACAACTGTTCAATAAATACTTATTGAAACGCCCAACTGTTTATTCTGTGTAACTCTCTGAGACAAACCGAATAAGTGAGCACGAGTGACTGAGCGAAAGGTAGTACATTGTTTCCACGATTCTGAGGGAATCAGGGTTGTCATGTTCTAAGGTTGCCAGAAACTAATCTCTCCCCGATAAGAGGAGACACTAGTGGCACTGCGAGCTAGCTAATGCAAAACTAGGCTAACATATATGGTGGGGGTGCACGGAGTCAGTCTGCCACCAAGCCCGCAGTATATGTTATCCAAACGCGCAGGTCCTGCAGGGGTACTATAGGAGCTACACAACAGAAGAAACGAGAAATAATGCATGACTAGGCCGCATGTGCCTTTCGTAGTTTGCTTGTTGCAGCTTGCTTTGAAATTACAAATAATACCGCTTTTGCATAAAGCTATGCTAGGAAAAACGCTAACAGGGAAATAGTGCAAAGGTGGGTGGTAAACAGTGAAAACTACATTATCATATAATTAATTAATGTTCATTTTCCATTTGCTATAGTGAGCTGGATGAGACGCCATTTTCTCTTAACTTAGCCGGATAAAGGAGGGGCAGGATAAACAAGTGAAATTGATCTGTGAAAGGCACACTGAAGCGCTGAGCACAGCAGAAGAAGTGCAAGGGTTGAAGGCCAATGTGATGATCGTCTGCCAAGGGATGTGACTAACCGTGGGACAGAAAGACTCCTTCTGCGGACATTGCTTAAATTTATGTACAATTGTAACATGAATTAAATTGTGTGAACAGAACTAATATGAAATCATGGGAATGGGTGTAGAACAATGAACAAGCCCAAATTTTGAGTAAAGTCACAGTGGTGTGACGGACCACCCCTAAAATTCTCCAATCCTCTGCCTAGTTTCGTAAAATGTTTCAACTGATGTGGGACGGACATGTAGGTTTTAGGGTATAACTGGGGTGCCTTTAGGGGTGTGGTTAGGTTAGGCTGGCTACATAGAGAGAGAGGGGAGATGCGTCGCTGTCCGTCGGTTTGCAGAGAGGCTTAGCTGTTCCTGGCCTGTCCCGTTCCTGTCCCTGTAATCTTTGTTCCCTGATTCTATTTCAGGGGACCCCCACCATCACTTAGGCCAGAGGGTGGTTTTCTACAGATCCTTTGGGTTAGTATTATTCTGACTCGTTCTTGCAAAATTACCTGCAAATGCATTTTGTCTCTGAAACTTTTGTCTCTTCATCTATTCACTCCTTCATGCACATGTCATTATTTAATTGATGAGTTTGTCTCTATCTGAAATTGCTGATGTTTTTCTCCCCCTTTGTGAGTTCATTGTTTGCACTTGTAACCTTATGCATTGAGCACTTTTATCATTTAATTTGAGATAAATCTTTATTAACTTCACCGAGAGTCTGTGATTATTTAGTTGATTGAATAATTAGTTAGATAGTAGTATCATTACCATCAACTATTCAACTAATTGGTTCATCGACCAAATAGAAGGAAAGTTGATGTGTAAGTTAGATAAGTATTTTAAAATGTCATACATGGATTTTAGAAGGAAAAGAATTGGACATATATAGAAATTGAACCCAGCGCATCAGGGATTTGGGTGAATGTGTATGGGCCATTGTTCTGTGATATTATTGAGTATTGATCCCTGATCAGGTATTGGTTTCGCGCTGGATCACTGCTAGTGCTCACTTCTGCTGGAGCTTGCTGTGGGAGATGGCTACTCATTTTGTGGCAATTTAAAATCATGGTACCGCGTCAGTGCCGGCTCGCAAGGGCCGCCGCTTGGCTCAGCTGTAGAAAATTTTAAATCATGATTGACCCCGGTGCCACAAATTCAATAATTGCAGAGGGTCAGGGAGACGGAGTGACATTTCAGTGGCCGCCAGGACTCTTTGTCACTGGACTCAGTGAGAAGGCGGACGGCAAACTCGAATTCCCATGGCTCGTGGCCTCGCCTGAGCCTGCCCTCACAAGGTCCAAGTTGAAGTAAGTGAGACAGTCAGTGCCTGCTGCTGCAGTGCACCCGAGTGTGTCTGTTAATTATTTCTTACAAATAATTCCTTTTTAGAGGCAGCACGCGATCAGGAAACGGGTGTCGGGTGGTTACAGAACTGCAGCACAGAAATCCCTGGCATGGCTGCAGGTAAGTTGCAGGCCACGGGCTGTGACCAAGTGTGACTGTGTGCCTTAAAGGTATATTAAAGAAACTGTCTAGTCCTCTGAGCCTCTTTCACCACATAGGAATATTTTCTGCGCTGGCAAAGACCTATCACCAATAATTCCTGTCTGAAAGACATGCATGCCATAGTGCACTGCAAACATACTTGACTTGCAGAGTGGTTTCAGTTGGTTAAGGTCTCAGGCTTCGTTGACCCAGTATTTGCTGGCACGATTTCAAGTACTTAAAACTTGGCCAGTGCAGCTAGCATGCTAGCCTCCTGTTTACGTTTGCGGTTTATTTCTCAAAAACACCGGGGGTAATTTAAGGTTTGGATCTCTTCCGACAGTCATAGCTGTCAGCTATGCCAGATTACTGCACCAGCCTCAGCCTGAGGCCTGTGCAGGAGGGAGTCGTCATGGCTGGTCCGACATCAAACCAGCACTGCAGCTTTGCTCGCTAACAGTAACAACTAACAGTGCACTAATTAGTAGTCTGCTGTGGCTGGCTGGCCTTCAGCCTCTCGGACATGTGCGCGAGGCCCACTGCGTGCTGAGCACATTTTCTCTGCCACCTTAATCATGGCACCAGCCTCGGTCATCATAGTTTTTTTTACCAGCCCTACAGGTCTCTGCTGGGGCTGGCGCAGGCCAATGCATGTGCACTCTTGTCAGCTGACAGCTCAGGTGAGACAGAACTGCACTCTACAGGAGGGATACTCCTGTCCTCACAAAACTTTGGCAGCTCAAATGTAAGAGGGGGGGTGCTGCAGTTTCCTGCATTTGTCGGCCGACTGCTGCAGGTTAGAGCGGGGGGGAGCTCACCGTCCCCGACCCCCCCCCCATTGCTACGCCACTGGTTCAGCAATGTAGAACTTTGGCTGTTCATTAACTGGGGTCTGCAGCTGTGGTGCACTTCTTCACAAGATCGTTTACTTCAATAAACCAGTTAAATCTTACTGGCAATTTGGTATTTATTTATCATTACGAGGCCCGCCTGTCAAGTTAGTGCCCTTCCATTTCTGGTGCTTGCAGCAGTTTTAAGATTAAATTATGAAAATGTCACACATAAAAATACCTTTGTTGCTATGAGACTACTGGTTGAACATACAATAACATTATCACTTACTATTACATGGCTTGGAATCAGAATCATTGAACAGAAAACTCTCACAAGTCACCGAGATTGGTTTCCAGGAGAGTCGCTGAACAATTGTAATGTGGTCTATTGGTTTGTGGCAGAGGAAGTTATTTCACTACATGCCGTTTCATCGACATCGAGAATGGAGGTTCGGGGGGAACTAGATTTGCCTTGTCTCCCTCGGGTGTGTCGGTGGATGGTGCATCCCAGGGATGCGCGTAAAAGTGATTGGTGGGGTTCTCCAGGTTGGTGGAGCATGGGACATTATAGTAGGGTTTGCGTTGTGGGATGGCCTCTTTGGCCATTGTCGCACCCAGGGGCAGGGCTATTGAGGTAGAGTCTCTAGTTTATAGGCCAAAGGCTGAAGATATTCTATTTAGCATTAATTAGTTTTGGTAGTACATAAGATATCCCTTCATTTGGTCTGAACTAGTTTAAATAAAGATGTCACATCAAAATAAGGTGCTCGGGCCCCACGCATTTTAAATGATTCAAGTAGAGATTACATTATTAAGGAGGGAGTGTTGGAGCAGGCATGAGTAGGCATCAAGTGGCCTAAGCGTGTGTCCGTGGAGGGGATAGATGTGGAGGTTTTGGCTTAAGAATGAGGTGGGCAGAGGGGTAAAACATTACCTTTAGCTGTGGGTGAGGCTGCTGTGGCACAGCTAGACAAATTCATTCCAGGTCCTAAGCTGACTAAACAGCATATTGCACAGGAGAGGAGTTTCTCTGAGAGAGCGTGTGGGTGGGATAGGGTAGGTTACAAGGCTGGTTATGGGTGTGCTGGAGAAGGGCCCTCGGCAGGGAGCAGGAGTGCTGCTGACTACTGATAGATCACTTCAGGAATTAGAAGAAAGGCCATCAGCAGTGCTCAAAATGGTGGTCCACATACAGGGCACAGTGGAACCAATAATAATATTAGATTACGATTACGAGCAGAAGCTACGGTGCCCTCCGGCTGTTTTTGAGCTGGATTGCGCACCTTTATTCACAGAGGGCAGGCAGTATATGTGGCAGGCTTTGGGCAAAAACAGGTGCAGGATCAGGTTTGGTTGTGAGGCAGATTAGCTCAATGATTATTAAGGCCCAGAGATGGAAGGTCAAGAACAGAGTTCACTCCCCACCACTTTTGTTGTGTTGGGGAAGGTGTGAGAGAGGTGGGACAAAGCAGGTCTCAAGATGTAAGAGTTATGGACACAAAGGATGAGGAATGGGTTTTCTTCATTCGGTGGCATCAGACTTTCGTTGAGCATGGAAACAAAGGACAGCCTTGTGATGCTGAAGAGGGTTCTGGATGCGTTGTGATGCCCAGGTTGGGTGGCATGCACAGAAAGGCTGTGTTGATGCCAAATGTCTGGAGTCAGCTGTGGGTTCCAGACACTGGTGAAGTCCAGGGTGACTTGTGGGCACTGGCATGGAGAGAGGGAGGGCCTGGAGTGACTCTCATGACAACGAAGATGAACCAAAGTCCTGTGCACACATTAAAGTGTTCTCAATGAAAGTTCATCAAATCATGTTGGTCACAAAAATCATTAGAAGTCCAAATGTCTCGTTTTTTTGCTATTTATTCACATAAGAGAAAAGAAACAGCCAACACGTGTTTCGTCACAGCGGGAAGTAACCCGTGACTTCTTCAGGGCTGGGAAAGTTACAAAGGGTCATGTGTGAAATTGAAGTAAACATATTATACAATAGGGAGGAGTAACGCCTCTCTTAACGTTTGGCTTGAGCGATCACTATTTATCGTGGAAACCCTAGACAAAAAAGGCAAGCATATGTGACTGGTCATGAGAAGACCCAAAGTGCAAAAACAAACTTGACATTTCTATTTAAAACATAGAAAATTTTAGATGTGCCATACAGAATAAGGTGAGAAACCATATAACCCGCTTCTCAACATGCCGTAAAAGTATCCGTTGTTCAAAACACAGAACACATAAATGAAAAAAGTCAAAAAACTTTATAAAGAATTCAGCATATACTTAGCAGAGTTGCTACCTGTGTTGCGTGTGTGGAGAATCCATAGATCTAAAAAAATATAAAAATATAAAGTTGTCCTAATTAGGAGGAATGGACTATAAGGAAAAAAGGAGAGAAAAAGATGGGGTGGCAGTAACTGTGACAAAAGAAGGTGTAAGGCTCTCACCACTCTGCCGGTGATAATTCCGACCCGGCTGGTCAATGAGTAAGGGTTAGAAATCCTGGGGTGAGGAAGAGTATCGATGTCAATAGATCACTATGCCGATGAAAGTTCCAAGCTGGCTATTCCATGGATATAGGAAGGGTTCTTTAGTTCAGAAATAAAGGGCTCTGGGAGGCACCTATATGAATTGGGTGTAAGACAAGTAAACCGTCAAAAGTTAGGCCGTACAATTTGAATAAAGGAGAGGGGCGAAAGCCCAAGAGTCTTACCTTATTAAAGGTGTTCTCGTAAAATTGTGCCGCACTGTAAAAAAGGGGGAAGGAGGGGTGTAAGCAACCGAAGGTATGAGCAGAAAGGGTGCTTACACTGAACATGTGTGATTTAGAATTGTCGGTACACTAAAAAATTATAAGAGGGAAGTAAATAGAGAATGCAACAAAAGGAGGGTATTGGTGGAGGCGCTGGGGGCAGTAATAGCATGCCAAAATAGTATCAGGTTGTTCAGCGATCAAATGCGCGTAATTTCTAAGCGTTAATTTAGCGAGGATAAACGCCGATCGAAAGCGGTGGCCGGCAGATCAAGGCTCATAAAAAGGTGTCATATTGTGTCACGGCATCATAAGATAACGGTTAAGTAAATTTAGAGTGCAGAGTAAAGTGCGCTTTGCAAATGGCGGATAGCAGAAAAATGACCAAGAATAGTAACAACTAATTATCAAGAGGTTAAGTGAAAGTATAGAAGTAAAGAACCGGGATACTAAAAAGAGTTGGAGAAATCGTATAAGAAGTCTGTCAAGTCCAAGACGAGGGACATCTTACCTAGCGAGTACGCTGTAAGTAGCGGTGGCAGCAGGTTCAACTTCTGTTCCGGCAGGGTACAGAACGAGCCGCCGGAAGTCGACCTAAATACCGGGCAATTTTGGCAAAAATATAATAAACTAGAGCGCGTATGGAAAACAACTCTGTTTCGGAAGTGTACAGCGAGAGCTGCCGGAAGTTGGCCCCCATTACCGGGCAACTTAAGAAAGAATTCGTATAGACTAGAGCGCGTTTGAAAAAAAACGGCCAGTCTCAAAATGAAGAAAGACTACAAAAGTAGCTCAGAAGTATATTGCCAGGAAAGGCGGCACATAAGTATGTGAAGGTGAAGTTCGCCTAGTGATCAAAGGGAGAAGGGAATAATAATACATTTGTAGAAAAAATTAATTATAATATCGCCACAAAAATATGTAAAAGACGAAAAGAGGAATGGAGGCAGTAGCGTGAGAGGAATGGAGAAAGTAGCGTTATAACTAAAAAAAAAAAAATTATATAAAGACGGGGCATTTGTTATACACGTAAGTCATAAGAATTCGGAGGACTGTGCTACTATTGAGATCAGGTAGAGTAATGTTGTGTATATTCAGCGAGTACACGATTGATAGTGTTTATGAGCATCGGTTGCAGCCCTCGTTTGCCAA
Source organism: Calotriton arnoldi (assembly GCA_963921515.1). Lineage (NCBI taxonomy): Eukaryota > Metazoa > Chordata > Amphibia > Caudata > Salamandridae > Calotriton > Calotriton arnoldi. The sequence goes on from CAWUFW010002137.1 coordinate 742,437, forward strand.
CCTATTCATGGGCAGTTTAGAAGAAGAGTGGATCTGGGGCCGGAAAGGTGCACCATGGATAGATTCCATCGTCTTTTGGGGTTGTTACATTGACGACTGCCTCCTACTCTTGTCAGGCACCCAGACCAAACTAGATGAATTCTGCACCTACTTGAACACCAACGATTTTGACATGAAATTTACCCAAGAATCTAGCAAGACCAGCATCACATTTTTGGATGTAGAACTGTACACCAAGGGAGACAAACTACACAGTCGACTCCACCGCAAGGAGATATCATGTAATTCACTCGTACATGAGGGCAGCTCACACCCAGCCCACTGAATTCAAGCTATCCCTTACGGAGAACTGATGAGAGCCAGTAGAAACTGTAGCGAGGAGACTGAATTCCACAAATGTCTCACTGATATGAAATCTAGGTTCAAGAGCAGGGGTTACGCTCCAAACACAATTAAGCTAGCTGAAAATAGGATAAGACAGATTAAAAGAGATGACACACTCAGAGTCAAAACCCGTACTCCACAGCAGAATCAACCAGTAAGTCTGATTACAGACTACAACAACATGAGCTACACTCTAAGAAAGAGCCTTAGCAAACACTGGGGGATACTGAGAGCGGATAGTTCCTTGAACGACCACATTTCCTCCCAACCCCAGATTACCTACAGGAGAGGAAGGACACTCAGGAATAGACTCAGCCCTACTGTCCCACGGGCTCGTGGTGATTCTACATGGCTAACCCCAAGAACTATAGGATTCTACAAATGTGGCTCCTGTGGTGTTTGCATATGGGCCAAACACAACACCAAAGAATTCATGGGACACGATCATAAGCGATACAACATTAGACATAACATCAATTGTAACACCAGATTTGTAGTATACATCATAGAATGCACGTGCAACGGGATGTATGTGGGCAGCACCATCAGGCCCCTTAAAGACAGGATAGGAGAACATGTGCGGGCATTACACCAACAGGATGCCAGATACCCGATGGCATTACACGCCGCAGTTTGTCCATCCCAAGGCCTACAGAAACGTCTGATTTTTTACGGCATCGATGTTATTGAACCAAATCCACGAGGCGGCAACAGGGAACTCAAACTCAGACGTACAGAGGCTACTTGGATCATGCGCCTGCGGACCGTGGAACAAAGCCTCAACAGCGACCATGAAATGCAATACTTCCTGGGAGACTAAGTTCACAATGACGAGATCCTTTCTTTTTTAACTTCATCTGGAATTTATTTTGCATTTGTATTCTATTTTGTCACTTCTGTGCAGCACAATGAAGAACCTACCACCGTTCTGTTTGAACATCAGACCTTCAGAATATGATATTGTTTATGACTTCCTCTTCTCCCCTTTTATTATATATTTTTAACTATCTCAAGTATGTAGTATAACACATCTACTATTAGATTTAACTGTGTACTATACATAAGTCGCCAATTTTTGCACTCCCCTTTTTTTGTAACATGGGCTGCAACCGATGCTCATAAACACTATCAATCGTGTACTCGCTGAATATACACAACATTATTCTACCTGATCTCAATAGTAGCACAGTCCTCCGAATTTTTATGACTTACGTGTATAACAAATGCCCAGTCTATATATTATTTTTTTTTTTTAAGTTATAACGCTACTTTCTCCATTCCTCTCACGCTACTGCCTCCATTCCTCTTTTCGTCTTTTACATATTTTTGTGGTGATATTATAATTAATTTTTTCTACAAATTTATTATTATTCCCTTCTCCCTTTGATCACTAGGCGTACTTCACCTTCACATATTTATGTGCAGCCTTTCCTGGCAATATACTTCTGAGCTACTTTTGTAGTCTTTCTTCATTTTGAGACTGGCCGGTTTTTTTCAAACGCGCTCTAGTCTATACGAATTCGTTCTTAAGTTGCCCGGTAATGGGGGCCAACTTCCGGCAGCTCTCGCTGTACACTTCCGGAACAGAGTTGTTTTCCATACGCGCTCTAGTTTATTATATTTGTTCCAAAATTGCCCGGTATTTAGGTCGACTTCCGGCGGCTCGTTCTGTACACTTCCGGAACAGAGGTTCAACCCGCCGCCACCGCTACTTACAGCGTACTCGCTAGGTAAGATGTCCCTCATCTTGGACTTGACAGACTTCTTATACGATTTCTCTAACTCTTTTTAGTATCCCGGTTCTTTACTTCTATACTTTCACTTAACCTCTCGATAATTAGTTGTTACTATTCTTGGTCATTTTTCCGCTATCCGCCATTTGCAACGCGCACTTTACTATGCACTCTAAATTTACTTAACCTTTATCTTATGATGCCGTGACACAATATTACACCTTTTTATGAGCCTTGATCTGCCGGCCACCACTTTCGATGGGCGTTTATCCTTGCTAAATTAACGCTTAGAAATTACGCGCATTTGATCGCTGAACAACCTGATACTATTTTGGCATGCTATTACTGCCCCCAGCGCCTCCACCAATACCCTCCTTTTGTTGCATTCTCTATTTACTTCCCTCTTATAATTTTTTAGTGTACCGACAATTCTAAATCACACATGTTCAGTGTAAGCGCCCTTTCTGCTCATACCTTCGGTTGCTTACACCCCCTCCATTCCCCCTTTTTTTACAGTGCGGCACAATTTTACGAGAACACCTTTAATAAGGTAGGACTCATGGGCTTCCGCCCCTCTCCTTTATTCACATTGTACGGCCTAACTTTTGACCGGTTTACTTGTCTTACACCCAATTCATATATGTGCCTCCCAGAGCCCTTTATTTTTGAACTAAAGAACCCTTCCTATATCAATGGAATAGCCAGCTTGGAACTTTCACCAGCATAGTGATCTATTGACATCGATACTCTTCCTCACCCCAGGATTTCTAACCCTTACTCATTGACCAGCCGGGTCGGAATTATCACCGGCAGAGTGGTGAGAGCCTTACACCTTCTCTTGTCACAGTTACTGCCACCCCATCTTTTTCTCTCCTTTTTTCCTTATAGTCCATTCCTCCTAATTAGGACAACTTTATATTTGTATATTTTTTTAGATCTATCGATTCTCCACACACGCAACACAGGTAGCAACTCTACTAAGTATATGCTAAATTCTTTATAAAGTTTTTTGACTTTTTTCATTTATGCGTTCTGTGTTTTGATCAACGGATACTTTTACGGCATGTTGAGAAGCGGGTTATATGGTTTCTCACCTTATTCTGTATGGCACATCTAAAATTTTCTATGTTTTAAATAGAAATGTCAAGTTTGTTTTTGCACTTTGGGTCTTCTCATTGTGGTACTGAAAATTCTGGACCTGTGTCATTAACATCATTGTAAACATGACGATTTTGGTATCAGCAGACCGGTAATGACAGGTATGCTATATCTGAGTATTTGCGTCATATTCGAGTGACGGGATCACTCTAATATTAACGATTCCCTTGTGAACCCTCGGGTTCCATTTTGTGTACGGCAGCCATTTTGTGGTTGCCCTCACATAAGGCAATGACTAAAGCCAAAACGCACCTTAGGGGACACGTACACTTTCAGTGACCTGGGCAAGCTGACTCCACTGTCCAGAGCCAGAACCTGTTCGGCCAGTTTTAGTTCCCAGTGGCCGATCGAGATTAGGGGCCCAGGTGCAGCATGCCATAAACCCTTCATTGCACACATCTATATCTAAATCTTATCCACACCTGTCACTGCTCTTTCTTTATGACCTGCTTTACGAGGAGGAGGTGCCCGATTTTATTAGGGGTCCAGATTATATCTGTTGCAGGTGTTGGGCCTCACTGGGTATTTGGTTGTGGGCTGGACAAACTGAAAATGGGCTTGTCATCATGAATCTGTCTTTGTTTTGTTGTAAGAAATATGTGAATGACCCACTGTAAAAATAAGGAATGTTTGCCTAAAGCATAATATTCTGTATAAAAGAGATAGCTGGTTTCCATGAAAGAGGGCAGTCTCCTGAGAACATACACCGTGTTGTACTTCTAGGATACCTGTTGCTGGCTGCAGCCAATAAATTGATCTTTGAAGCCACCAAGAAGACTCTGTGTTTCTGTAGTCTGAGACAGGAAGAACTCGAGGTCATTGGGTGTGTTCCCTGGCACCGCTGGGTCCAATAAAACCCAGTACTTCAATTGGCGCCCAACGTGGAGCGATTTCAGCGGTACCGGTCCAAGCCAGAGGTCGTGAGGAGCTTCGTGTAAAATTCTGGAGGAAGGCCAACCACTTCATCGACCCCTGTATGTCGTTCGTGGTCCGAAAGTCTTTGCTGCGAGGTTCCCGCGTCCCGACGGCTACGAAGGACTGCTGCCCTGACTATCGCCCTGTCTTGGACCCTTTTATGATTTGTAGAGCGAGACAATAGACGAGTCTTCTGGTGACGTCATCGATACCTCAGTTAAGTATAAGTGGAGCGTCTCCCAGTCCTTAGTCTTGGTTCTTAGTTTTGGGTATCCCATGGGATCTTTGATTTGTTAGGATCTTTTTTTTGATTTGGAACTTGCAAGTACCAAAGCCGAAGGACTCGTGTATTCACGAGACTGTCGTATTCGATAATCCTTTGAAGTTTGAAGCTAGACTAGTGAGCGAAGATGCCTGGTCTTAGCAGACTTGGAAATTTGTTTTGTCTTGGTTGTAATAGGGATTCCCGATTGGAGGACTCGTGTCCGGTTCCTCCAATTGGAACTCCAACCTATGAGCTCTACGTGAAGCATGGAGTGGGCCCTATCACGTATAATAACGTATGGGTTAGGTACACAAGGAAAGATGGTGTCCTAAAGTGGCCCCAATATGGTAGTTTTGACACCGAAATTCTGGATAATTTAGAGGTTAGACTTTTAAGAAGAAAGCCCGGCCGGCGATGTTTGACTCTTTCCGCCTATGGCGAAAAAAAGCCAAACAGAAAGAAATTAAATTAGTAAAGAAGAATAAAAGAGAAAAGGGTATTTCAATAATGCAAGCTGCTATGCAGTATAAGGATGATGAAGAGGAACAAGCGAGTGAACAGCTGCACAGGCAACGTAAATTGGCAATTGATAAATGTTATCCAGTTTTGCCACCTCTTCAGCAAGATACAGTGAAGGAACTTGAGAAGGATCCTTTAATGTCTCATTTGTTGAATTCACCACCTCCTTATGCGCAGAGTGCTACAGCACCTCCGCAACCTTTAGTTGTACAACCCCCAGTTGTTGTACCTCCGGTTCTTCCACAACCACCAGCTGTTTTTCAGTTGGCACCTACTACTATGGCGCAGCCCCCTCAAGGGCTGCCACCTTTACTACCTGTTCCATCTTTACTTCCTATGACTTTGCCCCCTGCATCTATTTCCCTCCACACTATCCCTTCTGACACTGCCTCTGCATTTGCTTTGTCTCCTCCTGTTTTTCCTCCTGTTCATTTGTCAACTTCTCCTTCTGTCCGACAGAGAATGACAAACACTGTTACTAGTATTTTGTCTCCTTTCTTTGGGTCACCGACTACGACCCCCGTTTTAGAGCATAAACAATTGCGTAGCCAATTGCCCGATTCTAGAGAGAAGGGAGTATTGGATCATTTGGCGCATAACTGACCCTACAAGATATGAGTTAGAGTCTGTTATGGATGTCTTCCACCAATGGCAAGCACCAAAACAGAGATATGTTTTTGACAAAATGTGCGAAGTTCTTCTTGAAAGATTAAAAGATTGTGATATGGAGGCCAATCCGCCTGAGTTGTGTCGTGTACGGTTTGAGTTTTCCAAAGGCACGATTGTGGGTTCCGATATTGAGAAAGCAGTTGCGACATTATTATCATTTAGGAGTGAGGGTATTTCTCGACTGTTGTTTGAGCCAGAACCCTCTGTTAAAAGGAAGGTCAGACAGTATCCCATGAGAGAAGTTCCCCCAGTTTGGAAAGAAGGAGACCTAAATGCTGTTCCACCTATTCAGCCTCATTTTCAACGTGTGTGGGTACATGTTCCATGGAAGCGAACTGAAGTCCTGGCTCTTAAGCAGACTCTACCCGACCCCCGTAAAAACCCTGCAGGTTATTATAAGGAATTATCACAGACTGCAGACTCCTGTGTTATGAATTTAGCTGATATAGACATGTTGTTTGGAAATGTGGTCCCACAGCCTTTATGGAGAGTAACCGTCACACGGATCATGCGCCGGAGTTAGGGGACACATGGATTAATATCAATGCGGCAAATGACAGACAAGTAGGCGGTGCTAAACCAGAGCCTTTAGTAGCACACCTCCCTGGTAGGATCGTTACTTACATGAAGACTTTGATGCCTGCAATGCGTGTAAATTGGGATAAATTGTCTGCATGCAAGCAGAAGAAGGAGGAAAGTGTACCTGACTTCTTCACTAGGTTTGAAGAGACATTTATCGACCACAGTGGTCAGGATATGAGTACAGAAGGTGGTCAAAGGTTGTTTGTTGACAAGTTTGTGCATAATTTGCTTCCGAATTGTGTAAAAAATTGAAAGATTCAGAGAGTTCTTGGGCCGTTTCCTCTTCAGCACAGATATTGGCTACTGCACAATACTACGAAAATAGAGATAAAGATGAGAAAGATAGAGCAGACAAGAAAACTAAAGAGTTAAAAACAAAGGTTCTTTTACAACAAGCGTATCCGCCTCGTAGTAATCAGCGTGACTATCAGCAACCTCAACAGTATCAGAGGAATTCACAAAGGTTTGAGTATACTCAACAACGTGCTCTGATAGGCCCTAACCAATGTTCATATTGTAAGGAAGAAGGTCATTTTAAATATAATTGCCCTATTTTGTTGCAGCGTATGAATGGTATTTCTGGCGCAAGAGGTCGAGGTGTTCCACAAGCACCTAGAGCTAGAGGATGCGGAAATTTCACCCAGAACGCGCGCCATTTCCTCCTCAAAATTCAATGAATAGTTTTGATCAGCAGAATAACGCGTCTGGTAGGACGACTCAGTACTATGCTGATGACTACTATGCAGAAGGTGAGAGTATGGAAGGTGATGATTGCTAGGACAGCCATAGACAAAGAGAGGGAGTTGTTTCAGTTCCAGTAGATCAGAGTGGACCTTATATTGAGGTGATTACATCAGGTGTGTCAGAGCCTTTTCTGTTGGATACTGGTGCTACAAAGAGTTCTATTATGCACTCTAAATTCCCTGGCGCACCTTTGTCTGGCGAAACTAATGTTTCAGTAGGTTTTTCTGGCGCCCCGGTTAGGAACCCGATTTCTAGCCCTATGTCTCTTTCTGTTGGACCTTGTGAAATCGAAGCACCACTTATTCTAACGACAGGTTGTGGTGAAAACTTGTTAGGATTGGATCTGCTAAAAAGATTGTATGCGACATTGTATTGTTCTCCTTCTGGAGTACAACTCACATTGGGTAAGACAGTGGTTTCACCAATATATTTGTCAAAGGACAAACTTCCAACAGAATTGTCGTTTCTCCCTGATATTCTTTGGGCTACTGGTCCCAATGATGTAGGTCTTTTGGAAATACCGCCATATGTTGTAACGTTGAAAGCCAATGTTAAAATGCCGCGCATTCCCCAATACAAGATCTCTAATGAAGGTGAAAAAGCGTTGCTAGCGATCATTTATGATTTGATTGAGAAAAATGTAATTGAAGAGACAAGAGGTAATGTTTGCAATAGTCCTGTTTTACCTGTCTTGAAGCGTACTGACTCTTCTCAGCCACCTGTTTACAGGTTTGTGATTGATCTTAGAGAGGTAAACAAGATAGTTGTGCCACAGTTTCCAGTCGTTCCCGATATCACTGCTTTACTGACAATGATTCCAGCCTCAGCCACTTGGTTCTCGGTGATTGACTTGAAGAATGCTTTCTTCAGCATCCCTATTGCCGTAGAGAGCAGGGATATTTTTGGATTCTGTTTAGGAGGCCGAAGCTTCCGATTTCAGAGAGCTCCTCAAGGTTTTTGTGAAAGTCCTTCTATCTATAGTCAGGCTCTGAAGTCTCAGCTTGACACTCTTATGTTACCTGATGGCGCTACCCTTCTACAGTACGTCGATGATTTGTTAGTTGCTGCAGATACTAAGGAGATTTGTAAAGAAGCCACTTTGTCATTGTTGCGTCATTTGTCTGATTTACACCACAAAGTGTCTCTTTCCAAGTTACAGTATTGTCGACAAGAAGTGACCTATTTAGGTCACCTCTTATCGAAAGAGGGAAGAAGATTGACCCCAGAAAGAATTCAGGCAATTGCAAAATTAAGTGTGCCAATGACACAGAGAGAAGTGCGTGCTTTCTTAGGTATTACATCCTATTGCAGACAATGGATACCGAATTTTTCATTGATGGCTAAACCTTTGGTAGCATTGACCTATAAAGACACGCCGAATCCCCTTCCTTGGTCCGAAGATTGTCAGAAAAGTTTTTCCGAATTGCGTGATGCATTGTGTTCGGCTCCTGTGTTGGGTACCCCGACTACAGCAAGCCCTTTACGCTGTATGTCCATGAGAGAGAAGGATGTGCATTATCAGTGTTAACACAGTCTTTTGGGGACAAGCAACGTCCATGTGCATATTTCTCGTCGATTTTGGACCCGGTAGCTAGAGCGTTGCCGAGTTGTTTGAGAGCCACAGTGGCAGCAGCTGTTTCTATTCGACAGTCTGCTGGTTTGGTGATGAATAATACGCTGGTTGTGATGGTCCCACATGCAGTGGATATTTTGTTAAACAGGACCAAGACACAGCACTTAACTAGTGCTCGATTGTCAGGTTACGAGTTGACACTTTTAGCGAGCCATGTGCACATAAGAAAATGCAACACGCTGAACCCAGCTACATTGTTGCCAATTATAACAAAGACAGATGTTCCGGAACAGCATGATTGCTTTCTTAGGACAGAAGAAGAAATGAAAGGGAGAGTAGATCTTAGGGACACTCCTCTTGTAAAGTGTGATGGTACCTTATGGGTGGATGGGTCATGCTTCAAGCTTCCGAATGGTGATACGACTGCGGCATATGCTGTCACGACTTTACATACGATTGTTGAAACTGCACGTATCCCACATAATTCAGCTCAAGCAGCAGAGTTGACTGCACTTATGAGAGCGTGTGTATTATCAAAAGGAATGAAAGTGACCATATATGCCGATAGCCAGTATGCGTTTGGTGTGGCCCATAGTTTTGGACGCTTGTGGAAGGAACGTGGGTTCCTCACGTCTCACGGTACGAAAATACAGCATGGTCAATTGGTGAATGAGCTGCTGGAGTCACTTACTTTGCCATTGCAAGTCGCGATTGTGAAATGCAGTGCACATAAGAAGATCACTGACGACGTTGGTCGCGGTAATATGTTTGCTGATGAAGTTGCGAAAGAAACAGCAAGAGATGTGATGAGTCGAATGTATGTTGCGGGCCCTGCAAGATGGATTGGTGACGTTGGAATGTGTGAAGATACGATAGAGAGTGTGAAGTCCATCCAAGCTGAAGCTACGGAGAAGGAATTAAGTACGTGGAGAGAGAGTACGGGTAAATTGGATGCAAATGGTTGTTGGGTTGAATTGTCAGAGCATCAGCGATGGTTGTTACCCGATACATATGTGCTTGCAATGGTTACAATGGCACATGGGATGGCCCACATCAGTGTGAAAGGAATCTGTAAGTTATTGGCTCCAGTGTGGCAAAATGCTGGAATTCCCAAATGTGCAGAGAATGTGGTCAAAAATTGTATGGTTTGTTTGAAATACAATCCTGGTAAGGGAACCCCAACTCCAGCTGGTCATTTTGCGCCTCCAACGTATCCGTTCGAGGTTTTGCAGCTAGATTTCATCCACATGGAGAGGTGCAACAATTTGAAATACGTACTCGTTGTTGTTTGTGCCTTTTCAAGATGGGTAGAGGCATATCCTCTGAAAGATAATACTGCCTTGTCCACAGCGAAAGCCCTTCTCAAAGAGTTCTTCCCTAGGTTTGGTTTGCCGAGAATGGTGTGGAGTGATAATGGGGGTGAATTTGTGGGTCAAGTGATGAAACAAGTGTGTGAAGGTTTAGGAATCCGGCAGAAATTTCACGCTGCAAATCATCCCCAATCAGCTGGATTAGTTGAGTGCTATAATGGCACTCTTAAACTAAAACTGGCCAAGATACAAGCAAGCTCTGGCCTTAAATGGCCTGATGCGTTGCCATTAGCACTGTTGTCAACTAGGATGACCGTACATTCCCGAGTAGGACTTAGTCCTCATGAGATAGTGTTTGGTCGCCCGGCTAACATATGGGGAGTGCCGAGGCCAACGAAATTCAGCGAGATTGAACACCCTGTACTGCTTGATTACTTGCATGATTTGACGGCTAAATTGCGTGTTTTACACCAACAGGTTCATAATACACTGCCTCAGGCTTCTAAAGATCCAGGGCATGCAATCAATCCCGGATCGTGGGTGTTAATCAAGAACTTTCAGCGGACAAAGAACGATCAGCCCCGCTGGATTGGCCCCTATTTGGTGATTTTGTCCACAAGATCTGCAGTGCGAGTACAAGGGAAGAAAAACTGGATCCACGGCGTACACTGTAAGAGGGTCCCTTTGCCTCTACCATATGACCGGTGGGTCCAGGAGGGAATTGCTGACTCGGAAACTGAAACAGTGCCTCGTTTTCTGCCTTTTAGTGACGCACGCGTCACAGGGACAAATTCTGAGCGAGAAAGTGACGATCTTCTCCAAAGAGCAATACCATCACCACTTCGATTGGACACTACTGAGCCTGAACTTTTGTTTTGCGACCAGACATTGCCTGGAAAAAGCCGTTATAACTTGCGACCGAGAGTCATGGACAAATAAAATGAAATTTTGGTCCTCCCATCCGAAAACCTGTTTTTGAACCACCATCCGGGTTCAGCTGTAGGGTCGTGGTGAAAAGACTTGAGTGTGTAGCCTGCGGACACAAGGTCTACGGGTCTGGTTTGCTCTAGGGCGTTCCCTGGGACATTCAGAAACACTCTCAAGTGAAGAAAACCAACCGCCGCGAACAGCACGTTAGAGGATGGAGCCTTTTCAGATGGAGAGACCTGTTGAAAGAATAAGTTTCAAGAGGAAAATATGTGCAACCATGAGCAGAAAATGTTTTTTAATTATGTGTCTTTGTATTTTACTTAGTCTAATGATGTCTTTAGTGGGGTATATCATATTCTCTTTTCAAGTGACATCTGCACCCACTGTACAGCCCATGCCTTCCTCTACTATCTCCTCACATTCTTTTCACCCTCTACCTGAACACGAGTCCGTTAGAAGATTAGAGTTTATGAACAACTCCTTTGTTCAGCTCTTACACCAACACCAGCTAGTAGTGAACAGAACCAACTGTTGGGTGTGTGGCCTTATGCCTCATACTACTGAGAAAGGTATTCCCTACCTAGTGCTGCCATTCAGCTACAATGGTTCTGTATGGGCATACCGAACGATGTTCATCTATGCTCGCGAAATCCACCCCCTACGTTCCGTCAAAGACAACCCAAAGAATAGTGCTCTAGTTAAGGGGATAGTCGACATGATAAGGGGAACTAGTTCCTACGAAACTATCCCGGAAGATGAGACACTAGCGTATATTGGATGGAACGTGACTGGATATGGAGCGAGTCTGAGCGAGAACCAGCAAGCAAAAAGATCCGCTCCAATTTGGATTGTACCCCATCAGGGTCATCTATGTCTGCAAGGTAATGGCAAGAATCCAAGAGCTCAGTTAGAGAAGAGTATCTGCACTGAAACGTATATTTTTGCGTCTCAGACTTCCCCTTTGTTCTTAGCAGCTAGGGGTACCTACTTTATCTGCCATGATAGGGCCTACACGTGGTTGCCCCCTGACTTCTCGGGCACATGCTTCGTTTCATTCCTGTTGCCTCCCACCTACACAGCTGCGGCAGATTACCATAAGATAAGAAGAATTAGGGGTGTCTTCAGCAAGGAAGACACTGCAGGACAAGAAGCGGGAGACTTCTTTAGGGTTTTCTGCCGTTCTGGGGACCTATGGCTAACAACAGGAATGTGAGGCAATTGACGCGAGTGGTTGAATCCACCATAGTCGAAACTGTCGGTGCCCTTAATAATTTGACTGCTGAGCTCCAGTCGGATCGCCTTATGACCCTGCAGAACAGGGTCGCGTTAGACATCATACTTGCAGACCGTGGTGGGGTATGTAGAGTGATCCAATCCAGTTGTTGCATTTTCATTCCAGATAACGCTCCAACAGTGTACCAGGCCATCTCCAAACTACATAGGATCTCTGAATCCATCCATGTAGATGAAGGAGACTGGTCGTTGATGGGATGGTTCCGGGAACTGTTATCCACCTGGGGATGGAAAGTTCTGATGGTCATTGGGATACTTCTAGCCATCCTTTTCCTGTTTTGTCTGTGCATACAGTGTGTTCCTGCCATATGCGGCCTATGTGTTACATCATGTGTAAGGAAACCTGTATCAAGGGATGAGCTAAGTAATAGGATGATGCTACAGCAACATCTCAATGAATTCATGAACATAGACCTAGACTCAGATGAGCATGAGTGTAAGTAAATTGCCTATGTAAGGGCAAAAGGAGGGTCTGTGGTACTGAAAATTCTGGACCTGTGTCATTAACATCATTGTAAACATGACGATTTTGGTATCAGCAGACCGGTAATGACAGGTATGCTATATCTGAGTATTTGCGTCATATTCGAGTGACGGGATCACTCTAATATTAACGATTCCCTTGTGAACCCTCGGGTTCCATTTTGTGTACGGCAGCCATTTTGTGGTTGCCCTCACATAAGGCAATGACTAAAGCCAAAACGCGCCTTAGGGGACACGTACACTTTCAGTGACCTGGGCAAGCTGACTCCACTGTCCAGAGCCAGAACCTGTTCGGCCAGTTTTAGTTCCCAGTGGCCGATCGAGATTAGGGGCCCAGGTGCAGCATGCCATAAACCCTTCATTGCACACATCTATATCTAAATCTTATCCACACCTGTCACTGCTCTTTCTTTATGACCTGCTTTACGAGGAGGAGGTGCCCGATTTTATTAGGGGTCCAGATTATATCTGTGGCAGGTGTTGGGCCTCACTGGGTATTTGGTTGTGGGCTGGACAAACTGAAAATGGGCTTGTCATCATGAATCTGTCTTTGTTTTGTTGTAAGAAATATGTGAATGACCCACTGTAAAAATAAGGAATGTTTGCCTAAAGCATAATATTCTGTATAAAAGAGATAGCTGGTTTCCATGAAAGAGGGCAGTCTCCTGAGAACATACACCATGTTGTACTTCTAGGATACCTGTTGCTGGCTGCAGCCAATAAATTGATCTTTGAAGCCACCAAGAAGACTCTGTGTTTCTGTAGTCTGAGACAGGAAGAACTCGAGGTCATTGGGTGTGTTCCCTGGCACCGCTGGGTCCAATAAAACCCAGTACTTCATCATGAACAGACAGTCACATATGCTTGCCTTTTTTGTCTAGGGTTTCCACGATAAATGGTGATCGCTCAAGCCAAACGTTAAGAGAGGCGTTACTCCTCCCTATTGTATAATATGTTTACTTCAATTTCACACATGACCCTTTGTATCTTTCCCAGCCCTGAAGAAGTCACGGGTTACTTCCCGCTGTGACGAAACACGTGTTGGCTGGTTATTTTCTCTTATGTGAATAGATAGCAAAAAATTGAGACATGTGGACTTCCAATGATTTTTGTGACCAACATGATTTGATGAACTTTCATTGAGAACACTTTAACGTGTGCACTAGACTTTGGTTCAATTTCTTGTGCGGGACTTCTCCTTCACATACTTAGGGGTAATAGGGTGTTTCCCCTACCTGTTAGCACCGTACAGATAAGCATCCAGTACACTACACTCAATAGCTGTAGGGCGCCACTCCTTCCTTAATAACCAACACCCCTCTTTCCAGTCATACATGACAACGAAGATGTTTCCATGGATGGACGATGGTGAAGTGGGCGACAGCAAAATGCCCAGTACAAGTGTAGAGGGGAAGGAAGGAGAGTTACCAGGGCTGGAGGAGGAGTTGTTGGACTACTGTGATGGATGAAGAGTTATTGTTGGAAGAAGGGGAAATAAAGGATGAGGAGCAGCATAAGGGGAAGAGGAGAATTTTGGAAAGGAAGGTTGGGGATGTGGCTACTGTAGGAAGGAGTCTTGGTGTTTTACAGACTGGGGAAAAACGGAATCTGATGGCGGATGGAAATGGATCAGATGCAACAATGAGTGGAGAGCAGGAAGACAGATGTTTGGCGTGCTTTGAGAACAAGTAAACAGGTGGAGGATGAAAAAGGGAGGTTACGGAGGCATGGGCAAGGCAAGTGCTACTGTTGGTGTCAGTAGATGTAAGGAATATTCCGATCAACAGGATTCCTGTGGGTGAAGTGGTTAATAAAGTTAAGGACAATGGTAAGAAGGATGGCAATGACAAAGTTACAGAAAGCCAAGTGGAGAAAGATGCAGCATCGGAGCAACCGAAGGTAGTTCCTGATAAAGAGAAGGTGGCAGGTGAGGATCGTAGTTATGGGGGAAGTATCAAAAACAGAAAGCTACCAGACATGAGTATGAGAGAAAATTTGGAAGAGGTAATTTATGGATGCTTTTAAACTTTTACATAGGGAAATGCAAGCTAAAGAAGGTTCCAAAGAAGAAGAGTGGGAATTGGAGAGACAATGTAGGGCTTCCTACCACAATCGAAAACTCTACATCAGCCTGTTTGACTTATGATTTATGCTCGTGTTACCTGCAAGCACCATCCGGAGCCACGCGTTGCACCGTTGAAATAAATGGATGTTTGGGGAGGGCTCAGTTGGGCTATAGATGTTTTGCATGGTTCAGATATGACGAGGAGTTTAGGGCATGATTGGCAGTAAATACAGATAAGGAATGGGGTGAGATTCACAATGAATTATGAATGCAATGGATGAGATCAGCTAGACAGGTGCCAGTTGTACACACAGCGAGTAGCTAATTCTTTCAATTCAAGCCCTTTCTGGGGCCCTCACCCAAATTGGGGTGGGTATCACAGAAACGGGACAATGGGACAAGTGGGGCGTTAAACAGAGGTAGTTGCACAAGAGCACAATGCCATTCCAGGCATGATTGTGACAATTTTGTGGGAAGGCTTCCAGTATTGCAATGTTTTGGTGATGTCCCCTTCGGTTGGAAAATTAGTTAGTACAGGGGGAGTAATAGGTGTAGAGGACAGCAATAAGTGGTGGCAAAAAGGGCCTACTCCAATTGAC
Source organism: Calotriton arnoldi (assembly GCA_963921515.1). NCBI lineage: Eukaryota > Metazoa > Chordata > Amphibia > Caudata > Salamandridae > Calotriton > Calotriton arnoldi. Next base: position 757,659 of record CAWUFW010002137.1, read on the forward strand.
TTGACTGTTTTAATCTATGTTACAGATTTATCCCCAGCAACAAGAAGCAAAATGTTTTTTTTTGTTTTTTTGAGGGTTTCCATTTATGTCTATTTATGTCCTTGGCAGAGGAGGTGGGCCAGAGGTCATGAGGGAGAAACTGAATAAAGAAGTGTGAGAAGGAAGAATAGTAGGTCCTTATGTTCATTGGCCATTGGAGCTTTTGACAATTTCTTCCAAAAAACACAACAAGGTGAATACAGGTTGATCTATCATCTTTCATGGCCGTAAGGTGAGTTAGTCAATGATTTCATAGCACATGAGAATTCAATGGTGCATTTTTCATCATTAGATGAAGCTATCACTTTAGTAAGGGCATGTGGAAAGGGTGTCAAAATCTTCCTGGTCACCCAGAGAATTTCTCCTTGTTAGGGTTGCAGTTTGATGGGAGGATTCCCATCAACACAACATTGCCCATGGGATGTTCAGTCATTTGCTCTCTATGCAAAATGTTTATCTCGTTCCTGCAATGTTTTTTTTCAGTTAAGAAGTGGTGTGCGTTATGTGACACATTTTGATGATTTTTGCTGGTGGGGAAAGGAAACTCTGGTGACTGCCAGAGAGCTCTTCGTCAACTTCAAATGGCCTCTAGCACCAGAAAAAACGGAAGGTCCTCTTACCACTATGACATTTTTGGGCATTAAATTTGATTCACTGTGCATTGAGGTCCAACTGCCACATGACAAAGTACACATTTTGAGTCAGTTGTTGGAGGAAGCGGTGGAATGACAAAAATTAGAAATGAAGATGGGGTAACAACTTCCTGGTGAGTTTAATTATGATTGCAGAGTTGTGAGAGCAGGAAGAGCTTTTTGCAGTCAGCTGGGTTTTTCAGTGACAGATGCAGTGTCACTATACTATTTTGGATAAAAACAAGTGTGAAAGAAGACTTGAGAATTTGAATTACGTCTTTAAAGGAATTAGATGATGTGACTCAGTGCTTAATTTGAGCCTGTGGTTTCCGGTGCTTGGCACCGGCACATAATTGTCAGCATCGGCGCATGTTACAGTCTGCCAAATGGTGCCGCTGTCTGGCCAATTTAGAGATGACCACAACAACAGTTAATTATTAATGCAATATACATAAACAGTGAGTATTATCTGCCGCCCAAGCCATTCGTAAAACTTTGGGGGCCGAAATAGTCCCAATTGTCACACTTGTAGGAGTGTGATGGTTAGTAGTTGCACTGTTACTATCCTTGGCAGCGCTGGCAGGGGGAATGTGTGTTGCAAGCTGCAGTGGCCTCCTGACGAGAGCCCTGGCACTCAATGTATTACAAATTAGGCACTGGTGTGACTATGCTATAATTTGAGGAAGATTGGCTGTGGCAAGTCAAAAAATTTTCTGATGCAGCCGGGACACATGGTTTTGGTCTCTATTAAGATGGGCGATATGTGGTCAAGCCTTGGCCTCAGAGTTGGCTTGATCAGAGGAGAAGTGTTGCTTTCTTGGAGTTTTTACCTCTGGTTGTTGCAATGGTGTTGTGATGGAAGCTATTATCATATAGAAAGGTGTTTTTCAATGTAGACAATTTAACAATGGTTGCCTTGGTGAATTCACAAAAAGCTAAAGATAAGAGAGTTCTCAGGTTATTGAGGGTTTTCTTGCTGAGTTGTTTGAAGTTCAACATTCTGTTTAGGGCAAAATATGTACCTGGTGTGGATAACAACATAGCAGATGCATCATCTCATTTAGAGTGGCAGAGGTTCTGTGGGCTAAAGCAGGGGTTGGAAGCGGTAAAGACCAGGATGCCGCAGGACTTCTGGGAGCTGGGAAAATGAGCGTGCTTGAGCAAATTGAGAAGTCTGTAGCGATTTCCAACAAAAAGACTTACAGCAGCCATGGAAGCAGTTTCTGAATTCTGAGGCATACCGGAGAGGGTTGGATCTCACAGCACTTTCCTTGACGCAGTTCAGTTTATAATGGGACAGATTGATCTGCGACTTTCCGCAGTTACCATTTTTGGTAAGATGACGGAGGTGACATTTTACAGCATGTGCTTCTGGGGATATGGTCCTATGGAGACAGAGGTATGTCAGAGGATTTTGGCTGGTTGGGCCAAGGAGGGAGGGGCACAGATTGACACACGCCAACCGATTTTGGGTAAGTTACTTTTTTAGACGGTTGAACAATCTAAGGGGGTCATTAGGATAGCGGGCGGATCGCCACCGCCCGTATGGCGATGGCGATCTGCCCGCTATTTCCTACCGCCCGCCTCACATTTCCCCACCGCCATATTAGTATGGCGGTGGGGACCCTGGCGGACGGCAAGACCGTCTGCTGGTTTTCCGCCGGTTGACCAGTCGACCGGGCGGAAAAAGGGCTGGATATGGTGGCGGTGTCTGCTAGACACCGCCATCCATATTATCATGGGCAGCGGTGCAGGGCTTTCCATGGCGGAGACCCCGCCATGGAAACCCATGCGGACTTTGCTTTCGTGGGCCCGTTGCGGGCCCCCAGGGTATTGGGGGGGTGGGGGGTACCTATGGTACCCCCCTGCATTGTCATGGACATGGTGGCAGGCACCTCGCTGTGCCTGTCACCTTGTGCATGTCGATGCACACAGTGCATTCCCAGCATTGTGGCGGGCGGGGCTGTGAGCACCGCCCGCCACAATGCTGGGAATGGAGGATGCCACCGCCATGGTGGCGGTGGCATCCTAATCGCCTGTGTGGGACCGCCGCACCACTGGCGGCTGGTCCCAGCACCGCTAGGGTGGCGGGCGGACGCGTCATCCTAATAAGCCCCTAAATTTGGTCTGTTTTTCTCAGTGGGAAACTGCATTGTTTTTGTTATGGATGGTCTGGCTTTTTCACAGGGCTTTTCATTTTTCTGAGTCATTTGGTTTGAAAGGGCAGATAACTGGAATTGGATTGTGCTAGGTTTCTGGTATCGTGGTGGGGGAAGAGTGGCATGCAATGGTGTGAGTTGTGTTTTTTTTATCCAAACGTGTCACAGGGAAGCTGTGTCTGGATCTCTTGTTTATATACCTTGGGGAAAATCTGGCATGACTTTCTGGCATTGGGCTATTGAAGGCAATGAAAAGAGATTTGACAATGATACAAGAAAGTTGGTCGGGGACACACATAACCTGGACTGAGTTAGTTCAGAGAAGAGTCTGGAGGGGTGACAGGAATCCTAGCGCAATCAAGAAACAGAGGAGGAAGGCTAATAGAGAGATGCATGGTTTTTTATAGGGCTTTGGAATTTCAGTGCTGTAGCATGAGGAGCTGGAGCATGAGGACCAGTTTTTGCTTTCTTCAGGATGGTGTCCATTTGTCCATTCTTGGCAATGAGTATTACTTGTTGGAGCTCAGACTGACAATAGCTCAGATATTAGGTGAACGATTTTGGGGCTGAAGCGCTGAGCAGTATTAAATACTGGGAGGTGTTTGAGGTGGGGCAGGAAAACCAGATTTTCCTGGTTCACAGACAACAGGACAATTGATGTATGGCGTAGCTAAAATTGGGAGTGAATACAGCTCACGGAGGTCCAGTAGATGGTCAAGGAACAAACGGATGGACTGGGCATGTTGTGTCCTGCTGGACACAGTCTAGTGTTTCTGCCAGCCACTCCCTCGAGGTTTGGCCCACACCCCATCCAACACAGGCGTCACCAGTCAGGTGACCCTGCGAATAAAAGAGCCCGAGTGCACGTGCTCATGGTTAGTTTCCAGTACCCTATCTAAGTGTCTGTGTCGTCCTTCCTGCATTATGTGGGCCTAGGGCCCAGAACTTAACACTGGCGACGAGGAGGTATGACCTCGCCTGCATACTGGTTGCTCCGCTACCATGCCTCGTGGGCGGGGGAACTGTGCCCATGAGCTGCCTCCACCTGTGGAGTGCCAATGCGTTCAGGGCACCTGTGGAGCCGGCAAGGACTGAGAGGCGCCCAGTGGTCAATCGTAATGCGCCCGCAGCATAGCTGAACTGAGAGGCGCCCAGTGGTCCATCGTGCCGCGTCCGCAGCATCGCTGAAGCTGCCACAGTGCCCCACACGCTGCTATACCACTGCCCTGTCCTGCAACGCCCGTTCGAGTGCTTCTTCTGCAGCGGCCTACAAAGTAATGCACTCACGCTGCCCATCGGTCCGCAATGACGGTGAGGTGGTCTCAGCGCGGCTGAGAAATGCAAAGATTAGCCGTTCGGAGGTGGACGAGAGCCAGCGGTGCCCCGCGACTTCCTCCCTGGCAGCGGACATGTCGATTATATTATATTGATTATAGGGGGAGAGTGCTGCCCGCATCGAGGTCACCCCCTGCAGCAGGCGAGAATCAGCGGAGGCCTGCGGATCGTGTGAAGTGCCCCAGGGTGCACGCGGAGCGGGAGTCCACCCCGCATGTGAACAGCCTGGAAGCCAGCGGGGCATGAGGTGAGCCCGCGCGGGTGCAATGAGATAGACAGCGGAGAGTCACTGGCAGTAGCTCCAAGCCCCCACGTGCAGCCCGGGAAGTGAAAGGGCGAAGCAGTGGAGAAGCGGAGAGTTCCACACAGCAAGTGTAGCCCCCAGGCAGCCCGTGAGTCAAGAGGGACTGCAGCGAGAGGCGGAGCAAGGGAAAAGACTATGCAGCCGGCGTTGCCGTGACATGAAATGTGGAGACCCCCAACAACACTGACGGTGCTAGTGGTGCGACTGCACGGCCTCAATAAAGAAAAGACTCACTGCGGTGAAGAAGGAAGTCCTACGAAGGCCGGCAGCCAGCATGCTTCTCGGGAGGTGGCCGTCTGAAGAGGTGCCCACTCAGGAGGTGGTGAGTGCGAAACCATTAGGAGTCCGGGGGGGGCAGCCCTGAAAGAACCTGGTGCACGGCCGGTGACGCAGATGCGGCCTGCCCAAAAGAAGAGAGTGCCCGAGGCCCACAGCATTTGGAAGTGTGCCGAGGACATTGAAAAGGAACCGGATTAAAGCAGCACCGCCATCTAGTGGCCGTCCGGCAGTACTGCACCCGCTACACAAATGCCACAGTGATAGTAGGCTGGAACATAGTAAAGGCTGCCCGGGCATAGCTACAATACAAAGGGTGGTGCGCAGAAAGACAGCTTGCATGCATGCTGCACCAGCAAAAGAAACTGCAGTAGGAGAAGGACAGCTGCAACTACACAAGTGTCGACAAAGACTGCACCTACCCTATAGAAGCCCATGGTACACCTGTGCCCCCAGTGGCTGCCTGAAGAGACTGCATACAATAGGGAGAAGACACCTTTTGCCTCCCATACTAATCAGACTGTTGGGCAGCAAGTAGTGAATCGTTACCCGAGCACCTCTCGTTTGTCCGAGTATTTTCCTCCTGTGGTTACATTGCATCAGTTGCTGACTCGCAAGAGAGAGAAAAGTGAAACCGGGGCAGCAGAGACACACTGCATGCCCCTAGTGGTATCCACCCACCAACACATGCTGCCAGGAACATGCGACAACAGTCACTGGCCCAACAGGTCAACCCACCATGGTGGAGGGTGCCGCATGCCCCCAAAATAAGATACAGAGAGAGCCCCGATGCAAGGAACACAGAGCCAATGCCCAGCTGCACCACGGATGCCCTTCTTCCAGCACAAGAAAGGATGACGTGCATGAGAACCAGTACCTTCATGGACAGTGCAAGGCTGCATAAGCAGGAAGCTCAAGAGAGGAGCAGCCACTACGTTCAATGCACGCGACAGACTGAGTGTCTACTCACTGGTGCGCATGGACAGTGAATGGCTACATGGAGGAATGCATGCCAGCCAGCTGCCCCAGTACTGTCTAGAAGAACTTTACAAGGAATTACCAACCCTGCTTGAACACACAGAGAGCAAGGCAGGATCCAACGCCATGACAGCGCAGCCTCAAGTGCAAGAGCAGTGCCCTCGAGCGAAGAGTAGGCGGAATGGAGATTACCCGCAATCTGCAAAGCACCAAGGAGATCCCAGAGGAGAGAGGGGCCCCGTGTGGCCCTAACACAGGAAGGAGGGAGATCGTGGTCACCCTACCTGCACCAACATTGCCCAGCAGTGGGCCAGAGATCATTCAGGGAGTGCCTTCCAATACTGCCTTAAGACTGTGTTGTACATCCGCACGTTACAGGCAAGAGGAGAGCCGCACGTCCCCTAGTGGCAGGCCACCACTGATGCAAGAGAAGGGAGACCCGTAACTCCCACAGCGATCCAGAGTTGCAGCCGGAATACCCTGCTGAGGAGAAGAAGGGTATGGAAGGCACTACAGAAGGGATCAATCAAAGTACACCTACCTCCACTGCCGTCCCTGAAATGGCTGATGCACCTGAGAAGATGCCCAGTCCTATTTGACAGGACCGGACTGGTGAGTGGTCCATGACGGGAGAAGATGCGAAGTCCAAAGAACACGACGGAGTGAGCAGGAGGTCCCTGTGAGATTGCGTGGCCCTTCGCCACATTTCAGAGCATGTATAGAAGGAACATGCATTGCGTGGCCTTTCGCCACATTTCAGAGCAGGTGTAGAAGCGACCTGCATTGCGTGGCCTTTCGCTACATTTCAGCGCATGTGTAGAACGAACATGCATTGCGTGGCCTTTCGCCACATTTCAGAGCAGGTGTAGAAGCGACCTGCATTGCGTGGCCTTTCACCACATTTCAGAGAAGATAAGGAGTGGAGAGATATAGGACGGTGACAGTCCTATCCCAGGAAAGCATACGACAACAGGTGCGCAGGAGAAGTCAACAAAAGGGGACCAGAACGAGTACTCGTACCATCACCTGAATGCACCTTCTAATATACGACAGCCACTGGGGTGCGGTGACGTCATTCTTCACAGTGAACGTCCAGCCACCTGTCGCCGGCTGCTTTAAGGAAAGGGCATCCCTGTTTGCTTACACACATGCCAATTAAGAAGAGCTGCACCAAGTGTCCGACGAGTATCATGACTGCAAAGATTCGCCAGTCACCCCTACTCACTACCAGTCATCACCACCTGTTGTACAAGTCGTCTCATGGCAGCCACTCCATCATTCGTCATGCGCATCACTACCATCCCTGGAGCATCAAGTACCATAACGGGAGTTCTGCACCATTGCCATACAGAGCGACGATCTGAAGACACAGTGACCATTTGTTTAACTGGCGTACCTCCTGATCCTGGTAGCGAGAGCATGTTCTGACCAGGGCACATCCACCCCTGAAGTTGAACGAGTGACTAGGCGGTGACTCCGAGGTGGTCTTGCGGCTGTCTAGATGCAGACACGTGCAGACCCAGTGCAGCCCATATGCAGTCCCGTGGCAACTCATCCAAGGGGCCTCACCCAAGCGTGAGAGATGGACTTTACTTTGCCCCACCAATGGATCCCAGGAAGTAGCCAGGTCATGCAACCGGGACTTCAACAGGTAACAGAATGCCAAGACTGTCGTCAAGAGGTCAAGCGACATCATCGTCAGGTGTTTACAATGGACTCCACCTGCACTCCTGATGCACCTATTTTGAACTATAAGACACTAATTGCCTCACAGCAAGAGTACGCTGGACCGTCAGAACATCACATAGGTGGACTATCACTCAACTGACGCCAAGCTGAAAGGTCCGGACTTCATCAGCACTGTATTCGTGTCCAGATATACCTAGTTAAAGTATGAATATGTGCCAAGATGTCCGGGTGCTCCCAGCTGCACCTGTCCACCACTGTCCTGCGAACTACATCTCTGAACTGTGAGCCTTCAGTTATTTTTAGTTGTTTTCTCATTCCTTCCCATAGGTTGGACTTTTGTTTGTTGTTTTTCGTGTTAATAAAATTTGGGAGGAATGTTGTGTCCTGCTGGACACAGTCTAGTGTTTCTGCCAGCCACTCCCTCGAGGGCTGGCCCACACACTCACCCACCCACACCCCATCCAACACTGGCGTCACCAGTCAGGTGACCCTGCGAATAAAAGAGCCAGAGTGCATGTGCTCGTGGTTAGTTTCCAGTACCCTATCTAAGTGTCTGTGTCGTCCTTCCTGCATTATGTGGGCCTAGGGCCCAGAACTTAACAGGGCAAAGGCAACACTGGGGTGTTTTTGGCCGTGGCTTTGGGGGCAGGAGTTGTGTCACAAGTTTGGGGCATGAAGGGAGAGTTTGAAGGGGGGGGTAATGAGATATTTTGAAGAGTGGCTGGGATCAGGACTTTTACAATGTATTAATGAGGTTTTCTAGTTTTGTAAGGCTTCTGCCTGGGGGTTTGTTATATGTTTCAGTTGCCAGACCTGTTCTATTAAAGCAAACTTTTACCCTTGATTTGGTGTGGAGCATGTGCTTAGCGCACCATCTCACCTGATCTACATAAGACTGAGTCTGTTGGAGGCAATTGGAAAGTTAATGCAGTTTGGCGTTGTGTAGCATTTCCAGTTTATTGTAGTACTGTGACATGTCAAATATTCTAGTTTTTTGTGTGTTTTCAGCTCTGCGCTTAGGATAAGGCGAGCTTGACCGGTTTCTATTTCTGCTGCATTGCTGATGTTATCCATAGTGGGTGTGACTCGAAAGACTGTTATGTGAGTTGAAAAACACAAGTCTAATATTTCGGGAGTTAAATTGGTGTCTGGTTAAATTAGATGTTCCTTTGTTTGGAAGCTCTAGTTTGTTCTAAAACCACCTGCAATATTCACTGGCTTCTAATTCTTCATAATTAATTCCTCCTGATAACCTTGTATGAGGCTCACTTTAGGGGAGTATTGAGCAGAGCTGAAAGGGTTTTCGCCTCCAGTGAGGTAATTGTACTGGGTATTGTAGTGCAGAAGAGGCTGATACACGAGATGATTATTTAGAGTCCTAAGGGTGGAAAGGCTTGCGTACGTGACACAAGAATCCTGAAGAAGGATTCTTCTGAGAAATATTTCTCTCTTGTATCTTCATAAACGTTCCAGATATTTTACTAGAACTTTGATTTCTATGAAACAGAGACAATGGAGAAGGATTGTATAGATTGTAAAAGTCTTTGTTAAACAAAAGAATATAATTTATAATTCTGTTTAGAATTAAGAGAGCTGTTCAAAATGAATTCTGGAAAATACCTAAAGAGATTTCTTAAAGAGGCTTAAAATGTATAATCATGTTAAGTTTTCCATGACATAAGAAGAATGTTCTGAAGAAGGGACCAGTAGAAAGGCAAGATTCCTCCTCCTTCCCATCACTCACATATTCTCAAAGCCCGAAATTATAGCATCCTGAAAATGTTTGAGTATTGGGTAAGGTCTCTGCAAGTCTGTTCTAGTAGGATACATGTCAGTCACTTTTTATTGATTACAAGGACTGCTTGTTGCTGGCTTCCTCCAAAAGCAGATTTAATTTCATTTTAAATCTGATTATTCTGACACAAAGAAGAACATTCACATAAGGGCTTCACATTCAGGTTCAATGCAGATTTAACCAAACAGCTCAACTACTATCAATAACTTGTAAGTGTGTATATAAAAAAATTTCAGGAAATAGGAATCACCTCTTATTTTCAACACCTACAATAAAGATATATATTTTTTTTTAAATTGCATTTTGGTTTGCATTTTATTCCAAAGAAGCAGCTAGAACACTTGATAGAATCAATAGACTTTGACAATAAAACTACACTAATAAGCTAACATATTGTATTGCCAGATATATTTCAGTCCACCAGAGTGCCAGATGTACATCCTATGGTAAATGTAAATCCTTTGTCACGTTTCTACATTGTGAGTTCCCTGCAATAGTAAAAATCTGTTCTCCACAAAAGAGGCTGGAAAGATAATAATAAAAACCCTGTGGGGATTTTCACTACTGCCAATACTGTGTGCAGCTGGGATGTTACCCCTAGGTTCCAGTTAGTCTCCCTAAATTGCTGGGTGGGGCTCCCAACATGTTAGTGATACCAGCTTTCCAACTCTTCCTGTCTTTCTGAAAGGGCAAGAGTCAACACAAAGCAGAAAACTTTGCAACCCTATCAGGGATATGAAGCGCTCTATAATGCTGCAACACGATATAATATTAACGCTTTGGTAAAGGTTTTTTCACATTCTCTATAGTGCTGTTTCAAGGACTTAACTCCGGCACACCAGTCAATTAAGAGCCAGTTGTTTGTAACCCAACATTTATGGTGATGTTACCACTGTAACCATAATGGCTTAATGATGGAGTTGGATGAGGCTCCGCTGGGCCATGTTCACCATCAAAGGAACTCAATTAAGGCAGTTCCGAGGTGATGATAGATATTATTACATCTATTACGAAATCACCTTTACTGCCCTATTCTAAATCATGCCCTTGAAATCAGGGTTGTAATCAGGAATTCTAACCAGAAAGTGCTTTTCTGACAAGTGATCCAGCGGTCTACTAACAACAGATACTCTACTACCATATACTCACTTGGGCCCATACAACTTGCTTCCGCTGCGCTCTAAGTAAACCACTGGAGTTTATTAGTTTTATATGTTACTCATACCTCAAGATCTAGTTATTACTTCTTTAACTAAACCTTCTGCTGATCAAACAGTTCTTTCCTCTGGTCAATGGACCAGTTAGGTAGATCTAGTTGATGGCGATAAATGACATGACTTATTATGCATTTTTTTTAATAAGTGTAAAATAATGACAGACTCAATAAGATTTAAAAATCTTTATCTAAATTATGGGTTTTGAACCATCTCAAAGCGTTTCAGTACAAACACCCTCATTCGCGGGAGTGCCAATTCAAAAATATCTCAATAACACTTATCAATTCAGATCCACACAATAACTATGCTCAGAAAGGAGAGGATAGAGACAGAAGAGCATTTATCAATCGATGAATTTCATAATTACCAAAGTACGGTGTGAAGACCAACCCTGTGGCCAAAGGGCTGATAAGGGCCTCCCAGGACAGATCAGGAGACAAAGGCTTCAGGACAGGAATCAGGACAGGATACTTCACCTCTCTAGTTACCGACGACTACATCGCACCCCTCTCTGACACTCTCTTCCTCCTCATGGTTCTTCCGCAATCCTCTTTCTAACCCACCCAAGTTAAGTAGATAGTTCTGCATTCGATTTCTTCATCAGCATTTCAGAGCATCAGCACCACCGCAGCACCGACAGCATCCCAAGCTCCGAATTGTTTCTGCAGCTTCCGCTCCCAATAAGCTTAGCTTACCTTACTAACTAAACTACTTCAATTATACCCTTTTCGTAGGCATGCACCACCCATTAATGTTTCATTTGCACAGAATACTAACTTCTGATTGGACGGCTAGGGGGGGATGATCATCACACCACACTTATACTTCATTTATTCTCTTTTAACCATTGTTTCCAAACCCCTCCCATCAAACTTTATTCCGCCCTTCCTTTCCCATATATCTTTAAACTTTATTAAATACATTTGTAACTGATTTCTTGAACAAGTTCCTTCATATGAACTCTTCACCCTCATGTTCCCAGGGCACATCTCCGCCGACCTTGGACTCGTGACAAATCCTTAGTCATCTTCCAAGCTTCTGTATCAGGGCGCATGCGTCGCGCCATATTGGTCTGCTCAACTCTGACAACTTTAACAGGCCCAAATACGCACTAATAATAAAGTCGAAAAGGAAAAATTTTATTCTCAAAAATAAATGGTTTCACTGTATACCACCAACCTCTACTCTAACCCATACCATTTGTTATTTCTCTCTCTGCATTTGCGTTAGTAATAAACCCATTTCTAATTTCAGCAAGCAGGTGCCATGCATGTGAGCTTTCAAGCGGCCATTTTATAGCTCTTTGCGCAAGAGTCAGAATTTCCCTCCAAGCGAAAACACGTCATACTACGTAGATGCAGTAGACGCATGTGCAGTAAAGATCCCATGTTAAATGCGTTCTAGTCCTACGTCTGTGTTATTTGCAGTTAGTAAACACATAGGCAAGCTTCGTTCTTTTCCCGCGTATAATGAAAAATGCATATTATTAATCACAAGACATGTCGTTAGTAATTCGTTAGTAAGTTAACTCGAGAAGATTGCGTCCGAGCAAGTCTCCTGTTCGAGACGTTGCTCCATCAATCCCCTCTCTTATGGCATATTAAGCCATCACAAATTTCCCATCCATCCCAGATATCAACTTTTGCACTTCTCAGTTTTCTCTATTTGGCCTCCCAACCTTTCATCAACTATCTCATTTCCTTCTAAATCTTGCATCTTCTTGTATAACCGGCCTTTCATTTCTTCCAAGCGTATTTCTTCATACTTTCTTTTACGTGTCTGTCCCTTTCCTTTTCTGTTCAAGTGTACTTTTCCTTTCGTACCTTTTCTACAACATCTATATATAATCATTATTAACATCACTATTGTTATTATCATCACTAATGGTATTATTATTTGACCTAGAAAACTTTTCCCAAACCCAACAAACCTTTTCCCTATTGATGTTATACTTTTTTTTAGTCTTCCCCACACACTGTCAACCTCCAGTTGGGTCAAATCTTTATGCATTCTCGTAATATTTTCAATATATCCTTTAATTTCTCTGCTCTTGTCCGGATTATAAGTGCAGCAATGTTGAACTTTCAACATGCCACAAACTCCACCTTCTTTTGCCATCAATATGTCAAGAGCAAGACGGTTCTGTAAAACCATTGATCTAATTGCAACCATTTCTGTGTTAATCATTAAAAATCCTCTTGCAGTGTCTGTAGAAAGACGATCAACTATGGTTGATAACTTACAAATTTTCTGTGAATTTAGAATGACTCCAACTGAGGGTATCAGTGCACTAAAAATATCTCCTACAATTTCAGAAAAACTAGCCCTTCTTCTTCGTGTTAGTTCATTAGAATTTCCATTGGTTCCACTGATTTTATCTACATGGTAAATTTTTAGAAAAACTATTCCAAAATAACAGCTTCCATACCATCTTGCAGGTAACCTGTAGTAGGCATTACTCCCACAAACATAATACACTCCTGGAAACACAGGATCAGTTCCCCCCTTTAGTCCCCATCCCCCTAATATTAGGAAGTTATGTTCACATTCACTGGAACCATTGTAATTATTGTTATAATCTGTCTGTAATCGATGGAGGCAGAATTTGCCCTTTTTCACAAAGTCCAGGGACATCGCAGTGTGAGCCTTGCCACTTGCATAGATTCCCTCCTTCCCAACCCATGGAGGTACATGGGTTTTCTGTGTAGTTGCCTTCTTCATTAAATCCTGTCTCCTTTCTTCTACTAAATCTAAAAATTATTTTTCTTCTTTTCTTAACGTACATGTTAAATTATCTTCGTGTGCCTGAACTAAATCTATTGAACTCATGGTTATGAAAAATTCACCCATAAATCGTGCATTTTTACTACTAACTACTGGATTCATATTCTTTCTAATAGGAAGTTCAGGAAATATTACATCTAAGTTAGAATAAAAATACTGCAATCTCCCTGTAGTGTAAAATAAACTTGACAAAATACTACATGACACACCATACGTTAAAGGTATATGGTGATACGTCATCCCTTCTGATACTGATGAGGGCAACTTCATACATACATAACAGTTGTTAATTTGCATAGTGCTAACATACTGAAATAATAATTTGACAAACACATTAGAGGACGTATTATAGTCTGACTCATTATGATAATTTGCCTCATCTTCCACTCCTATTTCTATTTTAGTTTCTCTTAATTTATCTACTTCAACATTAGTATCTGTATTATTTTTGTCACTTGTTTCCATTATCAAAGGTACCCCTACTGTTAGGAATAACCATCCTAATATCGCTAATAAAATACTACAAAAACAAAATCTAAGACACTTTCTTTTAACTCCACATTTTGGTTTTCCGCTAACTTCGTTGTCGGCCATTTTGTCTCTGAGAAAATTTCTTTTCTCTTATCTTTTTCTCTTTTACAGTCTTTTGTCTTTTTATTCTTAAGGAGGTTTCAATTGGCTTTCGTCAATTTGTGCAATATGGACTTCTTCTGTCTCATCAGTCAGATCCAGGGACTCAAATTCTTCAAGAATGACGTACGTCCACTCTGGAGCCTTGTATTTTCTGTTTAAGTTTCTCAATCTTGGACTTCTTCGAGTTATTTTTGCTAATGTTTGCTTAGATCTTGTTTGACTTGTGATTTCATTCACTTGTTCTGGTTTCTTTTCAGATTTTCTCAGATGATATTTTAGTTTCTTTACTCCAGTTGGCCAATTGTCTCCCTTTCTGACTCTTTTAATTTGTACTGCTTTTTCACCTTCTTTATCTCCTTGTAAAGTTTGTTTTATTTCATTTATTCTGGGCACAATCTGTTCTATTTCTCTGTTTTCTGTGCTTGTACCTTCTTTTGCTTCTTCCTGCTCAGGTTCTACTGTGTTTTGTTCTACTTCTTCCTGAGCTTGTTCTTCTAATTCTGTCTGATCCTGCTCAGGTCTTACTTCAAATCTTTCTTCTTCTGCCTGAGTTTGTTCTTCTTAACTCTATCTGGTCCTGTTCAGGTCTTAATTCAAACCTTTCTTCTTCTGCCTGAACGTGTTCTTCTCTTTTTCCCTCCTCAGGTTTGTTTATGTCTTTTTCTGTTCTCACCTGAGTGTGTTCTTCTTCCCCTATCTCTTCCTGACTACTTTCTTGTCTTTTCAGTTCTGTTCTTCTTCTGGTTTCAATGGCATCATCAATTACTTCAATCACTGGGATCCATTCTTCCTGACTTAGCTCGGGCTGTTCATCATATGGTTGTCTTTCAGAATCTATCACTCTAGATTCTTCAATTTCACAGTTTACAACTCCTGATGCTTCAGCCTGCTCAGTCAGTGGTGGCTCTTGTTGATCTAATGGGCTCGGTACTCTTCTGGTATGACTAGCGTGAATCCAATTGGGCAAACCTGCACACTTCACTGCTGTGGTAGTGACTAGTATGACTTGCCTTGGTTTGTCCCACCTTGGTGCTAGACACGATTTTCTTGCATGTTTCTTCACTAGCACCCAATCTCCAGGATTCAAATCATGCGCTTGATCTGGCTGTCTTTCAACTGCATCTTCTCCAACCTGATGAGAGATAGAACGCATCATTTCAGCCAATCCTTTGCAATAGTCCAATACCAGATCATCAGTTATACTCATTATTTTATTTCCAGGAATGAATGCCTGTCTCATGGCTCTTCCCATGAGTACCTCATGTGGACTCATTCCTGTTTTCCTGTCTGGAATGCTTCTGAGACCCATTAGCACAAGAGGCAATGCATCTGGCCATTTCAGCTTTGTGGATGCACACACCTTTCCCAATCTTGACTTGATTGTGCCATTCATTTGTTCAACAATTCCAGAAGCCTCTGGACGATAAGCACAGTGTAGTTTTTGTTCAATGTTAAATGCAGCACAGATTAATCGAATTATTTCATTATTAAAATGAGGGCCTCTATCTGATTCCAAAGTGACCGGAAAACCAAAGCGTGGCACTAACTCCCTCAACAACAATTTTGCAACTGTAAGACTGTCATTTCTTCTTGTAGGGTAGGCTTCCACCCATCTTGAGAAAAGGCACACTATGACAAGTACATATTTCAATCCGTTGCAGGGGGTAACTCAATGAAATCTAACTGTAATCTGGTGAAGGGTCCTTCTGCCTTTCCGATTTTTCCCCAGCTTACCACTGTCTTTCTACCTGGGTTCTGCTGTTGACAGGTTAAGCATCTTTGGCAAAGGCTCTCTGCGATTACCCTGAACTTCGGATTGTACCAACTCTGTCTGAATAGTCTGATCATTGAATCTCTCCCTATGTGTGTTGCTCCATGATACACCCTTGCCATTTTTGAAAGTAGACAATCTGGCATGACTGGTCTTCCATCTAGATACACCCATACTTCATCATGTGGTCTTTTAGTACAGGCTGCCTTTATCCAGATTTCTTTTTCCTTTTCCTCAACTTCTTCCTGTAATTGTCTAATCTCATCCCATGTCTCTGGCACTGAGAAGTACATAAGTTGGCATCTGGTTTCTCCCGTTTCAATTTTTCTGTTTATGGCTACTGCATTTTTAGCGCAGTATTTCGCCACTTGGTCAGCATAATTATTACCAGCAGTCACATAGTCATTTACTGACTGATGTGCAGCGCATTTTACAACTGCTATCTCTTTTGGCAATTGCAATGCTTCCAACAAATCCTTTACATTTTTGCTGTTTCTGATTGGAGACCCTGAAGAAGTCAGAAATCCCCTCTGCATCCAAAGCTGGCCGAAGTCATGCACAATCCCGAAACCATATTGACTATCCATAAATATGGTTACTCTGCAATGTTTCCCCTTTTTACATGCCATTGTCAAGGCAACCAATTCAGCTACTTGTGCAGACTTGACCCCAGGTAAACAGGATGCTTCAATTACCCCCGAAATTTTGCAAACAGCATACGCAGCACTTAGACCTCCCTCTTGTGTCCTAAGGCAGGAGCCGTCTACAAATAACTCATGATCTGCTTCTTTTAGGGGTGTCTCTCTTATATCCGGGCGGGGCTTTGTGCATAATTCAGTTACGTCTAAGCAATCGTGATCACTTTCATCTTTTACTTCCTCATCGCAGGGGTCTGGCAATAGGGTAGCTGGGTTCAAAATCGTACACCTTGTCACAGTCACATTTTCAGCTCCCAAAATTACTCTTTCGTACTTTGTCAAACGACTAGGGGTGAGGTGCTGTGTTCTTGTTCTTGTTAAAAGAATCTCAACCGAGTGTGGAACGAATACCTTTACCGGATGTCCCATCACTATCGACTCACTTTGCTCCAGACTCATACAAGTAGCAGCTACTGCTTTTAAGCAGCCAGGCAATGCTGAAGCCACCGGGTCCAATGTGGCTGAAAAATATGCCACTGGACGCCGACTCAATCCATGTCTCTGTGTTAAAACTGAAAGTGCACAATTTTCTCTTTCACAACAAAATAAAGCAAAATCTTTTGTATAGTCTGGCATGCCCAAGGCAGGAGCCTCACACAGACAATTTCGCAATCTCACAAATGCCTCTAGGCAGTCATCATTCCAATCAATCGGATCTTTTGCTCGTTTCCGAATCATCTGTATCAATGGTTTCGCTAACACAGAAAATCCATTTATCCATTGCCTGCAGTATCCAACCACTCCCAGAAACATTCTCATCTCTCTCTGAGTCTGTGGCAATTGCATTTCTTTGATTATTTTTATTCTTTCCGGTGTCACTTTTCTAACTCCTCTTTCTATTTTATGCCCTAGATATCTTACTTCTTGTCGACAGAACTGTAATTTTTCTGGAGACACCTTGTGTCCTCCTTCAGCCAAATGGTTCAGCAACGCAATTGTATCTGTGACACAATCTTCTCGCGTTTTTGATGCCACCAATAGGTCATCAATGTACTGAACCAGAACAGAATTTCTGGGCATAATCAATGATTCCAGCCACTTTTTCAAAATCTGATTAAAGATTGAAGGACTTTCTGTGTACCCTTGAGGAACACGACACCATGCGTAAATACGATCTTCAAATTTAAACGTAAACAGATACTGGCTGTCTGGGTGCAAAGGAATAGAAAAGAACGCTTGGCATAAATCAATTACTGTGAACCATCCTGCATTCCATGGTATCTGATAAAGGATCACTGCTGGATTTGGCACAATTGGACAACAGGGAATTACAATCTTATTTATTTTTCTCAGGTCTTGTACTATTCTGTACTTCCCGCTAGGCTTTTTCAGTCCCATTATTGGTGAATTACAGGGACTACCCATCACTTCTTTCAGAATGCCTTGTTTAACCATCCGTTCAATTTCTGGGATAATTCCTGCTTTTACTTCTGAACTCATTTTGTACTGTCGGGTATTTGGATACACTGCACCTTCCTTCACTGTTACTTTAACTGGGTCTATATTTTTCATTAGCCCAATATCTTTCCCTGTAAAATCCCACATTTCTGGATTAACTGTGGTTCTCAATTCTTCTGGTAATTCATTTTCAGTTATTAGTGAAAACATTTCATCTACTTCTGTTCCCTGCTTGACCAGCATCATCTTGTATGCCACATCTTCATCAGGGGTTTGGAAAGCGACACCATCCGATGTACAATAGATCGTGCAATTCATTTTGCACAAAAGATCTCTTCCCAACAGATTTACAGGACTGGAATCGCAAACTACAAATCGATGCATTTCTTTGAAGTTTCCAATGTGCACCTCCATTGGCTTTGTGATTGGTGTTCTAATCTGTTGGTTAGATACACCTACAACTTGGATTGTCTCTCCCGAGAGGGGTAGGTTTGGGATGTCTGCTGTTCTCACAGTAGACCTGGTAGCACCAGTATCCAATAGGAAAGTAATGTCTTTACCTTCTACTCTCCCATCAACAAATGGACCTGACTGATCTACCGGCAAGGATGCGCCAAGCACGCACTCCTCTTCCTCCCCCTCAGGCACCGTCATTGTGTAGTATCTGAACGTACCTCATCATTCTGCAAAAAATATTGAGCAATTGTTCTATTATTCTTACCACTTTCTCCTTGAAATCCGGTGTTCGTACTGAAACTCTGATGGTTCACAAAATTTGGCATAGGAGCTGGTGGTACCTGATATTGTGGAGTGACTACCTGTTGTTGCTGATTCATAAGTACTTCATTCTGCATCTGTGGGATGAAATTTTGATTTGGCCCATTATTATTCTTATTATTCTGAGTACTCTTACACTCGTTCTTCCAATGTCCAAGCTTTCCGCACGCATGACAAGGGAACTTCTTTTCGCTTCTTCTCTGTCCATTTGTCCTTTAAATCTATTACCATTAATTCCTTTATTATTATGACTCTGTTCTTTTACTGGATTATTATTTTGCTCATTTGTCTTCTCTTCCTGCTGCTCTGCTAATTTAACTTGAGCCCACATCATTTTCTCTTTCAGCTTCCTTCGCCTGGCCTCTATGTCATCTCCGCAATATTTCGCGTACTTCAAAATTTCATCCACCGTCTTACTTTGCCAGCACAACATGTGCTGCTGTATCATCTGACTAATTTCCGGTTTCAAGCCATATACAAACCGATACACAAAATGTCCCATATCTTTGTCACCAATGTTCTCAAAACCACTATACTGCTTGAACACCTGCAACAATCGCTCATAGTACGCATGTACAGATTCATTCGGTTCCTGTGTTGTTCTATCTATTTTTACCCAATCTGTTTCTTTTGGAGGGATTTTCCCTTTCAAATATGTAATCACTTGGTGATACTTTTTCATCACTTCTTCTGACGGTGCTCCTGTTTTTGCATCTCTAGGATATTCCTCATTAGGCCAATCAATTGTGATTTTACATTCTGTCCATAAATCAGCAGGTACCACTATGTCAAACAGACCATCCAAATCTTTCAGTAACACCTTCGAGACCTTTACAAACCTCTCTACCTGTTTATACCACTCGACTGGCTTTTCTCTCAGTTTTGGAAAATCATTTGTAAATGATAAAATATCTTGTCTACTCCAAGGGACATGAACATATCCTCCTCCAGGAACCTCTCTCATTGGACACAACCTCTCCACCTTTCCTGTTTCTCTTACTGGAAATGCAGCTGCTCTCTCTCTCGCTTGCACTTCTTCTTTCTTCCTTATCCACCTAATCCTCCATTTATCAATGTCTCCCCATTTACGCAAAATGTTCATTAATTCTTTTATCTGTAACCTTTTTCCTGAAGTATTCACACTTTCCAAATCTTTATCAGTAAAATCCACTCGATAGGGCTTCTGTAACAATTTAGATTTCCCTATATCTATTCCAATCTCTGAAGCAACTTCAGTCAATCTTTCATGAAATAATCTTGCTCTCCTAGTTATACTCTTACATAGGAACAACAAATCTTCATCATTATAAACATGTTATCTTTCTGTGCCCACACATCCTGTCATCATCTCTTCCAATTCCACTTTCAATCTGCTAATTTCTAAAATCTTTGGTTTTGTGATCTGATTTTCCCTTTCCTGAGCCCACCTTTCTATATCCTCAGGGGTGACTACTGTTGTACCTGAAGTTCCAGCCAGAACCAAAGGTCTTCTACCTCTCAAATTCATAGGCGTAACTCTCTTTTGAGTTTCCGCATTGGGTTCCACAATAGGAAGGTCCATTAGCGAAATAACTGACTCACTTTCACTAACCTGATCATCTGTGATTACTATCTCTTTTCTAGGACTATTCAATGGAACTGTCACAAGTTGTGATTTCTGGGTATCCTTATTATCCCCATATAATGGGATTACTGGACCAATGGTTACAGGTACTGTCAAAGCTTCCGTATTTAAATTCAATTGACTTATTCTTTGAACTAGTTCCTCCCTAGTTTTGTTCAAAGCTTCTCTCTCATTATCTTGCAACACTCTGTTGTATGATGTCTCATGTAAAATCTGTGGAGTTAATGGTATTCCCATTACTGGCGCACTTGGGACAACCTTACTAGCTGCTTCTTGATACGGTGGTGGATTCTTAATTAAAATATCCTCTAACAATTCATCATCTGACTCTCCATATCCTGTCGAATTCATATGTTTTGTTTTCTCTTTACACTTTCCGCCAGAATGTTCCTCAGCCATCAACACAGGATATAACCCTTCCGATACCATCGCTCTCCTCCACTGTTTCATCTGTCCTTCTCTTGTCTCATGCAAATGTCTTGGAAAGAATCCTCTATATTTTTCACCTCTGCATTTATCTCTTTCATATGACTCAGTCTCCCATTCTTCCAAAGCCTCATATTGAGTTAACCTGGGTCTCGGTTCTAAATCATTCATCTTCAATCTCAAATTCTGAAGAATCCTCCCATTAAACGCACCATCCTTAGGAAACGCTAACACACCATCATCCCTTGTGTACTCTGCCCAATATTCTAGCCGCATGCAAGTATGATATCCTCTCTCCATCATCATAAAAGATGCTGGTGTCTTCGGTGGCGGAATAGGAATACCCTCTCTAGTCAACACAGGCTTATCCTTAACAAAGAAATTCTTTATTCTCTTAAAAATTGACATCTTTTTTTTCTCTCCATACATTCTTGAAGAACGATGCTGGAAATTGTATTCCGCAAACCCTTGAAATCTTCTACCTGTACGTCTTGCACTGACAGTCAAATCAAAATCCCGCATACAATCCTTCTCTCCTCCAATCCTAGCGCGGCTTCTAACTAAGGGGCCGATTCCGATCTCGGCCGGTAGGGCTCCGAATCGGATTCGGCTTTATCGGATCCGTTTCGGAGCCCTATTTCCCGACCGAATCGTACGTAGCGTCCGGGCGAGCGCTAAAGTACGATGCGTGCGCTCGCGAACATCTCCGACCAACTCGCTCGCAGGACCCGACCGCTCCGACCGACTCGCACGGGGACGACTCGCTACCGCGCAATGGAGACGTTCCCAGGCACGAATGGTAAGTACGATGCGCTATCAGCGACCGCTCCGACCGACTCGCGCAGTACCGGCTCCAAGGAGCTGTCGGAGCCGCACCTTGAGGGTCCGTGGCAGACCCCCTGGAAGCGTAGGCACGCGAGTCGCACACAGGGGGAGCCATGGGTCTCCCTACACGTGCATGTACGTGTGCGACCCGCATCGACGCGAACACGCTGTAGGAGGCGCCCTTGTTCGCAGTCGTGCTCATTGAGTCAATGGGAGCCCGTGTACGCGTGCAGTACGACTGGCTCCCATTGACTTCAATGGGAGTCCGACCGAATCGAGTCCGATAGCATACGTGCGCATCGTACTCGCTTCGGTCGGACTGCTAGGGTCCGATTCGGTCGGAAATCTCTCCGAGTCCGGCTCGGTCGGAGAGATTTCCGGCCCGAATCGGAATCGGCCCCTAAGTGTCCAATGGAATCAGACTCACACTCGTACTCTGACCAATGTCAGCGCGGCCTTTTCCTGACATCAGTTCTACTCCTCACTACTGACCCCTCCTTTACAATGCTGTTCCTGTCACACGCCCGCTGCTTCTACCAATCCCAGCGCGGCTCTCTGTGACGTCGATCCTACTCAAGCGATTTCTCACCCCTCCTTTACCAACTCCTCCTGTCACGCGCCCGCTGCTTCTACCAATCCCAGCGCGTCAGTACCACTCCGGCAACTGACCCTCCCTTTGCAAGGTAATACGAAAATTTTATTTTCTTCAAAAATTCTTTGAAGTTCTTTGTTATTAACAACGTAAAAACATTCGCTACTCTGTCTGTTCCACTAAACCAAAAGGATAGTTTATTTTCTTCCACTGCGAGTAAAACCTTCCGCTTACTCTTCACCTAAGCTCCAGAGAACCTGCTACTCTTCCGGTATCTTCCGTTAAGGAATTTTGAGACCGGAATTTCACCAGCGAACTCCTTTTGCTGTCAATCTAGCTTAGAAGAACCTGCTACTCCTTCAGGGTTACCCTTACTAGGTGATATAACGCCTAAAGTTTCATCAGCGAACTCTTTGCTTTCAACCACTCTCACTTTTGTTCAGAAAATAGTCCCTAGTTTAACACTGCCAGCCCTACCTAGCTTCTCAGTGTTATTCCAGCAGACGAGTAACCTCACTGCAGTGTGGTTTCTATTGCCACCCGCTATTCATTCCCCGGGAATTTTCCAGACAACATAAAACAGGACACTAACTCTTTTGTTAAAACATTAACCAAAAATCAATAATCTATACTTATCACCAAACTAGTTACTAACAACCATAGCTCTGCTACCAGAAAACTTATCCAGCAGTCTACTAACAACAGATACTCTACTACCATATACTCACTTGGGCCCATACAACTTGCTTCCGCTGCGCTCTAAGTAAACCACTGGAGTTTATTAGTTTTATATGTTACTCATACCTCAAGATCTAGTTATTACTTCTTTAACTAAACCTTCTGCTGATCAAACAGTTCTTTCCTCTGGTCAATGGACCAGTTAGGTAGATCTAGTTGATGGCGATAAATGACATGACTTATTATGCATTTCTTTAATAAGTGTAAAATAATGACAGACTCAATAAGATTTAAAAATCTTTATCTAAATTATGGGTTTTGAACCATCTCAAAGCGTTTCAGTACAAACACCCTCATTCGCGGGAGTGCCAATTCAAAAATATCTCAATAACACTTATCAATTCAGATCCACACAATAACTATGCTCAGAAAGGAGAGGATAGAGACAGAAGAGCATTTATCAATCGATGAATTTCATAATTACCAAAGTATGGTGTGAAGACCAACCCTGTGGCCAAAGGGCTGGTAAGGGCCTCCCAGGACAGATCAGGAGACAAAGGCTTCAGGACAGGAATCAGGACAGGATACTTCACCTCTCTAGTTACCGACGACTACGTCGCACCCCTCTCTGACACTCTCTTCCTCTTCGTGGTTCTTCCGCAATCCTCTTTCTAACCCACCCAAGTTAAGTAGATGGTTCTGCATTCGATTTCTTCATCAGCATTTCAGAGCATCAGCATCACCCCAGCACCGACAGCATCCCAAGCTCCGAATTGTTTCTGCAGCTTCCGCTCCCAATAAGCTTAGCTTACCTTACTAACTAAACTACTTCAATTATACCCTTTTCGTAGGCATGTACCACCCATTAATGTTTCATTTGCACAGAATACTAACTTCTGATTGGACGGCTAGGGGGGGATGATGATCACACCACACTTATACTTCATTTATTCTCTTTTAACCATTGTTTCCAAACCCCTCCCATCAAACTTTATTCCGCCCTTCCTTTCCCATACATCTTTAAACTTTATTAAATACATTTGTAACTGATTTCTTGAACAAGTTCCTTCATCTGAACTCTTCACCTTCATGTTCCCAGGGCACATCTCCGCCGACCTTGGACTCGGGACAAATCCTTAGTCATCTTCCAAGCTTCTGTATCAGGGCGCATGCGTCGCGCCATATTGGTCTGCTCAACTCGGACAACTTTAACAGGCCCAAATACGCACTAATAATAAAGTCGAAAAGGAAAAATGTTATTCTCAAAAATAAATGGTTTCCCTGTATACCACCAACCTCTACTCTAACCCATACCATTTGTTATTTCTCTGTCTGCATTTGTAGATGCAGGAGACGCATGCACAGTAAAGATCCCATGTTAAATGCGTTCTAGTCCTACGTCTGTGTTATTTGCAGTTAGTAAACACATAGGCAAGCTTCGTTCTTTTCCAGCGTATGATGAAAAATGCATATTATTAATCACGAGACATGTCGTTAGTAATTCGTTAGTAAGTTAACTCGAGAAGATTGCTTCCGAGCAAGTCTCGTGTTCGAGACCTTGCTCCATCACAAGTAACAATAGAAGGGGACCACAAGGTTTTACAATTGGACTTTTGGGGAATACAGGGGCATACCAGAAAATATTGTGGCAAAGGCGTTTGACAAGAATGCACATAAATTGTGCAGGCTATTATGGATATTGTGCTAAAATGAATGTGCAGCAGTTTTTAAAGAACCATGGACTAGCAACATGACTCCAACCTGTGACAAAGGGGTTCCTGAATGCACAATGGGTCTGAAAACTCGTCTTAACTCTGTAGGGTTTAAAGATCTTTCCTTTTTGGTTGTCAGGGTCCTCCAACAAATAAATGTTAAGGTACATTGAGGGACATGGTTCATTACAAAGTACATTACATTTGTAGTGCAGCTATAAATGCTATAACCATTAAAGGCAGTTTTAGAGGGGTTTAGAGTTCCTTACAAAGCAAATATAAAAAAAACATTGCGACAAATAGTATTTTAAATCAAATAGGGCCAATTACAAAGATCAAAGTTTGATAGGAATTGAAGACCATTTTACAGAAGGTTTTCGGGGTTGGTCCCAATGAAACTGTAGGACAAGATGAGGCAAATCATGCATTTAAAAATGTCTATGGGTAAGCAGCGGCAGCTGAAACTGGCCATGATTTAAAAGTAACTTTATGTTGGTGGGAAGATGGCTAGGGGTTCTTCACTGAAAATGTAGTTATTGTTAGTGGTGGTAGGGAGGTATTTAAAACCTTACAAGTAAAGTAATGCGGCTCATAACTAAGTGACACTGAAAGACCATATTAGAGGGATGTTAACAATCACAGATATTTATTTCATTCTATGATATTTGAAAAAGAAGGCGATGTCACCAAGAATGCATCATCATTCCAGACTAAGGGGCCTATTACGATGGCGGTCGGGAAACCTCCCCGACCGCCATGGTAGCGGGAAAAGACCGCCTGCATGGACCGCAACATCACCGCCGGTCGAATTACGATGACCTGCGCTCAAAATCCGACCGCGACGGTCTGATCGCGGGCCTTAACATTGCGGCGGTTGCTGATGCCCGCAGCACCGCCGCGATGCCGAAAGGAGCATGTCCTGCATATCCCTGCACTGCGTGGCAGGCACTGCACAGTGCCTGCCACCTGGTACGGGGAAATGTAGGGGGGGACCATGGGTACCCCCCAAGTTCACCCCCCCAACACATTGGGGGCCCGCAATGGGCCCCCGGAAGACAATCTCCGCATGCCTTTCCATGGCGGTTTGACCGCTGAGGAAAGGCTGGCTGCCGCCGGCATCATAATCCTGACGGCGGAGCCTGCTCTGCACCGCCACCATTATCCCGGTCCTGCTCTGTCCGCCAGGCAGGAGTGCGGATGGCAACTGGCGGAAAAGCGGCGGTCGGAATTTCCCACCTCCGCGGTCACCACCGCCATCCTAATTTGACCAGCGGTTTTATTGGTTGCGATCGCGGGCGGATGTCCACCGCCGGTCCGGTGGGCACCACCGCCGGCCCGGCGGTGGACATCCGACAGCCATCGTAATAGACCCCTAAATTCTGATGAAAATGTCCAAAATGGAATTCTACACAGTCTTCTCTGCGCAGAGCCTTGCAATGCTTGTGGCTTGGCTATATATTAAATGGTAGGTCTGAGTTCTAAGTTTGTACTTAAATTGCTGGGTTTTTTGGAGCTTAAATAATTATAGTAGGCAAATTGTGTATATTGTAATTGTTATTGTAGTAGTGTTATTTCACCTTGCAGTAAAATATAGATGACACTTTAACAGGCAAATTGTAATCATAATAGGTCTTGGTAGTAGAAATGTATGGCTCAGATTTCAAACTGACTATTCTTATAGCTTTTTCGAAATATGCAAAAATGTGCAAATGATGTGTGAAAATCATTTTTGATGATTAGTGTTTTTAATGATGCATTGAGTTGTAACAGATATTAATGATGTACCGAGGTCAATTAGGAGTGTGAAAAATGCCATGAATATTTATGACACATTTTTGTGTAATATGCCATTATTAGTAAAAATTGAAGTAGTTCCTGATGAACTATTCAACGTTCTCTTGTTCATTCCTATCTCCCAATCAGTGTCCCACTGCAAAGACATCTCTCCCCTTGTTTCTGCAGAGCATCAAGTGAATGCCATCAATGTAATAGAGATAAACAACATTGTTTGAAAAATGTATTATGGATGGAACGTTCAACGTGTGCTTCAGGTATAACTTTCAAGGGCTTCCGCGTGAACTGTTAGTGTCATTGTGTTAATTCTATGAGCCATTGTTTAAGAAACGTTTCATTTGGGTAGTGCATTTCTGAAGCACAGTTGATGAGGGAGCAAGTAGAAGATTTCTCTTACCTTAAGAAATGGGTTAGTGATAATGATTTAGGAAAATGTGTTGTTGTTTCTGATTTGCAAGTGTGACCCTACCTATGATCACAGCATGCAGAATTTGCAGAATGTATTAATAGATTGTGTAATTTGTCTGTAAAAAGTTTGGACTTCTGTCTGTCAGGGGATTTTTGCCTTTTACCAGTTTCCTTGCAGGCGATTTGTTATGCTCCTCTTTTGTTGTTTAACTTGCTTTTGGGATGTTGTCAGTGCTCTTTATGAGTGTGACACATAGAATTTATTTTTTGACTCTGCTTAACTAGAGATTATTACGTTTTATGATTTTGCATTTATCTGTACTTCTGTAACAGGGCCTTTAGGGCATTTCATGCATTCTTCTCTGTTCTGTATTTTGACAATTCTGTAATAAATCCACTTTTTGCTTTATTTTTGTTCTAGCACTCAGTCCTTTATGCTTCCAATATTTTATGCTGTTTAACGCTCCTAAATTGTGTTTCCTTAATGAGGAGTGTAGTGTCTAACTGCTAGAACAACTGGAGACACTAAAGACTAAGGGCCTCATTTACAACAAATTGATGCAGTGCGGTGCTGCATTTCACTTTGTTGTGCTGCCCTGCGTCAAAAGAAAAGGACAGGAATGTGCCATATCTATGACGGATGCAGGTTGTGTCCCCACTTTATTTTTTGCAATTATTCAAAATATTAAATTGATACTATCCGGCTGGACAGCACAAATATAGTACTGATTTCTAGTCTATATTCATTTTCCTCTGTTCCTATTGTACTTGTCCGGGACCACTGTGTTCATAACTCATATCTATGAGGTACGGCACATTCCTGTCATCTTACACTGTGCTGACACACAAATGGCTGCCTTGCGCCAATACAGACACCCTGGCACCGTAGCGCAAGGGCGCCTGCATTGATATCAGATTGTTTTTGTTCAGTAAGGGACACCTTCCTTTACAAAAACAACTGCTACGCCACCCCTGGGGAGGCGCAGGGTTCTGACTCATTCCCAGAATTACGCAATGTTGTAAATCTGTGAATGTGTCAAAAGCCATGGACGTTGGGGTTGAACACCCACCACAATGCCCATGGCACGCCTCCCCCACGCAGTGTAATGCAACGCAGCAACTCATGCTGTGTTGCCTTACACCATATCTACAAAGCCATGAAAAGCCACGCAGGGTGGCTTTCCGTAGCCTTGTAGATATGGATAAGCCCAGTGCTCCACCGGAACGTCAAGAAAAGTGATGTTCCAGCAGTGCATTTGGCTTGTAAATATGTCCTTAAATATTTTGGTAAAATATCAGGGTGATTAAATAGGTACTACCATTTCGATTTTTTAACCCTTGTGCTCTACACCTCACAATTTACCATTTGGCTCTAAAACAAAATTTAGTAGACACCCGCAGAACTGTTTGTGTCAGTAAGGTTAGTATGTCTTTCCTGCAATGGTGCAACCCTAAAGGAAACTGAAAACTTGGAAGCTCTGGGTCCTACACCCAGGTTTCTCTTCACAGATGCCTCTGACACAGCACCTATTGGCACGTATTAAATCATTCAGTTTCCGGTCTCCAGATACCTCTTTCTCCACTTTCCGTGCCGTGTACAAGCAGCGCATAATTTAATAATGCCACCACTCTGCATTTACCCAGACCTGCATTCCTTTTTGCACATGTAGATAACCTTAAAGGGTGAGTTGGGAATAAATGTAACCAAACTAGCAGAAGCTGTGCACAACAAAAATAAGATAGATTATCTTGTTTAGGTAATCTTGCCAAGAATTAGGGCAAAAGGGAACGTGTCAGGTAAACACTAGAGCACCGCATTCTGCATTTTCACCATCACATTCTAATTTTAAATTTACAATATCCATTTTTCTTCTTCTGCTTCATGTGTTCTTTCAGAATACTTTCCCTATCTACAAGCTTATTTTATAGATCAGGAATGAAGGGTAACTAAATCAAAACAACTTTGATGACATCAAAAACAAGGCTGATATTCCCTGCGTTCCTTTGTACTTTCTCTGCACCTGATGGTCATGAATTGCATCTATTATCTTGTGTCTGCAGATAAAAAGCCTCATATCATATAAGCGCAGTCGATGAAGGGAATTGCTAATCGTGAAAAGCAGTACCTTCCTTCAATGTTAACGTCAGTAGTCAGTGCCTGTCAGATGCTTCATCTTGCAGCCATTACTTTGAAGTATATAATACAGTCTGATCTTTTCATAAATGCCTAAGGAATGATGTACAGAGTCCCACATAACGAATATTTTATCTAAATGATTTCCAAAACGTACAATAAGTATATCTTTCTATTTTTACAAGTATATTGGTCTGTTGTTATGCGATGCTAGCTACTGACCTGTGTTTGGGAATTCTAGGAGCAATAAAATAACTCTAACAATAACAATGGGCCTGACAGATTGTTATAAAAATGTATCTGTAATTCTTACTTGCTATGACTTATATATTTGTATAAACCTGATTTTACCATTTGAGAAGAGAATGCGCTAACAAACAAGCAGCTCTAGCAGTTACTAATAGTCCATCTCAAGGTCCGCTTCTGGTACCCAATTTTCTTCTCTGTGTGTTCTTTGTCAGGAGCAAGGGCAATTGAAGTTTGTCCCTTCTCAGAATCTGTCCTGCTCCGCTCATTACTCTTCTCTGTTTTCTAAAAATGTTAAATCGTTACAGTCTCTTCCTTAGACTGGTGTGCAGCCTGTGCTCTGTACAACACTGCTGATATTGCATGAACCTTGTAGGTTTCTGTCCTTTCCTCCTGAAATTCCACCATCTTGAAATGGTGGAGAAACCTCCAATCAGGATTAGGGAAGTGCCTCTTTCCACAGGAAGTGGTCACTAGAGGGTGTAGACATCCTAAAGGTGAGTAACCCATGGGCTACTGCCTGTCTCCCCTTGTAACGCCCCTGAATTCAGTATTTAGGTGGCACCCAAAACCTGAACATCAGATTCAATGGACAAGAGAAGACCAGAACAAAGAAGACACGCTACTCGAAAACTGAAGCCATGCTGCAAAAGAAAAAGGTGCCAAACCCTACCTGCTGCTCCTAGGACTCAACAATCGCTGATGCTGGGTCTTCCTGAAACCTGAAAGGACTCCAAAACCCCCGGAGCACCTCCAGCCTTCAAGCCATCACAGTGAAGCTCCGTTGGAGTGAAGGTATCACTCCCCTGCACACCGCAGGCACCAATAATGTGAAGTTAGGTTTGTCGACTTGCTGCTCCCCATTCACCTTGATCCAGCACCAAAGCAAGAAGAGGTACAATAGCTCGGGAAGGTCAGATCTGCCTCCCCACCAAGTTTGGAGGCACCAGGACCTACCGGTGCTGTGGTGTGCCAATACCAGGCTTTAATTACATCTAGGCTGGACTACGTTAACGTTCTTTATTTGGGAATCCCAGAATACCTGCTGACACGCCTACAGGTAGTCCAGAACGCAGCGGCCAGGGCAATACTTATGCTTGGCCCTAGAACACGGATGTCCCCCCATCTTAAAGCCATGCACTGGCTTCCGATCCGCAAGAGGATCATTTTTAAAGCTATGGTTTTGGCCTTTAAATCACTCCACGGAACTGGGGCCCCGTACCATAGGAAAAGAGTACAATTCTACCACTTGCGTCGTGCTCTGAGATCCGCTGCGCTCCAGCTAGCGTGTACCCCAAAATTTCTCCGCGCACGAATTGGCGGTCGCTCCTTTCAGGTGCAAGCAGCGCAACTTTGGAACAGTCTCCCTCTGACTCTCAGACTGACACACCCCCTCACCTTTAGGAAGTCACTGACAACCTGGTTATTCCAGCAATAGCTCACTACTTAGCTAGTTAAGAGCCCGCAGTCAGTCACGCTCAATTTGCTTAAGCACCGGGACACTGAATTGAGTAGCCGTGCGCTCTATAAATTCCTAGAAACATAACATAACATACCCGGGGTACCGGTCCCCCAACGGTAAAAACCAAGAAGAAGAGTCCACACCGGATTCCCAAAACACCTGAAGCAAGCCCTTGTTAAGGGACGCTGAGACACCTGAGACCCACTTCCCGAGTGGCCCAGCCATCCTGGGATCGCCTCTCCAAGTTGCCTGCCCCTAACCACCAGGACCTCAAGACGCAGAACACCCGGCTGGCTTATTCACTCCGCACCCGGCCCCAGCACCAACCAATCAGCGTTACTCCCATGGTCCCCAGGCTCTTGCCACCTCCTCCCTCTAAGGAGACCCACCGTACTTACCTGTAAGTCCCTCTGTGCAGTGCTTTTTTCAGTGGCCCCCATCATCTTTGTGCACCAGTTTCCAAGACCTCAGTACCTCTGCTCCCAGCCAATCCGGGGCACTCCCAAACTTCTCCTGCTGGAAATTTGGACCTGGTCCCGACATCAACCTAAAACAAAAAGGTGAACTGCATGAAATCATTGTCTGAATTTCTATGCATTTTTCTGCATTTTCTCTATTGTTTCCTATGGTGTGCGATTGCGCATAGAAGTGATATATTTTCCGAACTTTGAAAAATCGTAACTCTGAAAGCACTTACCTTAGAATGGTGTTTATAGTCTTAAAAATTATATAAAAATCGATTTTATTTTTCGAAATTGGTCTCGGATTTATTTTTGAGTGTTAGTCTCATTTATCGCCTCTGTGCATACAACAAATGCTTAACACAACCTCGGATAAGCCTAACTGCTCGCCCACACTACCATAAAAAGAAAGTTAGTATTATTATCTACTTTTGCCTCTACCTGCCTTTTGGGGGTCTCTCTCACTCTCTACATAGTGTACTTAATTTTAATACTATGCACAGAGAAGCGGTTTCCTACCGTAACGTGTGCAAAACAAAAGCAGCCTACAACATGCATAATTAAGCTAACATAGAGAAAACAACAATGGAATATTTAGGGAACACATGACAGATCTCTGGCGAATGAAAAATTGCTTTCAGATTCTGCTCCATTTCCTCTCACCTTGATGCTGTCTCAGTACCTGATCCTGACACCGAGCTGTCCTTCAGAGCTCAAATTAGGGCCTGGGCAGAAGTAATCCACTGAGACTCCATCTCTGTTGACTGCTTAAAACATTCATTCTGAAATGCTTTGTCCTATGGAGAAAGCAGAAGTATGCACAATACTGTAAGAGGGCTTGTTCATCTGTGAGAAGTGTTTGAGAAACAAGGTGGAAAAACATTTATCTAATTGACGCTTACCTGATGACCTCCACTAAAGAACTTCTTCAAAGAATCTAAAAAAAGACAAAAACTAAGTATTACTTCAGCTTGCCACATACACAATAACACAACATCATGGGACAAGTGATGCAACGTAGTGTGCAAAGTTGCTGTGCTGTGTCACCTGGAGAGACCAGAACTGCACCATATCTTCCAAAAAATGATGAAGGTCTGCTCTCTCCATGCGCTGGCGCACTTTGTGCTGCCTTGCTCCAATGCTGGCACCCTTGCGCCATAGTACAAGAGTGTCTGTGTTATTATCAGGACAGTTTTTTTGCCAAAAGTGGCATCTTCCCTGCATAAAAAATACCCGTTCAGCTTTTTCATCTATGTATCTGGGCTGTAGAATGCAGCACACATACAAACAGAAAATAACAAGAAGGTATTTCTCCTTGTTAGGCCAGTCTCAGTCAGGCGCCATATTTTGGAGCAAATTGATGTCTACAACTCTTTGTAGATATGAATTCCGCTGTGTTACTTTTTATTTCTTGCAAAGAAACGTATATAGCCATCTGCATTGCATTGTAAAATCACAGTTGAATCTGCTAAAAACTTGGGGATTATTTTTGATAATTCTCTTAATTTTGACTCTCAGGTCAGTCGCACCTCCAGCCCCTGTTTCTTCAACATTAGGACTTTGAGGAAAATCTTTTCTCTAATCCCTCCTGAACGAACTTCTAGTTGCAGTGGTCATCGTCTTGATAACATCTCGCTTAGACTACTGCAATGCTTTATATCTAAACATCATCGAGTCCTTGCTGAACAGGTTAATCAGAATGCAGCAGCCCGCCTTGTTTTAAATGTGCCTAAACATCTCTTAGTGAGGAAGGGCATTCGCTCCCTACTCTGGCTGCCATCAAGGTCCTGTGTTCTTCAGAATAGCCTTTCAGTGGTATATGCCTAATAAATCTCCTTCGGGTTTAGTGCAATTTATAAATCTCATTCCATTCCAGGTAAGTCCAATAGTCAGACTCTGGTAAGGTGTGAATCATGGCTAACAGAAGGCGTGCAGCACACCGAGTTCAGGGCCTGGGAGCTAATAGGAGTTTCATATGTGACGATTAAATAAATTACATAAAATACATAAAATGCAGGGGCATATTAGCAAGACCGGCGATAAAATTATCGCCGTTTTAGCGGCAGGAAACTACCGCTAAAACGGCGATAATGGGCTTGCTAATATGCGTTATAGAATTCCAATAGAAGCCCATGTTAGATGTGCAGGACATCTAACCTGGGCTTCTATTGGAATTCTATAACGCATTATCGCAAGCCCATTATCGCCGTTTTAGCGGCAGTTTCCTGCCGCTAAAACGGCGATAATTTTAACGTGGGTCTTGCTAATATGCCCCGCAGTTTTATAGATACTTGCTGCTTCGCCAAATATGATCAGTTTGCCACAATGTTAAAAACACAGCACAAAAAGTTTGGTTCCTAAACAAATGTTGTGTTGGAAACACATACATTCTTACAAAGAGCTCACCATCCTGGCAAGCCTGTCAACTAATTGGTTGCTGAATTGAGGACACTTACAATGACATGTAACTATTGTGACTTTAATGACAAAATGCATAGACATTAACTGATTGAAAGAACAAACAATAACAAATTTCAAGAAAGGTTATTATCAACTGAAATCCAGGCTTGGAACCAGCTTTGAATATAGCTCATAGTATTGAACACTCCAGGGCTTACATTCGTGAAATATCAACTTGTGAGTCAGTAATTTTTCAACATTTTCTGACCCGATGTCAGTTGCAAAAATATTGGATATGTGTCATACTAATTCGATAGTTGGAAGGGATGCCTACAAGGCTACAACACGCCTTTTCCTAATATCTAATTGATAGGAGGTCACATTGGAGTTTACCACCTTCTAAAATAGGATTAGTATATTAAAAAAGCATTTTGCAGGGAAATATCATTTCCTCCTAGCTATATGTTATGCAAGGTGATCAAGAATCAGAATTTCAATGTAAGGATACTTCAAAGCCTGACATTCCTTGCAAACACAGTGAGAAAGCTGAACACAAAAGAAAGATTACTATTGCTTTAGATGTGGTAATAGATCTCACTCAGAAACTTTTACAGGGCGTCCCACTTGGTCTCAGACTTTCTTTAAGTATGGTGAAAAAAATGCAATTTTTCTTATGTGTGTAAATCTGGAATATTCAGGAGTGAGTGCCTGCTAATGTGGATAACAATGTTGGTTATGATGAGGGGTAGTTATGTCGTTAAAGTGAAGGGTGATTGTGATTACATGCCTACTGAGAATGCTGTAGTGTGTAAGGAGTGAAGGAAACCACCTTATTGTTGAGTTACTGGAAATGGTCATGAAGTGAAACTCATGTCTGATTCTGATTCACAGTTACTTTAATTGATGAGTAAGCATTGGATGTTCTCAAATTTACTTCCTTACTAGATCCTAAAGTTAAAATATGTGTCTAATATTGTAATGAAAATTGAAGTTGTGGGAGGATTTGATGCGAAACTTAAATTTGATGGTAATGTCATTGGCACTGTTGTATGTGTAGCTAGGGATAATTTGAATGTATTGGCGGTGGATGATCATAGGAAGTTATATATTGTTCTGGATCCCAATAATACAGTACAAGCTTTTTCTACAGAGAAGCTACTGGGTAAAGTACAAATTAAAATGTCAGGGATAAGGTTTTCCAGGTTGATGGGACTTTTCGCTGAATAAACTCTAGGTATATTGAAGGGTTTCCAACACAGAATCATTTTAAAAGATAATGCTGTGGCCATTGTAAACAAGCGGCCTGATGCACAAAGGTAACTTACAGCTTTAAGTATTTTACACTTTTGAGTAAGGTTACTACTTTTTTCTAATTCGCAAAATCCAAGTGTAAATTACTGCTAAAAATAAATAGTAATAAGTCCAGAACCAAAGACAGCACTCCTTCCCAGAGAAAATTATGGAGATGGGGAATTTAAATAAAACCCAATAGAAAAAAATGTTGAATTACATTTTTTTTAGATAGTTACAAATATAAAAAAATATAAATTAATGCTAAAAATATAAAAATAGTGCATATTTATTATTTAATTATTAAATATGTTAATACTTTATTTTGAATTACAAATTAATGTAACACTAAATTAAATAACATATAACTAAATTTATTTTAATTTATTCTGTACATCACTTTCCATAATTAATGCATAATAAAATATATCTTCTTCTTTAGTTGGGCATTTTTTTAAATTTAAACTTTAGAAAAATAATTTAAATTTAACATATTTCCATTACATAAAAATGTATTTAAATTACGTCAACAGTGCAGAAGCTTTTTATTTTGTTCTACATTTAAAATAGATATATAAAATGAATTTACTTTAATATTCAACTTAAAATATTTAAATATTTTTTTCGAGTTAAATAAACTTTTTTGTTTTCCCCTATACTTTACCACGTGGACATCTCCAACTGAGGTGTCCTCCTATAACATACTCATAATTGTTTTTCTCTATTGTGTATAGGCCCAAGTTTTTAACCATCAATATTATTTACTATCATAAATGAACAGCATACTTACTACTGATAATACGGCCACACCACTTTTTGCAGTTTATATTCAGATGCCACACCAAAAGCTTCTGTGCTCTGTTGCATTCTTGGTATGCTCAAGAGTGAGCTTTGTTTCAACAGGATATTGTCTCCATATCGATACATGTTATATAGCCATTTTTAGATACTGAAAGTATGAATTTTCGTATTTTTGATAGGCAAAACACCCTATGAGTGTGTCTTTGAAAATTCTTATTGATAGATATGTTATATTTATATTTCTTTAACTTCCGGATCACAGCAATTTGCTTACGCCATTTTTATTTTGTATTTTTTTACTTTGGATATATTTTTATAATGTTCATATTTTTAAAGGCTATTGTTTCTTAACAAGAAAAAATAGTGTAATGACAATAGATGACTTGTCCAGTTTTGATTTAGTGTTAAAATATATTAAAATCGTAGTGGTGTCAATATAATAGTACGCCTATTTAATCGCACTTGATGCAGTTATATAATACAACCATTCAGTCTATTCACTGACAAGCCGTGACTACTGAATGAGCAATGCATCTGAGACCAGAATGCATAGTGGAGAAAAGGTGCAGTGCACCGATAATCTTGTGCAAATATAACAATTACAAGATTTACATTTGCACATGATCACGGTTTTTTCTGGCGTGCTTTCTCGCTCTTTTTGCCCTGCAATGGAAGCTGCGGATAGAAGTTTCCCCCAAATTAGTTTAGTTGGTAACTGTTACTCATTCCAATTAAATGGAACAGTCAGAATAAGTGATTTTTATGTTTTTTTGTTCAGGTCAGCTAATCATCTGGCCAGGCTAATATCTGAAAATGTCAAATGCAAATTGGACAAAATACAAGCTTGCGTACATTACCGCCTACAGACACGCACCGCCAAAATTGCACGGCTGCTGTTGTTGCAATAAAGAGTTCATTAAAATAATTTCCCAATCTTCCCTTCCATGCTGCGAGCTTCAGAAAAATAATTTGTATCATCGTTAATTTCTTCAGAGAGTTAGTGCTGGAGAAGGAGATTAAGAGCTTCTCAGGGAAAAGATCAGACCTGTTAATTGGTCTGCTGCAGTCAATACAACCTACGGAGAGGAACTCGGTGATTTCTTCCCAGCACTCTCCCACTCAAACACTGAACACATTTCTAAATGATTACTCTTATTTTTCTCTGTGAAAACATTAGGTAGAAATGGGATATTGATTACAAACCACAAGCTGATGATTTGCATCACTAAGATTTTAAATAATCACACTGATATTGTATACAAGATTTGGTTTAGTCAATATGGTTTTCCTTCACCACAGAACGCAATGCTAAATTTGTACTTTATAGCACTGAATTATTTGCATTTATATACATAATATTAAGTATGTTTCTTTAATCAGGTGTGCAGAGTGTCAGTGTACACAGTATTAAATCCTATTCTGAAATTGCTTCAGGTATACAGTGAAAAACTTCCAGGGGAGACAAGACGCAATGCAAAGAGGCTGCATTTTGTTCTCTGCAAGGCCCCCATGTGGGCTTGGAGCGGGCTTGGAGCTGCTGCCCGGGAACAGACCAGCGGACCCGATACAGGTATAAGGAGCAAGGCATGGTTGTCTGGCAAGCCCAGTCAGCACTTTGAATGGGACACTGTGCGTGCAGGGTGAGCAGTGAGGTTTGGTCCCAACACATTTAAGGTTGAGCCCGGTGCCTGCAGAAGCCGCCTGACCAGGCTCGGGTGCAGCTTGTGGGACGGGAATGCTCCAGCCCCAGCATGCACATTGCATTTCATGCCCGACAGTGTCTTGCCTTCATTCTGTTGTCTATCCTGTTGGGGGCCCACCTCAGACCGGGCACAAGTGGCAGGCATGGGGAGGGAGGATCTTTAATGAGTAGTGCAGAGTTCCCCTTTAGCATATCTCCCTGAGGGCAGTCAGGAGTAGGTGTGGCCCCTGCGGACCCAGCAGCCAGTGGGTAAATTGAAGAGGCCCCTAGAGAGGAGTCACAGACCTGCAAAGAGGCATGATTGAAGCCCTCCTCTCCTCATCTTCATTTCGACTCCATCCCCGCCTACCCCAGGTCTGTTGCAGAACAAGACATTGTACAAGGTATTGTACATGCACTGGGACCACATTTTGAGCTCTGTGAATGGCAAGAAGGTGAGAGGTTATCTCACAGGGTGCCAGGCATCACCCCATGATGGTACAGGGTACCTGGGAGGTGACACAGAGGAGTGCATAGGCTTGCAGGCCAGTGGCACGCTGTCCTCCTTTTGGCCTCTTCCCCCCCTCACTAAGCCACTCCCCTACCCACTCACTCAGCACTGCTATCATTGCTTGTGACCCTCTGGATAAAGTAGAAAACTAATTAAAGCAACCAAAGCAAATGGAAGCAAACAGAAGCAAGGAACTAAAGGCTCAAGCTATTGTAAATCAAGCCACATGGCTTTAACAGCAACATTAACGGCACACAACCCACCTTCAGCCCGCAGCTAGCTGTATGAGAAGTGACACATTTTGGGGGTCTGGAAACACCCTCCCCTCACCCCCATTGACTCCAAGAGAACTAGCATTTTTCAAGAGAGCTGGAAGCTAACGCACAAAGAGAATACTTCAAGGCTGGCTTTCGCGATGACCAAAAGGAGAGTAAGGCACAACAGAAGCCGTATTATGGGAACAGTAATGAACATGGATGATCATGATGACTAGAACTCAAAAAACAAAGAATTTGGGCCTAGGCCAGCATGAATTTCAATATGCAAATATTTCACTAGAGCGACAAGCTCAAAAAAGGAAAGTTCTGAGGAAAGATCAGAGAAACAAACATACACCACAATGAATGACAAGGCTGAACCAGCCTCATTTCATCATGAGCGCAATACAGAGCAGCTTGGAAGGCTAGGCACATTACTCAATCACATTTACACAAGGGATCTAGTGGGGGAGGCCCTAGCAGATGCGCCCGACTCCCCATCTATCATAAAACTCACAAAAAGTACGTCTGGTAAATTTAAAGAGAAGGCACCATGCACACATCAAGTCTTCTAAGTTATATGTGTGTGTATAATATGTTGTGTAGCTGTTAGGAGAGAACTTCTTAAAGGACGAAAACATTCACTCACACGAGGATGTCATTCTTCATCATTAGGTTCCCTCCTCACACCTGGACTGGAAGCTCCCAGGTGTGAGCTACAACTCCCCAATGGGGAGAAGCTGAGGTGCTTTGAAAATGAGTGGTGTTAGAGAGTCAGTGAGAGGCAGAGTACAACGAAAATAGTGTGTAAAACTATCTCTAGAGAGCCGAATCAACTTTATTCAATGGTCCTCTGGGACAGAGTTAAAAAAGAGAGGACTCCGGGATTTAATCAAATATTCCCTGTAAATGGTTAAAATGTTTCCACCTGTGGTTGACCCCTAGAGGGTGCAGGGGCATTTACCAGGACCTGGAAAGTTAATCAATCTGCTGCAGTAATTCAAAATAAAATGGCCACAAAAAGGTCAGCCCGATGGGGAAGGCATTGGCCCGTAAGTATTCTGGGTCCACCGTCTTTCTAGAAACAATAATGAACAATGCGGCTGTTAATATTCAAAGACAAGAGAAAGAACAAGAACAGCTCTCATATAACATATCATATTAAACAACTATACATGGTCTCAACACATACTAATGTAATTCATAAATCAAGGTGACGCCCAGTGAGTACTATACTTGAGTCGTCTTACCTATAGTGAGAAGAAGAGGGTCCACTCTCAAGCCACTGGGTATGCCTCTACCGCAAAGCAAGATATAAAATCAGGCAAAAATGTAACAGCAGAGAAACCAACACATTAACTGAATCAAAGCCTGTGAGAGTTAACAATCACACTCACAGATACAGTCCCTCTTAACAGAGTATGCTGAAGAAGGTCAGATCTATAGCTGTGCCATATACGTACACTGTTTCCCATATGTAAAGCTACATTGTGTGCCCCTACAAAGTGTGCTGCAGGTCCAACCCTCAAGCGGACCATCCTCAGGGGGCTCACAGAGACAACAGCTCAAAAACTATAAAAATGGGATTAATCCAAAGCCCAAAGTGCGAGTCAACCTGAAAACAATGAGCGCCCCTAAGTACAACTACCTCGGCGTATGGTTTTCAGCCAACAGAAAGCAAAATTGCACATCACCCATATAGATGAAAAGGGAAAGGCCGTGCTCTATGCTCTGTCTAAACTTCATACATGCCTGCATAGCTCCTCTACTGAAGCAATACGGAGGGTAATAAGAGCTAAACCCCTACCGTCTGCTATTACCAACTTGCTTTCCCACAGGCGGGGCCTTAGTGGCTACTATGGCGAAGGTGCAATGCTGAGCTTAGAAGCGCATCTTTCGAGTGCTACTATATACCCAAAACTCATTAGTGTGCTTAGAGTTCAGCTTGAATAAACAATCTTTTGAGAACAATGCCGCCTTCATCTGGTACTATCATAGAGCACTTGCCCCAGTCACCAAACACAATGAAAGAGGTTGTGAAGGATTTATTCACAGCCGGAATGAACCCCTGTTCATACTTTTTGTTTGAAGCGTGCATAAATCTATATTTGGCTAGGGAAAATTGGGAACACACCCCAGTCCATCCTGCGACACTAAAAACTGAATTGCAAAAACAAATATGGCTTTTGTCAAGGCAGGAAGACTTCAAAATTATAGAATATTCCAAATACAACATTAAGCACATATAAAATTCGTACAGGTTGAACCTCTTTCAGCCATACCTGAACAGTGCCTTAAGGAACGCCGCGCTCAAGTGCATCCTCTAAGCAAGACTCATGGTGAACCCTATCGAAGAACTAAATGGAAGCTGGAAGTCACTTGGCAATGCTTGCCTGTGCAGATTATGCAACATAAGAGTGGAAACATTTGATCATATAAAATGCATTACCCACTGGCCCCCATTGTGTCCACTCAAGGTCGAGGCCCACCTGCATTGGTTATCAGGGGCCATATTTATGACTCCACAGACAAGGCTCACATTCTTTTATCAAAAAAGGATTGTCAGAAGTACTTTATGACACCCAAAAACTGTATTAAGACTTGTTCAGGTTCATTGTACTTTGAGACAGTCCGCAGAACCAGTTCTGTAACTGTGCTCCCAGCCGAAGTGTTTAATTAAACCAACTGTTCCTGTTTTGCCAAATGTCTCTTGTCATTTGTTTTTTCAAGGTAAATTCATATTCAAGCAACACATTTACACAGATTAAACTTGTGTATCAGTCACATGAGTGGCCAACATGTTTCAATGAGCGATTCTGGTTTTAAAAAATATTGTTGAGATCTCAAACTTCGGTAGCACTGAGCAATTTCAGCGGCCTTAGAAATGCAGAAAATAAGGGCCTCATTTGCAATGAATTGGCGTAGGGCAGTGCCCCAAGTCTTTTTGCTATGCTGCCCTATGCGAATTCAAAAGGGCAGGAATGCACCATATTTACAAGATATGGTGCATTCCTGTCCTTTCTGCCTGCACTGGTGCACAATATGGTGACTAGCGCCAATGCAGGCACCCTTGCACCATGTTGCAAGGATGTCTCTGTTGATGGCAGGATTGTTTATGTGCACGAAGGAATGCCTTCCTGCACAAAAACAATCCATGGAGGCTTTTTCCTCTTTCTATGTGTGCTATGGAATGCAGCACACATAGAAAGAGGAAACAAGCATTGGCATAGCCAATAGGTCTCGCCTTTGGGACCTTATAAGAGTTTAGTTATCCAGCACAATATCCTTGGTGCAACAACATCAAGTGTTGCATGGCTAAACACTTATAAGGTCCCAAAGGCTAGACCTATTGGCTATGCCAATGCTTCTTTTGAGTGAGTGGCTCGTGCAGGTATGCCACGGTGAGGTAGAGCTGCTGCGAGTGCTTTTACAGGAGCCCCTGTGACATTGCGCCTCTTCAAAATGTATCTTGGGCCTGGTTTAATACTTCTAGCCCCTATTCCCGTCTTCTCGCACCCAATGCATCCTTAAATGTCCCATGTACAGCCGGGGTTGACACTGCTATTACCCCTGCCCTCCAGTGACACTTTACCTGTCACGGGTGGTGGTGGTGGTGGTGGATGTGGTGGTGAACATGGTGGTGGTGGTGGTGGTGGATGTGGTGGTGGTGGTGGACTTGGTGGTGGTGGTGGATGTGGTGGTGGTGATGGACGTCATGGTGGTGGACGTGGTGGTGGTGGACGTGGTGGTGGTGGTGGACGTGGTGGTGGTGGTGGTGGTGGACGTGGTGGTGGTGGACATGGTGGTGGTGGTGGACGTGGTGGTGGTGGTGGATGTGGTGGTGGACGTGGTGGTGGATGTGGTGGATGTGGTGGTGGTGGAGGATGTGGATGTGGTGGTGGACATGGTGGTGGACGTGGTGGTGGACGCGGACGTGGTGGTGGTGGTAGATGTGGTGGTGGTGGATGTGGTGGTGGTGGTGGACGTGTTGGTGGTGGATGTGGTGGTGGACGTGGTGGTGGTGGACATAGTGGTGGTGGATGTGGTGGTGGTGGATGTGGTGGTGGACGTGGTGGTGGTGGATGTGGTGGTGGTGGATGTGGTGGTGGTGGACGTGGTGGTGGTGGATGTGGTTGTGGATGTGGTGGTGGTGGTGGACGTGGTGGTGGTGGATGTGGTGGTGGTGGTGGTAGTGGACATGGTGGTAGTGGACATGGTGGACATGGTGATGGTGGATGTGGTGGTGGATGTGGTGGTAGACATGGTGGTGGATGTGTTGGTGGTGGTGGATGTGGTAGTGGTGGATGTGGTGGTGGACGTGGTGGTGGTGGACATGGTGGTGGTGGACATGGTGGCGGTGGATGTGGTGGTGGACGTGTTGGTGGTGGATGTGTTGGTGGTGGACGTGTTGGTGGTGGATGTGGTGGTGGTGGTGGACGTGGTGTTGGTGGTGGACGTGGTGGTGGTGGTAGACGTGGTGGTGGTGGACGTGGTGGTGGTGGTGAACGTGGTGGTGGTGGTGGACGTGGTGGTGGTGGAGGAAGTGGTGGTGGTGGTGGATGTGGTGGTGGATGTGGTGGTGGATATGGTGGTGGTGGACGTGGTGGTGGTGGTGGACGTGGTGGTGGATGTGGTGGTGGTGGTGGATGTAGAGGTGGTGGACGTGGTGGACGTGGTGGTGGTTGTGGTGGTGGACATGGTGGTGGTGGTAGACATGGTGGTGGTGGACGTGGTGGACCTGATGGACATGGTAGTGGACGTGGTGGTAGTGGTGGACATGGTGGTGGTGGTGGACGTCGTGGTGGTGGTGGACATTGTGGTGGATGTGGTGGTGGTGGACGTGGTGGTGGTGGACATGGTAGTGGTGGACGTGGTGGTGGTGGTGGATGTGGTGGTGGTGGTGGACATGGTGGTGGTGGTGGAAGTGGTGGTGGTGGATGTGGTGGTGGTTGTGGTGGTGGACGTGGTGGTGGTGGACGTTGTGTTGGTGGACGTGGTGGTGGTAGTGGACGTAGTGGTGGTGGATGTGGTGGTAGTGGACGTGGTGGTGGATGTGGTGGTGGACGTGGTGGTGGATGTGGTGGTGGTAGTGGTGGATGTGGTGGTGGATGTGGTGGTGGTGGTGGATGTGGTGGACGTGGTGGTGGTGGACGTGGTGGTGGTGATGGATGTGGTGGTGGACATGGTGGTGGTGGACGTGGTGGTGGTGGTGGACATGGTGGTAGTGGTGGATGTGGTGGTGGTGGTGGATGTGGTGGTGGACATAGAGGTGGTGGAAGTGGTGGTGGTGGACATGGTGGTGGTGGACGTGGTGGTGGTGGTGGACGTGGTGGTAGACATGGTAGTTGTGGACATGGTGGTGGTGGTGGACATGGTGGTGGTGGTGGACGTGGTGGTGGTGGACGTGGTGGTGGTGGTGGATGTGGTGGATGTGGTGGTGGTGGTGGACGTGGTGATGGTGGATGTGGTGGTGGTGGTGGATGTGTTGGTGGTGGACGTGGTGGTGGACATGGTGGTGGTGGACATGGTGGTGGTGGATGTGGTGGTGGTGGTGGACGTGGTGGTGGTGGACGTAGTGATGGTGGATGTGGTGGTGGTGGATGTGGTGATGGTGGACATTGTGGTGGTGCTGGTGGTGGACATGGTGGTGGTGCTGGTGGTAGACATGGTGGTGGACGTGGTGGTGGATGTGGTGGTGGACGTGGTGGACGTAGTGGTGGTGGACGTGGTGTACGTGGTGGTGGTGGTGGACGTGGTGGTGGTGGATGTGGTGGTGGTGGACGTGGTGGTGGTGGTAGACGTGGTGGTGGTGGTTGTGGTGGTGGATGTGGTGGTGGTCGATGTGGTGGTGGACTTGGTGTTGGTGGACATGGTAGTGGTGGTGGACGTGGTGGTGGTGGATGTGGTGGTGGTGGATGTGGTAGATGTGGTGGTGGATGTGGTGGTGGTAGAGGACGTGGTGGAGGATGTGGTGGTGGTGGAGGACGTGGTGGTGGAGGTGGACGTGGTGGTGGTGGAGGTGGTGGTGGATGTGATGGTAGATGTGGTGGTGGATGTGGTGGTGGTGGACGTGGTGGTGGTGGACGTGGTGGTATTGGTGGTGGTGGTGGTATTGGTGGTGGTGCTGGATGTGGTGGTGGTGGTGGACGTGGTGGTGGTGGACGTGGTGGTGGTGGACATGGTGATGGTGGACGTGGTGATGGTGGACATGGTGA
Source organism: Calotriton arnoldi (assembly GCA_963921515.1). Classification (NCBI taxonomy): domain Eukaryota; kingdom Metazoa; phylum Chordata; class Amphibia; order Caudata; family Salamandridae; genus Calotriton; species Calotriton arnoldi. The sequence continues at coordinate 801,661 of CAWUFW010002137.1, forward strand.
TGGTGGACATGGTGGTGGTGCTGGTGGTGGTGGACATGGTGGTGGTGCTGGTGGTGGACGTGGTGGTGGACGTGGTGGTGGTGGACGTGGTGGTGGTGTACGTGGTGGTGGACATGGTGGTGGTGGATGTGGTGATGGTGGTGGATGTGGTGGATGTGGTGGATGTGGTGGTGGTGGACGTGGTGATGGACGTGGTGGTGGACGTGGTGGACGTGGTGGTGGTAGATGTGGTGGTGGTGGACATGGTGGTGGTGGACGTGGTGGTGGTCGTAGACGTGGTGGACATGGTGGTGGTGGTGGACGTTGTGGTGGTGGAAGTGGTGGTGGTGAACGTGGTGGTGGACATGGTGGACGTGGTGGTGGACGTGGTGGTGGTGGACGTGGTGGACATGGTGGTGGGGGTGGACATGGTGGTGGACGAATATTGGGTAGGAGGGTGCTGGCAGAATGCGGATGGAGAGGAGCCTTAGGGCTTGGAAAGATGTCTCACAGGTTAGAGACCATGGAAAGTGAGAGTGCATTCCTCAAAGGCTGGGGGGATCATCACCAGTGAGGCCGACGAGGGTGTCAGTCTCCAGGGGCCTTACCCAGAAGCAGAGGGCCGTAAAACGCATGCAGGAATTTAGGATCTGCAAGTGGGATTGCATACGAGTGGATTGGAGTGCCTGCATGGATTGTGGTATTTATTCATATTATAGCACTTAATTCTGTACTGCTGTTTCTAAGCGCTGTAACTGGTGCTAATATTAGCAACTTTAATAGTCCTCAGTATTACAGCCTCGGAACGATAATGGGCTGAGCGGCCTTACTAAGATTTCATCTCGTGATCGGCAAATTTCAGTGAGAAGCGTTCAACTCGCTGAGCCATCGTGCCGGCGTGTCGGGCCTCTGTGTTTGAATTGTCTGTGTGTACCAGGGGACAAGTCCTTAAAAAATAAAAAACAAGCTCTCGGCTTTGGCAAAGGCAGCCGCTTGTTTATAATTGCAAAAACAACAATTGATGGACAGAATGCAGAACAATGTCATACATTCACCCCAGTACAGACATCTGGGCCTAAATCCATCGTTTTTTTGCTCACCATGCCATTCCAGTTTGGGCCCAGCCATATGCAAATCAGTCTTGACCCTGCATCCAATGGGAACAGTCCAGCCCGAACTGCCAGGCCAGGTCCTCCCTGGACTGGAAACAAGCATCCTAGGACTGGTTTCGGGCTTTCAGCCCTCATCAGCCAGGATAGCTTGACTCCAGTGGCATGGAGAGCACGGGACCCACGTCTGGGCATACCCGTCCCACTCGGGTGACAAATGCAAAAACAACAATTGATGGACAGAATGCAGAACAATGTCATACATTCACCCCAGTACAGAGATCTGGGCCTAAATCCATCGTTTTTTTGCTCACCATGCCATTCCAGTTTGGACCCAGCCATATGCAAATCAGTCTTGACCCTGCGCCCAATGGGAACAGTCCAGCCCGAACTGCCAGGTGGACGTGGTGGTGGATGTGGTGGTGGTGGACATGGTGGATGTGGTGGTGGTGGACGTGGTGGACATGGTGGTGGTGGTGTACGTGGTGGTGGTGGTGGATGTGGTGGTGGTGGATGTGGTGGTGGACGTGGTGGTGGTGGTAGACGTGGTGGTGGTGGTTGTGGTTGTGGATGTGGTGGTGGTGGACGTGGTGGACTTGGTGGTGGTGGACATGGTAGTGGTGGTGGACGTGGTGGTGGTGGATGTGGTGGATTTGGTGGACGTGGTGGTGGTGGACGTGGTGGTGGATGTGGTGGTGGTGGAGGACGTGGTGGTGGTGGAGGACGTGGTGGTGGTGGAGGACGTGGTGGTGGAGGTGGATGTGGTGGTGGTGGAGGTGGTGGTGGAGGTGGTGGTGGACTTGGTGGATGTGGTGGTGGTGGACGTGGTGGTGGTGGACGTGGTGGTATTGGTGGTGGTGGTGGTATTGGTGGTGGTATTGGTGGTGGTGGTGGGACGTGGTGGTGGTGGTGGAGTGGTGGTGGTGGACGTGGTGGTGGTGGACGTGGTGATGGTGGACGTGGTGATGGTGGACGTGGTGATGGTGGACATGGTGATGGTGGACATGGTGGTGGTGCTGGTGGTGGACGTGGTGGTGCTGGTGGTGGACGTGGTGGTGGTGGTGGACGTGGTGGTGGTGGATGTGGTGGTGGTGGACGTGGTGGTGGTGGTGGACATGGCGGTGGTGGACGTGGTGGTGGTGGATGTGGTGATAGTGGTGCTGGTGGTGGTGCTGGTGGTGGATGTGGTGGACGTGGTGGTGGACGTGGTGGTGGTGGACGTGGTGGTGGTGGACATGCTGGTGGTGGTTGACGTGGTGGTGGTGGTACAATGTGGTGGACATGGTGGTGGTGGTGGACGTTGTGGTGGTGGAAGTGGTGGTGGTGAACGTGTGTTGGACATGGTGGACGTGGTGGTGGACGTGGTGGTGGTGGACGTGGTGGACATGGTGGTGGACGTGGGGGTGGACGTGGTGGTGGACGAATATTGGGTAGGAGGGTGCTGGCAGAATGCGGATGGAGAGGAGCTTTAGGGCTTGGAAAGATGTCTCACAGGTTAGAGACCATGGAAAGTGAGAGTGCATTCCTCAAAGGCTGGAGGGATCATCACCAGTGAGGCCGAACGAGGGTGTCAGTCTCCAGTTGCCTTACCCAGAAGCAGAGGGCCGTAAAACGCATGCAGGAATTTAGGATCTGCAAGTGGGATTGCATACGAGTGGATTGTGGTATTTATTCATATTATAGCGTTTGATTCTGTACTGCCGTTTCTAAGCGCTGTAACTTGTGCTAATATTAGCAACTTTAATAGTCCTCAGTATTACAGCCTTGGAACGATAACGGGCTGAGCGGCCTTACTAAGATTTCATCTCGTGATCGGCAAATTTCTGTGAGAAGCGTTCAACTCGCTGAGCCATCGTGCCGGCGTGTCGGGCCTCTGTGTTTGAATTGTCTGTGTGTACCAGGGGACAAGTCCTTAAAAAATAAAAAACAAGCTCTCGGCTTTGGCAAAGGCAGCCGCTTGTTTATAATTGCATCGCGCTTTCACTTTAAGTGAAAGCGCGATGCAAAAATAAACACGCGGCTGCCTTTGCCAAAGCCGAAAGATAACAACAAGCGCTAAAACAGAAGCGCGGCCCCGCGGCCGCGAAAGTTAATTGTTGTGAGAGAGAGGGGGAGCAGGAGGTGAGCCCGCGAGTGGTGGGCGCGCATGCGCTTGGGAGAGATTTTAGTTTTCAAGCACTGCACTCGTGCTTGTGGCGCGCCCCTGCTCGCTCCCACAAGGTGGATGCCGCCACAAGCACGAGTGCAGTGCTTGAAAATGAGCAGAGCGACAGCTAAAGGCCCTCCTATGCAGCACATGCGCGCTGCGTAGGCTAGACATAAAAACTAGGAGAAATAAAGATATTTCTCCTCCTTATGCCGCCCTTGGGGGGGGGCGTACAGTTTTGACACATTCCCAGGTTGACAGATCCTTGTAAATCTGGGAATGAGTCAAAACCCATGGGTGTTGCGTGGAAGAACCTATCACAACGCCCATGAAACGCTCCCCCTGATGCAGTGTAAGGCAACACAGCAACTTGCGCTGCATGCATTGCCTTACACCATATGTAAGAGGCCATGAAAAGCCATGCAAAGTGGCTTTGCGTGGCCCCGTAGATATGTGTCTGCAATTTGTACTGATGGAGTGTCATAAAAAGTGATGCACCGGTGGTGCAAGGGGCTTATAAATAAAGTAGGCACAGTGTCAATTGCGATGGCTTTGTAGATGACCTAATTGGCTCCAAACATGGTGCAGGCTGCTAAGGAAAGCCACTGGAGCTTCTTGAAAGTGGCTTGATAGGGTTATGTTTGTTCAGGCCCTTTATGAAGCATGATGTAGCATGCAGCATTGAGGATGCCCTTAAGAGATGCCACTGTGGAATGAGGGAGGCCATGTCGGAGACACTTTGGGAGCATCAATGTCACCCCAACCCCCCTCACTCCCATGGGACATCCCCTGAAGTGGGAGATGCCACTATTGCCCCCCTCCCATTACTCATCTGGTATGTCACGCCTGGCATACTAGAGAGCCGGGTAGATGACCCTTAGTGATTCCCTCAGTGACCTTAAGACTGGGTTCTCTGGTCAAGGCATCCACTTGCTGCTGTGCACAAACTCCTAGCCACATCCCCTGCCTCTCCTACCCCTTCCTGCCTCCTCCCTCCCTGCTGCCTTGCCCCCTCCACTCACAACCACCACTCCTCTCTCTTTCTCCCCCTCTCCCATCCAGCCCCCAACCGCCTCCTATACCCGCCCTACATGCTCGCCATGTCCCCCTTCTCCTCCCCCCTTCCGTTGTGCTCCCTCCTCATCTAGACCATGGCCCTCTTCTTCCCTTCCCCAGCCTCCTCCCCCGGACACGCAGCCATGAGGACCCCCCTCTGCATGGGCAGCCATCACCATGACCCGGGGCCCCTTTCGCAGCCCCCACCAGAGATCCCATTCATTCCTCCCTGTCGGCGGGCCAATGCCCTCCCTGGTCCGACTCTGCAGGACTCCCCCACACCACTGACATGCAACCCCCTTGCATAATAAACAGAGAAGACCGGGTCCCGGGTCCCGGGCCCACCCCATAACGTGGCTGGTGACCTCCCCACTCCTGTCCCCATGCGGCAGATTGCTCAGACTCTTACCCTCCCCCTCTGCTAGGAGTCATGGCCCACAGGACCCACGCCCGCTACTACCCGGGGGGGTCCCCAAGCATCCAGCACTTGACTGCCTGGCTAGCCCCACCGACTTTAAATGTGACATGTGTCCCTTTTCTGGTGCCCATCCCACCCTCCCCCTTTTCTCCCTTTCCCACCCCCCCACCACTGCAGCGTATACTAATTGTTCCATTCTATGCTATACTGTACCTATGTTGTGTATTGTCTTTCTCTTACTTTCTCATTTGCAATTTTATGCTTCACCATGTGTCTCGTTCTTGATCTTTTTGGCTTTCAATTTACTTTCTTTTTCACCGTAAGTAATTAGAGTTTTTCAATCAAATAGTTTATTGTTTTATTCACAACTGAATTCCTTTATCCTTCTTACATCTTATTATTGTATTACTTGTATTTAACTAAGATACAGTCTTCATCCTTATGAATTCATATATATTTAACTTTATGCATTACTTCCAATGTAATTTATGTTATCATATTGCACATGTCTGTATTTTATTGCTTTATTGTCTTATATTTAATAAATGCTAATAAACAATTTCAACACAAAAAAAAAAATGACAACACAAAAAACTTTATATAATCCCATTCACGGTCCTGAATGACAGGGTTAAAAAGTACTGAAGTATACAAAAAAGTGATGGATGGAATGCTTGAATTAATCACAGCCACTAGTTAAGGTCACATTCCAGTTCACTGTTATTTTACACATCATGCTACCTCAGTTTGGACCCAGCTCTATGTAAATTAGTCTTGACCCTGCTTCAGTGGGAGCAATCCATCCAGGTCAGGTCCTCCCGTAGTGAAATACAAGCAATCCAATAGTAGCTTCACCCTTATTAGTGCATGTAGGAAAACTGGCTCTGTATATACTACACCAAAATGAGGTATAGTGTGCAGAGTCCAGTGGATCCCCAAAGGTAGACAGAGGTAAAATTAGACAGCACCTTGCTCTCTATTTGTGGTAGTGTGGGTGAGCAGTAAAGCTTTATCAGAGGTTAGTGTTAAGCATTTGTTGTACACACTCAATCAGCAAATGATGTCACACACTCAAAGACTGAACTCAGACCAATTTGATTTGTATAAAAATATTATTTAGTTATATTTATTTTCTAGAACCAAGCAAGCCTGGTACAGGTAAGTGTAACTGGTACTTTTCAAGGCAAGTCGAACAATACAAGCAAGCTGAATGAAAATGACTTTGTTACAGGTTTGTAAATGCTTTCAATACAGTGCAAATTACTGTTAGATTACTTTTGATTACTTTACATATTACTTTATGGATTACTTTTTCTACTCAGTGTGATATGCCTAGATATCACACTGGGACATTGCCTACATAAAAGGTTAAGTAAAGCAGTTTTTAGTTATTTGCAGTTTTTCAATGTTTCATACAAAACCAACTCCACACTTAGAACAACTTTTAGGAAAAAGCAGTCAATGCAATCCAATGTGAGGAAATGGAGTTATCGGTTTAATGGTAAGTACAATTTTTTGGGAGTTGGTATTCTGGAGTTAGAACCAGGGTTCCCCCAGGGTCAAGGATGCACTCTCAAAGCACCCTCAGCGGCACTAGGACGGCTGGGTACAGAGTGCTGAGGCCCACTGTTATCCAATGGGGGATAGGGACCTCCGGTTGGTGGCTGCTCACGAGCAGGCCACAAAGTTGTGTGAGGCTCAGGGCAAATGGGGATCTGAGTTAGCACCCACGGTACACCCGCAGCTGCGCAGGGTGCTGTTTTGGCGTCGGGTGCCCAGTTGATTTCAATGGGGATTCTCGGTTTTGGTTTTTAGCTGCAGGCTCGGTCCAGGAAGACTTCCGGGAGGAACCAACAGCTGGGCAGGTAAGTTAGAGGGCTCGGGGATGTAGGTGCACCTCTGGTTCTTTTCTCCAGAGCGCAGGGCGGCTGGATGCAGGGGTGTCTTTTCAGGTCAGATTTCACCTTACCCGGCCACTCGCAGTTGTGGGATTCTCCGTGCAGGGGTTGCAGGCGACGTCGGGGAGTCCTGGAGGGGTCAACCCAGGGTGGACTCTGACTCTGGAGCGCTGGGGGACCTAGCTGGGACCAGGGGCCACTCGAACTCAGGACGCAGGCGACGGGTGCAGTGGTGGTTCCAGGTGTCTGGTTTCTTTGTCCTCAGCAGGCTCGGAGTCTTTCTTTGCTGTTTCTTTTTAACAGAGCTGCTGTTCACAGGAGATCTGGTCTTTGTTGCAGGCAGTCAGTCCTCCCAGGGGTTCTGGAGGTCGCTGGCTGCAGGACAAGATGACTTTTGGTGCAGGATCTCTGGAAACTGCAGACGGGCCAGTAGGGCTGGGGCCAAGTTGGTTCTTCTCTGCAGTCTCATCTGCTGGGCGTCTTCTTTTGTCCTTCTTCTTCGTAGTTTGCGGGAATCTGACTTCTTGGTTCACGGCTGCCCCCTAAATACTGTATTTAGAGGGCGTTTTAGGGGTCTCGAGGTCAGTAGTTACTGACCTTAGGGTGACTACACCCTTTGTGTGCTCACCCCACATGGGGGAGTGGGCACAATTCCTAATCCTGATTGGAGAGTGCCTGCCATCTGCAAGATGGCGGGCACTGAAGAGTGGGCTTCACCTCGCCTCCCCCACCTGAGGGTTGGGGTTGGCAGAGGTGGGCACATCTTCTGGGCTGTGCTACTTTTTCCCGCCTGTTTTCCCACCGAAAAGGAGGGGAGACGGAAAGGGGGCCTGATAGCAGGAGAGGCTGGGGGTTGCATTACAAAGGCGGCAAGGCCTTTGACGCTCCCCTGCCACAGATGGCTCTTCCTGGCCTGGGGGAGGTGTGGCCACCTCCTCCCAGGAAAGGCTTTGTTTCTGGGCTCAGGGAGTGAAGGCTCCCACACCAGTGGTCCAGAAACATGTCTTGTGGTGGCAGGCTGGTGTTTACCAGTCAGGAACCCACCAGAGGCTGGTATTTTTTCAGGGGGCATCTCTAAGATGCCCTCTGAGTGCATTTTTCAATAAATCCCACACTGGCATCAGTGTGGGTTTAATGTGCTGAGAAGTTTGATACCAAACTTCCCAGTTTTCAGTAAAGCCATTATGGTGTTGTGGAGTTCGTAATGACAAACTCCCAGCACCATATGCTCTTAATGGCACTACTGCACTTACAATGTCTAAGAATTGGTCTAGACACTGTAGGGGTACAGGGCTCATGCACATGTACCCTCACCACTGGTATAGTGCACACAGCTAGAGGGGTGGCTGACCTATGCCACAGCAGTGGGTTGTAGGCATGGCACGCAGGGATGTGTGCCATGTCAACTTTTCACTTTGTTCTACACCTAAACACACAGCCTGCAATGGCAGTGTGTGTGGGTAAAGTTACAGGGCCTTGAAGGGTGACACAATAAGTGCTGCAGCCCTTTGAGGCCTTTCCTGGCCACAGTGCCCTTGGTAGCCATGGTACCTTGCACAAGGGACTGGCATGTGGCCAGAGAGGTGCCAATTGGGGGTACAAGGTACAGTTTTAGGAAAGAACACAGGCCCTGGGAACCTGATTGGCAGGGATCCAGGGCACATCAAGTCAAAGTGCATCAGTAGTCTGGCAAAAAGTGGGGGGGTTACTGCAACAGAAACCCAGCTTCCTACAGTGCACATCAGTGGAATATAGCTTGGTATGAGTGGTACAGTATACACTATATTATGACTATATCCTGCTCAATGTACTCCTCTGGTGCAAGCTGCTAGTGGACATGTGGGTAACTGAAGGATTTGATAGTGACCATAATGCCTTAACTCTAGAATTACTTGACATGTTCACGTCCTACCAGCCCCACTTAGAAATCACTAACTTCAACTGTTCTTCGTAACATCAGAAGGAGGGTTAAATGGCCCGAGATTGAGAGGAGCGTTGATACTCTGGCACAAATTTACAACATAGTAGTCCATTCACTGATTGACTTGGGCACCCAGGGATTGGAGGTGCAAACTTCGGTGGACATAGTCATGAGTTTACTGGGTAGCATCAAAGGGGCTTATTTACAAGCCCCTTGTGTCGCCGGTGCGTCACTTTTTCCCATTTTAAAAGTGACGCACCGGTGGCGCAAGGAGCTTGCAAATAAGCCCCAATATGTTTTTCTGCAAGAAAGGCAGGGGCAAGAAAATGGTCGGCAATAAGAATGAGTGGTTTGACGAGTCCTGTAAGCTAGCTCGACAAGCTTTGTTGGGAGCTATCAAAGCTGGCTCAAGAAGTATGGTAGTCACAAAAAGAAAAACATACAAAAATGCCCAAGTTGAGGCTAGAAGGAACTGGCATAAAGGCTTTTGGAGAGATCTACTAATCGTAATGCAAGCCAAAAATAGCAAACAATTTTGGCATTTGATAGCTAAAGGGTCGAAAATACAGCCACAGACTTTAGAAGATCATTTCGGTCAACTTTATGCAGGACCAAAGGACATTAGTTGAGTGCCCATTCAATCGCCCGCTACAGAACTGGAAACAGATCGACTCATTTTTAGTATAGAAGAAACTCAGGGAGCAATTGCTACTCTGCAACGGGGTAAAGCACCAGTTCTCGACAAAATCCTGGGTGACTTTTATCTCTCTGAACCCGAAATTTGGGGCGTGATTTTAAACTGCAGTTTCAATGCTATTCTAAAGAGAGCAGAAATACCTGATTCTTGGTTAGATACAGAGGTTGTGCCTATATTAAAAAAAGGGGACAAATGTAACCCGGAGAACTATAGGCCCATAAGCTGTATCGATATTGTGCAGAAAATATTCTGCCGCCATTTGCTGGAGAGACTCCTTGATTGGATGAGGGAAGGGAACATATTGTTACCTCTGCAGGCAGGTTTCAGAGGAAAAACAAGCACCATAGACCAACTGTTTCATTTTTTATTGATCCTATGGAAATATGTGATAATCCAAAAGGATCATTTATATGTTATGTTTGTGGACCTCCACACCACATTTGACCTAGTCCCCGCAAAAAACTCTGGACAGTCCAGAATAAAATGGGGGTCCTGAGTAATTTACTGCAGATTATCATTAAACACCACAAGGATAACTATGCCCAAGTTAGGTAGAGGAGAGAGGGGAGGCTGACTGACCGTATCAGGGTGAACAGAGGAGTGCGTCAAGGTTGTGTCCTTGCGCCAACTTTGTTCACCCTCTACATCAACGGTCTTATTGAACCATTAACAGACCGTAGAGGTGATCCCCCAAGCTTGCTGGACAAGCAGTGCCTGCACTGCTTTTTGCTGATGATACCTTACTTATTTCTAGACCCCGATGGGGCTCCAAAATATAGTGGATCGGTTTGGTGTGGCTTGTGAGGAATTCGAACTAGAAATCAATACCTCAAAAACCAAATACATGGCATTTGTTCAACACAAGTATTTTAGGGGGAGCAATACTTTGGGTTCAACCTTACTAGAGGAGGTGAAGCAATTTGAGTACTAGGGGGTAAGGCTGACCAGTGTACAATCATAGGCCCCACAAATTGTAAAAAGCCAGCCCTCACTCCAACATATAGGTACTGCCCTAGACAAAAAGTTGTGGAATTCAATCTACAGACCACTGGTTCCAGTAATTCAAGTGTATCAAGCACAGGGCATCGGAGCTGCACCAGATGGCACAGAGCTATGGGGCCATAACAATGTAGGTGCCGCAAGAAAAATAGAAAACTCATTCATGAGATCAGTTTTGGAGCTCCCTCGGAATGCCCCCCTGACACTGATGCGCTTGGACTAGGGTTTACTGAATGTAGCTCATGTGATTGCTTTTAAGCCTCTTGCTTACTGGATCTGTATCTGGTCAAACAACACACCACTACCTATGAAAGAATCACTATTTGATGTATTATCACTAGATACTAGAGAGAGTATACAGGGGCTCAATTTTATCAAGGGCTGGTTGAACAGACTGGGCATGAGTGAGCTCTGGTCTAACCCCAGTAGTATTCAAAAAAGGATCTTGCCCATCCTTAAAAAGAGATATTGGCTTTATGTTACCGACACATGGCTAAACAAAGAAACTGCAGGGGAGTTGACAAGCAGATTTTTGAGTTTTAAAGATAACATGCACCTAGAAGAATTTCTGACCCGCATAGAACCCCCGTTAGCTGAATCTCTATACTTGAAATTCAGGTATAGCATCCTACCAGTTAAGAGATTTTGTAGTAACTGGAAGGGTGCTAATATTTTGCCCTTTTGTCCTGTATGTAAGGGCGATCAGGAAACTGAAGAACACTTCTTGTTCTTCTGTCCCAAGTACACTCAGATCAGAAGAACTTGGTTAACTCCGATTTGTCGGATCTTAGACGCAGATCGAGTGAAAGAGATCATTAGGATCTTAAAAAGTGACTGCACAGAGTATTTGATTTTCACCATGTCTAGATACCTGTTATATGCTTGGAGACTTAGAACTAGGGTGCTGAAAACTCTGAGTAACAATTGAATCACCTTATGAAGTACTGTATGTCCTTGTCTTCATGTACTACCTATTGTTCCGGAATAGTTTTAGAGATTTTATTAGTTTTTAAGATCGGGGAGTTTTACGAGATTTTAATTATCGGTTGAATTAAATTCATCCCTGCAATGAAATCTTTTTACAGTAATTAGAATGATGAAATATTGCACACATCACTTTATTTAGCACCACAGGTTTTATAACATATTATTGACACTGATATAGCTGTGATATGAACTTTGGATATAGCCCTTCAATGAGTATTGTTTTAGGGGACAGGTGACATTTTTCTTTTTTAAATTGAATTGTATGTGGAAGTGCTTATGTTTTAGAATTGTATTAATACCACTTTTAGAATGGGCAACTAGATACTATTAATTGTACCTGTATAACTTGATGTGCTTTTATGATTTTTACTAAAAATCAATTAAAGTATTCTACCACCACTACTACTACTACTACTACACTGGACCCACAACTGGGCATACCCGTCCACCCAGTGCATCGCACTGAAGTATACAAAAAAGTGATGGATGGAATGCTTGAATTAACCTCAGCCATTGGTAATTACTTGGGCACACTCCAGTCCATCATTATTTTGCACACCATTCCACCTCAGTTGGGACCGAGCCATATGCAAATCAGTCTTGAACCTGCGCCAATAGGAACAGTCCAGCCCAAACTGCCAGGCCAGCTTCTCCCTGAATTAGAGCTTAAGCATTCCAGTACCAGCTAAGGGGCATATTATCAAGCGGCAGCGATAATTATCGCTGGCCGCCCTCAGCGTGAAAATGTTTATCGCCGGCTATCGCAGATAATTATCGCCATGCTAGCGCTGTATTAACAACGCATAGCGCAATGGCGATAATTATCCCAGCGATAGCGATGTTTTCCATGGAACATCGCTGGTTTTTCAGCGATCTTCCATTGAAAACGGCGATAACCTTGCTGATACGACCCCCAATGGTAAGTATGGCTAAGTCAGCATTTTAGCAGATGTTAGTTTTTGGCGAAAACCGCGGTTTTTGCCAAAAACTAACGTCTGCTAAAATATGTGGGCCTCCTTGTAAATATCGCGATGTGCACATCAGCGATAATTTACAGGGAGTACTGCCCAGTGATGCCCACTTTGCATCTCATTAGAGATGCAAAGCGAGGCATCGGGAAAACGGGTGCTAACATGCGCTAATGCATGTTAGCATCCCCTTGTAGATAGGGCGATAATATTATCTCCGCTTTTTTGGCTTTTAAAGCCAAAAAAACGGAGATAAGGCCCTTGTTAATATGCCCCTAAGTCCTTATTAGTGTTCATCAATCAGTAGTGGAGCTTTAGAAGAGCGCCTGTAACAACAGAGGTACATATGAAATTGTAACACATTTAGTTTATGATGCTGCAGTTGAGGGGATAGGAGAGACATAGGACAATGTATGACATACATAGCTCTCAGGTTTCCCGGGTCCACAAGCAAGTAGTACCCAGTACAGGTTTTTGCTTTACATCCTAAGACTCATCATCATGATTATCCCGTTATGATTATCCCATTATTGAATAAGAACTACAAGTTTCAGAATTCACTATGAGAGAGGGAATTTTTGTCATCTGCTGGAGTCATTCTTCCTTGCCTTGGGTTTGTTATAAATCCTTTCATATGTAGAAGCAACCAGTAAGCAACCACAAATGTAACATTAGTGGAATGATAATTAATTGGTCTAGGATGTTATATCTAAGCTCTTTATTTCCAACCTGGTTACATTTCAAAGGGAGAGTTAAGTGTTATTGTCCTTTCCTACTTTGTGAAGTTTTCTCTTCAGGAATTTCTCAACAATGACAGTTTGTAAAATAAAGGTGCACCATGAGTGGAAAACCCAGTAAAATCTATTTTGGCAGAAACATTTTTCCACTATGGTGTTTTGAGAGAAAATCATCCAAAACATGTTTGCAGGACTATTTCCCGGCAGTAAAGTTTATGCAAAAAAAGATGCACCAAACTGAATTGTGGCAATAATCACACACCTTGCAAATTTGCAAAGGTAAAAAGTTAATTACTTTACACAACCTTTTTGGTTGAGTTTTAATGTTTCACATCTTAGGGGCATATCTACAGAGCCATGCGATAATTATCGCTCAGCGCTCTTAGCGCGAGGATAATTATCGCCGGCCGAAACTGAATTTTATCGCGGAGATAGCGTGCTATCAGCAACGCTTATCTCCAAAGCGATAAAATTCAGAGCGTAAGCTGTTAATTGTGCGATTATCGCTGGAAATACAGCGATAATCGCACAAGGTTTGGCGATAGCTTGCTGATAGGGCAAGACATACTTAGCCATGATATCCACCTTCCATAGGATATCATGGCTAAGTCAGTCTCAAAGCAGGCGTTAGGAAAGTAGCGATAACAGAGGTTATCGCTACTTTTCTTGTCGCTATGCTTCTTTGCCTGAGGCTTGATAATAGGAGAAATGTCGCTTAGCGACATTTCTCCCGTTATCCTGGGGAGGAACGCCCACTTTGCATCTCATTAGAGATGCAGAGCTGGGCGATAGGGAAAGGGCGATGTAGCATGGATTCACGCGGTAGCGTGTCCTTGCTAATAGGGCGTTAAAATTATCGCCGCTTTTCGTCCGAAAACAGACGCTAAAGCGGCGATAATTTTATCGCCAGCCCTTGTAGATATGCCCCTTAGAGTCTATGAAAGGCCTATTATATTCAAGATATTTAAAATCTACTCCTATGGCCACAACACGTATGTCCTTCATGCTAACAGTAGAGGTTGTTGCAACAAGACTGGAAACCACCAACAAGTGGTAACAATCATTGTGCGAAGAGACAAAAAGGCAAAAGTGTGTAAATGGACCAGCCGAGAGGTAAACTTCTTCAACGCTCAGAGTGCTGGGGAGGCCCCCACACCCATCTTACAATACAAGTGCTCATGGAGGGACAAGAAAGGCAAAACCATATAAATAAATCTTCGCTAGAACACAATAACAAGACAACACAGCCACAAACTATTGAACACCCTAACAACAACCATTCATATGGTAGGCACTGCAGGACTAAAGGTCCCCACATTCTCCAGAAACAGCTATGATTCAATTTCATACCAATAACCCATTAGAGGAACTTTCATTCAGGGAAAATGAGGAGGAGATTGGAGAGCCACCACAATCCCACCTACTTCTCACTCACCATAGAAAGAGTTAACTAAGTAAATTCCAGAAACACAATAAGTGTAGAAATCTACAAAAAATGAAATGAGTGTAGAAATCGACAAAAGAACATAATTAAAATATAAAAATATGAATATTGAAAAATTCCAAGAATGGCCTGTTAGTGATGAGTCAGGTATTCAGTGCAAAACAAAAATTACATTGTATACTGGACCATTGACTAGAAAGCCAATGAAGCTCTCTCAAACATAGCTACAACTGCACAAGAAATGGCGTCTCTCATGGTGTGACGAGGAGTGTTCTAAAATAAACAAGCATTGGTAAATGCATTAGGTTTTGTCTATGTGTTTCATATAATTTCTTTTTGTTGGTATAAGATTTAGCTTGGTGTGCAGTTGTGCAATATAAATTACTGAAACTCCATAAAAGTGTTATGACTTGTTTATTGAGTAAGTCAATATATTGTGCAGTAACTGGTGGTAATATCCGATAATAAAAACTCTCTTTAAGGTGGTGAAGGAACTATGTGACCACGGGAAGTGAGAGACCTCACCCTCTCTCTCCCACAATCAATGTGAGGAACTTCTCCTCTTCTTTATCAACAAAGTTGTTAATATACATTCTCAGTTGTCGAGCAAACACTTACAGAGAGTGCAATTGGATGAGGCTGATCCATCAACAACCAGGCAGAACCTCTGGTTTATTCATGCTGCTCACTCCCAATAATTCGCCAGCCCTCCACCTAAACTGGATACCTTGCTCCCTCTAGATACTGCATCTTTTAACCCCATTCTTCACACCACTAAATCAGGCTCCCCCATTGACCCCCTCCTTCCTCACTTGCTGTGCCAGCTGAATCCCTCCATACTATCCATGCTGATGGATCTTCTTAACGCCTCTCTGAGGGAAGGGATAGTCCCCCAGAGATGAAAACACGCAATGGTCCTCCCCCTTCTAAAGAAAGCAAATCTCAACCCTTCTAACCCCTCCAATTTCTGTCCTATCTCTCTACTTCCTATTCTCTAAACAATTCTGGAGAAACAGGTCAATAGCCAACTGTCCTCCTTTGTGGAAACCCAGAATTTTCTTCATCCCTCCCAGTCCAGGTTTAGAGCTGGTTTCTCTACAGAATCTACCCTTCTGGGGGTAACTGAGATGCTAAGGCAAAGCATGGATGAGGGAGAAACAGCGGCACTCATCCTATTAGATCTTAGCGCTGCCTTTGATACGGTGTCTCACCATATCCTTCTGGGTGAACTGCAGACACTAGGTCTTGATGGAACGGCCCTGTAAATGATTTCGCTCCTTTTCTAAGGACCGATCCTTTCAAGTTACCTCATCCTCTGCCAGGTCAAACTCCCCCGCCTTTCCCTGTGGAGTCCCACAGGGCTCGTTGCTGAGCCCTCTGCTATTTAACATATACATTCGACCTCTAGCAGAGGTGGTCAAAAACGCCGGGTTGTCTCTTTTCTCCTACGCCGATGATACACAGTTCATTTTCTCCCTCTCCCCGACGCAGGGACATGGGCCTTCCGATCTTAGTTTGAGCTTGAGCAAGATCTCTCTCTGGATGCAAAATAATTTGCTCAAGCTCAACGGGGACAAAACTGAAGTTATGATTCTAGGCAAAAGGACCGATCTCTGGGGACCACATCACTGGCCCGCCGAACTGGGTGTTCCTCCTACCCCTTCAAGTAGTGTTACGGATCTGGGGTTCATTGTGGATGAGTCACTATCCATGAAACAACAAGGGCCAAGGTGACGGCCACCTGTTTTGCAGTTCTTAAGTGGTTAAAAAAGATCCTGTGGCTGATTCCCTTCTCAGAACAGAGGTCGGTGATCCAGGCCCTTGTTGTTTCTAGAATGGATTATGGAAATGTGCTGTACTTGGGAGCCAATAAATCTACTATCCATAGACTGCAACTTGTGCAGAATGCAGCCGCTAAGCTTCTCTATCAAAAAAAGCTGCCAAATGCTTTAAACACAATTTGTTAAAATCACACCCCAAAACCCCTATCTTAGACCCCTACTTCTCAACAAACAAAGGACACATAACCACTGACATTATCTTTTACACCGAAAGAAGAGCACAATGGAGGAAAGCCTTTTTCGCCCTCTTTTTTTTCGCGATCTCCTCCACTAGAAAAACAGCGCAGGGTTTCACAGTTTACATCTCCCTCTCCCTATTCTACAAAGCCACAGCTACAATCACCATTTATCACAATGGGATTATCCTCATGCAATCATCGGACCGCAGCCTAAACCTGCTGGATAACATCTTTCCCCTCATCAAGGAAAAAGTGGTAAAGCCCTATCCTCCCTCCCAAGTGGCTCCCACCCCCAGCACACTTCCTAACTCCCCTCCTGATTCTCCTTCTAGACACTCTCCTCCGTTGACACTATCAACATATACACCCAATCCCAGTGCTACTCCCAACTCCCTCGCAAAAGGCTCCCCCCTTATGACACATCCAGCATATACACCCTTCCCTGACCCACCAGCCACCCCTGGAAATGGCTTACATCCTCACTATTCCAACTCTTCCCTGTGCAACATCTACATCTCCACTGTTCCAACCACACCTCACACCCCTACGATTCATACATATACACATCCCACCAGTCCACCCCTGCTCCCGATAACCAACCAGGCAGGATGCAACACAACGACCCATACTACGTTTTACCATCATTCTACCCACCTGACACAAGCACACCTCCCTTACCCATAATCCAATCATTAATCACATTATCACCCACACCAGACCCTAGACTGGATGAGATTCTACTCTCTTTACGACAAGTCAAAGATGACCTCCAAGTTCTACGTGAATGGATTCTTCACCAACCATTGACCAAAAGATCTGAACTAGAAACCAGGACAAACATCCTCACTAACCACTCCAAATTCACCCAACAGTTGCACGCACACCCCCCGAAACAGCAGCCCCTAAGGTGGAGATCAGTTCCTTATCGCAATACCTCGACCCGCCCAATACGAAGGACAAATCCTTTATCGGATAAAGATTTACTCTCCCTACTATGCTCCTATGATCTCCCGCATCCCACCCTTAACACAGCGCTCTCAGACAACTTGCACATACATTCCCTAATCCAAACTATCCCTTCCAATACCCACAGACTTACAAGACATAATCCTAGAGGTATAGCAGAAAACAACCTTAGGCGAGTCCCCCTCACACAAGAACCCAACACAACCCTCATCAAGCCCCATCTTAAATGCATACTTCTAAACTGTAGATCTGCCTCAAGACATGCAGCTGATTTAGCGGACCTCATACTATCACATGAACCTGACCTACTAATCTAGACCAAAACCTAGGTAAATGAATCTTCCACGCCCATACTCAACATACTGGTACTCCCAAACCATGATATCATCAGACTAGACAGAATTGATAAGCCAGGGGGTGGTATTGCCTGCATACACCGGAACAATCTCTCAGTGAACCGCTCCCAATCCCCAGTATTCCCCTCCTGTGAATACCTATGCTTAGACATCACTGGTAATAACAAACCAGTTTGTCCTCTGCACACTCTCTATCATCCACCAGGTGATAACCTCACATTCATCGAACATCTCATGGACATTGGTTCTACTAATGACGGACAACAAAACACCCAAATATTTCTCGGAGACCTCAATCTCCACTGGAATGACCCTAATGACTCAGCGGTCAATAGTCTTAAAGCCTTCCTCTCGGACCTTGACCTCATCCAAATCTGTAACAGCGCCACACATGATAAAGGCTCAATCCTTGACTTAGTCATCTCTAAGGCCGAATCCATTCAGCTCGATACGATCCTACCATGTGATTGGTCTGATCATCACATCATCACTTTCTTCATCAACGAAACAGTAAAACTTAACTCTGCTCAACCCACAAGACCTAAAATATGGAAGAGGAATCTGAAAAATATCGATGTTGACCTAATCCCAACCTCCAGTTCCAACATCCTTCTTCCTCCAGTAGGACTATCCGATGTTCAAGATCTTACCAACCACTACTTCCACTCCATGAACATGGTATTAGACAAGGTCGCCCCCCTCCAAAACCCTGGTACGATGGAAGACTCAATGAGGACAGACGATCCCTAAGATTAATTGAACGAAGATGGAGATCCGCACCATCAGCTAACCACCTCAAGCTGCTAAGAACGAAGAGAAACTCCTACTACAGAAAGATCAGACGATCTAAAGCAGACTTTTTCAGTAATCAATTAGACCAAGCCAAGAATCGTCCCCAAAAACTATTCGATCTAATCAAAACACAATCTAAGGGTGCACCTCACCACCCCCCACTCGACAACACAGGCTCACTACCCAATTGCGAAGCGTTTGCCTCCTTCTTCACTATGAAGACCGAAAACATAAAGAAGGACCTACTCAATGATTTAATAACGCATACTGACACACTCATGGACACTTCATCATCCCTTCCAGGAGTCCCACCCAGAAGTTCACCAAAGTTCGACCTCAAAAACAATGCCTCCTGGTCCTCCTTCAATACTTACAATGAAGACGCTATACTCAAAATACTCATGGCTCTGAATCCCGCCAATCACTTCACAGACCCTCTTCCCGCAAACTGCACAAAAGACTTCATTCCATTGCTACTGCCTCTTTGGACCAAGATTATAAATACCTCTCTCCTTCAAGGAATCATCCCTGAAATCCTTAAATATGGGCAGGTATCCCCCATCCTAAAGAAGCCAGCGGTGGACCCCGTAGACCTAAATAATTACTGTCCAATATCCAACATCCCTACCCTGGCCAAACTCTTAGAAAAATGTGTACACATTCAGCTTGGCAATCACATAGACCATTTCAACCTTCTCAACCAATACCAATCCGGCTTCCGGGCAGGGCACAGTAACGAATCAGCCATGATGCACATAATTGATGATGCACTACAAATCCTTGACCAAAACGAAGCCTGTTTGCTAATCTTGCTTGACCTCTCTTCGGCTCTTGACACCGTCAAACACGACAACTTGCTAGACCTACTGAAACACAGAATGGGATTATCTGGAACTGTTCTAAATTGGTTCACCTCGTTCCTGCAAAACAGACCGCAACGATTCAAGGTTATTCAATCCCTGTCCAAACCCGTCCCAGTCACTTTAGGAGTCCCACAGGGATCATCCCTCTCCCCTACACTTTTCAATTTATTCATGGAACCACTCACCGAAATTCTCAACTCCTCTAACGTACAGTATCATATGTACGCAGATGATACACAACTATATTTAAAGATCCACTCACTAGAAGACATCACATTTCTCAACTCAACGCTAGAAAAAACTCAGACGTGGCTGGCCGAAAACCATCTAAAACTAAATTCCCTCAAAACAGAATTCCTACTAATCGCCCCTCCCTCCCAAGTAACCATAATCCAAGACTGGCTAAAACATCTAACAGCCCTCAACTGCCAACCTCTTATTATCGACTCAGCGAAATCGCTGGGAGTAACTCTGGACAGAATCCTAAATATGCAGAAACACATCAGCGCCGCAACAAAAGGAGCAAACTTTCAGATGAACACCTTGAGAAAACTAAAACCCTTCCTGCCCGCAAAGGACTTCAAACTGGCAGTGCAAGCACTAGTTATTCCAAGAGTGGAATATGGGAGTCTCTCTCTTTACGGTCTTCCCAGATCCTCGACGGCCCCTCTAAGAGCTTCAATCAACGCAGCAGCTAGACTTATTACTGGCTCCAAAAGAAACTCTCACATCTCCCCGGACCTCAGATCCCTGAACTGGCTACCTTTTGAAGCCAGAATTCAACTAAAAATTGCATGTATGACACATAAAGCCATACATCACAACACTCCTAGCTATCTGGCACAGAAACTGGTGCCTTCATGTGGCAACAGATCCTCCAGAAGTGCCAGTAACCTTTTACTGAAACCACAAATATTCAACAAGAAGAAAACATACAACCGAACATTCTCGGGGATAGCGCCCAGGATTTGGAATGCACTACCCCCAGAAACTAGACGGAATCCCTCTACTGCATCTTTAAAAAAAGAAGTGAAATCTCTTCTCATGTCCAAGTTCACATGAGCCAAGTTTATAAGTGGATATATGACTTTTGATTTGTATGGAACATTTTGTTTATTTACTATATGCCTGTCTGTTTCCTATATTTACCTTGTAAAGAGCTCTGATACCCGCAAGGGTCTTGTTCGCGCTATATAAAACCTTAAAAGTAAATAAATAAATACCCAAGTTTACCTCGGTTTCCTGCCTTCTTCGTGAACTACACTGGCTTACTGTGTCGAGCCGTATCAAGTTCAAAGCACTCTGCTACATGTTCAGGGTCAAATCTGGATCTGCCCCTAAATATCTTCTGGACTTAGTCCACCTATACCATCCCTCTCATCCCTTGAGATCCTCTCTGCAGACTCGGTTTGTTGTACCAAAAACCTGGCTGGCTCGTATGAAAGGCCAATTTTTTTCCCTACTTAGGGCCGCTACTGTGGAATTCCCTGCCAGCTTCCTTGAGAGACTCGACATCCCTTCTGGCTTTCCCTAGGGGTTTAAAAACCTGGCTTTTCTAACTCGTTATCTAGATCACCTTTTTACTCTCCCCTACTCCCGGCCTGCACTGGGAAACCCCTAGGGGTAGCTGTGCGCAGTATAAGTTTCGTAATAATAATAATACTAATAATATAATGCTGGAAGATTAGGTAAATGACGGAGGACAAAGAAAAAAACATGCAGCGTCCAAGCACGTTTGATAAGCATGCCATACTCGAGCAAGCTCATGAACTAATCTTGCAAAGAGCTGTGAAATGCTCTCACCTCACCTCGCCTCAAGAAGAGAACTTGAAAAAAGAGTAGAGAATATAAGACATACAATATTCCATACCATGAACTGGGTCACCTGTAAGTGTCTGTGCAAGTTCATGTTGTGGGTGGCTGGTTATAATGCAGCAGGTTTGAAATCTCTGGAGCAGATGATAAAAGGCAGTGTGAATATTTTGCAGTGCCAGTCATGGGGAAGGGCACACAGGTGTTCAGAATAGATGCTCATCCAGTCCTTGGCCTCTGTACATATTGCCTCGTGACACCTTCCCTTGTAACTCCACCTCTTTCCTGCTGAAACCCTAGGTCAAAAATGGCAATTGTAATTGTGATTCTGTGCAAAAGTGTGTGAAGGAGGAACACAGCTCTCAACATAATTACAGTGGCAAAGAAAATGGAAATGCAGTGCTTACAGGTGAGTGGGTCCATTGTGTATGTAAGGAAGTGAAGTGAAGAAAATGCAAGGAAGTACATGCAGGAAAGAGTGATGAAAAGGTGTAAATGAGGAAAGAGATGATCCTGTATCAAGTACAGAGAAGGAATTTTTCTTAAAGATTTGGGGGAAGAAAAAAGTATCAATTTCTCAGAGGGCTAAGATGGTGGGAAAGGCATTACATCTGCGATTATAAAACTCTGAAGACTACTACCCCAGATCTCAGTAACAGAAAGCTCATAGAGGAAACACAATAGTGGTCAGGTGGCACGCAAAGGAAAGCACAAGATTTCAGTTTAGCTGTTTTAAGCCATACCCGCAATTGCATAGGCCACGCCCCTAGGAAAGCATTAGCTGTTATGGCCATGCCCCTTTTAGAACACCCCCCCACACACTCATACACACACTTTTATCTTCCCTTTAAAAGTTCTTTATGTAACAGTTGCTTTATACAGACAGAAAGTGAAACTGATGTCAGCAACAGGTAACTTACTGTACAAAGGCAAAACTGCACAATAATGTTATTCTATGTTATGTGTTCTATTAAAGCGCTCACATATCAAAAAGGTGTCTTTGTGCTAACTCAAGTGGCAGAAAGCAACGAGATCCCGTGAGTGGTAGTTGCCAGGCAGGAAAAGCCACGTCTTCATGGATATCCTGTAGGGCAGAAGATTGGGCATGGCTCTGATATCCAAGCGAAAGGTATTCAAGGCCTTCGATGTTCCAAGCACGAAGTCTGTCCCACTCCGGCTTACCTGCTTGAATCTGGGGTTAACCACCAGTGTAGGCAGAGGCTGAACGTAGTGACTTGCATGGCCTATACCAGGAAAAGCTGTTCCTCAGGAAAACCGGTCCTTGTTCGTGCAGGGCTTTATACACAATACACATTGCTTTAAAGGTGACTCTGCTTGATGGGGAGCCAGTGTAGTTTCCTTACCACCTTAGAGACTGATTGGTACTTGGGAATCTTGTAAAGTACGTGGACTGCCGTTTTCTACTAGGTCTGCTCTCTATTAAGAAAATACTTGTGCCCATTCAGATATAGCCTGTTGCAGTAATCGTTCTTAGAGAAAACCAGCAAGGTGACCGCTGTTTTCTGTAAATGGGCAGGGATACAAGAAAAAATAATTGTAAGCAAAGAGGCAGCAGAGGTTACCGCATTAACCTGAATGACATAGGACATTTTATCATTTGGGAGAACCACAGGTTCCTTATGGACCTAACTGGGGAGAGGAGTGAACCTAGTTCTGGTGTCCACCATTCAGGGGATCAAAAGGAAGGCTGAGCCCTAAACAACAACATCTCAGTTTTCCTAGAGTTGAGTTTGAGGCAGTTCGTAACCATCCACAGACTTACTGCCTTCAGCAAGTCACGGAAGCTGGCGGCAACATCTTATCCTCTGTGGCCAGTGAAATGACGATTTGCGTGTCGTTGGAATAAGATGTCAATGCAAAGCCAAAAGATCAAATCGGTTCTGCCAAGGGAGTGACATATATGTTAAAGAAAGTAGGGCTAAGCCAGGACCATTGGAGGACCACCCAAGGAAGAGAAAAAGAGGGAGAAATAACGTCACACAGTCATGCCGATTACTCGCGACCAGTGAGGAAAGAGTTTAACAACAACTTGATATATCAAGCAGGATCAGGGTGCCCCTACCTCCCTGATCAAGTGACATCCTGATCTCCTAGATCAGTCGATGTTGATATAATGATACAGGATAACGGATTCTATGGCAAAATTTAGGCCTAATGATTACAGGATTGTTGTGTGTTTCGGCTGCGGAGAGCACACTAAATTAGTGAAGTAATCATAGCTTTAAGTAGAACTGTAAACTGCAGCGGCGCAGAAACTTACTGTAAAGGTAAAAATACGGGCAAGTCACACCAGCGTGGGGATCACACACTCACATTAATGACGCCAGTGCAATTAACGTATTTATGAGCAGCAAGTCAGATAAGAGCAGGAAAGGTTCATTCCTAGCAACCACACTTGGCAATGTGACTGGCAAAATGCAGTTGTTCCCTGCTCCCATCCTACAATGCCACCTATCCTGGCTGTCACAGTCAGGGGTAAGTACACACCTTAACCCCAATAGACGTAGGTCTCTGCAGAGTTCAAGAAAGGAGACCCCAAAGTTCTCAGAAAAGCCAGGCTTCACTGGGAGAAAGAGTAGCTACTGAAACTGCTTGGTAGAGACGTTTTCATACCTTACAGGGAAAGGGGTGTCAGGCAATGCAGAGAGGCTGAAGTTGCAGACCTGTGCACCTTTGAAGAACGTTCACTATCAGCTGCTACTCCCATCTCCCATAGAAGAACATGCCCGCACCAGCCATCCGACAGATGTAAACATGGTGAAAGGACTGCAGAAGACGTTTCTTCAGGGGATGCAACTAAGGCCACAGTCGTAAAATGTTATTCCTAGTTTTCTAGTCTTCAGCAGCGCCATGAGGGCAGCATTTTCTGGTGCCCACTATCTCTTTAGCATTTACAAATAATTAAGTTCCAAAATATTACTTTTTAGGTCTAGCCCTGTGCCAGTGCGCAAGCGCTGCTCTGGGGTTGATCTGGGGTAGTTCAGTACGAGAGAGAAGCCCCGCTCACTACCCCGCCCATATTTTTCATTGGCTTGTGTGTTTGTCCTTCGTAAATGCTGTCTTCTGGTTGATTATGAGGCTTGTTAGTCCGTCCTTAGTAAGGCTGTGTCGTCATTTGTTTCATCCCATGGCTACTGGCCCCTTTACTTGGTTGTTACACAGTGCCTCCACTATTTTCTGTAATGAATTTCTCCTACTGCACGCACGAGGACGTGCCCAGCCGGGACAATGGCGGCGCCGATTTTGCAAGCGCAGCACTTTATGGGGACCTGAGGTCACGTCCTGCAGCCAGGGTGCGCGCCCCTGTTTACATTACTAAAGTTATAGAGTGTAACATTGGCGTTCCTGCCGGCAGCTATGCTGATACAGTTACGGTCAAAGTTGCTCCCTGTGGGGTCTCCTGTGTCAAACACTGCCTTGGTCTGGATCAGCGGGGACAGTGGAGCGAGCCCTTCCTTTTAATATTTACTTCGTTTGCAGTGCGGATACATTCACAGACCTGCTCCCTGAGTTAATCTATATCTTGGAGAGGCAGGGGCACTGCAGAACAGAAGCTTTGCATGCTGAGCGCGGTGCCCGCTTTCGGGACACCGCGCTCCGTTTATTTATTTTCTTTTAAACTTTACCCAAATGAGCGCAGCACCCGCTTTCGGGACACCGCACTCAGTTTACATTTTATATTTAAAAGTTTGATGTGGAGCGCGGCGCCCGCTTCAGGTACACCGCGCTCCGTTTATTTTATTTTTTAAAACTTTACCCAGCTGAGCGCGGCGCCCGCTTTCAGGACACCACACTGAGTTTAAATGTTGTATTGAAAATGTGGAGCGCGGCGCCCGCTTCAGGGACACTGCGCTCCGTTTATTTTTATTTTTTTTACTTTACCCAGCATTCAAGAATAGTTCCATTCAGCTGCCCAATCAGCCACCCTCTTTGAAGTTAAGGTGATTCAAGATGGCTGAACGTATCCCAGCTCTACCTCACACTATATCTATCCAATTTTGGGTACAGTGTTTACGGTGACTCACATGAACGAAGGAGGTTTGTTCGTGAGTGGATTTCAAGGTTAGCCATAGTGAAACAGCGGTGACGTGTTAAAGCCATTATTAAAGGGCTCCTGTTCCTGTGTATAAAGAAATGGTTTGCGGCATCAGCAGAGACTTTAGTTCACAGAGGGACTGCGTTCAGGTCACCCTGCTGACTGTGCACATGGCTGACTATGCACATGACAATTTACATTGTTTGTATGTGCTTGAATTACACACTGTGCATATCAACTGAGTGGGTGCTCATGCTATCGACAGTTGAAGGATAAAACCCTGGGCCAGCCCTGCTATGATTCCCACCTTAGCCCTGCGGGATTTGAATGGGCTTTCAGTCCCATGCGCTACTGAAGTTGCCGGTAGGCTCTGTTATTGCAGGCTTTTCCCCCTTGGTTTTCTTGTTTTTCTTTTTCGTTTCTCATTTTCTTTCTTCCCTTACTTTGATTCTTTCAATTCAATTTCCCTTTTCGTTGCTTTTCTGTGGCTTTCTTTCTTCCCCATTCTCTTTCCCATTAACTCTTTCTTCTTACTCATTTTCTCTTTTTTAATTGATTTGTTCTTCATTCTTTTTTTCTTTGCTTTTTTTTCTCTCATCCTTTTCTCCTTTCCATTCTTTTTCTTTTGTTTTCTCTTCAGTACTCTTCTACTTTTGTTCTCCCATTCTTTCCTATTGCTTTTTGCGCATTATGATTCTATTTTTTGCCTTCCTTTGGGCTATTTCATCATAGCCATATTTTGGGTTTCTCTTTAAGTTTCCGTCATCTTTCACAATTTATTCCGTTCTTTAGTTTTTCATGGTCTCTCTTATTTTTTCATTTTCTGTTTCTTCTCTTTGATTTCTTTCTTTAATTTCCTTTTATTAGTCTGGCCTAGAACCTTATGTTCTCCAAAAACAAATCTATATTTTTCCAGGTTCTTTCATCAAAGCCATATTTTAGGGTTCTATTTAATTTTTCTTTTTTCACCTTTTCTGCAGTTCTTTAGGGTTTTTTTGGTCTTTCTTTTACTTTAATTTTCTGTTCCTTCTTTGATTTCTTTCTGTAGTTTCCTTTTATTTAGGCCTGACCTAGAGCCTCATCTACATACACCAATAGATGAAGAAGGCCGACTGAAGGCCATATGTGTTTGAGTGTGTGTATACATATATGTATATATATATATATATATATATACACACACTTAAACACATACATACATACATAGACACACACATAAGGAGCCTTCAGTCAGCAGTCTTCATCTATTGGTGTGTTCAATTGTCAGTCATTTATTTTGCTTCCGCCCACCACAGCCTACAGCTTTGGGCAATGGATCAGCCCACTCCATCCATTGGCTAACTTCACGGTAAATGACGTTTTTTTCTTGCACATGTGCACCTCTGCCTAGAAATTAGTTCACTTCAATGCCAGGACTGGTAGGTCAACATTTGCTTTCATATTGCTATAATTTCATGTTATTTATTCATCGATTTTTGCAATATATCATTTGTACTTATTTGCTAACAAATGCAGGTCACCTTCAGAGGGCAGGAGTTTTACTTTTTATTACGCTTACACTTTTAATGTCTATTGCATATGCTTGCAAAAAAAAGAAATACAAAAGAGCTAAGACCAGACGAATTGGGTTTGTCAGTGCTTGTCTCCTTTAAGATAGTGCTGCTCATTTCCCCTTAATGAGGTTATATGTCAGGTGACAGGACATATTAGTTTTAACTTTTCAGGTCTACACCTACAAAGCTGTTTGTTAGAAGTGCCTGCTTATAATTTGGTCATTTGACAGTTTTCCAGCAAAAAGCACTTCTTGAATATCCTCACGGACTGCATGATGGGTGTTTCAGGTTGTAAGTGTCCATCTTCTCATAGGCCTTGGCTCATGTCTCCCCACAAGGCAACCAAGGAGAAATCCCAGGCCCCTCAGCCTGCAGGCAGCTTGGTGACTGGGCTCCCTTGCAGCACTCCTTCCTGACGGACGTGTCTGACGTGTGCGACATGGAGAGCGGCCTCCTTAACCTCCTGAACGACTTCCATTCTGGGAAACTGCAGGCCTTTGGTGAGCTTGGAGGAGTTGTGTGTGCATCTGAGCACACGGGCCCTTGATGGTGCTGGACGTTGCCGTCCTCCACCAGGGCTGCGTAGGGAGCTGAGCACAAGGGCTGTGGTGATAGCCAGGAGTATAAAGTCTTGGGGGTGCAACAGAGCGGGGTATCTCTGTCTGATAATAATGGCCCCCGAGTGCTCTGGGCATCCTAGCCCAGGTGAGAGGGCTCCTGATGGTGAAGGGTGTGGTGGTCTGAGCACAAGGGTCCTTGTGCAGACAGGTCTGAGAGGTCTTATAAGGGAGCCAGATATCTGTCTCAGCATAGGGATCCTGTCCTCAGCAATGTCTGTCTGAGTGCTCTCAGGGGCACTAGGTATCTCTTTACGAGCACAGGAGCCCTTGAATCCCTCAAGAGGTCGGGGTTCATAAAGGAAGTTCATTTTTCTGTCCAAGTAGAAGGCCTCATGTGTGACCCAGGTATGCCTGGCCAAACACAAAGGCCTTCTATGAGTTTGTCTATGATTTATCAACTAAGTCGGCATCTCATGTGTAAGCCAAGGGAACTCGATGCCGACACAAATTGGCAAAGTGCAAAGGTGCTCCAGGGAGCTAGTGTCTGTGTCGGAAGTCAAAGGCCATTGTGGGAGCTGAGAGTCTGTTTCCATACGATTCCCTCAATGGAGTTGTGTATCTCTGCACACAATGCAATATATCATTTGGTACTCCACTCCACCAGTCTAAACAACTTGTTGAACTGTGGGCCACCATAACCCCCAAAAATAAGCCAAGCAAAATGTCCTTTGGCTTATGACACTTTCAGGCACAATGACACCCACTGTAAATGAAAAGAATACTACAGGGTGGCTAAGATAGAACACAGACCACCCTTTGGTCCTCTCACAGACGAATGGAGTTTTCACGACCCGATATGTACCACAAACATTAGGGACAAAATACAGTTCCCAGCGCAACCAACAAAAAGTCAAACGTCCCCGTGACCCCAATCACAATTCAGTGTGCAATAAAATGACAGAACTCTGTGTAAAAGGACATTTCAGACAGCTGAGCGTAGTCACACCAATAGCAGGTGTGTGTATAGCGTGTCTGATCACATCAATGGTGGTCATACCAGTGACAGATATGTGCCTGTGTTTCACATATCTGTGGAATGCTTGGCTCATATGGAGTAGTCAGGGTCCTGCTTGCATTCACGTTGAGTACTGTTTTTAGGTCGAGCCTAGCGTCAGCGCGCATGCGCTGCTCGCTCTGCAAGGCATGCTGTATTAGGGTATTGCAGTGGAAACCTCGCCCACTCTCCGCCTATATTTGTCATTGGCTTGTGTCATTGTCCTTTGAAAATGCTGGCTTCCGATTCCTTATGAGGCGTGTTAGTCCCGCCTTGGTACCGCCTTGTTGCCATTTGTTACCGCCCATTGGTACTTATGGGAACAATGGAGGCTGTTTTTTTTGTTGGATTTGCATTCTGAGCGCGGCGCCCGCTTTCGGATCACCGCCCTCAGTTTAAATGTTATTTTTAAAAGTTGGATGTGGAGCGCGGTGCCGCTTCAGGGACACCACGCTCCGTTTATTTGATTTTTTTAAAACTTTACCCAGCTGAGCACGGCGCCCGCTTTCAGGACACCGCACTCAGTTTAAATTTTAAATTGAAAAGTTTGATGGGGAGCGCGGCGCCTGCTTCAGGGACACCACTCTCCGTTTATTTATTTTTAAACTTTACCCAGCATTCAAGAATGGTTCCGTTCAGCTGCCCAATCAGCCACCCGCTTCGAAGTTAAGGTGATTCAAGATGGCTGAACGTATCCCAGCTCTACCTCACACTGTATCTATCCAATGTTGTGTACAGTGTTTACGGTGACTCACATGAATGAAGGAGGTTTGTTCATGAGTGGATTTCAGGGTTAGCCATAGTGAAACAGCTGTGACGTGTTATGGCCATTAGTAAAGGGCTCCTGTTGCCGTGTATAAAGAAACGGTCTGCGGCAGCAGCGGACACTTCAGTTCACACAGGGACTGCTGCGTTCAGTTCACCCTGAGCTTCATCTGTTCCTATTACACACTGGGTGATAGGGTCCTTGCGAACAAAGGGGGCGGATTTTGTGAGGTGGTGAGGTCTGCTCCGCCTGAGTGTCTCCAGTCTGAGGGGTTTGAGAACATTCCGTTCATGTGCCCAGCTGGGGTCGCTCACTCGCAGACGGGATTAACCCCTTCACCTCTCTGTTACAAGCAGGTTTTTATCACCTTAGACTTTGTGACGTTGCATCTTTGTGGAAAGAGAGAAGAACATTTCTTCACAGTGGTATGAGTATAGTTGTAGACAGATAACCTTTTTAAAATTACCAAATGTATGTCAAAATGAGTGGACAGACATTTCAAAAGAGAGCTTGTTTGGCGGCATTTCATTGTTTCTCTTTGCGTATCTCTTCCTCATATTTTGGGATCCTGCTTTTGTGCCTACATACATGAAAGAGAACTGTCTGAAAACTTTTAAATATGAGTAACAACATGTAAGGGACAGATGGTATTGGTGCCTGCACAATATGGCATTTTTCTTTGAAATTTCTCTTTTAACCAAGAATGGATGTACGAGTTGTATGAGAACTGTTCCAAATATCTTAAAAGTTTTGTGAAGTAAAAAAATTAAGACTCACTAATATCAAACAATACAAATCACTGATCACAGACAGTAACTCAAGATCAGCTTTTTAAATTGCAGTTTTCCTCATACTGTTAGATTGTTATGTGTTTCAGTGTAAAGTACTGCGTGCGTGTATAGCTGCATACACGATAACAATGAATATTTTAGTTTGTGCTTATAAAAGGTGATTCTAGTTTAATTATCCTCAATTAAAAGTACACTTGTCACGGACTATACTCGTTTTCATTTGCACAACTTGGATCATGTTCTGAACAGCAGAGGGAAATAGTACACAATATGCATATATCATCTTTGCCATTTCGGAGGCACCAGGGAACACAGATGTGGTGCCTTTGATTTTCCTATCGACTCTGCTGGCCCTCTGACTCTTGTGAGTGGATGCATAGACACTTTTGTGGATTTCCACCTCTTAGGAACTGATGACCCAGGATTCTGTGAGAATACATGCATGATGGAAGGGACATCATTTAGGAGTGACCTGGGTTAACATCTGGGACCCCTATGCTACTCCTTGAAAACTAATTAACTACGTTTTATCTCCTTTAGTGTAACTAGGAATTCACTTATTAGTTTCATACTATAGGGTTATTTTTGTGTGCGATCTCACTTTTCGCCATGAGGTCAAAGTTCATGCAACGTCACATCCCGCAGTGTCATCATTGGTCGAGGGAAGTGTGTTGTTATTTCTTCTGTCATTATGATTTTGGTAAAATGAGCCCAGAGGTTTATTTTTCTTAGCTCGGATATCGTGCTTCTTCTCAGAGGACAGGCAGCTGAGCATTTCACATCACAAGAGTAGGTTTTAACAACCATTTGCAATGCAATAGGTCACGCATTTATGCAAGTTAAAGCTATTGGCATTGTAAATGACAGTGCCTTTTATGTTTTAAAAACCAAAACATAAATATAAGGCATTGTCATTTACAATGCCAATAGCTCAAACTCGCGTAAATGCGAGACCTATTGCATTGCAAATGCTTGTTTTTAAACAGAGGCGAGTTTCTTATTTTCAATAGTTTAAAAGAAATATTTAAAGCATTATTCAGAATGCACGCACATCATAGAGACGTTTAAGAAAAGACTAGAGCAAGAACAGACTGTGCGTGCCTTATTGTTCTGCTGTGGAGGATGTGTGAGCGAGACAAAAGGAAGAGCCAGCATGAAAATGACATGCTGGAATGCACGCACCACATAGAGGTGTATGAGAATGCGGCCGAATTGAGAGCTCTCGGCTATCCGCGCAAGCGCTGTGCAGGTTAAACATCAAAAAAGTTCCACTTCAAAAGTGGATGAAAACAGTACTTGGGCAATGGGAGACTGATAAGACAAACACACGAGGAAGGACGACAGGAAAAAGTATGCTACAGCCAATAGAAATGGAGGAAAATAAGTGGCAAGCACAGGATCCAATGGAAAGCAAGGGCAGGATGTAAGTCCCTTTTACGTTTTATAATAACAATAGATTTCACAAGCACAGTACTAGTGCTGTGCAGGTGAAACCTAAAAAGGCCTACCTTTCCAGCTGACATACGGTTCACCAGAAAATATGTTTAGAAGTATGGCTTGATTACAGGATCCTTCAAGGTTTGATGGAAGAGGCACAAATGGGATAAATTGTACCATTCAATTACACCATTGTATTAAATATCAGAATAATTTTCCAATGCCACAATCAATACGGACTTTCTTCTTATCACCTTCAAGTACAAGCATATAGAACAGAAATGTGATTATCTGCATGCAGCATTCGTTAACTTCTCTTCTGTTTTTGATCTGATACGTTGACCATGTTCAAGGGAAAACATTGACCATAATCAAATAAATCTACACAAACACCATGACCCAAACCTTAGAAGCCAACTGACACAGAAATTGAGTATACATAGGAATGTGAAACAGACCTTTCCATTCTTGGTCTATAAAGACATCTGCACTGTACTCCATTTATGTCCCAGAAGTTAAATGAAGGAAAATGTCTCACTTTATTTATGCATACCATTCTGTCTTATTTGTGGGATAACACACTGGAAACCTTCCCTAACAATGTGGCAGTGTACTCAAATCAAATAGCATCTATTTCCAAATAACCAAATATAAAATTGTGATCTGAGAGAATGTGTTTTAAGCATGAGATAAAAAGATTCTTCTTGGAAATGGCAAATAGTTTCAACTAACAGAGAATAACATATAACTTGCCCATGGTTTGGAAACATCACATTAGGAAAGATATGAAAGGTTTGTGTGGTAGAAATACAGGGCCTGCAGGGCTTTTTGAACTGCAGGGCATCAAGGTGTTATTCCAAGTTTAAGGTAGAATTAAGTCAAAAGTGAGTAGTACCCTCCACTCTGCAGCTGAAGTCAAGGAGATCAGGAAAACTCATAGGATATTATGAAGGAACATCAAGCACCTTCCTCGGCCACTAGAGTCCACAGTTGCAGTTACTCTCAACTGTAACTTGATGTCAGAAACAGAACCACGAATTTTGACCTGAATAGATCTGCATCATCCAGAAAATTATTTTTGACATTTGCTTTAGCAGAACACTCAACATAGCCATACGACCCATAGCTTTAATGAACATCAAGTGAGAAGCAGACAAAGCTGGACTTCTGTTTGACCTTGTGACCAAATCATTTATACCCTGATGGGATGTTTACCTACCCACTAGGTTAATAGAGGTTCTTGCCCCAACCTCCCTAACAGAGAAGACCCCTAACTGTCTGCCACGGATCTCTGACAAAGGTGCATCTGCTGGTATGGTGAATGCATTAAGCACAGTGGAATGGTGAGGGTGCCATGTCTCTTTTCACCCACTTGGCATTCCTTTTTGTTTTTTATGAACAAACTTCTAAAGTCAGAGTTTGTTTATAAAAATCTAAAAATACAATATCCTTGATGTGTGTGTGGGCCATTGTTTCTTTCCCTTTCCCACATTACTTACACCGTGCAAGGCGTACTCATGAGGGGAAAATATGCATTGTGAGAAAATCCTTAAATAGCATGGTATTGTTGATCCATGAAAGGTGGCAACTTTGTGGCAGATGGCTCACCATTTTTGATTGATGGTCAACAGAGATGGCAGTGACTCTACCAGTGTTCAGTCTGTGGTTCACCAGTTCTAATTGTTCTAAATGTTGGGAGGGATCCTGATTTTGGCAGTGCGGGAGACACCTGATTTTTGGTGTTCCCTGTCACTGCCAAATTCTAAATGATCAACTAAGTATTCTAATCCTCTATTTATAACAGTGAGACAAAAATGAAAAGCAGTTACTGCACGAGAAAGGAAGACCATGACTGTTGAAAAATGTCACAAATGCTAGGTTCAACCCATGGTAGGTATTATTTTAAGGGATACCAAAAGATTCATTCAACCTGAAAAATCAAACGGCTAGATTTATCAAAGGTTTTGCGCCGCCCTTGCCCCTTGCAAGGGGATGCAGGGCACCACAAAACCTAGAGTGAGATTTACCAAGCCACGCAAGGTCACTTTTCATGTCCCTGTGTGGTTTGGTAAATCTGATGTAACACAGGGCAGCGCAAGTCACTGCCTTGCCTTACTCTGCCACAGGGAGGCATTTCATGGGTGGAGCTTGAGTGTTTCCATGCATTCACCTATGGATTTTTGTGCATTCCCAGATTTACTATGAGTGGTAGACCTAGAATGCATCAAAATGTTACGCCTTCCCAGGAGAGGCGTAAAAAGAAGAAATACCTTTATTTCGCCTCATTTTTTCATCTTTCCACATGTGTTGCATTATGCAGCACGCGTAGGAAGAGATAAAAGCTTCAAAGGATTGTTTTTGTGCAGTAATGTGTCCCTTCCTGCACAAATATAATCCTGCCTGCAATGCAGGCTTTCTTTCACCATGGTGCAAGGGTGCCTGACCTACTCGCTAGGCAGCCAAGAGTGCGCCAGCACAAGGAGAGAGAAGGAATGTGCAATATCATGATGGCTATGGCCTATTTCTACCCTCTCCCTTTCACTCAGCGCAGCTAGGTGTCTTGCTGCATTGTGTGAAAAAATTACAATTACGGCCCTTAGGATCTAGGGTGAATTTCCAAAACTTCTGCCTGGCAAGAGAAAATATTCCTCCCTCCACAGGTAGAGCACATGAGTGAGTGTAGAACAATCAACAAATGCCCACGAGAATGGAAGAAACACAGAAGACATCTACCAAATCTAAATACAAGAAACAGAAAACAAATCATGCAGTAGTTCTGCAAAAGAAAATACATTGACGTGATGGTTTTCCTCCTCAATGGCCAAAGCAACTCAATTTCCAAGGTAGTAACGCTCATTGGAATAGTGCTGTTGAAGATGGTAGCCGCAGCAATAACGAAATAGTTCTGGCTGCTGTTAGCTACTACCACACTCCTGGACAAAAGGAAGTATTGTAGCAAGAGATAGGCAAAGCAAAATGTCTAAAGTTTAAAACGATCTTGCAATTGCTGCAACCTGTGGTTGCATGCTAAAAGAGAAATGCTGGGCGTCATTTATGATTCTGCTGTTTGCTTTTGGCTCATGCCGCAAACTCTATTCCATACAGTTAGGCAAAATCTGAAATAAGCATCCTCTATTTATTTTCAATTCAAGTTAAGCCTTCTCTGCCTTGTCCAGAGGAATGTTCACTCATGTTTTTTCCTTTTCTAGACTAAACAAAGAAAGTTTTATTTCCTATGCCTTTTTTCTCATCTTGCTCATTTTACTACAAGACTTATCAATATTCCCCTTACTGTCCTATTCAATTAGCATTGACAATTGAGATGGTTACCAATCGTTTCCAGTAGCGGCTCCTGGTGGGAGTGCTACCGGGCGGTGACGTGGGGTGGGGGAGGGGCAGGGTGGGGGGTAGTAAACACCGGAATATCGATGAATGCAGGTAAGTAGACAATTAAATCAATAAAACGAATTTCGTTGCGCGCGCTGCACCGCCAAATGCGATGCAGCGCGCGCAACGAAATTCGTTTTATTGATTTAATTGTCTACTTTCCTGCATTCATCCGTATTCCGGTGTTTACTACCCCCCACCCTGCCCCTCCATCGCCCCACGTCACCGCCCGGTAGCACTCCCACCAGGAGCCGCTACTGATCGTTTCCCTCATGCGCCTTTAAAGTCATAATAGTGTAAAAACACTGTTAATCTCTCATCAGCTTTCTGTGCAACACGGACAATGGTTCTTTGAATGTTATGCCCAAAGCCACTATTCTGCATATTGTTTTTCCTATCAATCATTTTTCAGAGTGAGATGCATAATACTGTAACAAAGCCATAGTTCATATGCAGAGGCACAGGACATGACTTCCTCAATTATTCACACAGGGCCATCATGCAACACATGCACATGTCCACCACAAGTCATGCGTATGTGTTAAAAACAGTGGAGTATGGAGTCTTAACAGGGGAAAAAATTTCCAGAGCCAGATGTCAGAGAAGGACAGGGAGATCCCCCACACAAAGGCCAGAACCATGTATAAATATTGGACCTCCAGAGCCACTCATCAGAATAACTCTTGACCTTTGGCAGCTACATAAGAAGAATTGCCTGTTGGAAAATGGCCCTATCTGAAGGGCCACAACAAACATTTTGCCTCCCCCTCATATTTTTTCTGAACCTCTTTTTGTTGGCTTAAGTACTCTGTAACTTTACCACTGCAGACCAGTGCTAAAGTGCATGTGCCCTCTCCTCTAAACATGACGACTTTGCACCTGTTGGAACCAATGCAGTACCCTTCGAACTCGATACAGTGCCGATCCGAGGATATCCCTGCGTGGCTCAATGACAATGCGGGACCTGACTGCGAGGTTCAAGGACTCAGTGCCTGCATCGAGAGGGGGTTCGATGCCGACACGGAACCCGACTGCAAAGCTCGACAATGACGCTTCGAACCGACTGCATGTATCGGAACTGACACATAGAGTCTTCAACATCGACACTTGCTTTATCCAAGGTCCAGTGTCCTGTTGCTGACCTGCCCTCTAGTGCGGTAAGCATGAACTTTGGATTCAACCGATCTAGCCCAACCTCAAGTAACCCCTTGTAGCTACGGACTTCGAAGCACCATTTTTTTTTATTTTTTTAAAATTCCTAACTCCGGTTCTACTCATTGGATTTTTGTTGTTTTGTTCTTGATTTTCTCATAAAATTATTCTCTATTTTTCTAAACCTGGATGGAGTATTTTTGGTGTTTTTTCATTGTGTTTTTTTGTGTGTTGCACAAATACTTTACACATGGCCTCTTTAGCTAAGCCTGACTGCACTGTGCCAAACTACCAGAGGGTGAGCATATGTTATCCTTTAGTGTGTACCTAACCTACCCTGACTAGGATTATGCTCCCTGCTTGGACAGGGTGAATATCACTGCCAACTAGAGACCCAGGGGCAGATTTACAATTAACTAACGCAGCACGGCGCAGCAAGTCATTTTGCTGCACCATGCTGCGTTAGTTTGGAAAGCACAGGGATGCGACATATTTACAAGAATATGTCGCATCCTTGTGCTTCCCCTGCGCTGGCGCACAAACTGCAGCCATGCGCCGGCGCAGGCACCCTTGCACCATGGTGCAAGGATGCCTCATGTCGTGGGAGATTGTTTTTGTGCAGGAAGGGGAACCTTCCTGCACAAAAACAATCACTACAACCATTTTCCTCTTTCAATGCGTGCTGCAGAATGCAGCACGCATTGAAAGAGAAAACGAGGAGAAATGAAAATATTTCTCCTCGGTGCGCCTCCCTACGCCACCTCTAGGGTGGCGTAGCTTCAAACGCATCTCCAGAGTTACGATTTCTCGTAATTCTGGAGATGTGTCTTAGTTCCATGGGTGTTGCGTGGGAACACCCACAGCAACACCCATGGAACGCCCCTTCAACGCAAAGTGCTGCGTGTGAAGGGGCCGTATTTACAAGGAGAGGAAAAGTCACGCAGGGTGGCTTTTCCTCTCCTTGTAAATATGGAGCAGCCCCCTGCGCCACCAGTACGTCACAAAAAGTGACGTACTGGTGGCGCAGGGGGCTTGTAAATCTGCCCCCCAATTTCTAACAAGCACAAACACTGATTTGTTTCGCTGCCAAGAGACACACAAAATTATATTTTGCCATGCTCTTCTACAATGTATTAACAAATATTCATGTCTGTATTTTGTCAAAAACACTGATGTGATGATGCCAGAAGCAACGCAAAAGAAATAGGGCTGAATGCAACTCTCTTGCAATACTTAATGAGGTGCTAAATTAGCATAATTACAGTGTTTAGAAACATACAATCCCAATATGTAACAATCTTTTACAGACATTGAGCTTCTGTTGGCTTGTAAATAGAAAGTGTTGCTGCATTAAAATAGGTGGAATTTACAACACCCAGCAAATAATACTACCTTGTATTGTTGTACTTACTGGGTGCAGTTACTTCCTATTCCAAGATATATTTCTTGAAATGAGGCTTAACATGTGGTTCCTTTGTTTTGCTCACCGGCTACCGCATGGTTGACATTTTTGTTTATTATTTTCACCTAGACTATTTAACCTTTTTTCCACGACAACATCAAAAAAATCAATTTGTGTTAAAACTCCAGCAGCTTGAACAAAAATATGGATTTCTTCAGAATTCGAATTGAGAAGCCAAATGTTTGCATTTTAAAGGAGAAATCAAATGAAGGAAGGCAATTCTGCATCATCAACAATCACCGACACAAAGGATTCCAGTATGTCTCATATGCTTAATGATATACAGCTGGGGACATTAATCAATTGTGACAACATTCACAAGACAGCCACTGTAAGGCTATGATTGGTGATGTCATGCCATCAAATACTACCCAGTTTCCTGTGTTAAAGAATCAGTATGTGCCATTGACAATATGCAACCAATTAAGAAAACCCATTCTGCATATATGCCATTTCTCAGTGTTATCATCTTGTCTAGTACCACTTTCCTCTTTGTGTTTCTATGTTGCTACACCTGATCCTAATGAACTGCAAAAGAAAGAACTCCATTATTTTGTATTTCGAATAGAACACTAATTGAATCAGGCCATGGCCTATGATTGGAGCAGTTCTTTGAGAAAGATTTCCTGCAAAAGCCCAGGAGGAGACAACAGTATATATCAGGCACACAGTCTCAAAAAAGCTAAGGTCATGGCTCTTATCCTGAATTATGCCCTTTCTTTGCTTCCAATCAATAATGCTCAGAGCCTGAACACTCATTGCCATGGTGACAATTTTAATCAGACTGCCCTTCCTCAACCCATCAAGGTCTGTGCAAGGAAAAGAAAAATCAATTTCTTTTGAGTACCTCAAAAGTAAATTGAAATGAGGACAATTGAAGTATTCACAGAATTAGCAAAGGTAAGCGCAGTTTAGCTGTTGTCGAAAGAACACTTGAGTAAGAGTAGGTAAACATAAAGATGACCGCATAAAGTCATCCTAACTGATCACATCACATCCTAACTCATTACATAATTCTTGGGGATCCAAAATAACAAAGTATTTATCATAAAATAAGGTCTGGTTAGAAGGAAACAGCATCGCTCTCTCCCTAGTGCTGTTGTGGATAGAAGTAGGACCAGAAGATGTATCATAGCCTTCTTGTTGGCCAAATGGGAGAAAAGAAGCAACAGACATGCGTGCTTCTAGAGCAAAGTAGTGAATGTTAGCACTCAGTGGTTCTCCTACTGTGATGCTGTACCTTTGTCAGAGCGGGGAGAGGGTAATAGTGAATGCAAGACCTAAGCTCAACCTCTGGAACCTACAGCACAGAGCAGATATGCTTAATTTAAGAAAATGTATAAAGTATTTCAAGTACCAAAACAGTTAAAAAGTTAAAAAACACAAAACAATAAAAATCCCACTCCATTTTATAAAAATAGAGAATATTTTAATGAGGGAACTGACCAAAACGACAATAACCCAAAAAGGGGAACCTGAGAGATATGAATTTTAAAGTGCTAAATAAAAATAGTGCCAAAAAGTGCCAACTGCGGGCAACTGGTTGTGGCAGACCAGGCAAGGGTAAGGTTTAAGGCTGATCGTGATGGAGCATGGGGCAGATATGCAGGTTGGATTAATATTTGTTGGAAAGTAACCTTCACGCAAATTTCCAAGAAGGTAGAGTCCTCAGTGGGGCAAGGATGCAATCTGAAACCTTAGCAATGTGGGATAGTAGGTCTGGTAGAGGCTCACTCTCCTTTTCCTCATGTTCATCAGTGACAATGAGCGTGGTCACCCATCTTTTCCAGTACCATGTAGGGTCCAGTCCATTTGTTCTGGAGGGCACTTGGAGGCCCAAGCTCTACAACCCACACTTTTTGACCCGAGTGGTATTCCACCAAGGTAACTTTTTAATCATAAAAGTGCTTGATAAGCTATTAGTTGACCTCCAAGTTCTTGTTAGCCCTCTTTATGTAGGTAGCAATATAGGAAGACAAGCCCAGCATTGTTGAATCTGGCCCCTCTAGTGTGGTCACCCTAGATTTTTGCTTTCTGTTGCTTAACCCGTTTTTTTGGGCATTAGGACTCTGCATTTTTTCCCTGCTGAACCAATGGTAAAGTGTTTGTGATCTCTTGCTAAAAGATGGTAAAATTGGTTTACACCAGTTTGTTTACTTAGATGTCCCTTGTATATGGTACGACATGTACCCTGGGCCTGTAAATTAAATGCTGCTAGTGCGCAGAAGCACTAATTGTTTGGCCCACTAAAGTAGCCTTTAAAACATGGCTAAGGCCTGACACTGCAGCTTGTAGTTCAGTTTTAAACTGCCATTTTGACCTGGCAAAATAAACCTTTTGCCAGGCCTAGACCGGCTTTATTATTAATACTTAGAAGCCATCCATAAAAGCTCATATGACAAGGTGCACTGTATTTAAAAAGTAGGACATGTGTACATATGTTTCAAATGCCCTGACATTGAAAAACTGCTAAAGTCGTTTTTCACTGGTGTAAGGTCTATCTCTCCCATTGACTAACACCGAGTTACCTTATTACATTTAAAAAGTGCTAACTTTGGATTGGGAGCAGAATGAGATATGCTCTTAAGACTCAAATGAATTGTAATTCTAAATCCTCCTTAACCCGTTCGCTGCTTCTGTCGGCCAACGGCCGTCGCGAGCACTTCCTCCGTAGTGCTGCGCACATCCGTTGGCCGACGTGGCCCCGCCCACTCTTCAAAGACGCTGCACCGCCTCGGAATTTTGGCCGCGATAAAGGGGTTAATGGTAAAGTCAGATTTTAAGATCCAAATATGAAAATGCCACTTTTAGAAACTTGGCATTTTCTTGTCCCAACCATCTGTGCCTTCTGCCAGCGTCCTGTGTCACATGACTGTGAATGGCCCTGCTGTTGGGGTTTGTGTATTACTTTTAGACAGTATAATAAAGGGGGCTTCAGTGTGGACAGGATGGGCCATACTGATAGGATGACTGGGGAGGGGCTGCACCAAGCCCAACTTACACGTCAAAGGTCTTTGCCTCCTGAACACTCAAAGGAACCTGACACTAGGCCTGCCATGCCTTTTGTCACCCGCAGACAGTTAGGAGCCTTAACAGGGGAAGGGGAAGAACTTTGCAGAACCAGATGTGGGGGTAGAATAGAGAGTCCCCCCACACAAAGGCTGGCATTAGGTATAAATATTAGCCCTCCAGAGCAACTAATCAGAATACTCCTAGACCAGAGAATGGTATAGAAGAAGGACTGCCTTGCTATCGGAGAAGGAAGAGTGAAACTGCCTTCCTTCAGCCCAGGCTACCCACAGTGACTCCAAGGGTCAGTTAGCTGACCTTCTGTGGGACCTACAAAGATACAACAAGCTTCAGAGGCGTCCTGACACTGCCCAACTGAAATGCTGCAACTGGGCCTGCAACTGTCCCTGCCTGCTGTCCCCTGCTGGAGTGTGTTCCTGGTCCCCAAGAGGTGCCCCCCCATGTCCTAGGCCCTTGGCTGGCATCAGATTGTACTCTGAATGCTGAGGGTTTTGGCTCCTTGTGACCACAAAGGGTCCATTTGCATCAAGACTCTGCCGCCTGTAACAACGTCAACGCAGCTGACACAAACTGGCCATGGTGACCAACAATGCGAGACCTGCACTTCGTGCTAGAGAAACAACTGCCCCCGGCAACTGCCAGCCCAAAGCTAACACAACGATCATCCATGACTCTTGACCTGCTTTTCGTGCAACAGCAACAACTGACCGTGACGCTCAGCTTACCTCTTGTGGCCTCCTCCAACGGGAACAGAACACTTCACATCGGACTTAGAATGTACCTTTTCAGCCGGACAAACCTGGTTCCGGTATCCAACCCCCACTCCATCTGGTTGGTCTGAACTTGTGACTTTACCTAGGGTAACACTTTTAATTGACTGCGAGTGGCACTTTGTTCTTTTAGGAGCTGCTGTCACTAAAAACTTTAAAACTGAATATCTCCTGGTCCACTGATTAGATTTTTGTCATTCTGGTATCATTTTATTTTTTTAAATTGACTCTGGAGAGATTTCTCCCACCCTTCTTGGACAAGACTTAAGGGGCCTTGGGCGGGGTACCCATACAAAAGTTCAAAAGGGTTGTACCTCCCTTTTGGCAAATAAAAGACATGAGAGTAGAGCATCCCACTTCCTATGAAGGTTCTCTAACAACCTCAGAATCATACCTTTTCAAGGTCTTGTTGAATCTTGAAAATGGATGTTAACTTATAAGTCACCCCACACTCATCCCATATAGCCTTCAAGTTTGTCCACCTATCTGAAATTACCACTTTGGGGGAAACCCACTCTAGTACAGATACCAAGCAGGGACCTGGTCACTATGGGCACAACTATCGTCCTCAGAGGTATGGCTTCATAGTACCAAGCGACATGGTCTACCACCACCAAGGTAAATCTATTCCCTGAAGCAATTGTAGTGTCCAGGGGACCGAAAATGTCAATCCTCACCCTCTCAAAAGGTGAGACAAGCACAAGTAGTGTATTTAATTGAGCCTTAGGTTACCCCCCCTCTTTTGCCATGGGATAAAATGTTACCTTATTGTCAGTGTTGACTACCTTATGGAGCGAATCTAGGATAATCTGTGCCTGGGAAGCCAGCCGGTACACCACTGTAGTTTTGCTGGCTCCTGTATCTGTCAGAGCCTCCACGTTGGTCCTATTGATGACTGGCCATTGCCTGTACTTCACCATGCTGGCCGGTATTTCAGCCAGGGCTTTAACATCAACCCCACCCATGTAGAATTACGTAGCTTCAGTCCACCCCCTGGTTTCCCCCGGGAAAATGTGCACCCCAATTTGTACACTTGCAATCCCTTGCGACTGCCCACCTGGCTCATTGGGGCAGACTAAGTCTCCCTTATTATGTTTTGGCTTGTGACAATCAAGGTACATCCCAGTCTTCACAGGGTCAAATGGATTCTTCCTCTTGTACCCTCACCACTTGGGTTTGGAAAAGGCATGGGACTTCCCCTCTTGAGTAGATGTTTTGTGTTCTTGTGAGAACTCCTTATTTTTATCCTTGTTGCTCCCCTCTTTCCCCTGAGATGAGGGGTCTCCTTTAGTCGAGTGTTGAAGTCAGCTAACCCTCTTCTAGAGTCAGGAGTGTATCCCTCCCTAATATTGAAACTCACTCCCATAATAAGGCTCCCCAGTGCTTCTGGCCTACCTTGTGCATTCTTAATGAACTTTCATAGGAGGCAAACAGTTCGCCAGTGTGGTCCC
This sequence comes from Calotriton arnoldi, assembly GCA_963921515.1. Taxonomy (NCBI): domain Eukaryota; kingdom Metazoa; phylum Chordata; class Amphibia; order Caudata; family Salamandridae; genus Calotriton; species Calotriton arnoldi. The sequence continues at coordinate 844,299 of CAWUFW010002137.1, forward strand.
CCACATCAAAGCTAGGCACAATACCCTTGGGAAAGCAAGGGGTGTGTGTCCCCTGACAATACCTCATCCTTGCTGCCACCATCTTCTCTGGACATCAAGCCCAGCTTGGCCGTTTTTTCCTTCAAGGCCTATTTCCTCTCTTCTAGAGATAATTTTCTCTCCTCCAGTACTATGGCTGCCAGTTTGATCTGCAGTTCCCTTGTGACTTGCCTACCACTGAGTTCCAACTGGCAGATGGCCAGGTCAGAAAGGCATGTGCAAAGAGAGTCCACTTGTCTGCAAGCCTCAGATGGTGCACCAAAAAATTTGTGTTGGAACAGGTTGTCCCCTTCTCCTTCATCCACTTACGTTACCTTTTCCTCGGAGGGGATCTGTGCTTAGCAGGCCTCCTCCCAGGCACTGAATCCCTTTTCAAAATCTGCCTTCTTGGCATTGTGGCCCTACTTTAATTTTCTTTCTCAGCATAGGGCCTTGATCTACATTGTCAGGGTAGAAGAATCCACTCCATGTTAAAAGGTGCAAACATTGGAATAAAAAATAGTTTGAAAAATGCAAAAATTACCTAATAAAAGAGCTGATGCAAATTAAAAATTAATAAAACGAGTTTTGCTTTCAGTTCAGTTTAGGGATTATTTAAATTTACAAATGAATAGCTGAATGGTACTGCTAAACTGAGTGGTACTGCAAAACACAATTTCTGGATCCCACCACTGCCGCCAATGTGACAAAGTGGATTCTAAATTGGGCTGGGTAATAGTCCACCATACATAATAATGTCACTATTCTTGTTGGATACAGTAAGGATTTCAGTATTTTAGGCTTGAAATCAACTCCCAGTAGCTATGGCACAGAGTTAGCAGACCTAACTTAAGAAAATCTGTGAAGCATTTAGAAGTAACAAAACAGTTAAAAGGTCAAAAACACACCACAATAAAAATCACACTTCAATTTTTAAAAATAGAGGGGATTTCTATGAACAAAATGACATACAAAATAATTACAATCCAGTAAGGGGAACAGGAGATATGAATTCTTAAAGTTTTAAATAAATATAACACTGCAAAGCGCCAACTGTAAGTAACTGGTCGCACTAGCCTGGGACAAGTGTAGGGTTCAAGGCTGACCATGTGCTGGTTTGATACACAGGTCAGATTGGTACTGGTTGGAAAAAGACCTTCACACAGAGGAAATTTCCACAAAGGTAGAGCCCTCAGTCTATAGGCTGAATCCAAAGATGGGTTCATCAATGACAGGTTTGCAAAGGACGAGGTCTTGGTGAAGCTGTCAAAGAAAGTTGGAGATGAATTGAGTGGAAAAAATCATGAGTTTTCATCCAGGAAGTTGTCGATTTTGATTGGATGATGCTCAGCATCTGGGCCGGTGAAGCTTTCTACCTTTGGACTTGGAATCATTTCTGTAAGTCGGATTTCCTCAGCGGGGCAAGCCTGCAGGTTGTAGCTAAAGAGCATTCAACATTGTCAGATGCAGGTCTGCATCTGGCTTGCTGAATCAAATTTGCTGCTCTGGAGAAGAACGTAGCGGGAGCAGCAGTGAAGTCAGGCCCACCAGAGATGCAAAGTAAACTCGGCTGATCAGCCGGCAGATTGTTCCTTGTCCCAAGACGGTTCTGCATGCAAAAAGTTACCAAAATGTTTCTAAGTCCCAGGGTTTTAGCATCAGGTAGAAGGAGAATATGCTCACATCAGCCAAGGGTTCTGGGTCCTCAGGAACAGCACTCAGAGGTCAGGACTCACTCCAACAGAAGCCACCAATAGGGTCCAGGGCAGATCCAATTGAAACTGGAAAGCTGGGCTCTTTCATGAAAGTGGGCTTCTCGCAGCTATTGTGTCACTGTAGCTTATCAGGATGTCAGCTAACTAATCCTTGTGGTCCAGTTCTTTGTCTTGGGCACATGTGAGAGCAGGCCCAGCCCTTATGGCTCTGCTTACAGGTCACAACAGCAGGTGTAGTCCTTCTTCGGTCTTCTACAGGTCCAGTAGTGTTTTGAAGAGGGTGCCCAGGATGGTGCCAGGGGTGCCACATTTACATCTAGGACTAGCCTGTGGGTGGGAGTGACTCCTGACTACTTCCTAACTAGGTCCCAGCTGTAACCCTGCCCATTTTTGCTGCAGTTCCTGTGTGACCCCCTACAAACAATCCCTCAGTGCCTCTATCTACCTAAAGTCACAATGGCAGAAACTTTCTTCCCCCGTGCAGAGGTCATGTGCCCTCCGAGAAGTGTAGCCAGGGAAATGAGCAACCCCCCTCTGCGGTCACTCAAACCGGGTTCTGTTGGAAGCTCCTCTCCCACTGGGATTGGTGCCTGGCTAGCTAAAATTACATAGGAGGGCACAGGCTATATCTGCCTGTAAAAGGGTAGACCACTTTCAAGATATTTAAGAGGATGATTATGATGGCGGAAGGATCGCCACTGCAGGGCCGGCGGTTAGAAGTGTATTTTTACATACATATTTTTTTTAAACAGTTTTAAAAAATTGTAATGTTTTCTGAAGTATAGTCATGTAATTTAGAACATTTGTTTTTACATTTTTTTAATACATTTTATATATTTTCTTTTGTAAAACTATATAATATGTATTTTACAAAGTGATAGTTTGTACATTTTTTTAATTATTAAGTATATTAAATATTATTATGAAAAAAATATTTAATATATTAAATAATTTTAAAAAAATTCACAAATATAATTTTGTATCATATATTATTTTAATTAAACACTGTTATAGTTTGCACATTTACAATAGTATTGTTGTAATTATATATGTTGAAGGTGAGTACATCAAACAAACATACATTTTAATATATATTAAATATTATATATTTTGGTTTTTGATAATATAATAATTAATATATATTTTACAGTTTTTTGTAAATTTTTTCTACATTTAAAAAAAAATCAATTTCCTCCCAAAAAAGATACATTTAATATTTGGGATTTTTTACTTTTTTCTCCACTCTTTTCTATGGGAAGTTAGGGGCCTATTACGATGGTGGCCATAAAACCACCCCGACCGCCATGGTAGCGGAAAACATCTGCCCGCCGGTACCGTGGCAAAACCGGCGGCCAGATTAGGATGTCCCGCCAAAATAAAACGACCGCGGCGGTAAGAGCCACCTAAAAACCGCCCGTAGCGGGCGGAGAAGGCCAAAACCCGTCCGCGGCGGTCGGATTCTCGGAGGAAAAAAAACCAAACCACCGCCAGGACAGCAGAGACACCGCACGGAACATTAGGATATCCCCGATGTGACCGCGGTACGTTCCGCTGTGTCCGACTGCCGAAAACGCCAACAGTGATGAATGGGAGAGCCGCCGGAAGAACTGCAGCATAGCCACCGCTGCAGACACTCCGTGACAAATATGGCGGTGGACAGAAAAAACTCACAACAAGGCCACAAAGTGCACACAGCAAATAGCCATGCACCCAAAAAAACATAACACACCCCAATGACACAACCACATGGCAACTACAAAAATACAAATCCCAGGACAACCCACACAACACACCTGACAGCAATACCCCATTTGGACACACCCACGTAGCTGAGTATAAAACCAGCCCCTTCCCTGACCACAATCCTTTGCAATACTCCACAACTGAAGGGCCCAACACCTGAGCACAAAGTAGAGGCAAAACTGCACACCATCAATACTCACACCACACACAGCACCACCACCACTTCCACACCTACACCTACACCTCTAACCCCTCTGCACATCACACACCATACACATCACCCCCACCCCCACCACTTACACACCTGCACCTCAAACCCCTTAGCACAAACAACACCTGACTATGCGAATGCACGTAGGGATATGGCTATGGCCACATCTAGAATGAGCAGGCCTGAGAGTATTTCATACAGCATATGTGTAAAACTGCAACACCACTGTCTCATACCTAGCTGCTGTACCTGACACACCTTCAGGCGTAAGTTGAACATGGCACACATCAACAACACAATGACCACAGGCTGAGCGTAAACAACAAGTGTGTGCATGATCCAAGAAAACAAGACAGTCAAATCTGCACATTCTACATTAAGACATACATCACTGTGATTTTCACTGCACTTTCACACATTGACATGTGTACACATTTGAGAGTCCATAACAACACTGTTCTGTGTACATGCCTATCAATATCACAAGTGACATGTGAGTGAGTACATGCCAATGTACTACATGACATACACAAACATGGCATGTGTAGTCAGCAGTGTGTTAAATGTTACACTGGCAGTGTGTGCACAATGATGTGCCATTAATCATGTGGCCACTGTGCACTGTTGATCTCTGCCCATTGGCCATTGACACAGCATGATGTGTCCATAGGTGCTGACCAAGTGCTCCGCCACCCAAATCACGATCACTCACGTCAATGTATGGCACCCAAATCGCGGAAGCTACCGCCTGCCACCAGCGGTGTGTCACCACCAATCCCTAGAACACATTTGCAGTAGTGGGAGATATATATATGTATTGCCAAATGGCGGTTGACATGCTCCGCCTGGCCCCTGCGGTGTGCCACCGCCAATGCCCATGCCCTTGCAGCCAATGGGAACTGCAATCGCGGTAGCCTAATGCAATTTTGAAAATCGCAGAAGGCGTGCTCCGCCACCGCGGGGCAGGTCATTGGATGCATTTGAAAAAGGCTGACCTGGCACACCAATTGCAGCAGCTTGGAACAACTGAAACTGCCCCAGGGGGCTATATATGTGGGAGAGAGCCTCACATTTCCACAGCTTCCAGGGACTGCTGCCTGAGACCCCTCACCTGCTGCTGCTGTCTCCAGGGACTGCTGCCTGCCACCCCTCCACACCACCTGCTCCTGCTGCTGTCTCCAGGGACTGCTGCCTGCCACCCCTCAACACCACCTTCTTCTGCTGCTGTCTCCAGGGACTGCTGCCTGCCACCCCTCAACACCACCTGATCCTGCTGCTGTCTCCAGGGACTGCTGCCTGCCACCCCTCAACACCACCTGCTTCTGCTGCTGTCTCTGGGGACTGCTGCCTGCCACCCCTCAACACCACATGCTTCTGCTGCTGTCTCCGGGGACTGCTGCCTGCCACCCCTCAACACCAACTGCTGATGCTGCCACCTGGCCACAGTGATGGCGAGGACTGAGAAGATCCGGGCCAGTCACTTCACCAGCGAGGAGCCTGAGGTCCTGGTGGACGAGGTGCTCACACAGTATCCGAGGCTATATGGTGCCCCAAATGTTGTGGTAAGTCTTCAACAGTGTGAGTGAGAGTGCAGGGGGGCACACATGGAGTTGAGCTGCTGCAGTATGTGCCTGCGAGTGTGGGGTTATGTCATGCACTGCCTAGCACGCTTTCTCCAGGGGGAAGGGGTGTGTAGCCTATTTCCTGCCTGCACATCAAGATTTGAGGGACATGTATTGTCTTGTCAGCCATACAGTGACGCAGCAAGTTGGTAATGCAGGAGTCAGGACAGTGATTGCTTGTGTGAATGGCTGTGTGGGTCCCTGTTGTCCTTCTCAGTGTGAGCCCACCTGGCCTGCACAGTCACCGCCCAAACTGACAAGGACACATCACTGAATGTACAGAGTGTTACATGTGTCTTTTTTTCTTTGCTCTCCTTCAATGAGCCATCTCAACCCTGTAGCTTGCACACAACAGGCCTTGTGAGAAGGGTGTGGGTTTGTGAGATCATGTCCCTCAATGTGACCTCCATGACACAGTGAGCCATTCACAGGGCAAGGGCATTGAGGGCTGCGCAGTGTTGGACACAGTGAGTCTAACCCCCAACACATGTTGATATGTAATGTATGTCTTGCTCTACCTAACAATGGACAGTAGATGTGGGCAGACTAGACATGGCTTCATGTGCTGGCATCCTGCATGTGTATGAGAAGGGCAGGTACTGTGTCCACCCTCACACCTGCATGCAATTACGTGTTGTTCTCCCATGCTGATGTACCATGTGAGATGCATTCTTGTCTCTGTGAGACATATCTGTGGATTTGGTATGAGTCAGTATCATGCCACTGTACTGAGAGATATTAGTACATAACACTGTGTCACTAATGTTTTCCCCCTCTTGTGTCCCATGCCTGCAGCTCAAAGTACACCAGCGTAAGGCCGTGTTGAGGGCCATTGCATGCAAGGTGCGGGCTCTGGGTGTCTCATACCGACGGCGCACCCACTGCCACAAGAGGTGGGATGACATCTGCCGGCTGAGCAAGAACGTGGCGGAGATGACACTAGGTCTGCTCCCTCGGACTGGCAGGTTGGCGCGGCGCAGCATGACACCAGTGATGGCCCGCATCTTAGCCGTGACACAGCCTGAGCTGGATGCACGTTTGAAGGAGCATCAGCAGCAAGCTAGGGGTGAGTATTCTGGGAAGGGTGACTTTGGCTGTGAGTGGCTGCATGTGTTCACAGCCTGGGACAGCGCTGGGCTATGTGATGTTGGTAGTGTGATGCAGTGGCTTGTAAGTGGCCTCTGTGCTGGGTGCAGCTGTAATGCATTTGCCCTACCTGTACTTCCTAGTGTGATTTGAGTACTGAGCATTGACATTGCATTCTGAGTCGTGGGCTTCAGGTATCGTCTGCATTGGGGTAGCCTGGCAAATCACATGGAAGGGAACGGCAGTGTGCCTAATCTGAGTGTGCTCTCATCAATGCGCGCATTGCCTAACCTCAGATTTGTGAGGCTTGGACATCTGACGCCAATGTGCTACAGTACTTGTGCCCCACAGTACAACATGGTGGATGGCATGAGCTCATGGCCATTGTGGACTGTTATGTTGGAGTCTGTATCTGTGTTGTCCCCTTCTGATCCATCCAGATATGACAGTGGCAACATGTTGTGGGGTTCATCCTTGCCCACATCAGGGCCCTATGTGTGCTCAGAGCTATTTGTGTGTCTGGTTGAACTGAGCCACCGGCAGGATATTGTGCTGTATGGTCATCACATGGCTCACTTATGCCTGGTTTTCTTGTTTACACGCGCTGTTCGAGTTCAAAATTGAGGGTGCACAATGTCATAGCACAGAGTGGTGTGCAACATGTAGATTTCTTCATCTTCAGTGATGCTTTGCTTGCATATGTTTGTTCTGTTGATGCCAATGAACTGACCCTACATCTATCTCTCTCTCATGCAGCATCTCCCGTGGGCACGGAAGGACAGGGGACGGACACCAGTGGTGAGGCATCAAGCACAACAGCTGCACACAAGCACAGTGACACAGATGTGACCAGCACCTCGGAGGGGGACAGGAGTCTGCTGGAGGAATCACAGCCAGAGACGCAAAGCTCAACGTCATCTGACGCCAGCGGTGACGCATCCATGTTGGAGGGCACAGGGAACAGGGACTCTGCCTCCTCTTCCACCAACCAGCGTACAGTGCCCACCCTCCCAGCTACTTCCACTGTTGCTGCCTGTGTTCGCACCAGTAAGCAGGGAAGAGTGTCCTTCACCCCAGGCACCGCTGCCCCTGCCCCTGTCCCCCCTGCTGCCATCAGTGCTGAGTCTGTGGACCTTTTGTGCCAGCTGTGTGTGGGCCAGACAGCTCTCCTCAATGCCTTCATAGACCACGACAAAAAGTTGGCACAGGTGGTTGCTTTCATGGAGGGCATGCATTCAGACGTGGGTGGGCTACACCGGACTCTACAGTCTTTGTCCTCCGCAGTGATGGCAGCCCTTCAACTGGCACAATCTCGGAGTCCAGCTCCAGTCCCTTTGTCCACCCCTCTGCCAGTGGCCACATCGGACGATAGTGACCACGCACAACAGACCTCAAGGTCAAGATACAGCACATACAGCACACAGCAGCAACAGCCCAAGCAGTCCAGGGCGCAGACACCATCCCCACAGAAAACTAAAGCCACCCCAGATCGCAAAGACATAAGCCCGTCAGGCGACACCAAGGGCCACAAAGCCAAGAAGCAGACCTCAGGGTCACATGCCTCAGAGGCATCCCCAGCCAAGGACTCTCCTGTCCCAAAAGCGTCTCGCAAGCACAAGCAGACAGTTTCCGTGCCCGCTGAGAAGGTGGTGCCTGCTAAAAGTACACATAAGAAGAGCTCCAAGGCAGATTCACCCACAACCTCAACTCCCATCCAAAGCCCTGTGAAGCAGGGAAATGCAGGCATTGTAGGGGGAAAACCTGGTAAACAGTGGATGGAGGGGCAAAGGCCAGGCCAGGCCATGCGAACAGCTGGATCCAGCATGTCCCCAGAGGGAGGGCCACCGTCTGCACCTGATGCAGCTTTGGTGGTGAGTGTGCCTGTTGTGGCCGCCCCACCTCCCACTCCTACCAAGACCACACTTCCATATCGAATCCCCAAGAAGTGGAAAGGTACCCCTCTGATCCAGCGGCGTACTAGCAACAGATACTCCACTACTATATACTCACCTGGGCCCATACAACTCACTTCCACTAAACACCAAGTAGACCGCTGGAACTTTTAGTTTTTAATGATTCTCATACCTTAAGATCTAGTTATTTCTACTCCAACTAAACCTTTCACTGATCAAATAGTTCTTTCCTCTGGTCAATGGACCATTAGGTGGAACTAGTTGATGGTGATAATTAACATAGCTTTATTAAACATTTCTCGATTAAAATGAAATAATCACAGACTCGAGAAGTTTTAAAATCTTTATCTAAATTAGTTGTTTGTGAACCATCTCAAATATTTCAGTACAAACACCCTCATTCGCAAGAGTGCCAATTCAATCAAAAATTCAATAGATATAATAATTCAGATCCATACAACAACTATGCTCAGAAAGAAGAGGACAGAGAGAGAAGAACATCTATCAATACGATGAATTCATATTTACCAAGGATGGTGTGAAGACCAACCCCCTGGCCAAAGGGCTGGTAAGGGTCCCCAGGACAGATCAGGAGACAAAGACTTCAGGACAGGAATCAGGACAGGATAGTTCACCTCTCTAAATACCGACGACTACGTCGCACCCCTCTCTGACACTCTCTTCCTCCTCGTGGTTCTTCCGCGATCTTCTTTCTAACCCAATTAAATTAAGTAGATGGTTCTGCATTCGATTTTCTTCATCAGCATCTCACAGCATCAGCACCACCCCAGCACCGACAGCATCCCGAGCTCTGCTTCATGTGCTCTCTACCTGTGTCAATGCTCTCCTCTCGTAAAGCTCAACTAACTAACTAAACTACCTCAATTATACCCTTCTATGAGTCAATGTACCACCCATTAATGTTTCAATTTTACAAAATACTAACTCTGATTGGACAGGCGAGGGGGGATGATCATCACACCATGCTTACATTTCACTTATTTCTTTAAACCATTGTTTCAAAACTCCTCCCCTCAAACTTTATTCCCCGCTTCCTTTCCCATACATCTTCAAACTTTATTAATACAAATGTTGCGATCTCTTGAATAAAGTTCCTTCATATGAACTCTTCACCCTCATGTTCCCAGGGCACATCTTCGATGGCCTTGGACGCGTGACAAGTCCTTAGTCATCTTTCGTACTTTCTCGCCAGGGCGGATGCGTTGCGCAACGTCAGTCTGCTCGACTCAGACAAATTTGACAGGCCCAAATACGCACTAATAACAAAGTCAAAAGGAAAAATGTTATTCTCAAAAATAAATGATTTCACTGTATACCACCAACCTCTACTCTAGCCCATACCATTTATTATTTCCCTTTCTGCATTTGCGTTAGTATAAAACTTATTTTCTAATTTCAGCAAGCAGGTGCCATGCATGTGAGTTTTCAAGCGGCCATTTTATGGTTCTTTGCGCAGGCGCCAGATTTTCCCTCCAAGCGTTAGTACATCATACTACGTAGATGCAGTAGAAGCATGCACAGTAAAGATCCCGTGTTAGAATGCATCTTAGTCCTTCATTCATGTTATTGCAGTTAGTAAACACATAGGCAAGCTTCATTTTCTCCCGCGTGTAAAGGAAATGTGTATTATTAATCACAAAACACGTTGTTAATAATTCGTTAGTGAGTTAAACGAGAGGATTGCTTCCGAGCAAGTCTCATTTACGAGTCCTTGCTCCATCAATCCCCTCTCTGATGGCATATTAAGCCATCACAAAATTACCCATCCATCCCAGATACCAACTTTAACACTTCTCAGTTTTCTCTGTTTCTCCTCTCAAATTTTCATCAATAATTTCGTTTCCTTCTAAATCTCGCATCTTCTTATATAACCTGCCTTTCATTTCTTCCAAACGTATTTCATCATATTTTCTCTTTCGTGTCTGTCCCTTTCCTTTTCTTTCCAAGTGTACTTTTTCTTTCGTACCTTTTCTACAACATCTATATGTAATTATTATTAACATCACTACCGTTATTATCATGACTAATGGTATTATTATTTGGCCTAAGAAACCTTTCCCAAAGTTAGTAAACCATTTCCCTATTAATGTTATACTTTTAGTTAGTCTTCCCCACACACTGTCAACCTCCAGTTGGGTCAAATCCTTATGCATTCCTGTAATGTTTTCAATATATCCTTTAATTTCTCTGCTCTTGTCCGGAATATAAGTGCAGCAGTGTTGAACTTTCAACATGCCACAAACTCCACCTTCTTTTGCTAACAATATATCGAGAGCAAGACAGTTCTGTAAAACCATAGATCTAATTGCAATCATTTCTGTGTTAATCATTAGAAATCCTTCTGCAGTGTCTGTAGAAAGACGATCAACTATGGTTGATAACTTACAAATTTTCTGTGAATTTAGAATGACTCCAACTGAGGGTATCAGTGCACTAAAAATGTCTCCTACAATTTCAGAAAAACTAGCTCTTCTTCTACTTGTTAGTCCATTAGAATTTCCATTGGTTCCACTGATTTTATCTACATGATAATTTTTGGGAAAAACTATTCCAAAATACACAGGTTCCGTACCATCTTGCAGGTAACCTATAATAGGCATTGCTCCCACAAACATAATACACTCCTGCAAACACAGGATCGGTTCCCCCTTTTAGTCCCCATCCTCCTAATATTAGGAAGTTATGTTCACATTCACTGGAACCAATGTAATTATTGTTATAATCTGTCTTTAATCTATGGAGGCAGAATTTTCCCCTTTTCACAAAGTCCAGGGACATCGCAGCATGAGCCTTGCCACTTGCATAGATTCCTCCTTCCCAACCCATGGAGGTACATGGGTTTTCTGTGTAGTTGCCTTCCTCATCAAATCCTGTCTCCTTTCTTCTACTAAATTCAAAAAATCTTTTTCTTCTTTTCTTAATGTACATGTTAGATTATCTTTATGTGCCTGAACTAAATCTATTGAACTCATCGTTATGAAAAATTCACCCATAAACTGTGCATTTTTACTACTAGCTACTGGATTCATATTCTTTCTAATAGGTAATTCAGAAAATACTACATCTATATCTGAATAAAAATATTGAAGTTTCCCTGTAGCATAAAATAAACTTGACAAAATACTACATGACACACCATAAGTTAAAGGTATATGGTGATACGTCATTCCTTCTGATACTGATGAGGGTAACTTCATACACACGTAGCAGTTATTAATCTCCATAGTACTAACATATTGAAATAACAACTTAATAAACACATTAGAGGACGTATTATAGTCTGATTCATTATGATAGTTTGCTTCATCTTCTACCCCTATTTCTATTTCAGTTTCTCTTATTCTATCCACCTTAACATTAGTATCTGTGTTATTCTTGTCACTTGTTTTCATTATTAAAGGTACTCCTACTGTTAAGAATAGCCATCCTAATGCTGCTAATAAAATACTACAAAAACAAAATCTAAAACACTTTCTTTTTAGTCCACACTTTGGTTTCCCGATAACTTCGGTTTCTGCCATTTTACTCCTGAGAAAATTTCTTTTCTCTTATCTTTTCTTTTTCAGTCTTAGCCTTCCTTTTTATTCTTAAGGGGGTTTCAATTGGCTTTCATCAATTTGTGCAATATGGACCTCTTCTGTCTCATCAGACAGATCCAGGGACTCAAATTCCTCGAGTATAACGTATGTCCACTCAGGAGCCTTGTATCTCCTGTTTAAATTTCTCAATCTTGGACTTCTTCGAGTTATTTTTGCTAAGGTTTGTTTAGGTCTTGTTTGACTTGTGACCTCGTTCACTTGTTCTGGTCTCTTTTCAGATTTTCTCAGATGATATTTTAGTTTCTTTACTCCAGTTGGCCAATTGTCTCCTCTCCTGACTCTTTTGATTTGTACTGCGTTTTCACCTTCCTTGTCTCTTTGTAAAATTCTTTTTATTTCATTTATTTTAGGCACAACCTGTTCTGTTTCTCTGTTTTCTGTGCTTGTACCTTCTTTTGCTTCCTCCTGCTCAGGTTCTACCGTATTTTGTTCTACTTCTTCCTGAGCTTGTTCTTCTAATTCTATCTGACCCTGTTCAGGTCTTACTTCAAACCTTTCTTCTTCTGCCTGAACTTGTTCTTCTAACTCTATCTGGTCCTGTTCAGGTCTTAATTCAAACTTTTCTTCTTCCGCCTGAACGTGTTCTTCTATTTTTCCCTCCTCAGGTTTGTTTGTGTCTCTTTCTATTTTCACCTGAGTGTGTTCTTCTTCCCCTGTCTTTTCCTGACTACTTTCCTGTCTTTTCAGTTCTGTTCTTCTTCTGGTTTCAATAGCATCATCAATTATTTCAATCACTGGGATCCATTCTTCCTGACTTATCTCGGGCTGTTCGTCATATGGTTGTCTTTCAGAATCTATCACTCTAGATTCTTCAATTTCACAGTTTTCAACTCCTGACGCTTCAGCCTGCTCAGTCAGTGGTGGCTCTTGTTGATCTGATGGGCTCGGAACTCTTCTGGTATGGCTGGCATGAATCCAATTGGGCAGACCTGCACACTTCACTGCTGTGGTAGTGACTAGTATGACTTGTCGTGGCCCGTCCCACCTTGGTGCTAGACACGATTTCCTTGCGTGTTTCTTCACTAGCACCCAATCTCCAGGATTCAAATCATGCGCTTGGTCTGGCTGTCTTTCAACTGCGTCTTCTCCAACCTGGTGAGAGATAGAACGCATCATTTCAGCCAATCCTTTGCAATAGTCCAATACCAGATCATCAGTTATACTCATTAGTTTATTTCCAGGAATAAATGCCTGTCTCATGGCTCTTCCCATGAGAACCTCATGTGGGCTCATTCCTGTTTTTCTGTCTGGAATGCTTCTGAGACCCATCAATACAAGAGGTAATGCATCTGGCCATTTCAGCTTTGTGGATGCACACACCTTTCCCAATCTTGACTTGATTGTGCCATTCATTTGCTCAACAACTCCAGAAGCCTCTGGACGATAAGCACAGTGCAGTTTTTGTTCAATGTTAAACGCAGCACAGATTAATCGAATTATTTCATTATTAAAATGAGGGCCTCTATCTGATTCCAAAGTGACCGGAAAACCAAATCGCGGCACTAACTCCCTCAACAACAATTTTGCAACTGTAAGACTGTCATTTCTTCTAGTAGGATAGGCTTCCACCCATCTTGAGAAAAGGCATACTATGACAAGTACGTATTTCAGTCCATTGCATGGGGGTAATTCAATAAAATCTAACTGTAATCTGGTGAAGGGTCCTTCTGCCTTTCCGATCTTTCCCCAGCTTACCACTGTCTTTCTACCTGGGTTCTGCTGTTGACAGGTTAAGCATCTTTGGCAAAGGCTCTCTGCGACTACCCTGAACTTCGGATTATACCAACTCTGTCTGAATAGCCTGATCATTGAATCTCTCCCTATGTGTGTTGCTCCATGATATACTCTCGCCATTTTTGAAAGCAAACAATCTGGCATGACTGGTCTTCCATCTAAATACACCCATACCTCATCATGTGGTCTCTTTGTACAGGCTGCCTTTATCCAGATTTCTTTTTCCTTTTCCTCAACTTCTTCCTGCAATTGTCTAATCTCATCCCATGTTTCTGGTACTGAGAAGTACATAAGTTGGCATCTGGTTTCACCCGTTTCAATTTTTCTGTTTATGGCTACTGCATTTTTAGCACAGTATTTGGCCACTTGGTCAGCATAATTATTGCCAGCAGTCACATAGTCATTTCCTGACTGATGTGCAGCGCATTTTACAACTGCTATCTCTTTTGGCAATTGTAATGCTTCCAACAAATCTTTTACATTTTTGCTGTTTCTGATAGGAGATCCTGAAGAAGTCAGAAATCCCCTTTGCATCCAAAGCTGGCCAAAGTCATGCACAATCCCGAAACCATATTGGCTGTCCGTAAATATGGTTACTCTCCAATTTTTCCCCTTTTTGCATGCCATTGTTAAGGCAACCAATTCAGCTACTTGTGCAGACTTGACCCCAGGTAAACAGGATGCTTCAATTACCCCAGATATTTTACAAACAGCATATGCAGCACTTAGTCCTCCTTCTTGTGTCCTAAGGCAGGAACCGTCTACAAATAACTCATGGTCAGCCTCTTTCAAAGGTGACTCTCTTATGTCCGGGCGGGGCTTCGTGCATAACTCAGTCACGTCCAAACAATCATGATCACTTTCATCTTTCACTTCTTCATCGCAGGGGTCTGGTAATAGGGTGGCTGGGTTCAGGATCGTACACCTTATCACAGTCACGTTCTCAGCTCCCAAAATCACTCTTTCATACTTTGTCAAACGGCTAGGGGTGAGGTGCTGTGTTCTTGTTCTTGTCAAAAGAATCTCAACCGAGTGTGGAACAAAAACTTTTACCGGATGTCCCATCACTATCGACTCACTTTGCTCCAGACTCATACAAGTAGCAGCTACTGCCTTTAAGCAGCCAGGCAATGCTGAAGCCACTGGGTCCAATGTGGCTGAAAAATATGCCACTGGACGTCGACTCAATCCATGTCTCTGTGTTAAGACTGAAAGTGCACAATTTTCTCTTTCACAACAGAACAAAGCAAAGTCTTTTGAATAATCAGGCATGCCCAAAGCAGGAGCCTCACACAAACAATTTCTTAGTCTCACAAATGCCTCTAAGCAGTCATCATTCCAATCAATCGGATCTTTTGCTCGTTTCCGGATCATCTGTATCAATGGTTTCGCTAACATAGAAAACCCATTAATCCATTGCCTACAGTATCCAACCACTCCCAGAAACATTCTCATTTCTCTCTGAGTCTGTGGCAATTGCATTTCTTTGATTATTTTTATTCTTTCCGGTGTCACTTTTCTAACTCCTCTTTCTATTTTATGCCCTAAATATCTAACTTCTTGTTGACAGAACTGTAACTTTTCTGGAGACACCTTGTGTCCTCCTTCAGCCAAATGGTTCAGTAATGCAATTGTATCTGTGACACAATCTTCTCGTGTTTTTGATGCCACCAATAGGTCATCAATGTACTGAACCAGAACAGAATTTCCAGGCATGATCAACGATTCTAGCCACTTTTTCAAAATCTGATTAAAGATTGAAGGACTCTCTGTGTACCCTTGAGGAACACGACACCATGCGTAAATACGATCTTCAAACTTAAACGTAAATAGATACTGGCTGTCTGGGTGCAAAGGAATAGAAAAGAACGCTTGGCATAAATCAATTACTGTGAACCATCCTGCATTCCAGGGTATCTGATAAAGGATCACTGCTGGATTTGGCACAATTGGACAACAGGGAATTACAATTTTATTTATTTTCCGTAGGTCTTGCACTATTCTGTACTTTCCGCTAGGCTTTTTCAGTCCCATTATTGGCGAATTACAGGGACTACCCATTACCTCTTTTAAAATACCTTGTTTAACCATTCGTTCAATTTCTGGAATAATTACTGCTTTTACTTCTGGACTCATCTTGTACTGTCGGGTATTTGGATACACTGCACCTTCTTTCACTGTCACTTTAACTGGGTCTATATTTGTCATTAGCCCAATGTCTTTTCCTGTAAAATCCCACACTTCTGGATTGACTGTCGTTCTTAATTCTTCTGGCAATTCATTCTCGGTTATTAATGAAAACATTTCATCTACTTCTGTTCCCTGTTTGGCCAGCATCATCTTATAAACAACGTCCTCATCAGGGGTTTGGAAAGCAACACCATCCGGTGTACAATAGATCGTGCAATTCATCTTGCACAAAAGATCTCTTCCCAACAGATTTACTGGACTGGAATCGCAAACTACAAATCGATGCATTTCTTTGAAGTTCCCAATGTGCACCTCCATTGGTTTTGTGATTGGGGTTCTAATCTGTTGGTTAGATACGCCTACAACTTGGATAGTTTCTCCCGAGAGGGGTAGGTTTGGGATGTCTGCTGTTCTCACAGTAGACCTGGTAGCACCAGTATCCAATAGGAAAGTAATGTCTTTACCTTCTACTCTCCCATCAACAAATGGACCTGACTGATCTACCGGCAAGGATGCGCCAAGCACGCACTCCTCTTCCTCCCCCTCAGGCACCGTCATTGTGCGGCATCCGAATGTTTTTCATCATTCTGTAAAAAATATTGTGCAATTGTTCTATTATTCTTACCACTTTCTCCTTGAAATCCGGTGTTCGCACTGAAACTTTGATGGTTCACAAAATTTGGCATAGGAGCTGGTGGCACCTGATATTGTGGAGTAACTACCTGCTGCTGCTGATTCATAAGTACTTCATTCTGCATCTGTGGGATTAAATTTTGATTTGGCCCATTATTATTCTTATTATTCTGAGTACTCACACTCGTTCTTCCAATGTCCAAGCTTCCGCACGCATGACAAGGAAACTTCTTTTTCGCTTCTTCTCTGTCCATTCGTCCCTTATATTTATTACCATTCGCTCCTTGATTATTCTGACTCTGTTCTTTCACTTGATTATTATTTTGATCATTTGCTTTCTCTTCTTGCTGCTCTGCCAATTTAACTTGTGCCCACATCATTTTCTCTTTTAACTTCCTACGCCTGGCCTCAATGTCATCTCCGCAATATTTCGCGTACTTTAGAATCTCATCCACTGTCTTGCTTTGCCAACACAACATGTGCTGCTGTATCATCTGACTGATTTCTGGTTTCAAGCCATATACAAACCGATACACAAAATGTCCCATATCTTTGTCACCGATATTCTCAAAACCACTATACTGCTTAAACACCTGCAATAACCGTTCATAATACGCATGTACAGATTCATTTGGTTCCTGTGTTGTTCTATCTATTTTTACCCAATCTGTTTCTTTAGGAGGGATTTTCCCTTTCAAATACGTAATCACTTGGTGATACTTTTTCATCACCTCCTCCGAAGGTGCTCCTGTTTTTGCATCTCTAGGATACTCCTCATTAGGCCAATCAATTGTGATCTTACATTCTGTCCATAAATCAGCAGGTACCACTATATCAAATAGACCATCCAAGTCTTTCAATAACACCTTTGAAACCTTCACAAACCTTTCTACCTGTTTGTACCACTCAACTGGTTTTTCTCTCAGTTTTGGAAAATCATTTGTAAATGATAAAATATCTTGTCTACTCCAAGGAACATGAACATATCCACCTCCAGGAACCTCTCTCATCGGACACAATTTTTCCACTCTACCTGATTCTCTTACTGGAAATGCAGCTGCTGCTTCTCTCGCTTGTACTTCCTCTTTCTTTCTTATCCATCTAATTCTCCATTTATCAATGTCTCCCCATTTTCGCAAAATGTTCATTAATTCCTTTATCTGTAGTCTCTTTCCAGAAGCATTTACACTTTCTAAATCTTTATCAGTAAAATCCACTCGATAGGGTTTCTGTAACAACTTTGATTTCCCTATGTCTATTCCAATCTCTGAAGCAACTTCAGTCAGTCTCTCATGAAATACTCTTGCTCTCCTAGTTATACTCTTACATAGAAACAATAATTCTTCATCATTGTAACCGTTTAATCTTTCTGTACCCACACATCCTGTCATCATCTCTTCCAATTCCACTTTCAATCTGCTGATATCTAAAATCTTTGGTGTTGGGTTCTGATTATCTCTTTCCTGAGCCCACCTTTCTATTTCTTCAGAGGTGACTACTGCTGCGCCTGCAGTTCCAGCCGGAACCAAAGGTCTTCTTTCTCTCAAATTCATAGGCGTAACTCTCTTTGAAGTTTCCGTCAAAGGTTCCACAATAGGGAGATCCATTAATGAAATAACTGACTCACTTTCGCTAACCTGATCATCTGTGATTACTATCTCTTTTCTAGGACTATTTAATGGAACTGTCACAAGTTGTGGTTTCTGGCAAATCTTATTATCTCCATACAATGGGATTACCGGACCAATGGTTACTGGTACTGTCAAAGCTTCAGTATTTAAATTCAATTGACTTATCTTTTGAACTAGTTCTTCTCTAGTTTTATTCAAAGCTTCTCTTTCATTATCTTGCAACACTCTGTTATATGATGTTTCATGTAAAATTTGTGGGGTTAATGGCATTCCCATTACTGGTGCACTTGGAGTAACCTTACTAGCTGCTTCCTGATACGGTGGTGGATTTTTAATTAAAATATCCTCTAACAACTCGTCGTCTGATTCACCATATCCTGTCGAATTCATGTGTTTCGTTTTCTCCTTACACTTCCCTCCAAACTGTTCCTCAGCCATCAATACTGGATATAACCCTTCTGATAACATAGCTCTCCTCCACTGTTTCATCTGCCCTTTACGTGACTCATGCAAATGTCTCAGAAAGAATCCTCTATACCTTCCACCTCTGCATTTCTCTCGTTCATATGACTCAGTCTCCCATTCTTCCAAAGCCTCATATTGAGTTAACCTAGGTCTAGGTTCCAAATCATTCATTTTCAATCTCAAATTCTGAAGAATCCTCCCATTAAACGTTCCATCCTTAGTAAACGCTAACACACCATCATCCTTCGTATATTCTACCCAATTTTCCAACCACACGCAAGTATGATATCCTCTTTCCATCATCATAAAAGATGCTGGTGTCTTCGGTGGCGGAATAGGAATTCCTTCTCTAGTCAACACAGGCTTATCCTTTACAAGGAAATTCTTTATTTTCTTAAAAATTGACATCTTTCTTTTCTCCCCATACATTCTTGAAGAACGGTGTAGGAAATTGTATTCCGCAAACCCTTGAAATCTTCTACCTGTACGTCTTGCACTTACAGTCAAATCAAAATCCCGCATACAATCTTCTCTTCACCAATCCTAGCGCGGCTTCTAACTAGGTATCCAATCAAATCAGGCTCACACTCGTACTCTGACCAATGCCAGCGCGGCCTTTTCCTGACGTCAGTTCTGCTCCTTACTACTGACCCCTCCTTTACAAGGCTGCTCCTGTCACACGCCCGCTGTTTCTACCAATCCCAGCGCGGCTCTCTGTGATGTCAGTACCACTCCGGCTGCTTTTTACCCCTCCTTTACAAAGCTCCTCCTGTCACACACACACTGCTTCTACCAATCCCAGCGCGGCTCTCTGTGACGTCAGTACCACTCAGGCAACGGACCCTCCCTTTACAAGGTAATGTGAAACTTTATTTCTCAAAATTCTCTTTAAACTTCTTTGTTAATAACGACGTAAAAACATTCGCTACTCTGTCTGTTCCACTAAATCAAAAGGATAGTTTATTTCTTTTCACTGCGAGTAAAACCTTCCGCTTACTCTTCATATAAGCTCCAGAGAACCTGTTACTCCTCCGGTATCACCCGTTAGGGAAAATTTGAGACCAATGTTTTACCAGCGAACTCCTTTTGCTGTCAATCTAGCTTAGAAGAACCTGCTACTCCTTCAGGGTTACCCTTACTAGGTGATGTAACGCCTAAAGTTTTACTAGCAAACTCTTTGCTATGAATCACTCTCACTTTTATACAGAAAGTAGTCCCTACTTTAACACTGCCAGCCCTACTTAGCTTCTCTGTGTTATTCCAACAGACGAGTAACCTCACTGCAGTGTGGTTTCTATCACCACCTGCTATTCATTCCCCGGGAATTTTCCAGACAACATAAAACAAAGATGCTAACTCTTTTGTTAAAACATAAATCAAATAATCAATAATCTATACTTATCACCAAACTAGTCAATAATAACCATAGCTCTGCTACCAGAAAACTGATCCAGCGGCGTACTAGAAACAGATACTCCACTACCATATACTCACCTGGGCCCATACAACTCGCTTCCACTAAACACCAAGTAGACCGCTGGAACTTTTAGTTTTTAATGATTCTCATACCTTAAGATCTAGTTATTTCTACTCCAACTAAACCTTTCACTGATCAAATAGTTCTTTCCTCTGGTCAATGGACCATTAGGTGGAACTAGTTGATGGTGATAATTAACATAGCTTTATTAAACATTTCTCGATTAAAATGAAATAATCACAGACTCGAGAAGTTTTAAAATCTTTATCTAAATTAGTTGTTTGTGAACCATCTCAAATATTTCAGTACAAACACCCTCATTCGCAAGAGTGCCAATTCAATCAAAAATTCAATAGATATAATAATTCAGATCCATACAATAATTATGCTCAGAAAGAAGAGGACAGAGAGAGAAGAACATCTATCAATACGATTAATTCATATTTACCAAGGATGGTGTGAAGACCAACCCCCTGGCCAAAGGGCTGGTAAGGGTCCCCGGGATAGATCAGGAGACAAAGACTTCAGGACAGGAATCAGGACAGGATAGTTCACCACTCTAAATACCGACGACTACGTCCCACCCCTCTCTGACACTCTCTTCCTCCTCGTGGTTCTTCCGCGATCTTCTTTCTAACCCAAATTAAATTAAATAGATGGTTCTGCATTCGATTTCTTCATCAGCATCTCACAGCATCAGCACCACCCCCAGCATCGACAGCATCCCGAACTCTGCTTCTGTGCTTCTTCTCCCGTGTCAATGCTCTCCTCTCTTGTAAAAAGCTCAACTAACTAACTAAACTACCTAAATTATACCTTTCTATGGTCAATGTACCACCCATTAATGTTTCAATTTTACAGGCAACTAACTCTGATTGGACAGGCGAGGGGGGATGATCATCACACCATGCTTACATTTCACTTATTTCTTTAAACCATTGTTTCAAAATTCCTCCCCTCAAACTTTATTACCCACTTCCTTTCCCATACATCTTCAAACTTTATTAATACAAATGTTGCGATCTCTTGAATAAAGTTCCTTCATATGAACTCTTCACCCTCATGTTCCCGGGGCACATCTTCGCTGGCCATGGACGCGTGACAAGTCCTTAGTCATCTTTCGTACTTTCTTGCCAGGGCGCATGCGTTGCGCAACGTCAGTCTGCTCGACTCAGACAAATTTGACAGGCCCAAATACGCACTAATAATAAAGTCAAAAGGAAAAATGTTATTCTCAAAAATAAATGATTTCACTGTATACCACCAACCTCTACTCTAACCCATACCATTTATTATTTCCCTTTCTGCATTTGCGTTAGTATAAAACGTATTTTCTAATTTCAGCAAGCAGGTGCCATGCATGTGAGTTTTCAAGCGGCCATTTTATTGTTCTTTGCGCAGGGGCCAGATTTTCCCTCCAAGCGTTAGTACGTCATACTACGTAGATGCAGTAGACGCATGCGCAGTAAAGATCCCGTGTTAGAATGCATCTTAGTCCTTCGTTCATGTTATTGCAGTTAGTAAACATATAGGCAAGCTTCATTTTCTCCCGCGTGTAAAGGAAATGCGTATTATTAATCACAAAACACATTGTTAATAATTCGTTAGTGAGTTAAACGAGAGGATTGCTTCCGATCAAGTCTCATTTACGAGTCCTTGCTCCATCACCTCCATATTCTCCCTCCCACACTGTGTCTCATGGCAGCATATCTCCGCCTCCACGGGCCACAACACCACCCGGTCCAAGCAGCCCTCCGGCTCCCAAAGCCACTGATGCCTCAAGCTCAGCTGGTCCGCTCTCTCCCAGGTCCAGTCCTCCAACTGGCCCGACACTCAGCCAGCTCCCAGTCAGACTGACAGACAAGTCTGAGGCTAAATCCCCCTCACACACCTGTCTCTCCCACAGCGGTGCCTGTACTGCCCATTGTTATCCCCCTAGCTGTGTTGCTGACCATGACTGTGTACAGTCTCACCCATTCCCTGTGCAGCTTCTCATGTACCTACTCTGCCGTTTGGACTGGCCACTGGCCTTGCTGTACATTGCTGTGTTTGCCCATTCCCTGTGCAGCTTCTCATGTACCTACTCTGCTGTTTGGACTGGCCACTGGCCTTGCTGTAAATTGCTGTGTTTGCCCATTCCCTGTGCAGGTTCTCATGTGCCTACTCTGCTGTTTGGACTGGCCACTGGCCTTGCTGTACATTGCTGTGTTTGCCCATTCCCTGTGCAGCTTCTCAAGTGCCTACACTGCTGTTTGGACTGGCCACTGGCCTTGCTGTACATTGCTGTGTTTGCCCATTCCCTGTGCAGCTTCTCATGTACCTACTCTGCTGTTTGGACTGGCCACTGGCCTTGCTCTTGTCTACTTTTTATGCCTATCTGTGACATTTGTAATAAAGACAGTTGCTCCTGTTGTCTGCTTTGTCAGTCTCCTTGCTAAATAAAGGGTTTTCTTTGTGGGTATGGTTTGATGTGACACATGCTCTGTATGCCACTTTAACGTTGTCAGTTGCTAGTTGCTAGTTACACTATTTCAGAGTTTGGCTATGGTGAGAGGCACTTCGGTTCTACTTGACTCTGAGGCTTGGGGGTGCACTGATGGTTGTTTGTGATGATCTACTGTTATCCTAATGATTCTATGTTCAGGTTTGCTAAATTGTACACATGTCATGTTAGGATGCACTACCAGCACAGAGTGGGATTCTATCTACAGGATTGCAGGCAGGCTGGCCAGGGTCATCATGTATGTGTGATCTTACTTTATGTGTGCCCAGCAGTGTAGGTGTATAGTTATCTTGTGATGGTCAGTCATCCTAGTCACATGGGTTACTTTCAATGTGTGCACTTGGGTGGTCAGGAAGTGTGCAGTGTGGAGGGGGTGACTTTGTTGTGAGTGTTGATGTGTGTGTGCACCTGCAATGTCAACTACACACATGTGTCACCCAGGAGTAGGGTGCCTGTTTGTGTAATTGTTCAGCCCTGTGATTGTGTGCACATGTGTGTGTTGTATGTTGTGCACTGTGCAGTGTGTTGGTGTGTCCTTGCAGTTCTGGCTGACTCCTACTTGCTGTTTTTGGCAATTTTGAGTATGCAGAGTATGTGACTGGCAAGTCAGTGTTGTGTTTTGTTGATCATCCATGTGTCTTGATGCTGTTTGTACTCACTGTGCATCCCTGCTCAGCCACACTGACATTGTGGGTGTGTTTCTCATGCATTGCTCTCACATGGGGCTTTATTGCTTCCAGTATGGCATGTGGTGTGTGGTGTCATACCATCCCTTATCTGTGCTTCAGATGCCTACCCATTGTGAGTCTGCACTCCATCTATTTGTGTATGGTACACCCCTGCCATGTCCACTACTGACGTACACACCACTTCACTTTGGGTTACAGAAACAACACCTGAAAAAATTACAAATGGTACAGAATGCCACTGCTAGGCTCTTGCTAAATTTACCAAAATATCAATCCACCTCGGAAGCCATTCGGAAACTTCATTGGTGACCAGTGGCACAACGTATTAAGTTTAAGATACTGTGCCTGGCTTACAAGGCACTGAACAATACTGGACCAGCCTCACTAAAAAATGTCTTTTCCTGGTAGATGTCTAAGGTCTACTAATGCCAGGTTGATGCTGGTACCAAGAATTCGAACGGCGAACTGGGGAGGTCGAAGCATAAGCTACTGTACAGCCAAACTCTGGAACACTCTTCCAGCAAGTACAAGAGCGGCTAATTCCCTCACCTCCTTCAGAAAAAATCTGAAAACTTGGTTGTTTAATTAACTCATCTTAAAACTCCTTTTTCTCTTTGTCAAGGCTATATCAAGATCCAGCGCCAAGACACCTTCGGGTATTCGTGCGCTTTAGAAATCACGCTAACATAACATAACATAACATAACATAACTTTCATGTCAGCTGTCCCCTTGGTTTGCCTGTGTGTGTGCCTCCCCATCACTTCATTTGTCACACTGGGCCTGATTCACAGAACTAACTTACGTGAAATACGTAAAGTTAGTAATTTTCGGTATTCACAGAATACACTTACCAATACTAACTTTATGTCCGCTCCGGGCCGGAGATTCCGGCCCTGTGGCGGAATTTCCGCCTCTGGGCCGGAATCTCCGCCTCCGGGCCGGAATACCCTCATTTAGGCCGTTTATGCTCAAACGGCCTAAATGAGGGTATTCCGGCCCGGAGGCGGAGATTCCGGCCCAGAGGCGGAAATTCGCCACAGGGCCGGAATCTCCGGCCCGGGAGCGGACATAAAGTTAGTATTGGTAAGTGTATTCTGTGAATACCGAAAATTACTAACTTTACGTATTTCACGTAAGTCAGTTCTGTGAATCAGGCCCACTGTGCTTTGTGGTGCAGATCTTTTCACTGGACCAATGTGCCACTCAGGACATTTTCCCTATTGGTTATATGTGATTTTCTTGTACTGTTTAGCAGTCATGGTTGCTCATATGCAGTTCAACTGTTTGTGCTGCACAGTCCTCTGGTCAAGTTGTTTCCACTTTGGTGTCCCAGACTTGTGCATCTGTGGGTGTTGTGTTAGGTATATGTGTGTTTGCTGAGGTACTGCTTCACTTCCTGAGGGTGATGTTGTCAGTGTTCTGTTATGATTGTTGTTGTGGGTGTTCATGGTGTGTCACTCATGTCTGTGTGGGACTGGTATGTTTGGTGTGCACACACTGCTTGGTGTGCATGCAGTGCTGTGGGTGTATGTTGCCTTGTCCTTGCCTGGTGTGCATCCCCTGATGTCCTGCTGTGTTTACAATGTGATTTATTGGCATGTGCTTCTGTTGTGTGTTTGATGTGGCTGTGTGCAGTGTTTGGGGTGTGTTGTCTCTTGCAGATGACAGATGCTCTGTGTGTGGTGTTCTATTTGCATGTCACTGTGTGTGTTTTGTTGGTGTGGTGTGTTTCATTTAGATGTGTGTTGCCAGTGTGGTGTGCCTTACTTGTGTGTCTGTCACATGAACTTAGGTCTATTCTAGTTCCTGTGCTTGTGTTAGGTGTGTCCTTGTTGTTTTCTCCTCTCATATCTGAGCTGTCTTTTGTCAGTCTTGTGCATGTGCAGCCATGTGGTACACTGTGACATCATGTTGACTTGATGGATGGTGTGGTATGTCTGTCTGTGTGTCATTGTAGGCCCATTTCTCCCAGTTTGTGTCCATGATTGTTTTGTGATGGTGCACGTCTTGTCTGTGTTGTGGTATGTTGTCTGTGCATTGTTCCTGACTGATGGGGTTGTGCACTCCTGTTCTGTCTGTGCTCCCATTGCCTTTCCACAGTTTGGCTGCACAGTTCATGTCTGGTCTTGTTGTGCTTCTGTGTGTGTTTTAGTTGAGTTATGTGTTTGGCTGTTGTTTTTGTGCAGACATTGGTTCTGGCATCCCTGTGTGTGTGTGTGATGTTTGTGGGTGCCCCCAGGGAGTGTGATTGTTTGTCTGTGTATTGACTGGACTTTATTGACACCCTTCTGTGTGTCTGGCACTGGTGTTGTGTGCTGCAGGTGTGATGGGTGGTATGTGTGAGGATTCCTACTTGTGTTTGACAGTCATGGAGTGTGTCAATGGGCCCTGTGTGTTGTGCTGCTGACATGCTCCTGTCAAGTAGTTGGATACATATGTGTGGCTGTTCACTGTTTGACTTCAGGGCCTTACTTTCATCCCTGTGCCTATCCATGGGTTGCCTTGCTGTCTCCCTGAGTTGTTGCACTGAGGTGACTGTGGTTTGACTTCACTCACTGTGCCAGCCATGTGTGATTTGATGGGCTGAGGGTGTTCTTATATATTCCTTGTCTTGCATGTGATGTACACATGCTTGGAAGTTGGCTCCTTGCCCTTCCAATTGTGGGCACCTCACTTTAGCTTTCCTATATGTTGTACTCCATTGCTGCTGGCATGTGGTCTGTGTATGTGGCTGTGTCAGTGTGGGGTATGTCTGTGTGACTTGGCAGGCTGTGTGTCCAGTGTAGTGATTGTTCATTATCTGTGTGTGTGTGCATTTTCTGCTTGGACTCAGTTTTCTTGCCATGTGTGTGGTGTTGTTGTGGTGTGTGGGTTGCCCTGGCCCGGTGCTTCTGTGCTGTGTGTTCCTCTGCAGCCACTCCTGCTGTGGCTGTCTCCCTAGTTGCTTGGTGTGTGGTGCAGGGTGTGGGTTCACCTGGCTTGTTGTTGTGCATGGGGGAGCACAGGAGGGGCACATGGCATGTCCATTCATAGGGGGGCCTGGTGTGTGGGGGTGGAGGTGTGGCCCTGTGGGCTTTGTGCACTACCCATGCCTGGCGCTGGCCCTGCCTTCTGCATTGTGCACATGTTTTCACCGCTGCGGTGACGTGACCGGGGCATTACTTCATGATCGCGGTGGATGGGTGACCTGGATGCGGAGGGGTGATTTGGTGACAGGTAGGACATGTGTGGGTACACTTGTGGATGTGTTCCTGTCCCCACCAGGGTGTCTGGTGTGGACAGGAACCCTAGATCAGCCCATGCGTTGTGTGTTGTGGTTGTGTGCGGAGTTGTGTTGTTGCGTACCTGCGGCATCGTCCGCGACAGGCCATGAGTTGCTGGTGATGTATCAGGTACAGCGCCGGGAAGACGTGCATAGCTGGGTCCATTGCGCTCGGGACCGGGCGGTTGGGACCGGGGATCAGGTTTAGCGCTCCGCTGTGATGCTTCCGCCATCTCTGGTTGGGCGGTTTCTCCGCTGCAGTGCGACTGGCTGATTTGTACGGCTGTCGAGACGTCATTCTGCACGGCGGTGAGTCTCCATTGGCTCCCACCGCCGCGGTGGCGGGCGCACTTTGATGGCGGATAGCATCGCACTGCGCCGGACGGGAAATGGGCTACGTTTGGCCATCCTAATATGGCGGGCGTGAGGTCTGCTGCTGGCGTGCGGAAAAAAGCATTTTTTTTCATTTTTATTATGCAGCCATTTTTTTTCTCCATTTTCTCACTTTTCTGTCTATCTGTTTCGTTTTTTGGTCATTTTGCAAGACGGAACCTCGCGGTTGGGAGCTGTGTTTCGTTGGTTAAGGTAAGTTTGATTTAATTTACTTTTAAGGTAGGGTGGGTTTATATATGTTATTGTTATTGTGGGAGGGTGTTTTTGTTTTTTTTACAGGTTTTCCGTTTCGTGAACGGATGGTGCTGAAGACTCGTTTCTTTTTTTTTTAAAAGGAAATTTTTTTTTTTTTCTTTGAAAAAAATTACTTTTTTACATTTCCTTTTATTTTTCGGGTTTGTTGGGGTGTTTTTTTTTAAGCTAATGTTTGAGTTTTTGAGGGTTTCGTTATTGAGAGGAATGCGTCGTTGGAGGCTTTTTTCTACAGTTGTATTTTTGAATTTTTTTTGGGCTTTCATTTTTGATGGATTCGTCTTTTCATTTATCTATTATGGATTTGTTCATTTTCGAGGGCCGTCTACTGAGACATAACTGTAAGTTATTTTTTATTATTATGGGTGGGAAATGTTTTTGGTAATATTTGGTTTGCTTGTTTATTTTTTATTTTAGTAATTATATTATGTCATATATTTAATTTTTGTATGACATAATTATAATTATTAATTAAAAAAGAGTAAAATTATCTTGTTTAAATGTTTTGTATATTTAAAATGCTTATGATGTTTAGCATTGTTTTTTGTTTAAAGTATAGATTTAGCAATCATGTCTAGGTATTCTAGCCCTTTCGTGTTTGGAAATAGTTGAGTTTTGTGTTGTAGGTATTCATAAATTGTTTTTGTTTGCTTGCTGAGTTTAGGGCCTATTTTAGTTAGGGATTGCTCTAGTCTTTGCTCTTCAGAGCTCTGTTCTTTTTTGATGGCTTCTATTAGTCTGTGTAAGGTTGGTTGTCCTTTTCCTATTATGCCATCCTTCCACTGCGTTATTAGTTTTAGCTTTTTGAGCTAGAGTGCTATCGTAGACGTTGCACCAGGGGATTTGGAATTTTGGTTTCCTTCGGTGCCCTAGAACTATGTAGCCTTCCCAACCAGGTGCCTTCAAAGTAGTCTAGGAAGGGAGTTAGTTTTGTTTCGTTGGCTTGGTAGAAAGGGCTTTCAAGAAGTATGTTATAGTGGTTGGCTACTTCTGTTGTTGGTACATAGGCCAGGGCTCATAATTTTTTGATCTGGTAAGCAAAGTTGCTATTTGTGGCCTAATCTATACTTAGAGAAGATTTTTGGAGGTGTCTCCAGATACTTTGGTTGAAGTGATAATAGCAACCTTGTATTGCAGTGTGTGGGTATATTTTTAAAATTGACTGAATCATTGCTTGTTCAAAGTCAATGATTGACATTTTGTAGTTATTTACAATCAGTTCCGATATGTCACATTCATTCGCGGGCTTTTAATTGTTTTATGGAGGTATGACATCTGTTTTGAAATTCACCAATGGCCAA
The DNA here is from genome assembly GCA_963921515.1 of Calotriton arnoldi. Lineage (NCBI taxonomy): Eukaryota > Metazoa > Chordata > Amphibia > Caudata > Salamandridae > Calotriton > Calotriton arnoldi. The sequence continues at coordinate 872,758 of CAWUFW010002137.1, forward strand.
AACCAATGTGTAAACAGCAGGTTAAAGTAGTTTAAACAACTCTTTCGCACTCAGTTAACACCCTCTCTTTCAAGATGGCATTATAACATTACCAGTATGTGTTGTTTATATTGCATGTTTATTATGGGGTTGTTAGCTTGAAAAAGGCGTTTTCTTTAAATACCAGCTAACAATGGGCAATGATTGCAATTGTACCATTTAGTCTTATCTTTCATTAACAAATTGTTGATACTACAATCACAATGGTGAGGATCTATGTGATTCTGTGATTGCAGTGTGTCCCACATAATTATGGATTTACAACTAATTTGCTGCATATTTTGAAAAAATACAGGTTTGACAAAACAATTTATTTTCCAGCTATAATGGATGAAAATATTACTCTCAGAGAATGTGACGCACAATTTGCAATTTTTGACACCTGATTTCCAAAAAACCTTGCTGCAGGACTTGGCCATCCATGCAACATAATCCTAGTAGCCCAGACAATGGCAAAGCTCAGCAAACTGGTTTGGGGGAGGGGGCACTTCTATTATGATGAAGAAATCTGTATTTCAAAGGAGACAATAAAATAATTCCCATATGTCATAGGTTTTTTCCACTGCATACTCTGCAATAAAAGCACCCAGACATGTAATATAATGTAATCTCGTGATACTTAAATTCTGCACTATATCCTTGATTCATATACTGAGTATATATATATATATGTAATTGTGTTTGTATGAATATATATTTTAAATATTTGTACATATATACAATATTGTTAAAGACGACAGGGATCAGAAACCTCAGTCCCTTCACACTACGCCTCCAAATGAGTAAAAATAGGTTAGATTAACAATTGCACTAGGAAGAAAATAAATAGGAATTTTGAAACAGGATCTGCCATAATGGCAAAAAATCACCATCACATGCAGAGATAATGGGTTTACCACTAATAAAGGCCATCAGAAGTGTTGAAGGCATATTCCATGTGAACAAATGACACAAGGTATAGAATGTGAATATCAAAAGCAATATGTTTACAAACAACCATATGTAAAATGTGCCATATAAAAAAAATACATGTCTCTGTAAACTACACCGTGTTGGTAAAACAAATCAGGACGAGAAAAAATGTCCAAAAGTCAAATGTAAAATTCTGACAGCACCTCTGAGCAATCATTTCATGTAAAGCGGACTGTGCTGAAAAACATCAAACCTGCTGACACAAGTGAATCTTTTATTCGCAAAGAAGTGCAAATGATCTTTCCATTACATACTATGGAAAAAGGACTGAATGAAATGACTGAACCTCATAATGAGGTGTAGTCTTACAAACAAGAGTTCCAATTTCACAAAGGGGTGTTTTAATTGAGAACAGAGTGCAATTCCCCTTCCCCTCGCTAAGGTGTAAAAGGGTGTTCATAACTATTCTCCCCTGATTAAGATGTGGAAAGCTGTTCCTGGTTGAATATAATGCTGCTTTTGCTCAAATGTGCATACAATGATAGAATTTCTATTAATCCTAGCTAGTCATCTAAAAAACATGGTATAACATAGATACAATTAGTCAGGGTACTGATACTGAGCAGTTTAATCCAAATGGTGCATAGCCTGAATGAGCATCTCAGGTTTACATTGAAACCAGCAAGGCACGTGCCAACCTAAAATAAAACATCTTGAGGTATCATGAAACCAACGTGCTCTGCATCCTCATGGTATCCACAAATGCGCTGTGGATGAGGAATCCGTTTCTGTTAGCAGTTTGACAAACTCATATCCAAGGACACCGGGCCACCTTCCCCTTCCACTACGCATTAAGTACATATTTTGAGATAACTGGCTTGCTACCTCTTTCAAAGGAGTAATACATTCAAATACAATTCAGGTCTTAATCTCTGATTTGTAAGAAAGTAAATAAACTGTGGACATAACTGTAAAACGAAGAGAATGGAAACACATCAATCTATAAGTGCAATAAGAAAAACAATGTACGATGAAGAACATCACACTCCTTCACTATTACCCATTGTTAGACCTGTCATCCTTAGAGTGTCTTGCCCCAAATGTTTCTCCTTCCTCCTCCATTTTTGTTAATCTCATTTTTGCTGGCCTTAGGACCACTATGTCTGTGATTGCTTTTTTTTACAAAAACATTCTTTTCCTTCTGAAATTTAGCCCACTTTTCTTAAAGGAAAAATGGATGTGTTTCAAAAAATAAAATGAAATGTTTAATTTTTTTTTTTTTAGAGAAGTGTTAGATTTGGGGTCTCTATTTGGCATAGGTAGGTACCTGTGACAAATAGGGACCCTTGCGTCTAGTCAGGGTGAGGGGCTACACTCCTAAAATAACTCCTGCTCACCCCCTTGGTAGCTTGGCACGAGCAGGCAGGCTTATCTCAGAGGCAGTGTGTAAAGCATTTGTGAACACATACAGTAATACAGTGACAACACTACAGATGGACACCACCCAGGTTGTATTATAAAAATAGTATTTTTATATAGACTTAACACAAGACCAAACAACAAAAATCCACAATACTGTACTCAAAAATAGACTCTAGAAGGTTATAAAATAGTTCAGTTCTCTCAAGTTGTAGATGCAACACTTTACTCTCAATGTACCTTGAATGCGTAATGCAAAGAAAACAAAAGGGGTCGCAGGGAAGGTGATGCGTCGGTTCCATACACTCAGGGGAGTGGATGCGTCGGTTCCTTACTGCTGCGCAGGGGAGTTGATGCTCGCTTCCTTACTGTGTGGGGAGTTGATGCGTCGGTTTCTTACTGCTCTCCGGTGCGATGCGACAGATGGCACCTCGATGCGATACTCTTCTCCGGTGCGATGCGATAAAAATGGCGTCTTGGCTGCGATGCGACAACGTTGGTGCGATGCGTGCACGCCCGACGGCCGTGCGGCGACTCGATGATCTTGGGAGCCGCGACAGGCCCTGCGACGCGCTTCTCCGGTGATGCGACGATGTCCTCTGTGGCAGCGTCCCGCTTCTCTGGCGATTTGCCGCGCTTCGGCGATGCGATGATGACAGCGGCGTCTCGCTTCCTCGGCGATGCGATGACAGCGGCTGCAGCGGCGACACGCTTCTTGTTGTTGCGTCGCGCTTCCAGCTCCCAGCGACACGCAGTCTCTCAGAAGGCCCAGCACAGCAGCAGGCACTTCAATTCCCAGCAAGGGAATTCAGGGGGGAGCTGGTTGGGGAAGTCTTGTATCCCTGAGACTTCAGGCAGGAGGCAAGCTCTAGTTCAAGCCCTTGGAGATTCTTCTTCAAGTTGATAGAAAGCACACATAGTCCTTTTCTCCTTTCTTTGGCAATGAAGCAACCACTGCAGGCCAACCCCCAAACACACAGCACAGGGGTAGTCTCCTCCTTCAGCTTCCTGGTTCTTCTCCCTCAGCAAAGGTTCGTCTTGATTCCCAGAAGTGATCTAATTTCCTAGGGGTCTGGGTCCCCTTTTTATACACAGTTTCTCTTTGTTCTCTGAAGGCAGAGAGGCCTCTGCCTAGTCCAAAAACCAGTTCTGGTCAGTCCTGGAGCACTTTGTTTTTCTGACTCCTTCTTTCCTTTCAGAATGGGGGGCAGAGTGCTCAGCCGCCCGGCAAGTGGTGGAGCCAGCATTGTGGAAGGCAGGCACAGCCCTATTCAGACCCAGGTGCAACTCCTCCCTCCACTCTGGATGCAGATCTTTCTATTCAGCCCTGCGCTGACTCACCCTGTCTCCTGTAGCCACCCCCAGCCCCTGTCACTCAATCTCCAGACAAGGAATACACAACCTAGCAGAGGCAGGTTTGGATAGTTAGGCAAGAAAATACCTACTTTCTAAAAGTGGTATTTTCAAACACAGAATGTTAAAACCAACTTCACTAAAAGATGTATTTTATCATTCTGAGTTCAGGCGTACTAAACTCGAATTTCTACCTGGTTCCCTGAGTCAGTTAGGATTATAAGATGTAATAATCTAACTGCCCATTCTGGCCTATGGGGAGCAGGTAGCCTTGCAATAGTGAAAAACGAAAATGGCTGTAATTCACTATTAGGACATGCCACACACACCAGGGCATGTCCTACCTTTTACCTACAATTCACCCTGCCCTTGGGCCCTACCTTAGGGGTGACTAATATGTATAAAAGGGAAGGTTTAGGGACTGGCAAGTGGGTACACTTGCCCAGTCAACCTGGCAGTACCAGACTGCCCACAGGCTCTGCAATGGCAGGCCTGAGACACACTTTACAAGCTGCTCCGGTGGGTGGCACAACCAGTGCTGCAAGCCCACCAGCAGCATTTGATTTACAAGCCCTGGGCACACGCAGTGCACTGTACTAGGGTCTGACAGTAAGCCAAACAAGCCAATCATGGAGTCATTAATCCATACATCAATTTACCATAGGGAGCACTTGCACTGTGGCACTGAACAGCAGTGGCACAGTGCCCAAAAGCATCTAAAACCAGCAAAAACATAAGAGGCAACAGCAAAAAAATGGAAGGGAGACCCACGCCAATGGTGCCAGGTCTAACAAGAAGGCAGTGTCTGTTTTGGACTGGAATTGGGTCGTAAAACAACAATACATACAATTCCAATTTGGTATTTGGAAGGGAAGCCCTAAACATGCCCCTTCCAAATACCGAGTCTATATGCATTCTCAAATCCAAATAGCGATTCAGTAACATGTTATTGAGTCACAATTTGGGATTATTAAATACCAAAATGCCTTTTAGTATTTGCAAATGGCCTGATTCTGTGAATCAGGCCGTTTGCAAATGGATGTAGGCTTGATACATCTGGGCCTGAGTGTCTGCAGCCTGTCTCTGGGTCAGATGACCCATGGGTGAAGCTGACAGTTAGGCTTTGTGTATTCCTCCTAGACAGCCGCACACAATAGAAAGATTAGATGTGCCTAGATGTGCCATCAATGGCAGGATGGGAGGGTGGGAGGGTGTAGCTGGGCATAGCCCTACTTTCCACTTGAATAGGCTGTGTCCTGCCTCCACACAAAGTGCTTCATATCCCCTATAGTTAGTCCGGAGGAAACCTGTGCACTTCAAGGGGCACCCTAAACACCAACTCTTCAGTGCACTTCTGGGCCTGTGGAGACTGTCAGGAAGAAGAACTGCTGTGCTTCTGAAAGGACTGACACTCTGCTGTACTGCTACCTTGCTGGTTTGCTGCCCTGCTGCCCTCTTGCCTGATTCAGAGGGGTTTGGACCTGCACCTTAACCCCGGACTCCCACAGGGACTCCAAGAGCTAGTCTGCTTGCCTCCTGTTCAGAGTCACAGGGACATAATTATCAGGAGCTCCCTGTCCTGTCTGGTATGTCAGCACCCTCAGGGGTCCCTGCTTGCTCACGTTTCTGTCCACTAAGTTGTTTTGTTTTTTCCTTTTCTTGCCACTACCAATATTTGTTTCTTTTTATTGTATTTGTTGGTGCCAGTGATTGTTTGCCAATGCCTGTTGTTTTTAGATGCCAGAAACAGTGTCACATTATTGAACATGTGCTTATGGGCGTGGCTAAGGCACCTGGCATGCTTATGGGCGGAGCTAGCCATGTGTGGTTAACTGCCACTGAATTGGCTATAAAAGCCCAAGCCTCACACCTGTCGGTGCTTGGCTTAATCTCCTGGTTTACGCTGCAGCCGTAGACTGCTTCTGTCACCGCTTCAGGATTTTCTCCTTCACCATTGGACAGAAGCACGCGCCGGTCCGGAACTGCAGCAAGCATCGGACAGCTAAGTGCAGCGCAGTTTAAGGCTGCGTGTGAAGTATAAGGCTGTGTGACTTTGACATTTTCTGTTGGTATTGGAAGGCTCGTCCTTGCATATTTTCCATGTGAATTGGCCATCTGGTATTTGGCACAATTGACTTTTGATTCAAGGCTATGGCATTTACATATTTGCTTTGTGCTTAGCGCTTAGGGTCATTTTATGTTTGAACTCATTACTGACTTCTGAGAGTTTTGTTTCTACACTGTTTGCATAGAACTTTGATATTAAGATGAATATTGTGAACTTGATACCGCGCCTTGTGCATGGAAGCATCTTGTTACCCCTCTGTTCATCATATTGTATGGACACTGGCTTATGTATCCCTTTGGGACTGTTCCTAGATGTGAATATTTGTTTATGGGTGCTTTGTACAAATGAAATGACGTGTCTAGGTGCCATTCGTTTACCTGGCTGTAGATGACACATAATCATAGCCAGTGACTCCTTTTTGGCAGCATTGTTCTTAGAGCACTATTACTTTTATTGAATTCTACTGCAACCTACAGACAAAGGCTAAGAGAGTATCTCAGCTCCTCTTGAGAACCTGGTGATTAACATAACTTACTTATTATGAATGTTCTGTGTTGAGGGTGCCTGGGTGGCCCAGAAGTGTCTCTGTACTCATCTGTTGCATTTCTTATTTTATAGAGAAACGCAAGTCCTCAAAAAACCGACCCTACTCTGCATACAGATCCCCTTGAGGGTGCCGGGTGTGGACCAGGCTGTGTGGAGTAGCAGTGGTCTCTCTCGTTCCATTCCTCTTTCCTCTTGGGATACCTGTCGGGACTCTTGTAGCGTGTTCTGTAGTGCCGAGAGGTGTTCTAGGAGGAGAGAGGACAGTTCATCGCTCCTGCAGACAACCTAAACTTCATGTGAGTGGCTGCGCCACAGTCTTACATTAATCCAAGCCACAAAATACAGGCCTGCCTGAGTGACAGATTCTAGTAGGGGGTCCTTTGGCGATTTAGCACAGGCACTACACAGACACAGACGCCCACACCTTAGCAGATATTATGAAACCCCTAACTAGTTTACAACAGGAGGTCTCAAATATGAGACTAGAGAATCAGGATTTGCGATGGGAGTTACAGCGATATAAGACTCAGGACAACCCATGGGATGAAAGTAAGGTAACACAACCCAAGACCTTAATGCAACCAGCTAGGTTTGAGTTTCCCTTACACTCTCCACCTGTTCAACTAGCCCCTATTGCAAACATCATTCCACAACCCTTACATCTGAATGTGACAACCTCAACTCCAGTCCCGTTAGCCCCACCTGAGCGCTTCTTTGGAGATCATACGAAATTCAGGGCTTTTATGACTCAGTGTCATTTACAGTTCTTGTGTCACCCCAACTCCTTTCCAAGTGATGCAGCTAAAGCAGCCTTCATTATTTCTTATCTTGGGTGTAATGTGGCTGCATGGTCCATTCCCCTTGTTGAGCGGAATGATCCCTTACTTTATGATTTTGAAAGATTTAAAGATGCCATGCACAAACTATTTGCAAAACACATGTTTGTGCAGGCTAGCCACAACAAACTGCTAAATTTTTGCCAGGGGAGTGAAGATCTGTTGACATACATTACTTTTTTTACTCGGCTCATTGCTGAAACAGAATGGCCTGAGGAGAAAAGAACCTCACATTTCTATCGTGGTCTATGGGACAACTTAAAGGACATCATAGCCCAGATCATAGAACCACCAACCTAATGTTCTGCTTTCATTGATTTAGTAGTTAGGTTAGACAACCATCTAGGGGAACGAAAAGGTGAAAAGTCACGGGGGATACTCGTGTGCTAATCCTGAAAACCGAGAAGAAAGAAATAGCCAGTCCCTCCTTGGACACCACAGAACCCATGCAAATAGGGAGTGTACGGGGACCTTTATCCAAAGAGGAGAAAGATAGAAGACGGAATCTTAACCTTTGCCTATATTGTGGGAAGGCTGGGCATTTCGCCCGGGATTGTGGTAATAAACCCAGTTTCCCAAAAAAGGGAGTAGCATTAACAGTAGGAGTAGAACCTGATATGGAGCAGCTAGAAAGCGACCTGGCTCAGTAAAGATGGAGACCACCTTATCAAGCGCTCCCATGAATGTGGTCTCCCATCTACTAGCTAATACTAAAACACCCTCACCCCATCATCTTACCTTGATTTAGACCTTAGTTTTGTCTCTGCAAGCACGTAAGGTCCTTCCCATACTGCTTGCCTCAGGAGCAACGGGTACCTTTTTGATTTAAGTCTAGCCAAGACCCTCAGTATTACCATGATCCAGAAAAACACCCCAGAACGAGTCCGAGCTGTTGATGGCTCTAAATTGTCCTCTGGATTAAGCATGTATGAGACAAGTCCTTAAACCATGATTTGTGGCAACAATCATACTGAACAGATTCAGTTCGACCTAATAGACCCCCCAGTATTTGGAGCCATTTTGGGCATCCCGTGGTTACAAGTACATAACCCCAAAATAGACTGGGTTGCAAGAACAGTTACGTTTGATTCCAAACATTGTTGACAAGCGTGTTATAAGGAGAAACCCCAGCTAATGATCCCGTTACATTGTGCTTCCACCCAACCCATGGCTGAGACACCAGTTGACTTGCCTGCACCATACCATAACTTTTCTGATGTTTTCCACGAACAGTCCGCAAGCTTACCACCCCGGCGAACATATGACTGCCGCATTGATTTATCTCCAGGAGACGCATCACTGTGCAGCTGAGTTTATGCTCTATCGGAACCAGAAACCTTGTATCTCCAGGAGTATATAGATGACCTTTTGGCTAAGGGTTTCAATAAACATTCTACCTCGCCTGTGTCATCACCACTCTTTTATTGCGCGCCTGTATAGATTACTGTGCAATTAATAAGGCAACTGTAAAAAATGATATCCCTTGCCACTGATACTGGTTCTTTTGGACCAAGTCCGTAATTTCACTATCTACACGAAACTTGATCTGAGGAGAGCCTACCACCTAGTTCGTGTTATGGAGGGAGACGAGTGGAAGATGGTGTTTTCCGGACCAAATTTGGGCTTTTTCGAATATACTGTAATGCCCTTTGGTATGTGCAATGCCTCTGCAGCCTTCCAATTTTTTATCAATGAAGTGCTGCAGGAATTCCTTGACGTCTGTGTCATAGTTTACATTGACGATATTTTGATCTATTCGTCATCTCCTGAAAAACACATAGAGCATGTAAGGGTGGTCCTTCAAAAACTCAAAGAACACCACTTCTTCGCCAGGACCGAGAAAGGCAATTTTCATGCCACAACCATTGAATTATTGGGGTATGTCATCTACCAAGATGGGATTGCCATGTACACCTCTAAGGTGCAAGCCATTCTACAATGGAAGGCCCCAAAATCCGTGAAAAAGATACAGCCCCTTTACTTCGACATCCAGATCCATCCCAATCTTTTTTTCTGGAGGCCGATGCGTCACAAATTGCTGTGGGTGGTGTCCTGTCCCAACGAGACCCTGAAACAGGATGTTTTCACCCTGTTGCCTATTTTTCTAAAAGATTGTTTCCAGCCGAGCAGAATTATACGGTGACAGAAAGGGAGCTGCTTGCCATAAAGCTCACCTTCCAAGAATGGCATCATCATCTCCTGGGAGTAAGACATATCAAAACCATCCATACTGATCACCGTAACGTTCAATTCTTCCAAAACATTACAGCCTTGACTCCACAACAGCTCTGCTGGTTGCTCTTCCTTAACGAATTTGATTTTGTTATTACATATAGACCCGGCAATGCACAACAAAAAGCAGACACTTTCACATATAAATGTTCCCTCACCCGATTCTGATCAAAACAAGACGCAACCTATCATACCAGCTGAGAGAATTATAGCAGTCTGTTCCTCTCAAGGATTTTTATGAGAAACTTGCTCAGGTAAAAGATATCACTCCTTATCCCTCTGGTGTGTTTGAACGACAGGGCTTCTTATATCATGGTGACCAATGTTTTGTTCCCCCCCAAGAATTGCAGGAAACAGTGTCACACTGGGGACATGACTCTGTTCTAGCAGGGAACTTAGGGGAAAAGAAGACAATTGACCTATGACAATGCTGGTTTTGGTGGCCTACGTTAATACAGGATGTTAAGACGTACATTCAAGATGGTCTTACTTGTATTCAAGCAAAAGCACCACACACACCTCCGGCAGGTATTTTACAACCTCTCCCAGTTAAGTCCACACCATGGCACGCCATAAGTCTGGATTTCATCACAGACCTACCCTCCTCCAATGGGCACACAGTCATTTGGGTAGTGGTAGATTACCTGATACAAAATGGCACCTTTAATTCCCATGAAAACCCTTCCCACAGCTAGTGCGCGCATGACTTTGTTTATACAACACATAGTGCGTCTTCATGAGTTACCTTCTTCTATTGTGTCTGACCATGGGCCACAATTCATCTCGCACTTCTGGTGGGGTTTATGTTCCTCTCTGGGGATAGATGTCCGTTTGTCCCCTGCGTATCACCTGCAGACAGATGGTCAAACGGAGTGCACAAACCAATCCTTAGAACAAATCCTATGGTGTCTGGTCTCCACATGGTCCTCTGAGTGGGATACGGTCTTGCCACTGGTTGAATTTGTCTATAATAACAGTAAGCACACTGCTACTGGGGTTTCCCCATTTTATTGTTTGACTGGTCATCATCCTAGAATGTTCCCAATTTTTGACCCTACCAAAGCAGGAAAAGTCCTGTCGGTGAACGACTCGCCCGCTTTCTTGGTCCCTTTACCATCGGAAAGGTAGTGAACCCTTTGGTCATGAAACTTGAGTTACCTGAGGACTACAAGCTGCACCCTGTATTTCATGTATCCCTGCCTCGTCCCGAATCCTCTACCACTCTCTCAGCTCCTCCGCCTCCCCCAATTCAAGTGAATAGATAGTTAGAAATTGAGGTGGTGAACGTTCTGGATTCTAAACGCATCCGGGGCGTGTTGCACTCTCTGCTGGCCTGGAAGGGCTATGGTCCAGATGACAACTCTTGGGAACCCGCCTCTGCGGTACATGCTCCTCACCTTGTGCATCTCTTTCACATTCGCCATCCCCCGAAGCCCTGTCCCCTATGAGTACCTTTGGTGGGGGGAACTGTCAGGAGCTCCCCGTTCTGTTTGGTATGTCGGCACCCTCAGGGGTCCCTGCTTACTCACGTTTATGTCCACTAAGTTGTTTTGTTTTTTCCTTTTCTTGCCACTGCCAGTGTTTGTTTCTTTTTATAGTATTTGTTGGTGCCAGTGCTTGTTTTGCCAATGCTTGTTGTTTTTGGGTGCTAGAAACAGTGTCACATTATTGGACATGTGCTGTTGCTATTCACATGGCATGCTTATGGGCATGGCTAAGGCACCTGGCATGCTTATGCGCATGGCTAGCCCTGTGTGGTTAACTGCCACTGTATTGGCTATAAAAGACCAAGCCTCACACCTGTCGGTGCTTGGCTTAACCTCCTGGTTCCTGCTTCAGCTGGAGACTGCTTCTGTCACCGCTTCAGGATTACCTCCATCACCATTGGATAGAAGCACGCACCAGTCCAGAACTGCAGCAATCATCGGACAGATAAGTGCAGCGCGCTTTAAGGCTGCGTGTGAGGTGAAAGGCTGTGTGACTTTGACATTTTCTGTTGTTATCGGAAGGCTCGTCATTTCATATTTGCCATGTGAATTGGCCATCTGGTATTTGGCACTCGTGACTTTCGATTCAAGACTATGGCATTAACATTTGTTTTGTGATTAGCGCTTGGGGTTATTTTATGTTTTAAATCATTTCATATTTGTATTACGCTTAGCGCTTGGAGTCATTTTATGTTTGAACTAATTTCATATTTGTATTACGGTTAGCGCTTGGAGTCATTTTATGTTTGAACTCATTACATATTTGTATTCAGCTTAGCGTTTGGGGTCATTTTATGCTTGAACTCATTACCGACTTCTGAGAGTTTTGTTTCTACACTATTTCAGAGAACTCTGATATTAAGACGAATATTGTGAACTTGATACCATGCCTTGCGAATGGAAGCATCCTGTTACCCCTCTGATCATCATATTGTATGAACATTGGCTTATGCAGCCCTTTGGGCCTGTTTCTAGATGTGAATATTTGTTTATGGGTGTGTTGTGTAAACAAAACGCGGTGTCTAGTTGCCATTCATTTACCTGGCTGTAGATGACACATAATCATACCCAGTTACACCTTTTTGGCAGCATTGTTCTTAGAGAACTATTATTTGAATTGTATTCTCCTGCAACCTTCAGACAAAGGCTAAGAGAGTATCTTAGCTCCTCTTGAGAACCAGGTGATTAACATAACTCTCTTATTAATTATGAATGTTCTGTGTTGAGTATGCCTGGGTGGCCCAGAAATGTCTCTGTACTCATCTGTTGCATTTCCTATTTTATAGAGAAACGCAAGTCCTCAAAAAAGCGACCCTACTCTGCAAACAGATCCCCTCGAGGGTGCGGGGCTGGACAAGGCTGTGTGGAGTAGCAGTGCTCTCTTTCTTTTTCTCGTCCAATTCCCCTTCCCTCTTGGGACACCTGCCGGGACTCCTGTAGCGAGTTCAGTTGTGCTGAGAGGTGTTCTAGGAGAAGAGAAGACAGTACATCGCTCCGCAGACAACCTGAACTTCAGGTGAGTGGCTGCGCCACAGTCTTATAAAAACAGTCTCACAACCACCTAAACCATCACCCAGATCTACCTGGAGTAAGCCCCTGACCTCCAAGTGGTGCCCCTCAGGTCCTGGACCCTTTGTGCGCTCTCAGTGGAGCTGAATTGAAGTTTGTGGACACTTCACAACCATGAACGGGCCCGTTGGTGCCGAAAACTTGTCACTCGCACTACAATATCAACCAATCTTGTGGAGAGACACCGAAAAGCTCTGACATAACAGTTGGCAATGACAACAGGATCTTACTGCTACTTTGCAGCTCTTCACACTTATTCAACAACTGTCCACGACTACTACCTGTTCATTACGGCACCCTCCACCACAAATGAGACTCTTTGCACTGGACTGAGAGGGTAACTCTTCAGAGTGACTAGCCTGGTCCGTGTATCTGACCCACACTTCATCGTGTTTGGCCTGAACTTGTGACCAGATAGCCGCGAGTGACGTTTTGGTCTTTTTGGCGCTTTTTTCACTTAAATCTTTAAAATTGCACATCTCCAGTTCTATTAACCGAGGGGCATATTATCAAGAACGGCGTTAAAAATTATCGCCACTTTAGCGGCAGAAAACTGCCGTAAAAGCGGCGATAATGGGCTTGATAATATGCCCTTGAGCATTCCAATAGAAGTCCATGTTCTGGTGTGAACATGGGCTTCTATTGGAATTCTCCAGGGCATATTATCAAGCCCATTATCGCCGCTTTAGCGGCGGTTTTCTGCCGCTAAAGCGGCGATAATTTTATCGCCGTTCTTGATAATATGCCGCTGGATTTTTGTTGTTTTAGTCTTCATCTATTTGTTAAATTTCACTCTATTTTGCTAAATTGGTATGTGTTTTTTTTTCTTGTGCTGTGTTTTCACTTTATCACTGTTTGAATTAGCATAAATAACTTACACATTGCCTCTAAGTTAATCTTTACTGCTCTGTGCCAAGCTACTAGAGGGTTGAGCACAGGATAATTTGGGGTTTGACTATGTCTCACCCTGACAAGGATTGTGGTTGGTGCTTGAGTAAGGTTTCACCCCCCTCAACACATATTCCCCAATTTATTGCACTCATGATAAATATAATATTATTTAAATGATTTTTTTCTCTTCTCTGAATAAACCTAACGGACTATACCATGAAAATGTATGTACGTGAGTAAGCCTGGACACCTGCATGTACCTCAACAGCATTTAAAAGCACATATAATTCTTGTAAACTAATGCAGGTGAAAAAACAATTTATTGACATAGCTCATTACTAATAATTAGTATTCTATAAAGGTTTGTCCATCATGGAGCATTAAATGTCGTAATGAAGATCTTCAAACGTATCCCTCTGTGATTGAAATGTCTGGCATCAAAAGTGATATTTAGGAGTGTTAATTCAAAGAGCACAGTTGTGACTAGGAAGTGACCAGTAAACATGATGACACCCTCAATAGGGTCCCCATTGAATTTACTCCCTCACATTTTGGGGCCCGGTGTGAAGAAAATGAGGTTCCTAACCTAAAACTATACTATGTCTATATATGTGCAACTTTTTAAAATGAATAGTTCATTGTTTACAGGGAAGATATTTTAAACACATAAGCAACTTGACTGTAAATTTCCGGTGGGCATTGTTACATTTCAAAAACCAGGTTGATATTGCATAAAGGTATAGAAGACCATGAATCAATATCTTATATTGAGGCTTGATTATGTACAACTATAAAAATTTTAAAAAACAGTTACTGTTATTAGAAATAAGTGTCTTATTGTAGAAATCTATGGCCAATTGAGAACTCTTTTTTGTTTTTTTATCTATGTTCAGTGTGTTGTCCTCCAAGATACTTGAAACACAATGCCCAATACAGCCAAAATTTAAAAACATATAGCGTGGCAGATGCCACATTTGACTACTATACCATAAAAGTACAAGAGTGAACTTGTATACCTTAAGAGTAGGTGATACTGCTCTCCTTGTAACATTTAGGGGCCGATTCCGATTCCGATTCGGGCAGGAAATCTCTCCGACCGAGCCGGACCCGGAGAGATTTCCGACCGAATCGGACCCTAGCAGTCCGACCGAGCGAGTACGATGTGTTCGCATGCTATCGGACTCGATTCGGTCGGACTCCCATTGAAGTCAATGGGAGCCGGTCGCACAATGCGTACGCGGGCTCCCATTGACTCAATGTAGTGCGAGGCGAACAAGGGCGACCCCTATAGCGGGTGCGCGTCGGAGCGGGTCGCGCCCGTGCACGTCACAGGTAGAGGGGACCCATGGGTCCCCCCTGTGTGCGACTCGCGCGGCTAGGCGTACAGGGGGGTCCAACACAGACCCCCAAAGTGCGGCTCCGACTGCTCTTTCGAGCCGGACGGCGCGAGTCGGTCGGACTGCTCGCGGCGCGCATCGTACTTACCCGGCCGGGGAACGTCTCCATTGCGCGGTGCGAGTCGTGTCCGTGCGAGTCGGTCGGAGCGGTTGGGTCCTGCGAACGAGTGGCTCAGCGATTTCGCGTACGTTCGCATCGTACTCGCTTGCCCGGACGTACGTCCGACTCGGTCGGGAATCAGGGCTCTGAATCGGATCCGGTAATGCCGAGTCCGATTCGGAGCCCTACCGGCCGAGATCGGACTCGACCCCTTAGTCTTTTCAAGATGCAGTATGATTTAAAAGAAGCAGACAACCTTTTTAGGGATGGGTCTGCCAATTTGCCTTTTCACTAAAAGAAACCATAGATAATTATATGATGTTCCTGCATTTAATGGCTATGCTTCAAGAAAGATCTCAGTTTATGGGGATTTGTTTGTACAATTGACCAACCATTGTGTTTTTGATTTATTAATCATAAGACCAAGACTCTCGATTTTATTCAATATACTTTATTCGGTTTGTTGAGACAACCATAAAAGCAATTCCAGAATTAAAAATATACTTTTAAAATCAATAACACAATATAATGACTTATTCCATATTCATGAAGGACCAAGACTTTCATTCTCAAGCTACTGCCCCCACACACAATTATTCCTTCTCCCCTTTTGCCAACTGTGGTGAAGCTAGGTTAGGGTTTGAGCCAGACCACAAGGAGCAACTTTGGGACTCTGAGTCAAGAAGCCACCATAAGGAACTCAACCTACTGCCCCAATCCCTGATTCCAGCTAGGTATGGGACATCTTGGTTTTGCAGGTTGGTGTAAACCGTGCTTCACCGCGACAACCTTGGACTGAAGATCCTGCCCCATTGATCAATAATTCCTTCTCCACCACTTGGTCATCTTTTGTCATTGGTAATAAAGCTAGGTTAGCGGTAGAATCAGTTCATAAGAACCTGCTGTTGGGACAACAAGTTTTAGTAAACACCACTGACGACTTTTATCCCTACTCTCTCATTTGATTCGGGAGCTAGTGAAAGGGCATATGACTGAAAAGGAAGCCAGGCCAATCAGGTTGATGTAAGCTACACTGTCATCCCCTTGGACCTTGCCATCAGGCTGCAGCCCCTTGCTTCATATTCCTTCTTACGCACCTGCTCCTCTTTTGTTATCTGTGGTGAAGGGAGTTTAAGGAGAGAGTCAGACTGTGGGACCTGGTGTTAGAATCCAAGTCCTAGAAAACACCGTTGACAACTCCACCCTCTGCTCTAATCGTTGATTCCAGCTAGTGGTCGGGCAGAACATAGAGCCGAAAAGGGACTCAGCAGCACACAGCCTGTCACAAACACAAATAGGCTGAGCTGTGTCATGAGTCTTGGCCTGTTCTTTTCAGACTAATGAACTGCATGTTTTCACAGTTGCCCTACAACCAATTGCACCTGATCCAAGTCAAGGGGAAGGACTTTGTGTTCTAAAGGGTAGAAATAACTGGGAAGCCCTGTGAGGAGAGCTTAGCCGCAGAATCTGAACTAGCATGGTGAGTAGCCACTTTTTGTCTCGCCCTCCTCTTATCTCTTTCTTCGCTCCAATTCTTATTGTATTTTCTTTTGTTTTAATTGTGCATCAACTGTGAGATTGATTGATGCCTGTCTGGCAGTTTAAACCATTATGGGCAAATGGAAGATTGATGCAGAAATCTTATGAGTAACAAGCATAAGAAAGCACATCTAGTGTCAGATGTTTTTCCTCTCTCTAAACTGTCGTAAATCATAGATGAAGTAGAATTCTTGGTAGATTGTGTGTCACAAGAGAATGCACATCTGAGTTAAACCCTTTTTTGAGTAGAATTGGAGATGGGGAGTGACCAAGGTCAGTGTATATTATCCCTTAATCCGTGCTTGAAGAGTACAGTCATCTTGGAGCTATAATATCTATACTTCCAAGATGACAAACATTTTATTCCATACTTCAAAGATGGCAGCTACATTGCAATTTTACAAAACAGGAGACTATCTGGAATTATAGAAAATACCATTGCAAAATGGGTGGCTTCTGCTATTGGCTTTGCTAATGCCAAAGCAATTTTACAAATATTGGTAAAGCCAATAAAGTCAATGACAAAACGCACTGCCAAATCAAGACTATTGGCTTTGTCAGTGTTTGCTCATGGGATGGAACTAACTCACCTCCCAACCTAGAAATATTTGGCCCTGCCCCAGTAAAATTATGTTCAGCAATAAACCAAATAAAGTCTAAAATGGCAATATTCTAATTGTAAAATGTATTTGGGGTACTCTCCCATTTTTTTGTGAATATAGAGCTAGATTTACTTCAATCAGAGAAAATGGACTAATACGGAGATCAGTGATAAATCAATTATGTCATACTTCAGAGGGGAAAGCTGAGCTGATACATCCCAGTGATGAATATAAAGAAGAGCAAAATGAGAAAACAATTATTCTTTTCTTCTATCTGTATCGATGGCCTGTATTAGGTTTAGTGTTCGCATGTATTACCTTATACCAATAAGATCGATTATCCACCCAATTAATGGTATCTAAGAGCAATGTTGTTTTTTCTCTCACACAATAACTTTATATATCTTTCTATCAACGTTAACGATCGCTAGATCCCTTTTATTCAATTATTTCTGGTCACAAATTGATTTTCACTGAAATGAGCCTGATCATCTTTAAGGCTCCCACAGAAAAAATAAATCCTGAATATTTGTACTAATGGAACATGATCATTATTTAAATGTTGACTTCCAAATATTTCCACCAAAATATACAACGTTTTAATATCAAGCATTAAATAATCAATACAACTCTTGAATCCTCTAAATCAGGGGGAATTCTCCTATTGCAGGCTCATATACCCTCGCTAATTGCAAATTGAAGGAGTAGCTTTACAGATTAAATTTTAAATATTTCATCCTTGGACCTCCATGGCATTCTTGTTCTAATACTATTTGGTACTGATCAATGTTGTATCATGCTGCTGGCTTCCAGCCCAACGCGACTTCCCGAAGCCGACTCAAGTGGGTTGTACGTGCAGCTGTGTGAGTGCAGTTCAAAGTAGGGAAAGGCGGGCGGGTCACCGCGCTCCCTGTCTAAACTTACCTGTAGGCGGCTGCCCACCGATATGATGTTCCACGCCACCATTTGTCCTTGCTGGGGCAGCCCATTAGCACATCCTCATTCCTGGGTAATTCTGGTTCGAGATTTCCATCAATAGAATTATATCCTGCCCATTCTAAGATGGTCACCTTGGTTTCTTCAACTACCAGTTGTTCCCCAACCTATTTCAGAGTACATAAGTTAGTATATAAGGGAGCCAGTCCGTTCTCCTTTGTACAGCAATGATTCCTAGTGTTAGGTATGCTTCCTCATTCCCTATGCCTGCCAGAAACCTTAGTTTCTGGAGTTTCTGAGTTCCAGCGCTCCCAGCCTCGTTTCCTGCTTATTTTCCTGTTCCATGCTGTTTCCTGGTTTCCACCACCAGAGTCTTGCTGGCACTTGGAGGTTTTTTGCCCTTGGACATTTTCCTCAATCTGTGGGTCCTTCCTGAAGGCACTATTTGCTGGGCCTACCTAGTGTAGGTGGCATTGTGGCACCTAGAAGGTATCACCCTATCTCTGGGGCCTATCAGTCTTCTCGTCGTGGACATCCTCCAGATCTGAGTCCTGATCCTGACATATTGAATGCCTCTATTTAAGAAACTGGCAATAATCAGCATTGACAATTTTCTCCCTATCAATTTTCAATCAAATTAACAAATTAAAGGCTGTATTAATAACAAAATATAAGCTTTCTATGAGTCAGTTGTTCTACAGCCATAAACACATGGATGTCGATTCACCAATATGCAAAAGATAGCGGAGGTGACATCACAAACCCTTTAGCCTTAGTGGCATCAAAGAAGGGACACTGTATGACCTTTGAACCTGAATGATTCCAGGAAGTGATGTCACTTGACATTAATCTGGATGACATTACAATAACTGACATTGCTGAAAAGACCATAATAACATGCTTGATTGTGACATTGTTGAATTTCCATAATAACTGTCTGATTAATATAACATAACACAAATGTCTATTTGAGATACATCTGTGTTAGGGTGCTGACAAAATCTCTGAAAGTGGTGGAGTGTAATACAAAACTTGCCCTAAATTATAGTGAGTGAAGCAAGGGGGTAATCAGGGGAGGGGGTAATCAGGGGAGTTCTCTCTCTTGGGAACATTTTTAAAACATTGGTTCAAATAGTGCATTTGAAAGCAAAATGTTCACATAAATTTGTTTAAAAAAAAGCCAGGGGCAGTGATAAGGAGCTTGGCGAATACATACGTTTCCTTTCATGGTGTGCCAAGCAAATAAAATCTGACGCTCCCCAGAAGTTGACCCTTTTTTTCAAAATGTGCTATGGGTGCCCCTATATACCAATTCTAACCTCCACTGTAAAGGTCCAGCATTTTATCAAGGATGCCCCCATATGCAGTAAGTGCTTTCTTATGCAAAAGATACAATATGCCAGCCCTAGAATTGTGCTACTAAAGCCATTCATATACTATGAGTGACCCCTACAACTAGCTTCCTAGTGCCAGCATTCTGCCACAGTTTCCTCATATGGAGAGAATACCTATAGTATGCCAATGCCAGTGTTTTACCATGGCTGCCAATTAAGCCTAGAATTACCTTCAATATGCCTGCACCAGTGTTTTACCATGGCTGCCAATTAAGCCTAGAATTACCTTCAATATGCCTGCACCAGAATTCTTTCCATGGGTACACCCAGCCTTATGCCAAGAATGACCACCAACATTTAAGCACCTTTTTTTTAGCAATGGACATCACATATGTCTAGTATTACCCTAGTATTTTAGTGCAAGTATTTTGCTGTGTTGCAATGGTAAGAATTGCTTCCAGCATGCCAGCACCACTATATGCCGTAGGGGATTTTATAAGAAACAAATTACTTTGGTTTGGTTTTCTAGGACCAAAGGCAAACTTGCAAGTGTAACACTCCATTCTCGCTCATTCACAACTACTCAATCTCACTAAGGGCCATATGTAGGTAGCTAAATACCGGTCGGTAACGGCCGAAATTCGGTAAATCTCCCGTTACCGACCGGTATTTAAGCAATCGAGATGTAGGAGGCCGGATTTAAGGAATCGGTAATTTACCGATTCGTTATTTTAAGGAATCGGTAAATTACCGATTCCTTAAATCCTATGTAGGGAGCACTCAAGTGAGTGCATTTTTGGTTTCAGGATTCGTTATTTACCACCAACTACAAGTTGGTGGTAAATACTGAATACCTTTTAAAAAGCAATTTTGTGCTTTTTAAAGTGCCATGTGGCAGACAAACATGCCCTTAGGGGCATGTATGTGCGTCACATGTGCACACATGCACGATTCAGGGTGCAACAGGGTGTCAATTTGACACCCTGCCACCTTGAATATGCTCCTCTATTACCGATTCCGGTATTTACCGAATCGGTAATAGTGAATGAGCTTCCATTCATTCCTATGGGCCTCCAGGCCCATAGGAATGAATGGGAAGGTATTCCTTATTACCGATTCGGTAAATACCGAATCGGTAATACCGAATATTACGAATCGGTAAAATTTACCGAATTTTTACTCTACATTCTATTTACCGATTCTTAAATACCGAATCGGTAAAATTCGGTATTTAGGAATCGGTAAATAAAAATTACCTACATATGGCCCTTAGTCCTTTTCACTCACTTCCACCATTTCATTCCCACTCAATCTCTTCCATTCAGTCTTATGCTCACTTACTCATTCTCACTCACTCATTCTCACTCATTCTCACTCTGACCTGCACTCACTATTACTCTTACTCCCTCATCCATACTCACTCTTTCTCATGTTTTCACACTCACTTTGATTCACTCATTCCCACTCTGTTACATTCACTCACTGTCACTATTTTCCACTTATTCTCTCACATGCATTAACACTCCCTCACACTCATTCTTACTCATTCATTCTCACTCAATTGTAGTCACTCTTACTCTCACTCACAATTACTCACTTTGACACACTCACACTCACCTAAAGACATTTAATCGCACTTAGTTTCACTCTCTACCTGTCACTCATTGCCACTCACACACACACATGTTCATCCACAGACACACACTTACATTTAACACATCTTCTCTCCCACAAACACACTCTCGCCCTCAAGCATGCACACAATATACCTTTAAAAGCATTTGTTACTTCCTCAGCTGCCAGAAAGGTTCCCAAACATGCTCCTGATGCCCTATTTTATTAAGCTAATATTGAATAATATATTGCAATATATTATTATTCACTATTAGTGTGCAGCAAATGGGTGCAAACCATTAAATCCCCCTGGATTTTTTGCTTTTGACTCCTCGCTTTATGGACTTTTACAGTGAGCAAGACTCATTACCTGAGTCTCACTCACAGAAAATTCTATGGAAAGGGACTGAGCGTACTACCTGCCAGTGACCGCCTCCTATGATCAGGTTGCTGCTGCACAGCTAAAGAAAGAAGTTGGTTAACGTCAACATAAGCACACGTGTGTGCGAACATTTGGACGCTGTGGTTGAGACTACTGTCTGCACACAGGTAGCCTGTTGCAAAAATCATCCTTCAAGGATTGGTGCTGACCTGGTGTAGGCCCTATAATGTGTGTGGGCATTTATAGTGTAGCTCTGTAGTGCTTACAGAAAGTCTGCGATGCTTAACAGAATTAGACATTGTAGGCAAAATGCACACCAAAGTACAATTTCACTCCACTTATGTCTATAGGTGACATAAAGCCCCTAAAGTCGGGCTCCATCTTATGTGGGCCCCGACTTCATCTTGGCTAATGGAGGTCACATCTTCCCACTTCCAAACAATGGAAGCCGCAATCTTTCTCAATTTATGTAGAATCGTTGTCATGTCTGCCATTAGATGTAGATGTTGCCTGATCTCAACTTTTTAAGAACTGTGAAAGCGCCAAGCCATTTGATTGATGACATAGATACAACACTTAATGGGACGTTCGCCTGGGTGAAATGTCTAATTTTCACCATGTCAAGGTAAAATAAGAACACATGCAGACATATAACCCAAAAAATGTAGTCTGAATTGATGTCCTTTTACCTTTTATGTTCATAAGGAAATGTCTGGGAGGCAAACCTTGATACTCATACTGTATGTCAGACATTCCTAAACTTATGTCAGAAACTCCAATTTCTGATAAGATTTAGTGTATAAGGACTACCACTTGACCACTTGTGAGGAGAGGTCCTTTGCCAGATTATTGCCCGAGATTCTGCCAGAGACAGTCTCATCTATTGCCAGCACTCTTCGCACTTCGCAGATGCTACATCTCACCTGAAACTGATAAAGACGACTCACGGAGCAAGACCAACTAATTGCTACCGCAGCGTGTGTATGCCCTTCTTACAGAACACTGTCTTCTCACCTCCACTGATAAGAACAACCTTTGTTGTCAACAAGGTATGCAGTACCTCTCTTCTCCCTAAGAAACTCTAGACTGCATGTTGCTCTGCCTTGCATGCTCTTTTATTGAAGCGCATAGAAAGAGGCTTTAGGGTGTTAGGTTTTCAATGACATTTTAAAACATACTAGAAATGTTAATTTTATTCTCATTATTTAAAACGTGTCTTCTTGCTGTTTTTAAATTATTCTGAGTAGTTATTTGAGACATACTGAGTAACAGTTTATACCTGTAGTGATAAGTACTTTTTACTTAAAAGTGTTAATTCTTCTTGGTACAGTGTGGGTGAAATTGTGAATAATGAAATAAGGTTTGTTACTGTTACCATGGTGCCCCTGATCCCTTTAGGGGACTGCTAGTAACCCAAAAACAATACTTCTATTTCAATTACATATTGAATAGTGTCTTGTAGGGCTACAATAAGCTATATTCCACATTTATCGCTAGTGTATTGAACCGAGTTCATCCGTGTCACCCGTGGGTTGGAAGGCATACCTTGTAGAGGTACCCCAAAGTGGTAAGTTACACAACACAGGGTCCAGTGAGGTATTAATATTATGGTAAACATGCACCCCTGGTGTAAATCCACAGTCACTTTCATGATATCTTCACGCCTTATGGCAGTTTAAGAATTGTCATATTTTCCTGTCGCAGCCTTAATCTTAGGCCTTTGCCCCTCCCCCTCCATAGTGCCAAGTTAAATACTCTGCTGGACAGCAGAAGGATCAAAGCCCCACCCACACAACAGAGCCATTAACAGATCTTGACACAGTCACAGTTTCTGGGAAAGGAAAGGTTTCGGAAGAAACTTGCATGTGATAATTGGCTCCTCACATTGTACCTGGGACAGGGAAGCCCAAGACACAGAAACAAAGGAGGAAGGCCATATGTCCCAACCCTCCTGCACAGCATTTTAGAACATTTTTAGATGCTGACTCAACGTGGTGTATGGAATGACCTTCCCTGGGTTCCTCAAATCCGTCCTCAGCTACCACAGTTGCCTGATCCTTTCCCACTAAAATGTTAAGTAACTAGAAGGCTGTGAGACCTGGAAAGTGTCAGGGAGGGTGTTCTGCTTGCTGGGTGTGGAGGGGCAGCAAAAGACACCACCCCCCAATCAGGAGAGAGTGTCATGAGTCAAGGAAGATGACAGATCTGGCAAGGGAGCCTTAAAAACAAAGTTACCCATGAAAATCAGATTTAAAGGCCAAGAGGCCTGAGGAAAATTCTCCTGGTGGCTAGGGTTCACCATCAGGAGCCAAATGAGCCCAAGAACATTCAAATCAGCCATATGGAGGCCAGAGAAATCACAGTAGTAAACCAGGTCCCCTGGGGGGACTTGGCAGAGATCAATGAGCTTGGTGCTTTGCTGTATTTTTCAATCTCCCCCGGGGAGGGCCAATCCCCCAAATGTCACTGTTTTCTCTTCAATTCACTCTTAATGGGGTATGGGTACATGTGGGTATCCTCCTCCAGCTTCCTTGGCGCCGGGGACCCCTCCGCAAAAACAACAGTTGATGAACAGAATACAGACCAATGTCATACATTCACCCCAGTACAGAGATCTGGGCCTAAATCCATAGTTTTTTTGCTCACCATGCCATTCCAGTATGAACCCAGCCATATGCAAATCAGTCTTGACCCTGTGCCTCATGGGAACAGTCCAGCCCGAACTACCAAGCCAGCTCCTCCCTGGACTGGAAACAAGCATCCTAGGACCAGTTTCGGGGTTTCACCCCTCTTCAGCCAGGATAGCTTGATTCCAGTGGCATGGAGAGCACGGGACCCACGTCTGGGCATACCCGTCCCACTCGGAGTGACAAATGCAAAAACAACAGTTGATGGACAGAATGCAGAACAATGTCATACATTCACCCCAGTACAGAGATCTGGGCCTAAATCCATTGTTTTTTTGCTCACCATGCCATTCCAGTATGAACCCAGCCATATGCAAATCAGTCTTGACCCTGTGCCTCATGGGAACAGTCCAGCCCGAACTGCCAGCCTAGGTCCTCCTGGACTGAAACAAGCATCCTAGGACCGGTTTCGGGGTTTCACCCCTCTTCAGCCAGGATAGCTTGATTCCAGTGGCATGGAGAGCACGGGACCCACGTCTGGGCATACCCGTCCCACTCGGGGTGACAAATGCAAAAACAACACTTGATGGACAGAATGCAGAACAATGTCATACATTCACCCCAGTACAGAGATCTGGGCCTAAATCCATTGTTTTTTTGCTCACCATGCCATTCCAGTATGAACCCAGCCATATGCAAATCAGTCTTGACCCTGTGCCTCATGGGAACAGTCCAGCCCGAACTGCCAAGCCAGGTCCTCCCTGGACTGGAAACAAGCATCTTAGGACCGGGGACCCCTCCACCAGGGCCTAACCCAATTGGCACTCCCCAGGGAACCCCATTTCCCTGGGACAAAAAGAAGAAACCACCAAGTCTTTTTAGGTGCCATTTGGGGTCTGCAGGGAGTGCAGGGAGTGCAGCAGCCCCCAGGACATGCCCCACAAATGTAGGATAAATTATCCAATGGTCACATGTATGCCCCTGGGAGAGGATTTGTCTATTTTCAAACAAACCGCAAAGTTGTAATTTTGTATGAGACTCTAGAGTGCAGGGACCCCTGTTTTTTGGTTCTAGGACTGTAGATGCAGCAAGTTAAAAATAGAAATAAGACTTCAGGACCCATTGTTTTACCAAATTGATTGTTGTCAATGCAAGTATAATTAATGGTATGGAATGTTGGTACTATCACCATTGACTTCAATGGTGTGTTACGACAAGTATTGTATATTGGTACTGTCCCTATTGAATTCAATGGTGTTACAATGGTGAAGTACAACATGTTCCTGCTTTAACAACTGTGGTGCCCCTGACAAAGCTAGTTGGCCTGCCTTATTGATACTGATACCCCATTATATTGTGGTATTGCATCTAGTACTGGTGGGGAATATTGTGGTTTTAGGGTTGATAACTAGGGGTGTATGTAGCATGTTATGAGGATGTCATCGCAGTTTTTCCCATCTACCTCATAATACAAATTTGTATTTTAATGCATAGTATTTAGTAGTATGTGTGTGTGTGTGTGTGCTAAAAGTACTTTTCCTTTTTGTGATTCACATCTGTCTGATCATGTTAGATCTGTCAGCAACCTTTGACACGGTTCTTCACTCCACACTTTTAGCGCATCTCCAATCCATCGGGATTGTGGGTCAAGCCTTGGACAGGCTTGCCTCCTTTCTGGAAGGTAGAGGTCAGGAGGTTTGCATTCCTTCTTTCTCCTCAAATTCTCGTGAGCTGACACTATTTAACATGTATTTCATTCGACTTGCAAGAAATTAGATGTCCTAGGGGCTAAAGTTATATCATATGCTTATGATACTCAGCTGTTCATGTGGCAAGGGAGAGGAGATGTCGGGCGAATCTATTGAAGCCTCCCTGACAGTGGTATTTCACTGGTTAGCCTTACATCAACTAAAGGGCAATGCAGACAAAACTGAAATTATATTCTTCAGTAACACTACCCCAGAAACATGGCAGAGATTTTGGCCTGAAGATGCCTTCTCTCAGGCCCCCAGGGGGAGGGTATAGTTAAGAACTTTGGGGTCAAATTTCATAACTGTCTGTCCTTCCAACCACAAATCAAATCAGTGGTAGGCACATGTTTTGGACTACTGCGCTCACTTAAAAAATTCCTGCAGTTTCTCTCATTTACGGCAAGAAAAATGGTTACCTAGGCGCTAATAACCTCAAGACTGGACTATGGAAATACCCTCTATCTTGGACTTCTCTAATACCTGATTAACAAACTTCAGGTAGCTCAGAACGCGGCAGCTCACATTCTTCTGAATCTACCTTCAAGACTCATATGTCCCCGCACCTACGTGCCCCCCATTGGCTCCCAATACTGAAAAGAATCATGTTCAAAGCATTAGTGTTGGTTCACAAGGCTCTCACAGGTGCAGGTTACCCCAAAACAAGACTCCACGTCTGCTTTTCTTTAAGAAATCTGTGGTCTGCCAATAGCATTCAAGCTAGGAACCCCAGTACTTGCCGCTCTAGAGCTGGGGGATGTTCATTCTCCTTTCCAGGTCCAGCAGCATGGAACAACCTCCCCAGAGAGCTACGTGCAATGGACTCTATCTCAGTATTAAAAAAACTATTACAAATCTGGCTTTTCATGCAGAACTAGATGTCACAACCATACCCTACACTGTGGCCTTGAGCAAAGCGCTGGGACACTCCCTGGAGTAGCCACGCACGGTACAAGTTGCATTTAATTTAATTTTATTATTTCAGTATTTTAAAGTGAAACAAACACACATTATGCAGTGGGGACCCCATCCTGAAGGATTCGGCCGGGCAAAAATAGACAAAGACAAAGACAGCCAAAATCTTCTCCTAACTATTCTCCACCCCTCCCCCTACTTTTCCTTTTTAAATAAAATGTACTGGCTGTACAATGATTTTTGGGTATTGTTGTTGTGTACCAGCGATATGGGATTACTAGCCCACACCACCGCCTCCGAAAGGAGCATCCTGGCGCTGGTTGGAGGTGAGGGGGGTCCAAGGGAAACTAGATAAGTGAAAGGCAGAATTCATCTGAAGAACTGAATATCCACGTTTTCAGTGACTTCCTAAATTGGGTTTAAGTTTTTAGCAATCTCAGATGGATTGGCAACAGGTTCCACGCCCTGGTTCCCAGGGCGGCCACTGTTTTTCCTCCCTTTGTTTTACATCTAAAGGTAGGAGGTTTGAGGAGATTGGCTGACGAGGACCTAAGGGTCCTAGATGTAATAATGTAGGGAGTAAATCTGTCTGAGAGGTACTTAGGTCCTAGTTTGAGCGAAGCTCTGAAAGTGATAAGAAGTATTTTGAAAAGTATTCTCTTGTGAATTGGGAGCCAATAAAGGGCTTTCAAGGCTGCCGATGCAGAGGACCTACGTGGCAACTTTAGTACTAGTCGCGCCGCAGCGTTTTGGACCACTTGGAGTCTTTTTAAAGTTAATTTCTTTGCTCCTGCCAAGAGGCTATTGCAATAATTCCGGCGCGAGAGAATCAATGCCACTGCCACTGCTTTCCTAGCGGGAGTGGGATTAAATCAAAGAATTTTTTCAGAGATTTAATGAGGCTGAAGCAGGTCCCTGCTACTGCCATTGCATGTGGATGAAAGGAGAGAGCAGTATCGAACTGCACTCCTAAACTTTTGGCTACCTTCACTATATCAGGCAGGGATGTAGCACCCTCTGGCCACCACTCACTAGGCTGGAATGAGACATCTTTTCTTACTGGTAAGATCTCCATTTTGTCCGTGTTGCATTTGAGGTGATTGTCCCTCATCCACTGGATGACCTCAGATAGGCAATGTTTAAAGTTGAGTTCGGCATTTGTAGAATTGTTGTCCAGGGAAAGAATCATTTGGGTATCATCTGCGTAAGATGTAACTTCGAACCAGACTGACCAGACCATAGGAACCAGACTGCTCTGATCTTCTACCATGAGAAGGTAAAGTGCTGCAATAGGGTATTTAGTCCCCAGTAAAGAAAGTTGCAGCCTTATTATCTGTGAAGGACTCATGTACTTTGCAACTAATAATCCAATTTCCTACATACTGTAATAAAAAAATAGGCAGAAAACAAGGATGGAGGAGCTGCACTGATATTGCACTTCCGAAGCCAGGAACCGCAAAGGCAGCACCAAGAGTCATGTGGCAATTCAGTGGTCACAACTGTGACCCCGGGCGACTCTTAAATCGCATCCATATGTAAAAAAAATGTAAGTGGAAAGACTAAGGGCCTGATTACAAGTGTGTTGTAATTTTCCGACCCATGCGTAAACCTCTGTATGCGCAGGGATCAGAATTGGGAGTTGAGTGTTATTAAATGCATCCCATAATTATCAGTTGCGTTGAATACCTCAACCTTCATTACAATTTGGCAAGTCAAACCTGTCCAAATTCAACAGGGCAAAAGCATACAGTATTTACCATATCATGTGGATTTTGGTGTGTCAAACAGCAAGAATCGCATGTTATTACCCAGAAACTTGTAATAGGTGCTATTTATCGCACCTGATAAATAACGTACCCCGTGGTATTGTAGTCTTAATCCACATGGTGGACCAGTCTAATGTACTTTCTCTTACTTAAATGTAGGTCTGTAGGGAAAATTCATATATCCAAATGTAAACCAAGGTGCTTAACCCCTTCGATGCTCATGACGGAATGGTTCCGTCATGAGCATCGGTGCCCCTGTGTTCATGACGGAACCATTCCGTCATGAGGCCAGGGCACGAAATCCCTCTGCTGCAGACAGCAGAGGGATTTTTTCTCCCACAGAGCTCTGGAGCTGGGGAAGAGCTTCCCAGCTCCCGAGGCCCCTCTCTTTCAGTGAAATGAAGATCAGCGCGCACGTCGCGCTGACTTCATTTCACTGAAAACGAAACTAAAATGAGCCTTTAGGCTCATTTCAGTTTCACTTTCTACGTGCTCAGGGGGCTATCTCAGCCCCTGAGCACGTAGAAAGACGGGAGAGGTATCATTGGAAAGGGGAGAATCTCCCCTTTCCAATGGTACCCCTCCCAGTGGATCCCTGCTTGGGGATTGCCCCAGGAGGGCGATCCCCAAGCAGGGATCCACCCACTAAGGCACCAGGGAGGGGAGCGGCCCCTTGGGCAAGGGCTTTGCTCCCCCAAACAAATTGCCAATGTTCAGTCTTTCTGCCCCCTTGGGGAGCAGATGGGAGCAGTAGCCTCCAATCTGCCCACCCGGGGGCAGAAAGCCCACTAGACACCAGGGATTTTTATTTGGTGCATTTTTTTAGGGTGGGGGCTGCCCGAAACGGGCACGCAAATGCCCCCACCCCCCACCCCCCCAGCCACCATTTCAGCCTTTCTGCCCCCCTGGGAGGCAGATGGGGGCAGTAGCCCCCAATCTGCCCCCCCGGGGGGGCAGAAAGCCCACTAAATGCCAGGGATTTTTTGTGTGTGCTATTTGTTTTAGGGTGGGGGCTGCCCAAAATGGGCACGCCAATGCCCCCACCCCACCCGCCACCATTACAGCCTATCTGCCCCCCGGGGAGGCAGAAAGCCCACTAAACACCAGGCATTTTTTTGGACGCATTTTTTTTTAGGGTGGGGGCTGCCCGAAACGGGCACACTAATGCCCCCACCCCCCCACCACCATTAAAGCCTTTCTGCCCCCCTGGGAGGCAGATGGGGGCAGTAGCCCCCAATCTGCCGCCCCGGTGGGGCAGAAAGCTCACTAAACACCAGGGATTTTTTTGGGCGTGTTTTTTTTTGGGTGGGGGCTGCCCGAAACGGGCACGCCAATGCCCCCACCCCCGCCACCATTACAGCCTTTCTGTCCCCCCTGGGAGGCAGATGGGGGGAGTAGCTCCAAATCTGCCCCCCCGGTGGGGCAGAAAGCCCACTAAGCGCCAGGGATTTTTTTTGTGCAATTTTTTTTAGGGTGGGGGCTGCCCAAAATGGGCACGCCAATGCCCCCACCCCGCCGCCACCATTACAGCCTTTCTGACCCCCCCTGGGAGGCAGATGGGGGCAGTAGCCCCCAATCTGCCCCCCTGGGGGAGCAGAAAGCCCACTAAACACCAGGGATTTTTTTTTTTGCAATTTTTTTTAGGGTGGGGGCTGCCCAAAATGGGCACGCCAATGCCCCCATGCCCTTGCCACCATAACTGTCTTTCTGCCCCCTGGGGGGTAGATGGGGGTAGTAGCCCCCAATCTGCCCCCCCGGGGCAGCAGAAAGCCCACTTGACGCCAGGGATTTTTTTTTGCGCATTTGTTTTTAGGGTGGGGGCTGCCCAAAGTGGGCACTCCAATGCACACATCCCCGCCAACATTACAGCCTTTCTGCTCCCCCTGGTCTCCCGATAAAAATGGTACCTCACATGCGTGGGTGGGGCAAGTACCCGCGACAGGCAAGGGCCCAAAACCTAGTGAGGCGACATCAAAATTACCTATCACAAACAAACCTGGTTTCAAGGGGGGTCCCATGAGTTTTTGGCCCCGGGTTCGGCGGCCAGCTAGGGAGACCTACCAAACCCACACATTTCTGAAAACTAGACACCCGGGGGATTCCAGGGACGTATGGCTTGCGTGGATCCCCCAACGTTTTCTTACCCAGAATCCCACAGAAACCTGAAATTTTGCTGAAAAAATCACTTTTTTCACACATTTTTGTGTGGGAAAGTTGTGGCATCACCGGGCTGAAACAAATTTCCTACCACCCAGTGTTCCCCCAGGTCTCCCGATAAAAACGGTGCATTACTCGGGTGGGAGGCCCAAGTACCCGCGACAGGCAAGGGCCCAAAACGTATTGAGGCAACATCAAAATTGCCTATCAGAAGACGACCTGGTTTTGCAAGGGGGGTCCTAGGACTTTTTGGCCTGGGGCTTGGCGGCCACCTAGGGAAACCTACCGAACCCACACATTTCTGAAAACTAGACACCCGGGGGATTCCAGGGAGGTATGGCTTGCGTGGATCCACCAACGTTTTCTTACCCAGAATCCCCCAGAAACCTGACATTTTACAGAAAAAAATCACTTTTTTCACACATTTTTGTGTGGGAAAGTTGTGGCATCACCGGGCTGACACAAATTTCCTACCACCCAGCGTTCCCCCAGGTCTCCCGATAAAAATGGTGCATCACTCGGGTGGGAGGCCCAAGTACCCGCGACAGGCAAGGGCCCAAAACGTATTGAGGCAACATCAAAATTGCCTATCAGAAGACGACCTGGTTTAGCAAGGGGGGTCCCATGACTTTTTGGCCCGGGGCTCGGCGGCCACCTAGGGAAACCAACCAAACCCACACATTTCTGAAAACTAGACACCCGGGGGATTCCAGGGAGGTATGGCTTGCATGGATCCACCCACGTTTTCTTACCCAGAATCCCCCAGAAACCTGATATTTTGCTGAAAAAAATCACTTTTTTCACACATTTTTGTGTGGGAAAGTTGTGGCATCACTGGGCTGACACAAATTTCCTACCACCCAGCATTGCCCCAGGTCTCCCGATTAAAATGGTCCTCACTCGGGTGGGAGGCCCAAGTACCCGCGACAGACAAGGGCCCAAAATGTATTGAGGTGACCTCAAAATAGCCTATCACAAAACGACCTGGTTTTGCAAGGGGGGGTCCCATGACTTTTTGGCCCGGTGCTCGGCGGCCACCTAGGGAAACCTACCGAACCCACACATTTATGAAAAGTAGACACCCGGGGAATTCCAGGGAGGTATGGCTTGCGTGGATCCACCAACGTTTTCTTACCCAGAATCCCCCAGAAACCTGACATTTTACAGAAATAATCACTTTTTTCATACATTTTTGTGTGGGAAAGTTGTGGCATCACCGGGCTGACACAAATTTCCTACCACCCAGCGTTCCCCCAGGTCTCCCAATAAAAATGGTGCCTCACTCGGGTGGGAGGCCCTTGTACGCGCGACAGGCAAGGGCCCAAAACGTATTGAGGCAACATCAAAATTGCCTATCAGAAAACGACCTGGTTTTGCAAGGGGGGTCCCATGACTCTTTGGAAGCCATACCTCCCTGGAATTCCCCGGGTGTCTACTTTTCAGAAATGTGTGGGTTTGGTAGGTTTCCCTAGGTGGCTGCCGAGCCCCGGGCCAAAAAGTCATGGGACCCCCCTTGCAAAACCAGGTCGTTTTCTGATAGGCAATTTTGATGTCGCCTCAATAAGTTTTGGGCCCTTGCCTGTCACGCGTACTTGGGCCTCCCACCCGAGTGAGGCACCATTTTTATCGGGAGACCTGGGGGAACGCTGGGTGATAGGAAATTTGTGTCATCCCGGTGATACAAAAGGGGATGATGGACGGAACGTTTGAGCCAATCAAACACTCACCCCCAGTCAACTGATCTGGGTTTAATCCATCATCATTCTTTAGCTCACTCCACCACCCCAGTGCAGACATGGCCATATGCAAATCAGTCTGACCCTGTGCCTCATGGGAACAGTCCAGCCCGAACCGCCAAGCCATGTCGTCCCTGGACCGGAAACAAGCATCCTAGGACTGGTTTCTGGCATTCCAGCCGTCATCAGCCAGGCTTGCTTGAATCCAGTGGCAAAGTGAGCAAGGGACCCACGTCTGGGAATACCCCCGCCAACTTAGGGCGAACAAAGCGATACAAAAGGGGATGATGGACGGAACGTTTGAGCCAATCAAACACTCACCCCCAGTCAACTGATCTGGGTTTAATCCATCATCATTCTTTAGCTCACTCCACCACCCCAGTTCAGACATGGCCATATGCAAATCAGTCTGACCCTGTGCCTCATGGGAACAGTCCAGCCCGAACCGCCAAGCCATGTCTTCCCTGGACCGGAAACAAGCATCCTAGGACCGGTTTCTGGCATTCCAGCCGTCATCAGCCAGGCTTGAATCCAGTGGCAAAGTGAGCAAGGGACCCACGTCTGGGCATACCCCGCCAACTTAGGGCGAACAAAGCGATACAAAAGGGGATGATGGACGGAACGTTTGAGCCAATCAAACACTCACCCCCAGTCAACTGATCTGGGTTTAATCCATCATCATTCTTTAGCTCACTCCACCACCCCAGTTCAGACATGGCCATATGCAAATCAGTCTGACCCTGTGCCTCATGTGAACAGTCCAGCCCGAACCGCCAAGACATGTCTTCCCTGGACCGGAAACAAGCATCCTAGGACCGGTTTCTGGCATTCCAGCCGTCATCAGCCAGGCTTGCTTGAATCCAGGGGCAAAGTGAGCAAGGGACCCACGTCTGGGCATACCCCGCCAACTTAGGGCGAACAAAGCGATACAAAAGGGGATGATGGACGGAACGTTTGAGCCAATCAAACACTCACCCCAGTCAACTGATCTGGGTTTAATCCATCATCATTCTTTAGCTCACTCCACCACCCCAGTTCAGACATGGCCATATGCAAATCAGTCTGACCCTGTGCCTCATGGGAACAGTCCAGCCCGAACCGCCAAGCCATGTCTTCCCTGGACCGGAAACAAGCATCCTAGGACCGGTTTCTGGCATTCCAGCCGTCATCAGCCAGGCTTGCTTGAATCCAGTGGCAAAGTGAGCAAGGGACCCACGTCTGGGCATACCCCCGCCAACTTAGGGCGAACAAAGCGATACAAAAGGGGATGATGGACGGAACGTTTGAGCCAATAAAACACTCACCCCCAGTCAACTGATCTGGGTTTAATCCATCATCATTCTTTAGCTCACTCCACCACCCCAGTTCAGACATGGCCATATGCAAATCAGTCTGACCCTGTGCCTCATGGGAACAGTCCAGCCCGAACCGCCAAGCCATGTCTTCCCTGGACCGGAAACAAGCATCCTAGGACCGGTTTCTGGCATTCCAGCCGTCATCAGCCAGGCTTGCTTGAATCCAGTGGCAAAGTGAGCAAGGGACCCACGTCTGGGCATACCCCCGCCAACTTAGGGCGAACAAAGCGATACAAAAGGGGATGATGGACGGAACGTTTGAGCCAATCAAACACTCACCCCAGTCAACTGATCTGGGTTTAATCCATCATCATTCTTTAGCTCACTCCACCACCCCAGACATGTCCATATGCAAATCAGTCTGACCCTGTGCCTCATGGGAACAGTCCAGCCCGAACCGCCAAGCCATGTCTTCCCTGGACCGGAAACAAGCATCCTAGGACCGGTTTCTGGCATTCCAGCCGTCATCAGCCAGGCTTGCTTGAATCCAGTGGCAAAGGGAGCAAGGGACCCACGTCTGGGCATACCCCGCCAACTTAGGGCGAACAAAGCGATACAAAGGGGATGATGGACGGAAGGTTTGAGCCAATCAAACACTCACCCCCAGTCAACTGATCTGGGTTTAATCCATCATCATTCTTTAGCTCACTCCACCACCCCAGTTCAGACATGGCCATATGCAAATCAGTCTGACCCTGTGCCTCATGGGAACAGTCCAGCCCGAACCGCCAAGCCATGTCTTCCCTGGACCGGAAACAAGCATCCTAGGACCGGTTTCTGGCATTCCAGCCGTCATCAGCCAGGCTTGCTTGAATCCAGTGGCAAAGTGAGCAAGGGACCCACGTCTGGGCATACCCCCGCCAACTTAGGGCGAACAAAGCGATACAAAAGGGGATGATGGACGGAACGTTTGAGCCAATCAAACACTCACCCCCAGTCAACTGATCTGGGTTTAATCCATCATCATTCTTTAGCTCACTCCACCACCCCAGTTCAGACATGGCCATATGCAAATCAGTCTGACCCTGTGCCTCATGGGAACAGTCCAGCCCGAACCGCCAAGCCATGTCTTCCCTGGACCGGAAACAAGCATCCTAGGACCGGTTTCTGGCATTCCAGCCGTCATCAGCCAGGCTTGCTTGAATCCAGTGGCAAAGAGAGCAAGGGACCCAAGTCTGGGCATACCCCCGCCAACTTAGGGGCGAACAAAGCGATACAAAAGGGGATGATGGACGGAACGTTTGAGCCAATCAAACACTCACCCCCAGTCAACTGATCTGGGTTTAATCCATCATCATTCTTTAGCTCACTCCACCACCCCAGTTCAGACATGGCCATATGCAAATCAGTCTGACCCTGTGCCTCATGGGAACAGTCCAGCCCGAACCGCCAAGCCATGTCTTCCCTGGACCGGAAACAAGCATCCTAGGACCGGTTTCTGGCATTCCAGCCGTCATCAGCCAGGCTTGCTTGAATCCAGTGGCAAAGTGAGCAAGGGACCCACGTCTGGGCATACCCCCGCCAACTTAGGGCGAACAAAGCGATACAAAAGGGGATGATGGACCGGAACGTTTGAGCCAATAAAACACTCACCCCAGTCAACTGATCTGGGTTTAATCCATCATCATTCTTTAGCTCACTCCACCACCCCAGTTCAGACATGGCCATATGCAAATCAGTCTGACCCTGTGCCTCATGGGAACAGTCCAGCCCGAACCGCCAAGCCATGTCTTCCCTGGACCGGAAACAAGCATCCGAGGACCGGTTTCTGGCATTCCAGCCGTCATCAGCCAGGCTTGCTTGAATCCAGTGGCAAAGTGAGCAAGGGACCCACGTCTGGGCATACCCCGCCAACTTAGGGCGAACAAGCGATACAAAGGGGATGATGGACGGAACGTTTGAGCCAATCAAACACTCACCCCCAGTCAACTGATCTGGGTTTAATCCATCATCATTCTTTAGCTCACTCCACCACCCCAGTTCAGACATGGCCATATGCAAATCAGTCTGACCCTGTGCCTCATGGGAACAGTCCAGACGTGGGTCCCTTGCTCACTTTGCCACTGGATTCAAGATAGCCTGGCTGATGACGGCTGTAAGCCAGAAACCGGTCCCAGGATGCTTGTTTCCGGTCCAGGGAAGACATGGCTTGGCAGTTCGGGCTGGACTGTTCCCATGAGGCACAGGGTCAGACTGATTTGCATATGGCCATGTCTGAACTGGGGTGGTGGAGTGAGCTAAAGAATGATGATGGATTAAACCCAGATCAGTTGACTGAGGGTGAGTGTTTGATTGGCTCAAACGTTCCGTCCATCATCCCCTTTGTATCAGCTTGGTCGCCCTAAGTTGGCGGGGTATGCCCAGACGTGGGTCCCTTGCTCACTTTGCCACTGGATTCAAGCAAGCCTGGCTGATGACGGCTGAAATGCCAGAAACCGGTCCTAGGATGCTTGTTTCCGGTCCAGGGAAGACATGGCTTGGCAGTTCGGGCTGGACTGTTCCCATGAGGCACAGGGTCAGACTGATTTGCATATGGCCATGTCTGAACTGAGGTGGTGGAGTGAGCTAAAGAATGATGATGGATTAAGCCCAGATCAGTTGACTGGGGGTGAGTGTTTAATTGGCTCAAACGTTCCGTCCATCATCCCCTTTTGTATCATCCCGGTGATGCCACAACTTTCCCACACAAAAATGTGTGAAAAAAGTGATTTTTTCCTGCAAAATTTCAGGTTTGCAGGGGATTCTGGGTAAGAAAACATTGGTGGATCCACGCAAGCCATACCTCCCTGAAATCCCCCGGGTGTCTACTTTTCAGAAATGTGTGGGTTTGCTAGGTTTCCCTAGGTGGCCGCCGAGCCCCGGGCCAAAAGTCATGGGACCCCCCTTGCAAAACCAGGTCGTTTTCTGATAGGCAATTTTAATGTCGCCTCAATAAGTTTTGGGCCCTTGCCTGTCGCGCGTACTTGGGCCTCCCACCCGAGTGAGGCACCATTTTTATCGGGAGACCTGGGGGAACGCTGGGTGGTAGGAAATTTGTGTCATCCCGGTGATGCCACAACTTTCCCACACAAAAATGTGGGAAAAAAGTGATTTTTTCAACAAAATTTCAGGTTTGCAGGGGATTCTGGGTAAGAAAATGTTGGTGGATCCACGCAAGTCATACCTCCCTGGAATCCCCCGGGTGTCTACTTTTCAGAAATGTGTGGGTTTGCTAGGTTTCCCTAGGTGGCCACCGAGCCCCGGGCCAAAAACTCATGGGACCCCCTTGCAAAACCAGGTCGTTTTGTGATAGGCATTTTTGATGTCGCCTCAATACGTTTTGGGCCCTTGCCTGTCGCGCGTACTTGGGCCTCCCACCCGAGTGAGGCACCATTTTTATCGGGAGACCTGGGGGAACGCTGGGTGGTAGGAAATTTCTGTCAGCCTGGTGATGCCACAACTTTCCCACACAAAAATGTGTGAAAAAAGTGATTTTTTCAGCAAAATTTCAGGTTTGCAGGGGATTTTGAGTAAGAAAGCGTAGGTGGATCCACGCAAGCCATACCTCCCTGGAATCCCCCGGGTGTCTACTTTTCAGAAATGTGTGGGTTTGCTAGGTTACCCTAGGTGGCCGTTGAGCCCCGGGCCAAAAAGTCATGGGACCCCCCTTGCAAAACCAGGTCGTCTTCTGATAGGCATTTTTGATGTCGCCTCAATACGTTTTGGGCCCTTGCCTGTCACGGGTACTTGGGCCTCCCACCCGAGTGAGGCACCATTTTTATTGGGAGACCTGGGGCAATGCTGGGTGGTAGGAAATTTGTGTCAGCCCGGTGATGCTACAACTTTCCCACACAATAATGTGTGAAAAAAGTGATTTTTTTCAGCAAAATTTCAGGTTTCTTGTGGATTCTGGGTAAGAAAACATTGGGGGATCCACGCAAGCCATACCTCCCTGGAATCTCCCATGTGTCTACTTTTCATAAATGTGTGGGTTTGGTAGGTTTCCCTAGGTGCCGGCAGAGCTAGGGTTCAAAAACTACAGCTAGGCACTTTGCCAAAAAAGGGTCATTTTTCACAGTGAAATTGGGGTGTGTCCACGTTGCGTTTTGCGTCGTTTCCTGTCGCGGGCACTAGGCCTACCCACACAAGTGAGGTGCCATTTTTCTCAGAAGACTTTGGGGAACGCGGGGTGGGTGGAAGTTTGTGGATCCATGCAGATTCCAGAACTTTCCACCACAGAAAAGTGAGGAAAATGTGTTTTTTTTTACACTTTTTTAGGTTTGCAAGGGATTCTGGGTAACAGAACCTGGTGAGAGCCAGTCAAGTCACCCCATCCTGGATTCACCTGGGTGTCTAGTTTTCAAAAATGTATAGGTTTGCTAGGTTTCCCTAGGTGCCGGCAGAGCTAGGGTTCAAAAACTACAGCTAAGCACTTTTCAAAAAAAGGTTATTTTTCACTGTGAAAATGTGGTGTGTCCACGTTGTGTTTTGCGCTGTTTCCTGTCGCGGGCACTAGGCCTACCCACACAAGTGAGGTACCATTTTTCTCGGAAGACTTTGGGGAATGCGGGGTGGGTGGAATTTTGTGGATTCACGCAGATTCCAGAACTTTCCACCACAGAAAAGTGAGGAAAATGTGGTTTTTTTGACAATTGTTTAGGTTTGCAAGGGATTTTGGGTAACAGAACCTAGTGAGAGCCAGTCAAGTCACCCCATCCTGGATTCCCCTGGGTGTCTAGATTTCAAAAATGTATAGGTTTGCTAGGTTTCCCTAGGCGCCGGCAGAGCTAGGGTTCAAAAACTACAGCTAAGCACTTTTCAAAAAAAGGGTAATTTTTCACTGTGAAAATGTGGTGTGTCCACGTTGTGTTTTGCGCTGTTTCCTGTCGCGGGCACTAGGCCTACCCACACAAGTGAGGTATAATTTTTCTCGAAAGACTTTGGGGAACGCGGGGTGGGTGGAATTTTGTGGATCCATGCAGATTCCAGAACTTTCCACCACAGAAAAGTGAGGAAAATTAGTTTTGTTTGACAATATTTTAGGTTTGCAAGGGATTCTGGGTAACAGAACCAGGTGAGAGCCAGTCAAGTCACCCCATCCTGGATTCCCCTGGGTGTCTAGTTTTCAAAAATGTATAGGTTTGCTAGGTTTCCCTAGGTGCCGGCAGAGCTAGGGTTCAAAAACTACAGCTAGGCACTTTGCAAAAAAAGGGTCATTTTTCACTGTGAAAATGTGGTGTGTCCACGTTGCGTTTTGGGTCGTTTCCTGTCGCAGGCACTAGGCCTACCCACACAAGTGAGGTACCATTTTTATCGGGAGACTTAGGGTAACACAAAATTGTAGAGCAACTGTTATTATCTATTGACTTTTGATGCATTTCTGCCTTCCAAATGAAAGACAATGTGTAAAAAAGAAGTCATTTTGAAAAATGTCCTATAATTCTCATGCTAGTATGGGTACTCCCAATTTCGGAAATGTGCAAATATCTACTATTTCTAAACTCTATATTTTGTTCCCATTTCAGAAATACATAGGTGTCTTTCATACCGATTTTTCCATGTATAAATTTTCCCAGAATAATTGCTATATACCCGGTACATAATAAAAACCATTGCAAGACGCTGCTCAGTTATTGGCTCTGGGTTCATCGGGTTCTTGGTGAACCTACAAGTCCTATATATCGCCACAACCAGAAAGGTCCAGCGGATGTAACGGTATATTGCTTTCAAATATCTGTCATAATTAGAAGAAGTTACAGGTGAAAACGTTGACACAAATGGCTGATTTTTTCAACTAATTTTCAATTTTTCCTATATTTAACTGTTTGTTTCTATAAAGAAAACTTGAAGGATCTACACAAATGACCCCGTGCTGAATTCAGAATTTTGTCTACTTTTCAGAAATGTATGGCTTTCCAGGATCCATTATTGCTTTCATACCCATTTCTACCATTAACTGGAAGGAGGTTGAAAGCACAAAAATAGCAAAAATAGACTATGTCCCAGAAAAATGCCAAAACTGTGTAAAAAATTTTGGTTTTCTGACAAAAGTCTGCTTGTCCCTGAAAGCTGGGAAGAAGGTGATTTCAGCACCACAACCCCTTTTTTGATGCCATTTGCAGGGAAAAAACTAGACGCTTTCATCT
Organism: Calotriton arnoldi; assembly: GCA_963921515.1. Taxonomy (NCBI): domain Eukaryota; kingdom Metazoa; phylum Chordata; class Amphibia; order Caudata; family Salamandridae; genus Calotriton; species Calotriton arnoldi. The sequence goes on from CAWUFW010002137.1 coordinate 912,443, forward strand.
GTAGCCCTTTTTTCGCATTTTTCCCCAAAAAACCAAAATTTAGCTGTATTTTGGCTAATTTCTGGGTCCCTCCAGGGGAATCCACAAACCCTGGGTACCTTTAGAATCCCCATGATGTTGGAAAAAAGGACGCAAATTTGGCGTGGATACGTTATGTGGTCAAAAAGTTACAGGGGCCTAAGCGCAAACTACCCCAAATAGCCAAAAAAAGGCTTAGCACAGGAGGGGAAAAGGCCTAGCAGCGAAGGGGTTAATACCAGCTCTCTTAAAGCATGAAAACATCTGTTTCTGAATAGAAGTTTTGCCAATCCTCATCAGTCGTCGTTGGTGTAAACAGCCCAAGAGCGTACAATTGTAATTGCTGCACCATTGTTACACTATTTAGACTTGGTGTATATTCTCTTGCTGTTCTAAGTAGTGCCATAGGCCTAAAATATAACAGCTGTTCTACTCTTACTCTATCGACTCTAAAACGCATAAAATAAAATAAATACCACTTACTGCAGTATTATACCTCTTTTTGTATTTTGTATCTTATGTATCATTCACACTTGTCACTTTTTCCTCTTGTAACGTATCATTTGCTACCTCTTCTTGTATCTTGTTTGCTTTTGTAATATGCACAATTGTCACTTTTTCCTCATGTAATGTAACGTTTGCTTTTGTAACATGCCCACTTGTAATTTTCTCCTCATGTAATGTTACTAATCCTATTGTGAAGCGCTTTGACACCTTCGGGTAAAGTCCGCGCTATATAAAAACGCATAAAATAAATAAAAAATAAACTCTGCAACAACTGACCCCACTGTAATGAATTTTATCTTCACATGTTTGAATACAATTTTGAATTGCTGTACTACTGCGTCTACATTATTTAATCTGTTTTAGGGTTTGCACGAATTCAAAGGTGTCCTTGGACTGCTTTGTTTATTGTGAATCATGCCATCAGAGCTAAGTGTATATTGCAGTACGCTACTACTATCAGAACCCACAACTGGTGCTTCCATGCCATGCTCCACAATTGGTGCAACTCTCCCATAATCATCGTTTGAATGTTCCTCTCAGTGGCGTAGCAATTGGGGGGCGAGGAAAGGTCGGTCCTCCTTAGAAGGCACTTTTTTAGGGGGCGGCGGAGGTGAGCAAGTCATGTCTGTCAACTACCACCATTCCCTCGCCCCCGCAAACAAGTCGGCCATCGCCCGCCACCCCACCCTGCTCTTAACCTTCACCGGGCGGCAAGATTAGGGGCCACCCGAGGTGCCAGAAGGTCTAGCTACGCCACTGGTTTCTCTTGCATTCTTAGGCAAACCCATAACAATTTCATCAACCAGTCGCATAAGGTCCTTTAGAATGGGTTTGTCTATGTGGCTCTTGCATGGATACATCAACTTATGCAAAATGTATTCCCGATCTGCCCATATGTACAGCACTGACAAAATGGAATCTATTAACTCTCACCTGAACTGAACTGTATGCTTGAGCTACTTGTGTGAGACTGGACAGTGCCACCAACCCAACATAAAGGACCAGATACCCAAAGTTCAAGGGTCCCTGGATCCCTATCTCCTGGTTTAATGCCCCAAACTCATTAACTGTATATGTCATAGGCATCTCCACAGATGGTAGGTAGGCATATGCATGACTACATCTCTTCCGACACTTTTCCTCTCCGTCCATGCATTGGCGCAGCAAAACGCTTGCAATGGCACGGCCAGAGATGTTTTCCACTTCCCACATGAGCTACAACCCACCCACATATTTCCATTTTATCTGTCTGAACGAGACCAGTAGGTCAGATATTTGCATTTATATTTGTAGTTATTCAGTGCGAGAAGTATATTAGAAATCTATACCAACAATTAGGTGGTGCACCAGAACACCAGCAATGTCTTTTGTATATTCACTTAATGGAGAAGTTGGATGCATATTGCTTAGTGTCATGGAGTAAGAAATCTGACACATATGACTCCGAAGAGGTACCCCCAGAGAACGTATCAGGTTTAATATGCTGTAAATGACAGAATGCCACAAAAAGTTGTTTTCACAGCCATCACTGTGCACTTTCAAGTGTTATATGAGCTCCCTCTGTGCTACAAAACACTTTTGGCCTCAGTGTTGAAAAAAAGTATAATTTGTGTGTGTTTTTTGCATGACAGCTAATTGTACATGTACTAAAAGAGAAGACAGTTTTATTGCATTTGTTAAAATCCTTTGCAACATTGCAAATGCTCTACAATGGTAACATTTTATGATAATGCTACAGTGTGAGGCAGTTTTATGTTCATTGTGTGTTTTTGTATGTGTTTTCCTCTCATGGTAGCAGTATTTTGCAAGGCATTTTTCACGTGATTGTGCTAAGAAACCTGAAACGCGCATGAAAGAGGAAAGAACCACAGTGTTGAATTGAATAAGAAGGGACATAAAAACGGGTACATCAACGGCCAATTGAAGTAATGTTCATAGAAATGTACTTACAGAGTATTTGGACAGAGGGATGGATGGAGATGTTCATATTACTGCAAATGGAGGTTAGGAATAAAGAAGGTTTAAAAGAGAGCCGAGAGGGAGTGTTAGCTGGCCCACAAGCCAACTGTGCCTGTGATAAAAAGGGAATTGCATAACTTGGGGTAGCAGAGTGATGTATGTGCCTGGTTTTATAACGTTTTGTTTGGTAAAGTTGGGTTTGAGAGTCAGGAAATCACTGTTCAAATGTATGAATGCTATGGTCAGAGGGCCAGTTGTAGTCTGAGAGACCAATAGGTCAGACATTTGCATTTGCATGAATTACGGTGCGAGAAGTATATTTAGAATAAATGGTGTACCAAGCAAACAATTAGATGCTCCACCCGAACACTAGCATTTTTTGTATAAACACTTAATGGAGAACTTAGCTGCATAGTGGCTGATATGTGAAATATAATCAATAGCAATACACAGATAGAATATATCATATGTTATAACAATTGCATGAAGTGAGGACTGAAAAGAGAATGAGTGAGGTGAGGATGGGGCTGATGGATAGGCTACAAGGGAGAAGGATATCAGTTTGACATCCCTGATGAATCTAAAGCTGAACAATATCTGGTTTAATGACATTCCTGAATAATTCGAAGGTAGTGGTTGCTTCCAGTCCAGCTTGGAGTGTTTGTCACTGGCCGGTATCAGAAAGTTTTTTTTTTTTTGTAAACTTTATTTTTCCTTTTGAATACATACAAAGGTTCCAGTAGCCCTTACAATAATTTCAACATTCACCAGCAGCAGTAAGAAGTAGATTATAATAAAAATACAGTTTGCACATCGCCTTTAGCTTCAAGCGTAGAGGCATATACAACGATATATATTGAAACACATGTGCCTCTCTTTATTAGGCGGGGAGGACTTACTATCGTTGATTTCGCCACTTGATATAGCGTCTGCGTTTTGTATGCTTCAGGTTAATAGTGATCCACTTCTAATTACCTATCCTAGTCCTATCTTAAGGGACGAATTTGGTCAACCAATATGTCATGCCCCTTCCCAGTCTCTTCCTCCGCAGCTCTGCGGGTAAAGTATGCCTGGTATGGACCCCAATGTTTATGGGACTGCTTCGTGCAGGCATGAGAGCATTGTAGTTGTCTGACTGTGTATTGCAATAGGACAAATATGTGCACCATTCTGTGATAGTGGGTGTTGGGCCCTTCATCCAAAGCAATGCTATTCTCCGTTTTGCTATGAATATGCTAAATGCTAGTAGTTTACGAGTTCCCTTAGGCAGGTCTTTGACATACCCAGGAGGGCCGCTAATGGAGTCGCAGGAATTGCAACCCCAGCCATGTCTTGCAGTGCAGCAAACACTGCCATCCAGAATCTGTTGATCCCAGGGCAGTCCCAGGCAAGATGTGTGAAATTTGCCTCAGTAGCCCCACACCTTACGCATTTGTCATCATCCCTCAGCCCATATTTATATAATCAAACAGGAGTGTAGTACACTCTGTGTAGGTATTTAAAGTGTGTTAGTCGGTGCCTGTCGTTCTGTGAAATAGATTTTGTACTTGAATAGCAATATTCCCATTGCTCTTCCGTTATATCCATATTTAGTTCAGCGCGCCATTCCTGCAGTGCCTTCATGTGTATGAGACTAGTACCCGTCCTTGTGAGTTGGTATAACATTGAAATGACGCACCTCGGGGTCTGAGCCCGCAATAAGTACGTTAAGGAAGTATATTCTCGTGGTTCCAGCATGTCATCTCCAAGCGCCGCTCGTAGTGCCTGCCTAGCACGATGATAATGGAACCTTGTAAGCATTGAAGTCTCTGATGGCTGTGTCTGCAATTGATCCCACTGCTTGACCGCCCGCTCTAAGAAGTAATCCCCCATGGTTCTAATGTTAAGGGCATGCATAGCGCAAATTAATGCCATTTCCTGCTGCATCAGTAACGAATCGCACCACTCTAGTGGCAATTTCAGGGAGTAGAGTAGTGTGATTTTCTGCATATCTGCAGCCTTGTAATCCCCACAGGATCTATCACGTGGTATCGCCTGTGTGGCTTATTAAAGAGATACTGCGGCAGTGACAATGGACATACTTCATCTCTCTCAATGTACAGGTGCGGGATGTCCAGAGGACCATGTAGTCTGTAATATGCATGCATCTGCTGCGCTGTGCAATAATACAGTTAAAAATCTGGGGCGCTAATCCCCCCTGCTGAGTATGGTTTGGTCAGCGTCTCCCATTGCACGCGTGGTTGTTTTCCAGCCCATGCAAGCCTGAACAGGAGGGATCTTAGAGTACGAAAAAATGATTTTGGCAATAGGATGGGTATATTCACAAAAAAAATAGAAAGTGTGGAAGTACTATCATTTTCATGACCGAGATTCGCCCCAGTAGAGACAACGCCAATCAAATCCATTTCTCAATGGACTCTATGAGCTTCTGTATAGCCCGGACGTAGTTCTCACGGATTACAATCTCGCGGTCCATATGTATTTGAACTCATAGGTGGCAAATTGGATCAGTTGTCCATGTAATGGGATAATCTATCTGGTTCGGGGTAGTGTTGGCAGTTAAAGGGAATGCGAGCGATTTGCTCCAGTTTATATGCAGGCAGGAGTGGCGCCCAAAGCACTCTACCTCCTGGAGCATTGGTGATAGGTTCTGCTCTGGATTATGTACATACAATAGTGTGTCATCTGCGTATGCGGTAATTATTAAATTGTAATGTGGGAATCGTATTCCACGGTGCCCATGATATTCACGCAGGGCACACGCTAGCGGTTCCGCCGTTAATGCATATAACAAGGGGGAGGGTGGGCACCCCTGTCTGGTACCTCTTGTAATCGGTATTGCGGCTGAAAGCAAACCATTCACGCGGACACGCGCGGTAGGTTCCGCATATAAGACTTCCACCAGTTTAATAAACACCTCACCTACTCTCACTCATCTCAACACTGCCCTCAAAAACCTCCACTCCACTGACTCGAAAACCTTTTCGGCATCAAGAAAGACTGCCACGGCGCGCTCCTCTGGATCGATGCGTGTGATGGCGCTAAACAATGTACTCAAGTTACTTGAAAGTGATCCAGTGGGTACGAAACCAGACTGCTCCAGGGCCACCACGATCGGGAGTAGGGGGGCTAGGCGATTTGCCAAAATTTTTGCAAAGAGCTTAGTGTCGGTGTTGAGCAGAGATAGCGGTCTATATGACGAGCATTGCTCTGGAGGCCTATCCTTATTTAATAAAGTGATCAGAGTAGCCTCGCGCATACTGAGGGGCATAATTCCATCTGTCCCCATTTTCTCAAACAGGTTAACCAAATGCGGAACCAACTGATTCTGATAGGCCTTGTAGACGGCAACTGTTAGTGCATCCGAACCAGGAGCTTTATGATTGGACATAGCTTTCAGGACCGCTGTTATCTCAGTTGGGCGCAATTGTGCCATCAAACTTTCCCTGTGGGAGTACGACAGCCACTTCATTGCTATGTACGCTAAGTAGTCCTCTGCAGTTTCTTCTGTTTGTTGGGCGTGAGATATAGAGATCTGTGTAATAATTGCGTAATCTGTCTGCTATCTGTGCCGCACCACTTATTAATGTACCGTTGTCATCCCGTAACTCCAGCACCTCATTCGTACCTCCTGCAGGTCGGGACAATGCAGCTAATGTGGCACTAGGTCTCTCACCTTCCCCATATACCTTCACAGTGGCATATTTCCCCAAATGGACCACTTCAGTTTGGGCTACCTCGTTATATTCATCAATCCTGTCCCTTATCTGAGCCAACACCCCAAGGGAAGCTTCCATAGTGGATGCACGTTCAAGCTCAGCCAGCTAAATCTCTAACTTTTGTAACCATCCTCTGCTGGATCGGGGCACCCCCGCGTGCTTCGATATAACTACCCCTCAGATATAGACCTTGAATGCTTCCCATTTGGTAGCAATTTTGGGAATGCTGCCTAGATTAGTAGTGAAATAAGGATCTATTTCCTTTACCAACTCTTCTTTAAACACTGAATCCAGAAAAGAATATTGGGGAAAGCGCCTCGACCTAACTCTAGGTTGGAGGTCGTCGATTATCAGCTTCAATTTTACTGGGGAATGATCTGAATATGTGCACAGTAAGTGCTCACACTGTTATGAAGAGTATTAGATCTCGGGAGGCAAACCAGTAATCTATGCGCATATGAATATCGTGTACTGACGAGTAATGTGTGTACTCCCTGCCTAGCGGTGTTCGATGTCACCACACATCCACTAATTTGTCGGTGTCCGCTATTGACGCAATAGCTTTGGCAGCCGAGGAGGGATTACGTAGGGGGCCTCTTGATCGGTCAAGTGCTGGGGATTGCACGCAATTAAAATCACTCCCCCATAACGTGGGCATTTTTGTGTATGTAGAGAGTTTGTTGTGTAAGGAACGATAAAATTGAGGGTTGTCATAGTTTGGACCATATATCCCTACCACTGGCACTTCTAGGTTGTCCTTACAACAGCGAACCACAACATATCTCCCTCCAGGATCAGTGTCAACTGCATGTATTTTAATATTAGCTCCCTGTTGAACCCATACCAGCACCCCATGCGCATGGGTAGTGAATCCAGCTGCTATACAAGAGCCTTTCATTCTTCTCTGCGATAGCAACCCCAAATTAGGTGTTAGGTGAGTTTATAAAACCACCTTGCATATCTTCCGCTGATCATTTAAACCTCTAATGTTCCATGTTAAAAAATGTATTGAGTGATCTCCCTGCCCAGCCGTCGTATCATGCTCGCTACCCATACTCATGGAGCGCAATGGAAATTACAGCGACTGCTTTACTATATTGGTAGTTCCCGGTAATGTCATCAGGGCTACTGCTGTGCAATGATGGCGAATCTGTTATTCCCCCCTCCCCCTCCCATGTCATGTCCCCCAACATCTGACATGACAACATGAGTCCCTCCGACTGAACCCTTCATCAAATCTCCCAACAATCCCTCCCAAAACAATGTGTATTACACGTGAGGGCGGTGAGTGCCCGACCACTCGCTCCAAGACCTAACACCGCCACAACTACTGTTGCAACATATATATTCATCCATTACCCACACCTACTAAGTATAGTCCAATATATAGTCCCTGAACACAGAGCTTCAAGGTGAAAGCGCAGTGCTGTGTATCTGGGGCTTCAAGCCCCCATCTGCAACAACTCTAGCTTCCCATCACTGCTTAATCAAAACTTACAGTCCTATCCATTGAGAACAGTAACTACCTTGCATCTATCACCCTAAGTAGGAATGGGCAGTACGAAACTACCCCATTGACCTGCCCTTTTCGGTGCTGCTGTGCATGATAAATGCGATCAGAGCAGATAGACCATCAGTCGTGTTGATCCAGCGTCCCAGCAGCGAGACTATCCTCTGGGCTGTCAATCTGCACTTGCTTATTTGACTGTGCCTTAGAGTAGACTTTGAGCACTTGCTGTAGGTTGTTAGGGTCCATATAGATCTTTGCTTTGCCATCTAGGTTGACCTTCAGGTGAGCAGGATAAACCATAGCATAGTCAATGTTGAGCTCTCTTAACTTCCATTTAATGGGTGCAAATCGTTTGCGCGCCTCCTGTACCTGGGGGGTGAAGTCCGAATAAAGCGACAGTTCGGCGCCCTCATAGTTAAAGAGTCCGTAGCTCTCTTGCTCTCCGTAATGCTGCGTCCCTGTCTCTACAATTTTGTATTCAAGCTATGATTGGGCGTGGAGGGGCCCCCCGCGGAGGTTGTGGCACCATTGAGCGATGGGCACGCTTCACCACAAAGATGGAAGAAAATGCATCTCGGCCCAGCAGAGTCACAAGTAGGTTCTCCACAAAGAGCTCCATGTTACCGGTTGAGGTGGATTCTGGCAGCCCCATTATGCGGAGATTGTTGCGCCTTGACCGCGCCTCCAGGTTTTCAGCCTTAGATTGTAGTGACTCCAGAAGTTTCCCCATTTTTTTCTGGGCTACTGTGACTTCCACATTCTGATCCTCAACTTCTGAGACCCTCCTCTCAACCATATTGATTCTCTCGGCATGTTTATCTAAGTGCTCCGACATGCGATCCATGCGGTAAGAGAGGGAGTGTATTTTCCCATCAATCATGGAGAGACTTTGCTGCATAGTTTCAAGAATGTGGCATAGGTCACCACCCAGCTCTGATCCAGAGGCACCGCGCTACGCCAACTATGCGTCTGCTTCCTCCTCTCGTAATCTGGAGGATTTACGCTGGTCAAATTGCAGCTTCGACTGTGTCTTGTCTGGTTTCCTCATATTGTTATTGTTGGTGTGTCCAAGACGCTTCAGCAGCGCACCGGGTACATATTTCTATATGCTGTGCCTAGGGGAAGGTCTCTGACCTGGGAGCAGAAAGGGTATTAATACGACCGTGTGCCCAGGAAGTGGGTCATATTCCTACTTAATATGCACTGTTCGTGTTCAGGGCATGGGTGACCCTCTTCAGAGTTTACCAGTAAGGCTGCTGTGCTTGTTGCACCCCCGCAGGGAGGGTTCCCATCCGTCTGGTCCTCGGTCTCTTTAAACCAATATTTAAGTCGAGTATCTTTCAGCACCAAGCACTTCCGCCTGACAGGCAGTCCAAAAGTATCACCTTGAAATCAAGCCAGTCACATCCAGGAGTTAGAGACCTCACCGAGGCCCACAGCAAGCCCAGCGAGCACCGCAGACAAATGTCCATCTGAGCCCAGCTGTTTCAGGCAGCCTCCAGGCCACAATAGTCCAACACCGATTGTCCATTTAACATGGGGAAGCAGCCCCCATGCAGCGAACAGCAAGCAATCTGCCTGGTGTGGCCCCACATAGCCCTATGCAACCAGGCCCAATCGCACCAACTAACCTTCTGATCGGGCCCGGGTTCAGGTGCTTCCAGGCATCAGGATCTCGGCACAGCCCCTGCGATCCCACCAGCCCACACACTCCGGGCCATCGCGTTAGGCGTTAGACGTCACTCCAACCACGTGGAGCGGGGCAGCGGACCCCCACAGCAACACAGTCAGGCGCTGATGGCTCCAGGGCCCCCGGATACACCCGGGGCACACAGTCAGCACACCTCGGAGATGTGCGCCAGCCCCGACAGTACAGGCCGGAAGAGGGGATGTATTCCTGCGACCAGGTAGGCCGCGCCGCCGTTTCGGAGTCTGCCCCGAAATGTCCGTCGTCAGTGGGTGCACCAAGGGCTCAGTGGCATTATTCTGCAGCAGCTGACAGGAGCTATTTATTGTGTTGTTGCAGTCCTTCCTGCGGTCATGGATTTAGCGGATACCTGCCGGATTGTGGCGATGATGTCGGGAGCCCGATTACATTGCGGCCATCTTTAGGCCAGGCAAGCTCCACCCTTTCCGGACGATATAAGAAAGTTGGGAAAATCTGGAAGAATCACAGGTAGATTAGTTTGTCGTTAGCACATGAAGATCACCAGGGCACAACTTACTGAGACCTGAAAGAGGCCCGTAAGGCAGTAGAAACACCATACCTTAAAGACTAGAGTTAGCATCTCAATTTAGTCATATTTTTGGCTTACTGTAGGTCAGGTTGGTTGTGGTAGTGCTTGATAGCTGTGTCTCTGGGGAGGTGAAGGAAGGGATGCATAAAAAAGTGTATCGTTTTATATTATAGTGGAAGGTGACACACTTTTGGCTGCCTAGGGCCAATGCAGGCACCCTTGCGTCATGTCAAGTTGGGATACCTTCCTTCACAAAAACAATCCTGAGAGACATTTTCCTCTTTTTAAGTTTACTGCAGAATGCAGCACATGTAGACAGAGGAAAAACAAGGAGAAATGAAGATATTTCTCCTTGTTATGCCTCACCTGAGGAAGCATAGCATTTTGACACATTCCCAGGTCTACCACTAATGGTAAATATGGGAATGCGCCAAAATCCATGGGTGGATGCATGGGAACACCCACCCTCCACCCATGGAATGCCTCCGTGCTGCAGAGTAATCCAAGGCAGTGATTTGAGCTGTCTTGCATTACTTTAGATTTATCAAACTATGCAAGGTGGCCTTCCATGGCATGATAAATCTCACTTAGGTTTTGCATCACCCTTGCGTGGCACAAGGAAGACACAAAACGTTGATAAATATGCCCCAGCTATTTAAAACAAAATAGGCTAATGATATGCTTTCCATCAGAAACTGACAATGACTCAGTGTTTTTATTTAAAAATACTGTTGTTATTGTTATACATATTATACAGGCCTGCATTCATTTGAAAATCTTGCACCTCCTCAATTTTACCTAAATAGTGAGTGGTGCTCCATATCCTCAAGCAGGAGGGACATTGTTCTGAGATCCTGGTGATAACATCTCATGCTTTCTTTTAAACATCATATTAGAGCTATCGGGCCATGTGATGCAGATCCACTTCTCTTCTACAGCCATTGTGGATGTCTTAAACCAGATATGCAAAGTACATGCAATGGCAAACTACCTCTCGCAAGGCAATGATGTTTTACAACAGCTGCCATTTTGGTTAGGGACAGTCAGGCACTCTGAATGCATGTCCCAACGTTAAGGAAACATTCAAGCTTCTGATAAAGCACTTTAATGGATATTGGCTCAAATGTACAAAAATACAGTTTGCAAAATGTGGTCATAAATTGTGCACAGGCTTTTTGCAACCTGTCGCTAATTTTGCAATGCAACCTATGAACTAATAGCTCACTTAGCAAAATTGTGAGTCACAGGCAATCTAATAAATAAAAGTTAGGTAGGTTGCTATTGGCTACCACAAGCATTTTGCTACAAACAAAGGGATGGTGGCCGGCAAGGAACATGAAAACATCATCCTAGTGGCTGCATTTCAAATGGAAAACTTAGTATTATTTAAAAGCAACTATTGTTCATAAAAGTAACCTGTTGCTGCTTTTAAAAAAAAAAAAGAATTTCCCATTTGGGAAAATATCAGGGAGTAGACAGTGGTCCAACGGACCACTGTTTATTCCCTCCTCCCCCTTGAAGTTTGCCTAACACAATTTTCAAAGAGAAGGGTTCCCCAGTATTATAATTAACATATATTTTTTCTTTTTGTATTCCCCTGCTTGAATTATATGATGTTTATGTAGCAATAAATGGGAACTTTTTATTCATATATGTTAATATTCATTCCAAAGTTATGTGATAATCAAGTATGCTTGAATATATATTTTTATGTTTTTGTGTATGGACTGAATTCCCTTTTCAGTAAATGTAAATAATGAACAACATTTCATTGTACCTGATAACTTCACTTCTTGTTTATCCATCCTAAAAATTGCCAAGATTTCACATAATGTAAATATGTGAAAGGGTGCCAGGGACTTCCTGCTAATTGTTTAATCTGAAATTGTTCAACAATGTTAAAATACATTATTTAAACTAAGAACGGACTGTAATGAGATAGACAGAGAAAAAGGCCATATAGAGCTCTGATTGTCTTCCTCCTTTGCTGAAGGTTACCTGGAGGCACATCTAGCCTTAGTTTGCTGTGCTTATGGGGTTGCCTGCCAACAAAAGCACCCTCGCTTATTGGCCACCAGGACCCCACATCACCTTCAGTAACCTTCTCACTAACTTCATCACTTCCATCACCAATAGATCCAGCAACTTCTTAGTACTGGGTGACCTCAGCATTCATCATGATGACCCAATGGATCACAACGCAACCGCCCTCCTAAAGAGCCTAGACAACATCAGACTCACACAGCTCATGCAAGGCCCAACTCACAGCGCCGGACACATACACGACCCAGTCTTCACAGCCAGCAACAAGATTATGTCCAGCGCCTCACCCCGCTCCCATGGACAGACCACTCCAGCGTACACTACTACATCAATGCACCCCACTCCAGCAATCCAAAGCCAGTCAGCAAAATCAGCTGCAACTGGAACACCACAACATAAGCAGACTGGACCCACACCCTCATATCCATCCAGCCCATCCTTACAGGCAAACTACAGATGACCTGGATCTCAGACTGCACCAACACCTTGGCTCCCATGACGCGGATCAGGCATACAAGAACTCACTCTCAAGCATGCTGGTACACGTAAGACCTAAAAGACTGCAAGCGCTATTGCAAACAGCTAGAAAGGAGCTAGAGAACCAGCAAAGACAACACCTTGAGAGACACCTACAAATCCACACTCATAAGGTATCATGCCCAGACCAAAGTACACAGGAAAGTTGCCCTCATGTTCAAAAGTTACAATCCTGCTCCAACTCCAGTAAAGAACTCCTCAACTTCATCAGAGAACTCTCCAACCCAACAGCAGCCACCAACACCATTACCCCCTCACAGGACATCTACGAAGACCTCTGTGACTATTTCCACAACAAAATCTTCAAGATGTGGACCAAGTTTACACCTCAAACCCCGTAGAAGACATCATCATGCAACCTCACACCACTAACAGGAGCACCCACCTTCTAGCAAACAGGAACCCTCTCACCACAGAAGACATCACCAGAATAATGCAGACCATCCATTCAGGGTTGCCCACAGACCCCTGGCCTCATCACATGAATAACCTGGGAAGAACACTGATCAGCGCCAACCTCACCACCATCATCAACTTCTTCATCCTTAGTGGAACCTTCCTGGAGAGCTGGAAATACACAGAAATAACAGCCTTCCTGAAGCAACCCTAGGCTAACCCTTAAGAACTCAGCAAGTACAGGCCCATCTTGCTCCTTCTTTTCCTGGCCCAGGTCCTGGCGAAAGAGATCAATAGGCATCTCTCCACCCATCTATAACAGCACCACCTCCTGAACTCCACCCAGTCAGGGTTCCACAGCAACCACAACATGGAAACTGACCTCCTGGCAGCAACAGACGACATTCGATCCATCATGGACAGAGGGGAAACCACCACTCTCATCCTGCTTGACCTCTTGGCAGCCTTCGACACCATTTCCCATGGCACCCTCATGACCAGACTCCAGGACATCAGGAATTCAAGGGCCCACCTTGAGTTGGGTCACCTCCTTCTTCTCCAAAACAACTCATCAGCCCAACCCTGTTCAACATGTGCATGGCACCCCTCGCCTGCATCGTGAGAGCCCATGGCATCAACATTTTCTCCTACATCGATGATACTAAGCTCATCCTCTCCCTCACCGACATGAACAGCACCACCCAGACCAATTTTGTCTCCTGCATGTCCAACATGTCTAACTTGATGCAAGAGAACTGCCTTAAACTCAACACAGACAAAATGGAGATCCTGATTTTCAGAAGCAAGAGCTCCCCTTGGGACGCCTCCCGGTGGCCACCCTAATTAGGTCCCACGGCCACCCCCAGAGACCATGCCAGAAACCTCGGCATAATCCCTGATGACAAACTCAAGATGAACAAACAGGGCAACGCTATGATCGCATCCTGCTGCCTCATCCTCAGAATGCTTCGCAAGATCTTCAAATGACTCTCCACGTACACAAGAAGCACAATCACCCAGGCTCTCATAACCAGTAGACTCGACTACAGCACTGCATCTACATCTGCCTCTCCAACCAGCTCATGCAAAGACTCCAGACCATCCAAAACACCGCCACCAGACTCATCCTAGGAGTGGCCAGAAGTGCTCACATCACTCCCTACCTCACTAAACTACACTGGCTACGAGAAATGTTGCCATTAAGCTGCTCATCCATGCCTACAAGGGCTCCACAAAACGGGACCAGCATACCTCAACCACCAACTTCAACTCTACCAACCTTTCAGACAGCTATGCTCCACCTCCCTCACCCTTGCACGGGCCCCCTGCATCCGCAGAAGTAAGTTAGGAGGGCGTGACTTCTCTTTGTTTGCCACCACAAAATGAAATGAACTTTCTCAAAACATCAGGCCTGCTACTTCACTTATTAATTTCTGCAAAAAAACTGAAGACCTAGCTGGTCAACTGGGAGCTCCACCTGGCCTACGTTCCTCCTCCAGTGCCTGGATAACCTCGTGAGTATTTAGCTACACCAATTAACCCTGGGCGTAGTTTTTGTAGTAGCACTTCACGTAGCTACGTGAAGTACATTTTGAACTACACGTAGCTATGCAAATTGCATAGTGCGTAGCTGTATACTTGACTGCACTGTACAATAATTGCCAAAGGCATCTTGCACAGTGCTAGTTAATATAAAATAAGTATCTCTCTCTTTATATGCTAAAATGCATATAGCATTTCACAAAAGTGAAATCAATAAATTAACAAGCAGTGAGAGAGGTGATGATTTTGGTATCCTCCCTAACCTAGGGAGAGAACTAAGCAGATGCCTTGAAAACAAAAAGCACATCTTTGAACGATTCAGTGGTGGTCCCATCCTCTTAGGACCACCCCAAGCACAGTTATTGGCAAAATATAATCCCAACCAAAGGCTCTGCAGCATTATGGGACAAGATTAGCAGTGGGCAGTGAATATTATAGTATCCAATATCAAAATAATTCTACAAAGAGCTGCAGTTCCACTAGTCGTTACTAGATGTCCCTCACGAGTTAAATGCAAAAGCTTCATGAAAGGGTTTCAATGCTTTTGCATTTGACTCGTGAGGGACATCTAGTAACGACTAGGTGAACTGCAGCTCTTTGTAGAATTATTTTGCTATTGGACACTATAATATTCACTGCCCACTGCTAATCTCGTCCCATAATGCTTTGCAGGGCCTTTGGTTGGGATTGTATTTTTGCCCATAACTGTGCTTGGGGTGGTCCTAGGAGGAAGGGACCACCACTGAATCGTTCACATGATATGCTTTTTGTGTTCAAGGCATCTGCTTGGTCCTCCCCCTAGGTTAGGGGGAACCCAAAATCATCACCTCTCTCATTGCTTGATATTTTCATTGTCAAAGTTCACTTTTGTGAATTTGTTATATGCTTTTTAGCATAGAAAATTGCTTTACCAAAGCATTTGTATGTGTTTAAAAATGCTGCTGCTACGCTACGTTGATTAGCAGAGTTTTTTACTCTGCTACGTGCAATTTGCGTAGTGCGTAGTAACATAAACTTTGCATGCTCCGTGAGCGTAGCAAAGTATTATGCCCAGGGTTATACACCATACAAATTGACATAACATGACAAACATATGAGAATATCAAAAATTGTTAGTTTGCTGAATATTGTTTTAATTGTTCAGATGAGATATGAGGGTTTGAACCATCTTTGAAATTTGATTTAAGTCTCTTTTTGCTGCTAAAGCTTAACTTAGTTAGCCAGGAGAAATATGGGTGAATTGGAGATTTAATTATAAAGAAGACTTTATGATAGCACAACAATGTTACAATTTGTATTTACTATTCACACTTTTGATAAACATCGTTGCCATTATTTGGTTGATTTTCAAAATAGTTATGATTCAATTTGTATGCACTAAGATAGATTTTTTATTTTTAAATAAATCTTAAAACTATTTCCTTGTTTTTCTAGTGTCTTTGAGTGTGTCTTTCAATAATGAATGTTGGTTGGCACAGTCTTTGGTGCCAGGAGGTCTACAAAGCCTATTACTAGGACGTGTTCTGTAAAGAAAATCCAGAAAGCATATCATTGTGAGGTCTCAAAGAGCAATGGAGTGCCACCTTTGTGTTTAAAGTGTAAGAAAAAAAATGTTGCACTTGCTTATTTGACTGTGCCTTAGAGTACACTTTGAGCACTTGCTGTAGGTTGTTAGGGTCCATATAGATCTTTGCTTTGCCATCTAGGTTGACCTTCAGGTGAGCAGGATAAACCATAGCATAGTCAATGTTGAGCTCTCTTAACTTCCATTTAATGGGTGCAAATCGTTTGCGCGCCTCCTGTACCTGGGGGGTGAAGTCCGAATAAAGCGACAGTTCGGCGCCCTCATAGTTAAGAGTCCGTAGCTCTCTTGCTCTCCGTAATGCTGCGTCCCTGTCTCTACAATTTTGTATTCAAGCTATGATTGGGCGTGGAGGGGCCCCCGCGGGAGGTTGTGGCACCATTGAGCGATGGGCACGCTTCACCACAAAGATGGAAGAAAATGCATCTCGGCCCAGCAGAGTCACAAGTAGGTTCTCCACAAAGAGCTCCATGTTACCGGTTGAGGTGGCTTCTGGCAGCCCCATTATGCGGAGATTGTTGCGCCTTGACCGCGCCTCCAGGTTTTCAGCCTTAGATTGTAGTGACTCCAGAAGTTTCCCCATTTTTTTCTGGGCTACTGTGACTTCCACATTCTGATCCTCAACTTCTGAGACCCTCCTCTCAACCATATTGATTCTCTCGGCATGTTTATCTAAGTGCTCCGACATGCGATCCATGCGGTAAGAGAGGGAGTGTATTTTCCCATCAATCATGGAGAGACTTTGCTGCATAGTTTCAAGAATGTGGCATAGGTCACCACCCAGCTCTGATCCAGAGGCACCGCGCTACGCCAACTATGCGTCTGCTTCCTCCTCTCGTAATCTGGAGGATTTACGCTGGTCAAATTGCAGCTTCGACTGTGTCTTGTCTGGTTTCCTCATATTGTTATTGTTGGTGTGTCCAAGACGCTTCAGCAGCGCACCGGGTACATATTTCTATATGCTGTGCCTAGGGGAAGGTCTCTGACCTGGGAGCAGAAAGGGTATTAATACGACCGTGTGCCCAGGGAGTGGGTCATATTCCTACTTAATATGCACTGTTCGTGCTCAGGGCATGGGTGACCCTCTTCAGAGTTTACCAGTAAGGTTGCTGTGCTTGTTGCACCCCCGCAGGGAGGGTTCCCATCCGTCTGGTCCTCGGTCTCTTTAAACCAATATTTAAGTCGAGTATCTTTCAGCACCAAGCACTTCCGCCTGACAGGCAGTCCAGAAGTATCACCTTGAAATCAAGCCCGTCACATCCAGGAGTTAGAGACCTCACCGAGGCCCACAGCAAGCCCAGCAAGCACCGCAGACAAATGTCCATCTGAGCCCAGCTGTTTCAGGCAGCCTCCAGGCCACAATAGTCCAACACCGATTGTCCATTTAACATGGGGAAGCAGCCCCCATGCAGCGAACAGCAAGCAATCTGCCTGGTGTGGCCCCACATAGCCCTATGCAACCAGGCCCAATCGCACCAACTAACCTTCTGATCGGGCCCGGGTTCAGATGCTTCCAGGCATCAGGATCTCGGCACAGCCCCTGCGATCCCGCCAGCCCACACACTCCGGGCCATCGCGTTAGGTGTTAGACGTCACTCCAACCACGTGGAGCGGGGCAGCGGACCCCCACAGCAACACAGTCAGGCGCTGATGGCTCCAGGGCCCCCGGATACACCCTGGGCACACAGTCAGCACACCTCGGAGATGTGCGCCAGCCCCGACAGCACAGGCCGGGAGAGGGGATGTATTCCTGCGACCAGGTAGGCCGCGCCGCCGTTTCGGAGTCTGCCCCGAAATGTCCATCGTCAGTGGGTGCACCAAGGGCTAAGTGGCATTATTCTGCAGCAGCTGACAGGAGCTATTTATTGTGTTGTTGCAGTCCTTCCTGCGGTCATGGATTTAGCGGATACCTGCCGGATTGTGGCGATGATGTTGGGAGCCCGATTACATTGCGGCCATCTTTAGGCCAGGCAAGCTCCACCCTTTCCGGCCGATATAAGAAAGTTGGGAAAATCTTGAAGAATCACAGGTAGATTAGTTTGTCGTTAGCACATGAAGATCACCAGGGCACAACTTACTGAGACCTGAAAGAGGCCCGTAAGGCAGTAGAAACACCTTACCTTAAAGACTAGAGTTAGCATCTCAATTTAGTCATATTTTTGGCTTACTGTAGGTCAGGTTGGTTGTGGTAGTGCTTGATAGCTGTGTCTCTGGGGAGGTGAAGGAAGGGATGCATAAAAAGTGTATCGTTTTATATTATAGTGGAAGGTGACACACTTTTGGCTGCCTAGGGCCAATGCAGGCACCCTTGCGTCATGTCAAGTTGGGATACCTTCCTTCACAAAAACAATCCTGAGAGACATTTTCCTCTTTTTAAGTTTACTGCAGAATGCAGCACATGTAGACAGAGGAAAAACAAGGAGAAATGAAGATATTTCTCCTTGTTATGCCTCACCTGAGGAAGCATAGTATTTTGACACATTCCCAGGTCTACCACTAATGGTAAATATGGGAATGCGCCAAAATCCATGGGTGAATGCATGGGAACACCCACCCTCCACCCATGGAATGCCTCCGTGCTGCAGAGTAATCCAAGGCAGTGATTTGAGCTGTCTTGCATTACTTTAGATTTATCAAACTATGCAAGGTGGCCTTCCATGGCATGATAAATTCACTTAGGTTTTGCATCACCCTTGCGTGGCACAAGGAAGACACAAAACGTTGATAAATATGCCCCAGCTATTTAAAACAAAATAGGCTAATGATATGCTTTCCATCAGAAACTGACAATGACTCAGTGTTTTTATTTAAAAATACTGTTGTTATTGTTATACATATTATACAGGCCTGCATTCATTTGAAAATCTTGCACCTCCTCAATTTTACCTAAACAGTGAGTGGTGCTCCATATCCTCAAGCAGGAGGGACATTGTTCTGAGATCCTGGTGATAACATCTCATGCTTTCTTTTAAACATCGTATTAGAGCTATCGGGCCATGTGATGCAGATCCACTTCTCTTCTACAGCGATTGTGGATGTCTTAAACCAGATATGCAAAGTACATGCAATGGCAAACTACCTCTCGCAAGGCAATGATGTTTTACAACAGCTGCCATTTTGGTTAGGGACAGTCAGGCACTCTGAATGCATGTCCCAACGTTAAGGAAACATTCAAGCTTCTGATAAAGCACTTTAATGGATATTGGCTCAAATGTACAAAAATACAGTTTGCAAAATGTGGTCATAAATTGTGCACAGGCTTTTTGCAACCTGTCGCTAATTTTGCAATGCAACCTATGAAGTAATAGCTCACTTAGCAAAATTGTGAGTCACAGGCAATCTAATAAATAAAAGTTAGGTAGGTTGCTATTGGCTACCACAAGCATTTTGCTACAAACAAAGGGATGGTGGCCGGCAAGGAACATGAAAACATCATCATAGTGGCTGCATTTCAAATGGAAAACTTAGTATTATTTAAAAGCAACTATTGTTCATAAAAGTAACCTGTTGCTGCTGTTTAAAAAAAAAAAAAAAAATTCCCATTTGGGAAAATATCAGGGAGTAGTCAGTGGTCCAACGGACCACTGTTTATTCCCTCCTCCCCCTTGAAGTTTGCCTAACCCAATTTTCAAAGAGAAGGGTTCCCCAGTATTATAATTAACATATATTTTTTCTTTTTGTATTCCCCTGCTTGAATTATATGATGTTTATGTAGCAATAAATGGGAACTTTTTATTCATATATGTTAATATTCATTCCAAAGTTATGTGATAATCAAGTATGCTTGAATATATATTTTTATGTTTTTGTGTATGGACTGAATTCCCTTTTCAGTAAATGTAAATAATGAACAACATTTCATTGTACCTGATAACTTCACTTCTTGTTTATCCATCCTAAAAAATTGCCAAGATTTCACATAATGTAAATATGTGAAAGGGTGCCAGGGACTTCCTGCTAATTGTTTAATCTGAAATTGTTCAACAATGTTAAAATACATTATTTAAACTAAGAACGGACTGTAATGAGTTAGACAGAGAAAAAGGCCATATAGAGCTCTGATTGTCTTCCTCCTTTGCTGAAGGTTACCTGGAGGCACATCTAGCCTTAGTTTGCTGTGCTTATGGGGTTGCCTGCCAACAAAAGCACCCTCGCTTATTGGCCACCAGGACCCCACATCACCTTCAGTAACCTTCTCACTAACTTCATCACTTCCATCACCAATAGATCCAGCAACTTCTTAGTACTGGGTGACCTCAGCATTCATCATGATGACCCAATGGATCACAACGCAACCGCCCTCCTAAAGAGCCTAGACAACATCAGACTCACACAGCTCATGCAAGGCCCAACTCACAGCGCCGGACACACACACGACCCAGTCTTCACAGCCAGCAACAAGATTATGTCCAGCGCCTCACCCCGCTCCCATGGACAGACCACTCCAGCGTACACTACTACATCAATGCACCCCACTCCAGCAATCCAAAGCCAGTCATCAAAATCAGCTGCAACTGGAACACAACAACATAAGCAGACTGGACCCACACCCTCATATCCATCCAGCCCATCCTTACAGGCAAACTACAGATGACCTGGATCTCAGACTGCACCAACACCTTGGCTCCCATGACGCGGATCGGGCATACAAGAACTCACTCTCAAGCATGCTGGTACACGTAAGACCTAAAAGACTGCAAGCGCTATTGCAAACAGCTAGAAAGGAGCTAGAGAACCAGCAAAGACAGCACATTGAGAGACACCTACAAATCCACACTCATAAGGTATCATGCCCAGACCAAAGTACACAGGAAAGTTGCCCTCATGTTCAAAAGTTAGAATCCTGCTCCAACTCCAGTAAAGAACTCCTGAACTTCATCAGAGAACTCTCCAACCCAACAGCAGCCACCAACACCATTACCCCCTCACAGGACATCTACGAAGACCTCTGTGACTATTTCCACAACAAAATCTTCAAGATGTGGACCAAGTTTACACCTCAAACCCCGTAGAAGACATCATCATGCAACCTCACACCACTAACAGGAGCACCCACCTTCTAGCAAACAGGAACCCTCTCACCACAGAAGACATCACCAGAATAATGCAGACCATCCATTCAGGGTTGCCCACAGACCCCTGGCCTCATCACATGAATAACCTGGGAAGAACACTGATCAGCGCCAACCTCACCACCATCATCAACTTCTTCATCCTTAGTGGAACCTTCCTGGAGAGCTGGAAATACACAGAAATAACAGCCTTCCTGAAGCAACCCTAGGCTAACCCTTAAGAACTCAGCAAGTACAGGCCCATCTTGCTCCTTCTTTTCCTGGCCCAGGTCCTGGCGAAAGAGATCAATAGGCATCTCTCCACCCATCTATAACAGCACCACCTCCTGAACTCCACCCAGTCAGGGTTCCACAGCAACCACAACATGGAAACTGACCTCCTGGCAGCAACAGACGACATTCGATCCATCATGGACAGAGGGGAAACCACCACTCTCATCCTGCTTGACCTCTTGGCAGCCTTCGACACCATTTCCCATGGCACCCTCATGACCAGACTCCAGGACATCAGGAATTCAAGGGCCCACCTTGAGTTGGGTCACCTCCTTCTTCTCCAAAACAACTCATCAGCCCAACCCTGTTCAACATGTGCATGGCACCCTCGCCTGCATCGTGAGAGCCCATGGCATCAACATTTTCTCCTACATCGATGATACTAAGCTCATCCTCTCCCTCACCGACATGAACAGCACCACCCAGACCAATTTTGTCTCCTGCATGTCCAACATGTCTAACTTGATGCAAGAGAACTGCCTTAAACTCAACACAGACAAAATGGAGATCCTGATTTTCAGAAGCAAGAGCTCCCCTTGGGACGCCTCCCGGTGGCCACCCTAATTAGGTCCCACGGCCACCCCCAGAGACCATGCCAGAAACCTCGGCATAATCCCTGATGACAAACTCAAGATGAACAAACAGGGCAACGCTATGATCGCATCCTGCTGCCTCATCCTCAGAATGCTTCGCAAGATCTTCAAATGACTCTCCACGTACACAAGAAGCACAATCACCCAGGCTCTCATAACCAGTAGACTCGACTACAGCACTGCATCTACATCTGCCTCTCCAACCAGCTCATGCAAAGACTCCAGACCATCCAAAACACCGCCACCAGACTCATCCTAGGAGTGGCCAGAAGTGCTCACATCACTCCCTACCTCACTAAACTACACTGGCTACGAGAAATGTTGCCATTAAGCTGCTCATCCATGCCTACAAGGGCTCCACAAAACGGGACCAGCATACCTCAACCACCAACTTCAACTCTACCAACCTTTCAGACAGCTACGCTCCACCTCCCTCACCCTTGCACGGGCCCCCTGCATCCGCAGAAGCAAGTTAGGAGGGCGTGACTTCTCTTTGTTTGCCACCACAAAATGAAATGAACTTTCTCAAAACATCAGGCCTGCTACTTCACTTATTAATTTCTGCAAAAAAACTGAAGACCTAGCTGGTCAACTGGGAGCTCCACCTGGCCTACGTTCCTGCTCCAGTGCCTGGATAACCTCATGAGTATTTAGCTACACCATACAAATTGACATAACATGACAAACATATGAGAATATCAAAAATTGTTAGTTTGCTGAATATTGTTTTAATTGTTCAGATGAGATATGAGGGTTTGAACCATCTTTGAAATTTGATTTAAGCCTCTTTTTGCTGCTAAAGCTTAACTTAGTTAGCCAGGAGAAATATGGGTGAATTGGAGATTTAATTATAAAGAAGACTTTATGATAGCACAACAATGTTACAATTTGTATTTACTATTC
Organism: Calotriton arnoldi; assembly: GCA_963921515.1. Classification (NCBI taxonomy): domain Eukaryota; kingdom Metazoa; phylum Chordata; class Amphibia; order Caudata; family Salamandridae; genus Calotriton; species Calotriton arnoldi. The sequence continues at coordinate 935,334 of CAWUFW010002137.1, forward strand.
ACACTTTTGATAAACATCGTTGCCATTATTTGGTTGATTTTCAAAATAGTTATAATTCAATTTGTATGCACTAAGATAGATTTTTTTTTTTTAAATCAATCTTAAAACTATTTCCTTGTTTTTCTAGTGTCTTTGAGTGTGTCTTTCAATAATGAATGATGGTTGGCACAGTCTTTGGTGCCAGGAGGTCTACAAAGCCTATTACTAGGACGTGTTCTGTAAAGAAAATCCAGAAAGCATATCATTGTGAGGTCTCAAAGAGCAATGGAGTGCCACCTTTGTGTTTAAAGTGTAAGAAAAAAAATGTTTAGTTCAGAGAGATCTGTTATCAAAGAAGACTGCGAAATAACAGAATAAGTCCAAAGAACAGTTGGATAAGAGCCACATGGTAAAGACAGTAATACAGAAGGAATGATATATTGATGTTCTTGAAAAAAGCTATATATGTGAGAAAAGCAACACAACAATTTAATGGCCTTTCAAAATTAGAAGGGCTAGAAAAAATATGGTTGAAGTGTCATCTGGGGAAACCTGAAGTATGTTGAGATTGGTTTGAATGGGTGCCTGCAATGGTGAGAGGAGTTTTTATTGGCATGAGAAATGTCTCAAATGTTGTAAGAAGGACCATGTGTGAATTAAAGATTTTGTAAAAGTCTGCAGTTAGTCTTCTGACTGAAAGTTATCATTTGGTTAGGGAAGTTCACATTGCTGTCTTTTAGACATTATCTCCCAGTGTGTTTTCATTTTTATTCCATCACCATATCTGTATCTATGCATATTTCGCATTTTGGCATCGCACATTGTCCTTTCCTTTGTAATACATTGAAATACTAAGGTGGTAAAAGGGCTCTAGAATATTTCTAGGTCATGTAGAATGTGGAGAGGCTAGTTGAGAATGTGGACATGTTAGTTGGAGGTGACTGCCCAGTCCTTGGTAGTTTGTCTTTAAAGTAAAGAAACACTTTTGGAACCTCATATGTGGTGTGTGTTATTCTTTAGAGAAGTGAAGGGAGGACACAACATCATCTCACCCTTATACCCCACTTTGCCATGTCTCTCTTCACCTTTTCATACCTCCGTTCATTCATGTTCCACTGTTTCCCTTCCAATAGATATATCTACAACTGCCCTTTGACCACCACTCCATATCATGAGATGACACAACTCTATGCCACATAATAATACTAACTTCATTATGACATACCATTCATGCTCACTCCACAAGCCCTCGAAGACATAACACTGTAAGTTTCCCTTCCAATAGATATCTACAACTGCCCTTTGACCACCACTCCATATCATGAGATGACACAACTCTATGCCACATAATAATACTAACTTCATTATGACATACCATTCATGCTCACTCCACAAGCCCTCGAAGACATAACACTGTAAGTAAGTAAAGCTTTATTTGATTTTTCAAGAAAATCACAAAAGTATACATAATAAAATACACAAAAGAGTAACTCTGAGTCATATTCAATACAAATTACAAAAAGCAAATATAAAAAGGAACAAATAGTGGACTATAAAAATCTAAAAAACATGATAAAATCACAGCATAAAACCAAGCTAATAAGCGACAAACCCCACTCAAAAACGCATACTAAAATTCATCACCTGTGTATAACCCCAGATAAAAAGCGAAACAGGAAGAAGGAAATAGCGGGCATAACACTGACTTTCATACCAAGCCAGACCACTATTCACCTAAAGGTAAGCGCAAGGTAAGTGGTTTTATTTATTTAATATTACTTAACCCTTCGTCTGTCGACTTCCACCACCACCCACCCTGCACCGCCCCCGCCTCATCGCTCTTACCTGTGCGAGCCGCTACTGCAAGCAAAGACACACTATTGAAAATCAACCTTGTCCACAACACATCATGCTAAAGAAGAGGCTGTATATCACATTAATTAGTGAAACTCTGTCACACTGCACCAGCTCACTCAACACAATCACACATCACAGGTAACACAATATTGTACAACACCACACACTAATGCCCCAACACACCATACAAATCATAACACCTCCCCTCATGCTGTGGGTTTCCACACAACACCCATTTGCCCAACCACATCTCTGCCCTCACCATAATGTACACACAATTTGAGGTCTCACCATAAGCCCACCCAAGCACACACACAGACACACCAATCTTACAGCTGATCAAATTAATTATCTCAAGTATGTCCACTTACAAGAACACACACACTCTTCTCAAAATTCCAAACTCAACATCTAGCAAACACTGTCCCTGGATTTAGGTAGGGTGGGCAGTCCGGTGGTACTGCACAATTGTTTTGCTGTGCGTTCATGGCTTTTTAATGGTGAAGAAATCGACACAATGCTTTGTCTCATTTTGCTCCGTAAAAGTGCTCGTGCAAAACACATTTAACTAAGCCCTAGTTTTCAGACTCTGCACGTGCTCCACGTTGATAATTCGGTCAATCTACCTATTAAGTAAATTCAACCTTCTATAATGACCTTATGCATGATATAGCTGGCAAAATGCAACATTGTTAGCTTCCGTTTCTCGTTATTTGAACAGCTCTCAATAGAACTATAACTATATTTCTCAACAAATTCCATAACCATATCACGAGGACCGGAATACAAGTGTCATCAATGTCTCCAGATAGCTGACTGACAGCTGCTGAGCCCTAACAAAATACTCTGCTGGAGGTAACGGAAGGAACTCTCTTGTTAGCGCAAGCCTACCTTTCGAAGTTTGTTGGGTGAAGTTGAATCGAACCGCATGACACAGGAGGCATCATCCGTCCGCCATCTTGTCAGGCTCCTTTCTCTTTTCGAGGCGTGCCAATCAAGCTGCAGACGATCACAAAGTGTTTCTGAATTACGCATAATGAAATGCTCTTTCTTGTGTTAGGATGCTGCATTCTATTGAATATGTCTGTGACAATGAGTCTGCCTAAGGGCAGCCAACCGAGCTGCGTTTGCAAGTAGTTCCGCAGCAGGATGATGAAGAGCCGAGGCTTCGCACACACTGGCGTGTTGCCATCTCCACACTTGTGTGACTCATCGCTCACGGGTTTCAATGGGAAGCTGAACTATTTGAAGTAGACAAATGCACTTGCGACAAGTACAAAAAGCTTACGGAGCAATAGAAGTGTCTTCATACATTTTTCAGTGTAATTACAATGCTTTCGCCATTGCTTCCCTAGGTCTGCCGAGCCTGTCACATGACTGCATTCATATTGACTGCAAGAACATTTGAACAAAGTAAAGACAATAATAAATGTGTCGGGAACAAAATTATCACACCGAGGTTTTTTTAACCCATCCAAAGCAATATACTTATAAAATTGTCTGTGTTCTTTAGTGAGATTTATTGCCAAAAAAACCATTTTCCCTGTGACATGTTTTGTTGCTTACCTTCACTTATTGTATTATGTTAGTATTTTTGCAGTAAGTTATACTATTGATACGTTCAGCTGGTAGGACATCGATCTGCAGGCCGACTGTGTATGGTTTGCGATTTATAAATAATTAATTGCAAGCAAAAAGAAAAAAAAATGTTATATCTCTAGCGCAATTGAGACAACGTTGCCCTTTGAACACTACTAACAGTGGCGGCTGGTGACCTTCAAAGTGGTGAGGCATAATCCTTGGCTGGAATTCCAGTAAGCGAGCCTGAAGTTGTCTCTGTGGGTTCGCTCACACTCGCTTGCATTCATTCTTTCTCTCTCGTTCAGTCTCATTCACTAACGCTGATTCACATTTCCACTCACTTTTACTTACTCTGACTAACTCAGTGTCACTCATTGTCACTCTGACCCACTCTTTCTCATTCATTCTAATTTCCTCTACCTCAATTCTATTAATTTCTATTAACTTGTTCTCACTCTAACTCACTCAGTCTCATCCAGTCTCAATCATTCTGACTCACTAATTTTCACTTATTTTTATTCAGTCTCCCTCTGACTCACTTGTTCTTCCTGACTCACTCAGTGCAAGATTCTAAATTGCTCAATCTCACTGTGACTCACACTCACTCAGTCTCACTCATTCACAGTCAGTCATTCTTTCAGTCTCACTCTTCCTCACTGATTCAATCAGTCCCACTCGTTCTCATTCACTCAATATCAATCTGATTCCCTCAGTGTCACTCATTCATGCCCATTCACACTCATTTCCATTCATTCTGACTCAATCTAGCTCATTCTCTGACTCACTAAGATTCACTCAGACTGTGACTCACTGAGTCTCACACACAGTAACACTCAGTTACGCTCACTGTCATCCTCCCTCACTCTAATTTATTGTCAGTCATATGCACTCTTCCTATCACTCATTTTCACTCACTCTGACTCACTCCTTCACTACCACTCTCTCACTTTCACACACACACACACACATACGCACACCAGCATTTAAGCATATCCCAGTACCCATAGTTAAAATTTGACCCCACCACCATTCCTCCACTGTATGCAATGCAAGCAATAATTTACAACCCTGAAAGACCTCTATGTGTAACTACTATAGCAGTATATTCAATACATAAAGTAGGGCTACAGTTTATACAAATAATTGTATACCATACATAAACTACATATATATTATAAACATATTATGCAAATATGTGGCAACGTAAAATGCAACAAGACAGCTGATAAACATGTTGCAGCAAGTGCATCTTCTGACCGAATTCGAAAGGTACAATCCCCTGCACACACGTGAAGACCATATGGCCCCGCAAAACAGACAACAGGCTATATAGAATAAATGTGTCTTGTGATCATCATGACTCTCCAGCATTCACCCTACCTCATAAGTGTGTCATTATGTAAACAGTCAAAGGCAAATTAGATATTTCACTACTGTGCTATATCGCTGTCACAGCCAACATTCTTCCATTTGTACACATAAAAAAATCAAACATTTATTTACTCGAGCAAATTATTGCAGGAATCAGGAATACTGGGGTGCTGCATACACATTTAAATACGCTTTTCGTGTTTTTTTTTTTTTAAAAGCAGGAGCCGCGAGAGGACTTTGAATAGAAAAGTTCATGTATACGACCTCCCAGCACATTAAAAGCAGTTATCTATCTTTGTTTTCTGCGAGTTTGTTCCTAAAGTACAACTTTCAAGGAAACACCCGCCCAGTAGCGAGCAGGAGCCTTGCATACAATTTTGAAGGGTTCATGCAAACTGCTGAATATTAAACAACTGCCAACAGCTTTATGCAAAAAAAAAGCGGTTTACAAGCTTACAAAGGGTACAACAGAAATTCGGTAAAATAATCAAAAACTATCCAATGCCATGCTATTAAGCAGCGATTGCTTGCTGCAGGACAGTGCCACGCACGTGTTTGCTGCTCCCAGACTATTTACACCAGGGAGTTTAGTAGAAAGTCACTGTCTAGCTAAGATCAGGACCTGAGAAGGGTGAGTAGTGTACATGAGCTTTAGTACCAGGTCTCTAGTTACTTCCCTCATCCTGCCGGCCCCAGACACAAGCGGGCATAAGTGACACCCGGTCACTCACCATAATTTTGTGTTTCAAGGTCTTCACGAATTATGCATGGTGCCAGCTTCTCCCAATGGGACGAAGGTGAAACTGAAACTTCTTAGTTCGAGCCTGCGCAGTCGCAGACTCGAAGTTTCAGTGGCTGCTATTTCACCCCATCCTTTCCCCACTCTGTGACTAGTGGGGAAAGGGTGGGGTGGCGGGCTGATTGACATGTAGCCACGGGCACTGCTGGGCTTAAGTCTGCAGAGCCCGTAGCTACCTTGATCTGTGACGCTTTAAGCGTCACAGATGGGGGAGGCACTGAGGCGTGCCAGGAGCCCGAGGCCAGGGCTGGTGTTTCGCCAGCCCTGGATAATCTCTATGATGACAGTGCAGGCGCTCTTGTGCACCTTCCCCAGCCATTAGCCAGTGCTACAACAAGCTGCCTCAGGCAGCTGCTGGACGGCATTTTTTTTATTGTACCAATAGATGAATAATAGTTATTTATGGTGTCCACCCACCACAGGGACTGTCTTACTGTTTGACAAACTGGGGACCCTGGAACAGTCCACAAAAGAGCAACAGAGGTGGCCCGAGTCGACCAGAGACCAGGTCCGTGCATAACATCCCTACCCTATTCCCTTCCACACAACATGCCAACTCCTGACAAGGCCTATGCTGGAGAATAGATGAAACACACTGCCCAATACTGCACCCATGGACAGAGGTGAGAGAGGGTGCTGTGGGGTGAACTGGCCCCCTTTCACTCACAGAGCAGAACCAGGAGGTGAATCAGAGGGCCCAGCGCTGCTCTCCCCATTGGAGAGCATTGGAGAGCACCTGACCGTCCCGGGTGGCTACCCTCTTCTTCCTCTTACACCACTCTATCCTCAGTCCTATCTTGTTGATTCAGTCCTGTTCTGAAGTAACAACCTGCTCCTAATCGCATCACTTCCCTGTCAGCACATCAGTTCGGCTATCTCCACCTGACCTCTGGAATATGTGCCCCCTTCCTCTCCTTATACTTCTCCTCATCACCGCTGCCCTAGTAACACCCTTCTCATATCCCCTTCTCATATCCCCTTCACCCCCTCCTCCTCACTTTCCCAACATGGCCACCTCGCGAGTTAAGTCTGGATTTAATTGCTACAAAATCATTTATCCTCCTAACCTGAAATGGTCAGAAATACAGTAGGACCCCACCCGAATAGGGTCAAGCACAAGTAGCGACGGTTCTGGAAAATATTAACAGGCTAGTGTGCCCGAACAAATGAAGATGCGGCCTCCCCAGGTGACAAGCCTTCGGTGATGGGAAAAGGCCTTGTCACCTGGGTAGGCTGCATCTTCATTTGTTCGGGCACACTAGCCTGTTAATATTTTATTGACCCTGGATCTAGGAGGGCTCAGTTCTTGCATTTGTACTCTACATACTTCTTCTTGATGGATTGAGCATTTTTAGCCTGAAAAATCCAATCAGGCCTTTTCCATCGGTTCAACTTCCAGAACCGTCGCTACTTGTGCTTGACCCTATTCGGGTGGGGTCCTACTGTATTTCTGACCATTTTATATTTTCTGAACATACGGCCAAGTCTTCTTCTCATTCAAGCCCTGATGAAGTCCATATCTATGGACGAAACGCGTTGGCTGTTTTTCTGTGGGCAACACTAAAGAATAAAGAAACCACGTTTTTTGATACCTACATTGAATGGACAGCAATTTCTGAAATGGAACATTGGTGGTGCTCTCCACATTGGTAAAACGTTATATTGGTCTCGGTGACTGCCACTTGGAAACAGCGGTGGCAGTGGAGGTGCACACCGTTTCTGAGCATACCGGCTCAGGCTTTTTGTTTTGGACTTCCAGTCGGGGATTGGTTTTGTGTGGGGAGGTGCGTTACCAGCGCATCTTGGTGTGCAGGTTTGGCTTGCTGTTTCACTTTTGGGGTTTTATCCTCCTAACCTGACTAAAGCGTCAGCAAAACGATTCAAGCATAACACCATTGAATGTTTCCCTGATTCCCTCTTTGTTGATCAATTCTACAATGGTCGGTATGGGAGGCTCAAAAACGATCTCATTTTTTTCACTCACGACATCCCCTCCTGGTCCACCAGCCTATATAATACCCTTAACGTCACCTCCTCCTCTTCTATCCCTCATGGGAAACAGCTAAAGATTTCCCCCTCTACGTGTTTTAACGGATCCCTCACTATCTCACTCTATAACAACGGTACTGTCATGATCCAAGCTAAAGACACCTGTCTCTCTCTCTTTGACCACCTCTTCCCCACCCTACTCCCCTCTCCTGTGACCGGACTCTCCCTTGACTCTTCATCTAACTCCACCCATTACTCTCTATCTCCTCCCCTGACCCCCCTACATAGGCTGCACCCTCGCGAGGCAAAGGCTGACCCTCTTACCCCCCCCCTCCCCTGTTCCCTCCTCTCCCATTCATCCCCCCTCACAGTGTGCCCACCCCTTCATCACATCAGCCTTACCGCTAGCTAATACGCCCCTCGTCCAATCTGCACCTTCCCGGTACTCCAATCTTATCTCCTCCCCCCTATCCCTATCCCTACGTATCACCCCCCTTTTTTGTCCACCTCTCCTCCAACCTTCTCCCCTAGTCAACTTTTCCTACGTTCCCCCTATTCCCTCCTCTTCTCTTTTCTACCCCCTCCTCCCCTCGCTATGTACCCCGAATTCTTTACAAGCCCATTGCATCTCTCTCCTTCCCCCCACTCCTCCGGTATTGCTGTGCTACCCCATGTCCCCCCTTGGTAACCCTTTCCCGCCCTCGGACCCAGCAGAATCACTTTCTCTCTTCAACTTCCCCATCTCCCAACCCCCCTCTCTCTGCCAGGTGCCCGTTCCCTCACAGTCACCTCACCTAGCCTACAGGACCCCTCCAACCCCCTCCCCTCTCTTCCGCCCAAACCTCCTCCCTTCCTATGACTCCACTCATTCCCCCCCTCCCTTTCTGCCCCACCGCCTCGTTCCTCACCTATCTCCCCCTAATTATGTCCTCAATTCCTATCCTTCTTGCAACGTCATCAAAGACAACTCTCCAACGCCGGCTCTCAACCACCACCTTTCCCCACCCCTGAACCCTGTACCCTCCCGTACCCCCACCTCTCCCTGCCCTCCGCCGCCAACTGCACCCCCTCCTGTTTCTATCGAGCCACCCAACATGCCGTGCTTTGCCCTACTCTCTCTGGAAAATAAGCTAGGTTCTCTCATCACCTCCATCACCCAGCTTGAAGCTACCATCTCACTCTTAAGCTCCAAGCTTTCGACCTTTCCTTAAACCTCAATTCCTTTGGAAAACACTCACCTTCCCACGAGACCTGCAAACATCGCAAACTCACTCAAGTCCTCGACCACCACCCTTCTTCCACTTTCCTCTCCATGTAACCCTACTATTTACACTATTCCGACCATCTCCTCTGTCAGAACCAATCATCCACCCAAATCCTCCTGAGCACCCTCATATAAGTACAATATCCCTATCCCCCCTCATAGCCCAAGTGCCCCTGTCACCAAAACAGTCTCGGCAGAGTTGCGCTGTCTGCTCCACAACTGCAGATCTGCAATAAAACACAAACTTGAAATCTCTGATACCATCACCCTTCACAATATCGACATGCTCTTCCTCACAGAGACCTCGTTCAACGATACCTCTCACTCTATGTTTGATCTCCTATTACCCACAGGCTATTCTATATTGAGAAATGACAGAATAGACAAAGTTGGGGGAGGTGTTGCAGTCATCTTTAGAAACTCCCTTCAACTCAAGGCTTTTCCTAACAGTTCCTTCCGCACTTTTGAATGACTATCTCTTGAGCTTCAATTGCACCAACGCTCACCCCTCAGATTCCATGCCATTTATCACCCGCCTGGCAGCGGCCCGTCGTTTATGGAGGAACTCACTGACTTCATCAGCGACCAATACTCGCAAAGTGACAATCAGATTTTCGTGGGTGACTTCAATCTCCACTCGGGCTTGCTGGATGACTCTTCTGCGAATATGCTGGCCACCTTTCTCTCCGCAAACGATCTTATCCAACACTGCACAGAAACAACACACTCTAAGGGCTCAATCCTGGACCTTGTTATTTCTAAAGCGGACATGCTTACTATCGCTACCCCTATTCATGTAGACTGGTCTGACCACCTCCTCATCCCATTCTCTCTTCACCTATCACACTCTATAACACTCGGCCAACCTAAGAGGACTACTTCATGGTTCCGTAACACGAAAAATATCGACCTCGGTACCCTCTGTGATTCGGCTTTGCTATCACTTCCAAGGCTAGACCCGAACCTGGATGTAAATGAACTCACCTCCCAATGCCTCTCAGTCCTTGCAGTTGAAATCAACAACGTCGCTCCTCTTCAAAGCAAAAGGAAAAGGCCTACTACCTCAGCACCTTGGTTCAACAAATCCCTTTATGAAGAAAGGAAGTACCTAAGAATCCTGGAGAAATTATGGAGACAAGCGCCCTCTACCAATAATTTGGTCACGCTTCGATCAGCAAGATCCAAGTACCACAAGCACATCTTCCTTGAAAAAGCATCGCACTTCAGAACCCTCCTCGACTCAGCCAAAAATAGACCCCAAAAACTTTTCGACCTCATCAAGAATCCAAACGGCCCTCCCCCAACCTCCAAGTTGGAGGATTCTACAAAGAAAGCAGCGGAATTTGCTTTATTCTTTGACGAAAAAGTGAAATTACTTGTGGATCAGGTCAGTCATCCTACCCCTCCAGAGGAACGCAAATCCCTAGCCATTTGGCAGAACTTTGACTCCATCCCTGAAGATGCCCTCCTCAAATGCATCCTCGAAACAAAGCCCTCCAACCATTCTCTTGACCCCATCCCTAGTGCCATTGCAATCGACTTCTTCACCCATTCTCTTTCCTATTGGACCACTCTGGTTAACCTCTCCCTCTGTCAAGGCTCCCTTCTTGTTCCCTTCAAAACTGGGCAGGTTACCCCTCTTCTTAAAAAACCCACTGCCGATGCGAATGACCTCAACAACTTCCGCCCCATCACTAACCTACCTTTTCTTGCGAAAATCACTGAAAGATGTGTAGCGAAACAACTTTCCCGTCATATCAAGAACAATGATCTTCTTTACAATTTCCAGTCTGGCTTCATTCAAAACTGCAGCACTGAAACAGCCCTGCTGCAAGTGATCGATGACGCACTGCGGATACTCGATTCAGGGGAGTCTTGTCTTCTAATCCTCCTTGACCTTTCTGCAGCCTTTGACACTGTCAATCACAACACCCTCCTTAACACTTTTCAACAGAGAATGGGCATGGAAGGCACAGTGCTTAAATGGTTTGCTTCCTTCCTCTCTGATAGATCCCAAATGATCAAAATAGCGAACAGTCTTTCATCTCCTTTGGCGGTAGGTCAAGGTGTTCCTCAAGGCTCTATACTTGCACCCACTCTGTTCAACCTCTATTTGGAACCATTGGGAAATCTCCTAAGTAAATCTGGGATCCCCTATCATCTCTATGCGGACGACACTCAAATCTACCTCAAGGTGTCCTCCACACACGATCTCTCCATCCTAAACTCTACTCTCGACTCCATTCAAAACTGGATGCTAACTCATCAATTAATTCTGAATCCCTCTAAAACTGAATTCCTCCTCCTCTCCTCCTCACTCTCTCCTCCTCCGGTTCAATCATGGATGGATCAGATGAATCTACTTAACATTAAACCTATCATTGTCGACAGCGCAAAATCCCTTGGTGTCATACTCGACAGAAAACTCAATCTACTCTCCCACATCAATTCCATTGCAAAGTCTGCTCGATACCAACTGCGCTTTCTCTGGGGGATTCAACGCTTCTTCCCAGAGCAAGACCAAAAGACCCTGGTCCTATCGCTGGTTCTCTCTAGGCTGGACTACTGCAATTCTCTTCTTACTGGCCTCCCCAAATCCCACCTGTCCCCCCTCAAAGCTGTGCTCCATTCAGCAGCTCGTTTCATATATGGGGCCAAAAGAAGCGACCACATCACACCCATTTTATCCTCCCTCCGTTGGCTTCCCATCGAGGCAAGATCCATCTACAAGACTGCCTGTATCACCCACAAAGCCTTGTATTCCTCCACTCTTCGCTACTTGGCGAACAAACTGAAACTCTCTGGAGGCTCTAGACCATCACGTAATGCGGAAAACCTATTGCTTGAACCTCCCACTTTCAAAAAGGAAAGATCGATGGCCCAATTTTTTCAGGCAACGCAGTGAGAATCTGGAACTCACTTCCGCCTCAGCTTCGGACCACCACCTCTTCCCGGTCCTTCAAAACTGACCTCAAATTTCTCCTTCTCCAAAGACACTTCCAAACCTAATTCACGCCCTCTCTACTCCCTCAAGGAATTTCTTCCACTATAGGAAATTCTGTACTCCATGCCTATTGAAGTGCCTTCCCAGTGTATTCTGAGAGTGTCTGCCACTTATTGCAGTATTATATCTATATTTGTATTTTGTATCTTATGTATCATGCACACTTGTCACCTTTTCCTCTTGTAACGTATCATTTGCTACCTCTTTTTGTATTTTGTTTGTTTTTGTTATTTGCACAATTGTCACTTTTTCTTCATGTAATGTAACGCTTGCTTTTGTATTATGTCACTTGCGATTTTCTCCTCATGTAATGTTACTGTTCCTAATGTGAAGCGCTCTGACACCTTCGGGTAAAGTCCGCGCTATACAAAAACGCATAAAATAAATAAATAAATGTATTATTCACTCTTTGTATAATAGAAATTAAAATGGTCTAGAAAACTAGCCGGGCGTAGCCCTGGAGCCATTACAGAAGAACCGCCCCTGACTACTAAACTGTGTTTTTAGTCTGAAAAATTATTTTAAAAAGCTGTTCTGCCGATTTTGAAACTAACCAGAATTTAGTCTTCGGGAATCAATCAGTTAACGAAGACTTTAAAGAAAAAAACAGTGAAAGAAAAGGGTAGAACATTTGGGGGGCATTTAATGCCACTTTGTGCGGGGCTAGAGTCACAAAAGTGATGCAAACTCGGCGTAAAGTTGTGCATTAGGATTTAATTTCAGACAAATGTATGCCTCATCAAAGCAGGCATAAAGTTTGAGAAAACATTTCTTTTTCTCAAAACATTTTAAACATTGCATGGCATATTTGCGAGCCCCGTTGCGTCGCTCTTGCACCACGCAACATGGTGCAAGAGTGACACAACTCAAAGATGAGATTTAAGAAGCCATGCAAGGCCACCTTGCATGGTCTTGAGTGGCTTCATAAATCTTGAGCAAGTCAACTCAGCACAAACCGCTGCATTGCCTTACTCTGCACCGGGGATGCGTACCATGGGCATTGCATGGGTGTTCCCACGCAGCTCCTATGGTTTTTGATGCACTCCCAGATTTACTAGTACTGATAAACCTTGGAATGCGCCAAAAAGATACACCTCTACCGGTGAGACGTAACGAGGAGAAATATCTTTTTTTCTCCTAGTTACTTTCTCTTTCAATGTGTGCTGTGTCCTGCAGCCCACATAGACAGAGGAATTTGCCTCACAAGTTTGTTTTTGTGCAGGAAGGTACACCTTCCTGCACAAAAACAATCCTGCATGCAACACAGGCATGCATTGGCGCTAGGCAGCCAAATCGGTGCCAGCACAGGGACAAGGACAGGAAGCATCATATTCTTTAAAATACAGTGCATTCCTGCTCTTTCCCTGTGATGCAATGCAGCAAGGTGACTTGCTATGCTGCACCACATTCTCATAAATATGCCCCTACATGTTCACTGCACTGCCGGGTAAACATACAAAGTGGGAAAAGGTGTAATCCTTGTCAAATGACAGTATTTTGTACTGCAATGGCACCCTACCAGTACAAAACCTATGCTTACATCACATGCACATTCCAGTACTGTGATGCAAGGGTGTGTGCATTAGCGCAGAGCAGTCTAAAGTGAGGCAGTGCAGTGGGAGAGAAAAATAGCACCATATCTTAGTAGCTATGGCTGCGTTCTGTACTCTTTCTTTCACACAACACATCAACTTTGGTTGCTGTGCTACGTTGCATGAAAACTTAGCAAATTTGGCCCTTGGTTTGATCATTTAAAGAAAGTCAGGGATAGCAGCCGTTATAGTAGACTACTAAGGAAGTTAATGCAAGTCAAAGCAAAAAGTGAAAGCATGAAAAAATGACTGATGGTCCAATTACATCTAACCCGCAATTGCGAATACAAACTGCACATCAGATAACAAGTTAGATCCCAATTGGCCATTTCAAAGTTGAGCAATTTGAACAGTTTCCCCCACAATGTGTGTCAGATTTAACCTGGTAAAAATCAGGAAGAGCAAACATCTGTGCCAGGTGCAATTGACTTTTTTCCTCCTCTTTCATAAGCAAACAAGAGCGTATGCACAAAACAGGAAAATCTGCACACTTGCAATGAGGTCCTAAGAGTCCATAAACTGTACCAAAAAGTTTCTGACTCATAATGACACAATGCACAATATTATTGTGGGATAGAAGTGATAAGCAAAGTTATTTAGCATCGCAGAGCAGTGTTCCGAATCTTGTTGGCTGCGGATCCTTAGGGTCCTCAATGCCAACCCAGAGGGTTTGTGACTGTTTTAAAAAAAAGGTATATAAACACAAAAAGAAAAATTGAAAATTTTAAAACACTCTTTAAGTAGGAATGAAATTAAAGGCCTAAAATAAAAGTTGGTATCCTTATCATGATTTGTGGGAGCATCACAAGTACAGCAAACAAAATCCAGTATGGATGATTGGTAGCCTGAATTAAAGTACTGGTACCCGCTGTCAAAAAGTGATCACTAACATAATGTTGGAAACAGAAATATCTCGTGGACATAATATCATGTCAAAAATATTGAGGACCAAAATATCAAGACAGTTAGGGGCCTATTAGGATGACGGGCGGACTTTCGTCCGCCCGCCACCCTAGCGGTGCTGGGACCAGCCGCCAGTGGTGCGGCGGTCACGCACAGGCTATTAGGATGCCACCGCCACCGTGGCGGTGGCATCCTCCATTCCCAGCACTGTGGCGGGCGGTGCGCACAGCACCGTCCGCCACAATGCTGGGAATGCACTGTGTGCATCGTCATGCACAAGGTGACAGGCACCGCGAGGTGCCTGCCACCATGTCCATGACAATGCAGGGGGGTACCATAGGTACCCCCCATGTGCACCCCACACCCCCCAACATCTTGGGGGCCCACAACGGGCCCCCGAAAGTGGAATCCGCCTGGCTTTCCATGGCGGAGTCACCGCCATGGAAAGCCCTGCACCGCCGACCACCGTAATATGGATGGCGGTGCCTGCAAGGCACCGCCACCATATTGCAGGCCTTTTCCGCCCGGTAGGCAATCGGGCGGATTGCCTACCGGCGGAAAACAGGCGGACGGTCTTTCCGTCCGCCTGGGTCCCCACGCCATCGTAATGTGGCAGTGGGGAAATGTGAAGCGGGCGGTGGATAATAGCGGGCGGATCGCCACCGCCATACGGGCGGTGGCGATCCGCCCGCTATCCTAATGACCCCCTAAGTGTCAATAGGTATATATATCGTCAAGGTACATATATGTGGAGGTATATATAGTAAAGCTTTGCTTACCTATGGAACTGTACCATGATATTGGTGCCTCGATATTCTTGATACGATATTTTGGTTCACAATGTTTCTGTTTGCGATATTCTGTGTAAATACAGTCAAAAAGGCAGCATGCATTAGGATAAAAAAATCAAATAGATATGCTAGAGTCTAGCATACAGCATCTTCTTTTAGAAATAAAATTAGATTTTGAAAAGCTCCAGTCTTTGCATTACAATTACAATTTCATATTTTCCATATTTCTTGTTAAAGAATAAAATAAAATATTACATAATTTGTTTATTTGTGTAATTCTTTCTGTATTGTTGATGTATTGTTTTGATGTTCAAATCTTAGAAATTGTTTAGGCAAGAGTACCCAGCTTCCTGATGTAATCATTTGGGGTCTACAGAAGTCAGGAATTTAAGAATTGCTGACCTAGACCTGCATATAAAATTAAGCATGCAGAAATTCCATTTTTCATTGTGTTTGTAACTCCAAATTTACAAAACTGGAGAAGGATAGTCTGTCATGTTTCTTGATGGGCTTGACAAAGAAAAGACACTACATCAAAAAATCCAAAATTAAACAAAGGAAAGTGTTACCGTTTGGGAAAGTAAAAAAATGGCACATGGCAACGGTATTTCATTTGATTAAAATTGAAAAAAAAAGTAATAATTGACAAGGAACGTGCCATAATCATAAAATAGTGAATGAGGAAAGGGAAAGTTCAAGGATAAAATTTCATTGATGAAGAAAGGTATAACGAGAAAAAAAATGGCAAGATTTTAGGAGAAGAAACAGCAAATGAGTAATTGGTGTGTGTCTTTATGATAGCTGCTCCTAGGGTTCGTCTTGTGAGTATGATGAAATCTTCACTTCAATAAATACTCTCTTAGTAACTATTTCCTTAAGACTAGACACAGACTGAGGAACGAGATTTCAGGTCATTCCATAAGTTTAGAGTACTATACTTCACTGTGATGCATTCCCAAATCTTGTGAGGACCTGGAGTCAGTGAATGCCAGGGGGCAGAAGGGAGGGGTTGAATACCCTCAAACTATGGCCACTAGGAGAAGGGATCTTCTCCAGGGCCGGAAGGGCGGAGAGGGGCTCCTAGTGGGGATACGTCCCCCTAACTCAAGTACAATTCCAACACAAGTATCCCACTTAGATCAGAGGCAGTTAGGCATTAATCAAAACCTCCCAGGGTACCAACCGCTCAAGCGTGGGAAAGGAAGCAATTCCTTTTTGTTAAATAACCCTCACACACTCTAGTAGTGTCATGCTTCATTATTGGGTTTACCCTGACTCCTAAAGGTCAGGGTGGGCTCGACCATGTTTCAGGGAGCACTTAGGAGAAAATGGCCAGGGGGTTTAAAGATTAAAAATCCTCCTATGGCTCCAGGTATCCCTTTATTCGCGGAACCGTAGGGTATATTAGAAATTGAAAAAAAGGGGGTCGCAAGGAAGTAATGGTCCCATGACCCTAGTGCCGACATGTTTCAGTCCTCAAAAAATGGCCCATACGAGTCCTGGACTTTCTTCAGGGCAAAACAGTTTCCCTCCTTGATGTTATTTATCTAGGAATCTCCTATTTTTTAGTAGTAGAGGGCATATAGCTGCACTCATATGAAAAGGTAAGAAGATCACTTATCTCTCATCATAACCATCTGTAAAAGAAACATATATGGGAATTGTTAAGCACATACTTGTCCCATCCACGCTACACCTATGTCACCCATACTCAGCCGCGGCTGCTGCAGGTAAGAGCGGTGGGGCGGTGGGGCCGGCTGGGGGGTATTTCGAGAGACGACCACAAGGGAAATTTAAAAAAATAATACATTTTCCCTCATGGTCGTCTCTCAAAATCCCCCCCAGCCGGCCCCAACGCCCCACCGCTCTTACCTGCAGCAGCCACGGCTGCCCATACTTGCCATTCGGGATGGGTGCTATAGTGTGAATAGAATCTGTGGTTATCACAATCATGACCGAGCCTTAAGGGTATCAAACTCACCTAAGGCGTTAACTCGTATGGGGTGGTGATGCCAATTACATCCAACCACCCGACCCAGGAAATGAGTGTAATCGGGTCACTCATTCAGGATGAGAGATAAGTGATCTACTTACCTTTTCGTATGAGTGCAGTTATCTGCCCTCTACTACTAAAAAATTGGAGATTCCTAGATAAATAACACCAGGGAGGGAAACATTTTTACCCTGAAGAAAGTCCAGGACCCGTATGGGCCATTTTTCAAGGACTGAAACATGTCGGCACTAGGGTCATAGGACCATTACTTCCTTGCGCCCACCCTTTTTTCAATTTTTAATATCCCCTAGGGTTCCGTGAATAAAGGGATACCTGGAGCCATAAGAGGATTTTTAATCTTTAATCTTTGAACCCCCTGGCCATTTTCTCTTCAGTGCTCCCAGAAACATGGTTGAGCCCACCCTGACCTTTAGGAGTCAGGGTGAACCCCATGATGAAGCATGACACTACTAGAGTGTGTGAGGGTTATTTAACAAAAAGGAATTGCTTCCTTTCCCGTGCTTGAGCGGTTGGTACCCTGGGAGGTTTTGATTAATGCCCAACTGCCTCTGATCTAAGTGGGATACTTGTGTTGGAATTGTAGGGGTTGAATACCGCCATTCTCAAATTGATTCACTCTGTGTCTGATAATTTTCTCTGGTGTTGCCTGTACCTTACTACTTGTCACCCTGTCCCATAACCTGCGGCAACCAAGATGGTCTGTGCAGTCGCAGCCGCCACAATAAAGAGGTGGTGGTGTGGGTGGAGGGAGAGTGGGAGGGGGAGCGCGCGGGGGGAGTAGGGTGGTTATAATAAAAAATTAATCTAAAATAAAAACTTACCTGGAGCTGCCATCCTTCCTGGTCCCAACAAGCACTGGGACCACGTCATGGACTCCCATCCAATCCCCGTGCTGCAGAGCAGCGCGTGGATTGGTCTGAGCAGGCATGAAAGATGCCCTGATCAGACCAGGGAGTCTGTGGGGGTTTCTCCAGTCCGGCTACTCAATGCAGCTGGGCTGGGGGAAATCCTCAGTGCGCAAGTGTGTTTTGGTCAGCCGGCCAAAACACATATGCAAACTTAGGGAGTGGAGTGCACATCGCCATCCTTCTCCCAGTGCCCCGCACCTCCCTTCGCAAGCTGGTTCAGAGGCAGAAAATTTAAAATAAAATGATGACATTGTTTTATTTTTCATTTACTGGCTCTGAGCCAGTGAGTGGGGTGACGCTCCTCGGCCATTGCGAAGGAGCCACCACTGGGTCTGTGGTGGGAGAGCAGTGACACGGCAGAGCTGAGAGGCCATCTGTGTTAGAAGGGAAGGTGCTCACCCCAGGAGGATCCCTGATCAAACTTGTGGCCATGCTGTAGACACCCTGATCCGGGTTTCATGTAGAGGTGAAGGGGAGGGACGAAATGGAGGGACCTGATACTCCATCTTCTCCCCATTTTGTGAAGTGCAATTGCCATCTGCCCACAGCAATAGGCAGATTCGGTAAACAGATCCATCAATAGTTTTCTTGATGGTTGTGGATTCTGGTTTAAAGGGGAGACTGCATGGAAGTGGCTTGACTTGGGCTTCTACCACGAAAGTGCTATCTACGGAATGTAATTGAGTTTATTATGTGATAATGCAGAAGTAACAGCTACCTAGTAAAGAAGCAATGGTTAAAACAGGGCAAAAAATGAACCTGTTTCTGACAAATACTTCCTGTCTTAGCCCAAAGTTTACGAGGTGGAGAGAGCTGTGAACATAATACAGAGAACGGCATGGCTTGCTTGTTAGAAGACTTTGTTAACATCTACGGAGAGGATGCATAAAATAATTTTTGAAGTAGAGGCCAAATTTCAGCAGTGTAGGCAAGGTAGCAAACCATGTTGGTAAGACTCTGCTAACAAGTCTATGCTGCAGCACATGGACGCAATGTCTGCTGCAGAGAATGCCTCTGTGACCAAATGGCGCAAAGCTAGAGCCAGGTCCATGCAATTCCGGGGCTGCACTGTGACATAAGTATTCCAAATGGAAGATAGGCTCAGTAGATTGAAAAATGTTAGATGGGGCTCACATTTGCGATTGCTTAGCTGGCAGACCTGTTGCTATGAAAACAGTTTTCAGAATTACGGCAAAGGGAGTCACATATGGAAATCCAAAGCTTGTTACTGTGCTAACTGTGCTGCAATGATGAATCTCTGAAAGACAAGTTCCAAATCATAACAAGCATTGGTAAATGCATTTGGTTTTGCCTATGTGATTAATAATAAGCTGTTGTTAGTTGTAGCTTGCTGAGTAGTACAATTTAAGCTACAGAAAGTCTGTTAAAGTGTTATGACTTGTTTATATGCAAAAAGGCACTATATTTTGCTGTTACTAGTGGTATAGTGCAGGTAAGTAATAGCAAAGTTTTGAAAAACGAAATGAAAGAGGGAGAAAATAGAATTAATTGATGTAATAGCAATATTATGTGTTTAGAGGAGTTCTGACAACTTTTGGGCATGGTGGCATTGCACCTGCTGGCTGCAACATTCAAATCATGCCCCTAGTGCCTGCAAGGTACCTGCATTTGACTGCCTGTTTAGTAGTAAAATATAACAATATTTGGTGTTTAGAGGAGTTATGACAACTATTGGCCCCGGTGCCACTGCACCTGCTGCTCCATTCAAATCATGTCCCTATTGCCTACAAGGTAACTGCACTTGTGACTGCCTGTTTAGTAGTAAAATATTGCAATTTTGGTATTTACTGGGGTTCCTAGAGCTTTGGGCCGGGGTGTCACTGCACCTGCTGCACCATTGAAATAATGCCCCTAGTGCCTTCAAGATAACTGCATTTGACTGCTTATTAAGTAGTTAATAAAGCAATATTTAGTGTTTAGAGGAGTCCTGACAAAGTTTGGCCCCGATGCCATTACACCTGCAGCACCATTGAAATCATGGCCCTAGTGCCTGCTAGATAAATGCACTTGTGACTGCCTGCTTAGTAGTACAATTTAGCAATATTCTGAGTTTAGTGGGGTCCCTAGAGCTTTTGGCCCTGGTGCCACTGCACCTGCTGCGCCATTCAAATCAAGCCCCTTTTAGCTGCAAGACAACTGCAATTGTGCCTGCCTGTATAGTAGTAAAATATTGCAATATTAGATGTTTAAAAGAGTTCTAACAACTTTTGGGCCTGGTGCCACTGCACCTGCTGTACCATTCAAATCATACCCTGTTGTCTGCAAGGTCACTGCAATTGTGACTGCCTGTTTAGTAGTACAATATAGCAATATTAGGTGTTTAGTGGGGTGCCTAGAGCTTTTGGTCCTGATGCTACTGCACCTGCTGTACCATTCAAATAATGACCCTCTTGCCTGCTAGATAAATGCACTTGTGACTGTCTTGTTTAGTAATAAAATTCTGCAATAATCTGGGTTTAGTGGGGTCCCTGAGGCTTTAGTCCCCAGAGCCACTGCACCTGCTGCACTATTCAAATCAAGCCCCTTTTAACTGCAAGGTAACTGCAATTGTGATTGCCTGCTTAGTAGTCACATACAGCAATATTATGTGTTTAGAGGAGTTCTGACAACTTTTGGGCCCAGTGCTACTGCACCTGCTGCACCATTCAAATCAAGACCCTGTTGTCTGCACTTGTGACTGCCTGTTTATTAGTAAAATATAGCAATATTAGGTGTTTAGTGTGGTGACAGGAGCTTTTGGCCCCAGTGCCACTGCACCTGCTGCACTATTGAAATCATGGCCCTAGTGCTTGCTAGATAACTGCACTAGTGACTGCCTGTTTAATAGTAAAATATAGCAATATTTGGTGTTTAGTGGAGTTATGACAACGTTTGGCCCCGGCACCACTGCACCTGCTGCTCCATTGAAATCAAGCACCTTTTAACTGCAAGGTAACTGCAGTTGTAACTGCCTGTATAGTAGTAAAATATAGCAATATTCGGTGTTTCGAGGAGTTCTGACTACTTTTGGGCCGGGGTCGCTGCACCTGCTGCATCATTCAAATCATGGCACTATTGTCTGTAAGGTAACTGCACTTGTGACTGCCTGTTTAGTAGTAAAATATAGCAATGTTAGCTGTTTAGTGGGGTATCTAGAGCTTTTGATCCTGGTGTCACTGCACCTGCTGCACCATTAAAATCATGACTTCGTTGTCTGCAAGGTAAGTGCACTTGTGGCTGCCTGTTTAGTTTTAAATTTTAGGAATAATCTGGCTTTAGTGGGGTCCCTAGAGCTTTTGGCCTTGGTGCCACTGCCCCTGCTGTATCATTCAAATCAAGTCCCTTTTCTAACTGCAAGGTAACCGCAATTGTGACTGCCTGTTTAGTAGTTAAATATAGCAATATTATGTGTTCCGAGGAAATCTGACAACTTTTGGGATTAGTGCTACTGCACCTGCTGCACCATTCAAGTCATGACCCTGTTGCCTGCATGGTTACTGCACTTGTGGCTGCCTGTTTGGGAGTAAAATATAGCATGGCTCTTGTATATTAACTTTATTTAATGTGCAATGTTTATTACAACATTTAAAATTTGATCATAATGACCAAATAGATTAAGTTGAAAAAATCAATCTGATAATGCCTACAAAGTGCTAAGAAAGGTACTGAGGCATGAATAGGAAATACCACACATGTTCTAAGGCTGAAGCATCTGCTTTACACAACTAAGTAATAAAAAGCAAGCATTCCAGCATACTGTTAGAAGCTGTCTGCCTTTTCCGTGGGAAGAGATCTTATCTTGACAGTGAATGGGGTTTAAACAGTTTGAACAGCTTTAGTAGAAGTATCGTAAATGTGTGCAGCCAGGGGAAGTGAAAAAAAGTTCCACACAAAAGAAAATGAACACAGTAATTCAGCAATGGGAAATGACAAGAGCCCCCTTTTAAGATATAATAAATACAAGAGATTTTACAAGCACTGTGCAGGTGAAACCTAAAAAACAGCTTCACACAGCCGTGGCCCGTGCAGGTAAGAGTGGTGGGGCTGGGTTGGGGGGGATTCGACAGACGA
Organism: Calotriton arnoldi; assembly: GCA_963921515.1. NCBI lineage: Eukaryota > Metazoa > Chordata > Amphibia > Caudata > Salamandridae > Calotriton > Calotriton arnoldi. The sequence continues at coordinate 957,457 of CAWUFW010002137.1, forward strand.
CTACTAGAGAAAATTAAATAAATAATAAATGTTCTCTCATCGTCTGTCGAAATCCCCCCCCCCCGACCCGGCCACACCGCCCCACCGCTCTTACCTGCACAGGCCACGGCTAGCTTCACATTATAAAGTTAGATGTTCTTGGAGTTTGTGGTGGCTTGAGCCTGGCCTTGACAGAGAGAAGGAGGGAGATATGCAGAACAGTTTACTTTTCCTGGAAACACTTAGGGTGGGGTTTGGGGGTACATTTCACTCTATACCCACACAGAAGCAGCAGATAGCTTTTGATAGGGAATTCTAAACCACCCTGGCTGAGGATGCTTTCACATTTTCTCATTCTTCATTTGCTGGCTGATATCTCTACATGAGCTGAGGCGTCTGGTGTGGCCTTGCTTGTGTGGCCTTTCTTCCATAGTTCCTGCACTGCTCTGTATCCCCTTCACCATTTCCTGAAGTGTTTTCCATACGTTTTTGTTAAGCTGCTCTAGAAGTCCCTTATCCTTCAGTGAGGTCTATCTGTATGAATAGTTATTTAACATTATTCTTATTTTTGTACTATAGATTCAATGCTGAATATACCAGCATTTCTGCAAACTTTGGGCTCGTGAGAATCAACTGAAGATGCGTTTATATTTTTGTACTTTTTTAAACAATAATAAAATATTTTAAATTAATAAAAACGATAACTTAGTATGTAAAACTTTTATATGAGCAATGGTTAATGAATAACAGACCCAGACCTATGGAACTGGGCATGATTTGTCCCTAAGCTGACTTGACTTTCCGTATCAGTTTTTATAACAATAACGTCATAAAACTGCTAAGGTACATTGAGAGAATTAAGTTATTAAGCTGTTTTATTATGAATTCTGACTAGATTATAGTTGGTAGAATGATTCATTAATTGTTGGGACCGTCCTCTGAAGGCTACGTTGCCCATGCTTATTCATTTGGGCCCAGTTTGTGGCGGGGCCTAAACCCTGGCATGGTTTTAGTCCATTTTGTACGAAAGGCAGTACTGAGTGAGGAGGGTGGACCTACTTATTTCATCAAGGATGTTCGATTAAAGAGTGTGACAATGATCCTCTTTGTCACAGTTTTAAACCAAAACTAAGGTGCAGGGAGTGAGTCTTACCAGTGGCGGCCGGCATGACTCGCGGGTGGTGAGTATGGTGGGAGGGGGACGGGGGCGCAAGGTTGCACAATTAAAAAAAATATGTATATATACACGTACTTTGCCGCCGGGTCCCGCGTCTCTGCTCCTGCTCTCCTCGTAGCTGTGGAACTTGAGGAACAGAAAGCCAGGAAGAACAGCCAGGCTCCCCTGACCAATCACAAGGCTGCAATGCAGCGTTGTGATTGGTAAGCACCCAGGCTTCCCTGACTGATCACAATGCTGCAATGCAGCATTGTGATTGGTTTTGAGCGTCCTGATTCGACGCTCAACTAGGGAATGGGGGCCTGGGCATGTTCTCCACATAGGCTCTAATGCAGCCTGCATGGAGAACAGTGAAAGTGCGCATAACTGTTTTGGGTGGCCCGAGAGGGCTGACCAAACAGTTGTTGCACACAACTAGGAGTGGGCAAGCCACTCCTCCCCTGCCCTGCTCTGAGAGCAGAGCAGCGCCGCCCACCCACCCGCCTAACCGCCTACCCGCAAAGGAATTATAATTTTATATTTCCTTTACTTTGCACTGCTCAAAAGCAGTGGAGAGACGCTCCTCTGCCATAGCGGAGGAGCCGCCACTGTGTCTTACCCATGGTTATGCAGACTACAAGCAAAACTTTACAGCCCATTAGCTGCTCCTATTTTAATCATAGCCATGGTGAAACTACTGCCAGCTTTGACATATGATTGCTAAGCATTTCCAGGTAAGAGACCTTTCACTCTTGATCAGGTTCAACGTAAGGTATACAGAAAACTATTCCGACTCTAAAGTAGCACTCCTCAGGCTCAACTGCGCCTTGAGTTAGGCCTATTGAAGCAAGACTTCGCCTGTAAAGATGACTTTTTGAAACACCTCCGTCAGGTTCACTGTGCAAAACAGGGGAGCCTGGGGGTGGGGGGAGGGGGAGAACTCAATCTCAAATCCATAGTTGGCTTATCAAAATAAAGCTATTCAAACTCTAAAAATCGCCCACACATGAAAAGATAAACCAACAAGACTGACCCTCAAATTAGTCCTAAAGACCCAAGTATTGTTAGATTATGCTCGTTGATGCTCTAGTAACGCCATGTATAAGTTAGGATTCACTGCGTTATTTTCTTTTTCAGACTCCATTTTGTGTGAGATTCGAAACTAATCCTTCCCCGTTCCGAGAAATATCCTTTGCTAAGTTTTGTTTCTTTAACGAAGAACTGCTTGTGCCAGTGCATAGTTTTCCCTAGATAAAGAACCTCTACCACCTGCCTGGCAGTTTGATCGCAGCACAGGATGGAATGGCCTTGAAAGTGTCCTGAACTGTGCAAGATATGAGAGTAGAAACCTTTTTCTTTGTCTTTCGCTGTCCGGCCACATCTGTTTGGAAAATTCCACTATGGGCGTGTTCTTAGCTAACCATGCAATGTACATAATGTATCTTTATGCTTACTGTTCCTCAGTTCTCTCTAGTACTCTTACTAGACTGTTCAGATAGAGCCCCGCTCTGAGTGTATACTAATAAACGATTATTGGTGTATATTTTCCACTGTTTCTCCAACTCTTCATTCGGTATGGAAGGCTGAGATGTGGTCTGTGGTGACCCGGGTGGCCCTAAGCGGGTCACTTCCTTCATTTGGCACCCGAACAGGGACTTCATTGTGGCATGACCCATCCATTTTCCACAAAAGGAGAGAAGGACAAGAACACCATCAGGTCGGACTGACGGCTCGGGGATCCCTACACGAAGAGAAACGTTTCTCGCAGCTGCTGCCTCTGTCCCACTGGAGGGTGCCTCGCCCAGCGGTCATCCCGACTGGAGTCCTGAACGGCGAACCTGTGATCTTACTGTTTGGTCCAAAGAGTCGGCAGTGGAGAACTGGTCTATCTGTGCGCCTGACACCAGGTGAGTCTGTTTCAGTCTATATGGATGAGGTACCACTGTAAATTGGTTTTGTTTCAGTCTAAGAGCTGTTTTGGTGAAAAGTGTTTGCACATACTTTGCCAGGTAAAAAAACAACTTTGTTTTTCTTTTCTTTGCAATGAATGGTTTTAGTAAAATTCGGAGTTTGTGTTGTGGTTGTTGTTCTACAGATGCACGGTTGGTAGAATCCCAGCCTGCACCTCCTGAGGGCAGTGCTAATTTTGATATGTATATAAAACATGGCCTTGGCCCTATTATGCTTAGTACATTATGGCACAAATATACGAGGGACAATGCAGAGTTACAGTGGCCTTTGAATGGCTCTTTTGATCAAAAGATGGAATTTCTTCAAGAACAGTGGTTTAAAAGATGCAGCTGACAGTCCATGTTTGACTCCCTCTGTACTTGGCAGAAGGAGGCCAAACAGAGGCGATTAAAAATGGAAAAGGATGCTAGAAAGCGAGGTATGCAGACCCTTACACCGAAGGCTGTCGCTTATGATAAGGAGAAGCAGAAAACAGGGATAGAATGTAAGGACAGGAGATTTCGTTGTAAATTGATAGGTCATATATGGCTCAGGAGGACGGGGATACTTTTATGGGGACCCTATTAGATGCCCGACCCCGCCACCATATGTCCCAGAACGGATATACCCTGGTGTTCCCCATCAGCAACAACACCCTGCAGATGGTGCACCAGTCTCTACAGCAGTCACACCTACTCCCCCTGTTAACGTGCCCCCTACTTCTTCTCTTTCATTACAATCTCTGACTGCAGCAATACCTGTTACTCCCGTTCCAGTCATTCATCCTTCATTGTCACTCATTACTGACACATCAGTGCGGGGTCCGGAAGATAGAAATTTGCCCGGATTCAGAGAACAGTTAGGTCAGTTAATGCAATATGGAGCAGGATAGGAAGAGAAGAAAGTAATAGCATACCAGGCAATACGGTGAGCTCGCAACCTAATTTACAGTCTCGAGGATATCTGGCAGGTAATGCGAGACTTTGACCCTTTTCTGCAGCAATATGCCCTTAAACACTTGTCCTCCACCCTAATTGACCTCTGGCGCACACACATCGAAATGGAAGCACCTCAAATACTATTTGATATTAATGAAGGCGCTTATATAAATAATTTGGACCCGACCTCTCTGTATAGGAATGTTTCAACACTACTGACTTATAGAGGTAGACTGCATGATAAGAGTCCCACTAAAATAACTCAATTCCCAATGCGAGAGGTTCAACCCGTTTATCACTCGGAAATTCCTGAAGTGGTGGATCAACATGGAGCCGTTACCAAACCGGCTGTGGCTGCCCGTTTTCAGGAACAATGGGTTTATACTCCATGGAAAAGGAGTGAAGTTCTGTCTTTTAACCCCTTCGCTGCTAGGCCTTTTCCCCCCCTGTGCTAAGCCTTTTTTTGGCTATTTGGGGTAGTGCGCCCTTAGGCCCCTGTAACGTTTTGACCACATAAGTTATCCACGCCAAATTTGCGCCCTTTTCTTCCAACATCATGGGGATTCTAAAGGTACCCAGAGTTTGTGGATTCCCCTGGAGGGGTCCAAGAAATTAGCCAAAATACAGCTAAATTTTGTTTTTTTTGGGAAAAATGGGAAAAACGGGCTGCAAATGAAAGCGTCTGGGGTTTTCCCTGCAAATGTTATCAAAAAAGGGTTTGTGGGGCTGAAATAACCATTTTCCCAGCTTTTAGGGAATGACAGACTTTTGTCAGAAAACCAACATTTTTTACACAGTTTTGGCATTTTTCTGGGACATAGCCTATTTTTGCTATTTTTTGTGCTTTCAACCTCCTTCCAGTTAATGGTAGAAATGGGTATGAAAAAGCGAAGTGAGGACTGCGCACACCAATGATAAAAGGTTTGTAATTTTGTAGTGTGCTTCTGGGGTATCACCATCTGACAAATGGTGTGATGCAATAACAAATGAAGTAGCGCCACCTGAATAGGGGCATCCCCCTGAGCACAACGAGAGTCCACAAGTAGTGGGTGAATATTGAGGAGTCACAAGGTTCAATATATTCAAATCTTTTTTACTTCATTGGTATTGTTCAAATATGATATTAGATCCTCATATCAAAAGAACATTCAATGAAAAATGAATAGTTTCACAATCCCAAATATAAGGCTGATTGAATCGAAACCCAATGCATTTCGGGCCATGTGGCCCTTCTTCAGGGGCAGAGGTTCTGTAAATAACAAGAGAGGATTCTATGAGGCAAACACGCTCTCCGGACAGCGACATAAACAATATTAGACACGACAAAACGTGCCAGTGACTAAAAGACAGTTTGATAATAACGAAGAGATGTGAAATAGAAAATGTGAGATGAAGATAAAATCCCTTGGAGTGCCCAAGTGATTATAGGGTACAAAATGAATGAATCAACAAGGTGCCAAGAACGGAAAATAAAGGTGCGGTGAAACGGTAAGATACGTGGTGAACAATTGAAAGTGATGAAGGTAACCAGTGAATACCAAAAAAGGATGAATATGGATAACTCGAACATTACTGATATTGCATGCAAAAAGTCCACAACATATGTAAAAGTGCGCGTGAAACGAGCGTGAGCAAATAATACCAAAAAATACAAAAAACGAGACGAATATGGACAACTAAAAAATTACTAAAGTTGCATACAAAAAGTCCACAGCATATATAAAGGAACGCGTCAAACGAGCGTGAACAAGTGAGTGTCACAAGCATGCATTAACAATAAGAATAACGTGTTCAGAAGGAAACGCGTGAAACAAGCGTGAGCAGATAGGGATAACTTACATGCATTAGGAGTAAAGTCAGCGTGTTCGTGAACAGAATCGATAAAGCCGCGAAAGGAAACCGGAAAGATATACAGACTAAGAGCGAAATGAATGAAGGACTAAACAGCAAAAGATGAACTGAAAAGTATAGCGGCCATCTTAGAGTGGTAAAATATGCCGAAACTGGTGATAAACAACATGTGATATGGATAAACAATGACAAAAAAGCATAAAAAAGGGGGGAGAACATCCAACGTATTGAGGCGACATCAAAATTGCCTATCACAAAATGTTTTGGGCCCTTGCCTGTCACGGGTACTTGGGCCTCCCACCCGAGTGAGGCACCATTTTTATCGGGAGACCTGGGGAAACGCTGGGTGGTAGGAAATTTGTGTCAGCCCCGTGATGCCACAACTTTACCACACAAAAATGTGTGAAAAAAGTGATTTGTTCAGCCAAATTTCAGGTTTGCAGGGGATTCTGGGTAAGAAAACGTTGGGGGATCCACGCAAGCCATACCTCCCTGGAATCCCCCGGGTGTCTACTTTTCAGAAATGTGTGGGTTTGGTAGGTTTCCCTAGGTGGCTGCCGAGCCCCGGGCCAAAACGTCATGGGACCCCCCTTGAAAAACCAGGTCGTTTTGTGATAGGCCATTTTGAGGTCGCCTCAATACGTTGTGGGCCCTTGCCTGTCGCGGGTACTTGGGCCTCCCACCCGAGTGAGGCACCATTTTTATCGGGAGACCTGGGGGAACGCTGGGTGGTAGGAAATTTGTGTCAGCCCCGTGATGCCACAACTTTACCACACAAAAATGTGTGAAAAAAGTGATTTGTTCAGCCAAATTTCAGGTTTGCAGGGGATTCTGGGTAAGAAAACGTTGGGGGATCCACGCAAGCCATACCTCCCTGGAATCCCCCGGGTGTCTACTTTTCAGAAATGTGTGGGTTTGGTAGGTTTCCCTTGGTAGCCGCCGAGCCCCGGGCTAAAACGTCATGGGACCCCCCTTGCAAAACCAGGTCGTTTTGTGATAGGCCATTTTGAGGTCGCCTCAATACGTTGTGGGCCCTTGCCTGTCGCGGGTACTTGGGCCTCCCACCTGAGTGAGGCACCATTTTTATCGGGAGACCTGGGGGAACGCTGGGTGGTAGGAAATTTGTGTCAGCCCCGTGATGCCACAACTTTACCACACAAAAATGTGTGAAAAAAGTGATTTGTTCAGCCAAATTTCAGGTTTGCAGGGGATTGTGGGTAAGAAAACGTTGGGGGATCCACGCAAGCCATACCTCCCTGGAATCCCCCGGGTGTCTAGTTTTCAGAAATGTGTGGGTTGGGTAGGTTTCCCTAGATGGCCGTCGAGCCCGGGGCCAAAAACTCATGGGACCCCCCCTTGCAAAACCAGGTTGGTTTGTGATAGGTAATTTTGATGTCGCCTCAATAGGTTTTGGGCCCTTGACTGTCGCGGGTACTTGACCCATCCACACAAGTGAGGTACCATTTTTCACGGAAGACTTTGGGGGACGCGGGGTGGGTGAATTTTGTGGATCCACGCAGATTCCAGAACTTTCCACCACAGAAATGTGAGGAAAATGTGTTTTTTGGACAAATTTTTAGGTTTGCAAGGGATTCTGGGTAACAGAACCTGGTGAGAGCCAGTCAAGTCAGCCCATCCTAGTTTCCCCTGGGTGTCTAGTTTTAAAAAATGTATAGGTTTGCAAGGTTTCCCTAGGTGCCGGCAGAGCTAGGAACCAAATTCAACAGGTAGGCACATTCCGAAAAAATGTCAGTGCCTAGTGGGCTTTCTGCCGCCCTGGGGAGGGGGGAAATTAGGGGCTATTGCCCCTATATGCCCCAGAGGGGGGCAGAAAGACTGTGGCTTTCTTTTGGGGGGTCGGGGGCATTGGGATGCCCATTCTGGTCAGCCCCCACCCCTGCGTATAAAAAAGCCAGCATAATCGCTGTCACATAGTGGGCTTTCTGCCCCCCTGGGGGGCAGATCAGGGGCTACTGCCCCCATCTGCCTCCTGGGAGGGGCAGAAAGACAGTGGTATCTTTTTGGGGTGGGTGGGGGCATTGCCATGTCCATTCTTGGCAGCCCCCACCCCGAACTTTGTAAAAAAAAAAATCCCTGGTGGCTAGTGGGCGTTCTGCCCCCCCGGGGGGTGCAGATAAGGTGCTATTGCCCCATCTGCCTCCCAGGGGGGGGGCAGAAAGACTGTAGCATTTTTTTGGGGGTGGGGTCATTAACATGCCCATTCTGGGCAGCCCCCACCCCTACCTATATAAAAAAAAATCCCTGGGGCTGAGTGGGCTTTCTGCCCCCTCCCGGGGGGGCAGATCAGGGGCTATTGCCTCCATCTGCCTCCTGGGGGGGCAGAAAGTCTTTTTTTTTCTTTGGGGGGTAGGGTGGGGGCATTTGCATGCCCATTCTGGGCAGCCCCCACCCTGGGCCTATAAAAAAAATAATCCCTGGCATCTAGGGTGTTTCTGAACCCCCGGGGGGCAGATTGGTGGCCACTGCCACCATCTGTCCCCCCGGGGGGGCAGAAAGACTGGAATTTTGTGGGGGGCGGGGTGGGGGCATTGGCATGCCCATCTTGGGCAACCCCACCCCTAAATTTATTGAGGGGAAAAAAAACCCTGGTGTCTAGTGGGCTTTCTGCCCCCCAGGAGGGGCAGAAAGACTGTACCTTTGCGTCGGGGTGGGGGCATTGGCATGCCCATATTGGGCAGCCCCTACCCCAAATTATAATATTAAAAAAAATCCCTGGTATCTAGTGGGCTTTCTGCCCCCCCGGGGGGGCAGATTGGGGGCTACTGCCCCCATCTGCCCCCCAGGAGGGGCAGAAAGACTGTACCTTTGTGGCGGGGTGGTGGGGGCATTGGCATGCCCATATTGGGCAGCCCCCACCCCTAACTATAATTTAAAAAGAAATCCCTGGTATCTAGTGGGCTTTCTGCCCCCCCGGGGGGGCAGATTGGGGGCTACTGCCCCATCTGCCCCCCAGGGGGGGCAGAAAGACTAATTTTGTGGCCGATGCCCCCACCCCTAATAAATATCGCATTAAAAAATCCCTGGTGTCTAGTGGGATTTCTACCCCCCCGGGGGGGCAGATTGGGGGCTACTACCCCCATCTACCCCCCAGGGGGGCAGGAAGACTAATCATGCCAATTTATAATGGGGGGAGCAAAGACCCTTGCCCAAGGGGCCGCTCCCCCCTCCCTGGTGCCTAGTGGGTGGATCCCTGCTTGGGGATCGCTCTCCTGGGGCGATCCCCAAGCAGGGATCCACTAGGGAGGGGTACCATTGGAAAGGGAGATTCTCCCCTTTCCAACGATACCTCTCCTGAGTTTCTACGTGCTCAGGGGCTGAGATAGCCCCCTGAGCACGTAGAAACTGAAACTGAAATGAGCCTCTTGGCTCATTTCAGTTTCAGTTTCACTGAAATGACATCAGCGCGACATGCGCGCCGATCGTCATTTCAGGGAAACCAGGGGGGGGGCCTCGGGAGCTGGGGAAGCTCTTCCCCAGCTCCCGAGGCTTTAGGGAAGAAAAGGGAATCCCTCTGGTGCCCGCACCAGAGGGATTTCCTGTGCAGGGAGTCATGACGAGCTGGACTCGTCATGAGCACACGAGCACTGTGTGCCATGACGAGTCCAGCTCGTCATGAGCACCGAAGGGGTTAAGGCTACGTTGCCTGTGCCAAGGAAAAATCCTACTGCTTACTATAAAGAATTGACAGAGGCTGCCTCTTCCACTGTGATGACCCTTGCTGATATTGAAATGTTTTTTGGCCTACTAGTTCCAGTTGATATTTGGCGACAGGTGCATACCCAAGACCATGTCGCCGAGTTGGGCGGAATGTGGAATGTGATTAAGGGTTGGGACCAAGATAGGAAGCCAGGAGACAAACCATGTGCTGAGTTACTCGCCTTGCCCGGTCGCATAATAACATATATGCATACACTCAATCCTCCCAAGAAAGTTAGTTGGGACAGTTTGACTGCCTGTTGGCAGAAGAAAGACGAAAGTGTTTCTGATTATTTTCACTAGGTTTGAAGAGATGTTTCTGGATTACAGTGGGCAGGATATGTTTATTATGTCTATTTGTTGATAAGTTTGTTACTAATCTCCTTCCCGAAATAATGTCTAAACTTCAAGCAGTTGAGAGTACTTGGTCTACATCTTCCCCCTCCATGATTTTAAATATGGACCAATATTACGAGCATAGGGACAATGAAGAGAAAGACAAAAGTGACAAGAAACATAAGGATCTGAAGACAAAGGTATTACTGCAACAAGCATATCGAGGTAACACCAGGGAACGGGGACCCCAACAGCAACTCTTCCGTGCTAGACAGCCACTTATGACACCTTTGGGGCAGAATCAGTGCACTTATTGCAAGGAAGAAGGTCACTGGCATAGCCAGTGCCCTGTACCTTTGCGCAATGCTTCGTCCACTAGAGAAAGAGGTTCTGGAAACGGGGGGCGTGGGATCAATAGGCAGCAACCCACTACTGCCCCTGTAGACCGTTCTGACAATTATTTAGACAACACTAGGGATAGGCAATACTACAATGACGACTATGAAGATGATGTGACAGGGATGTCCTTCAGCTAGGACAGCCAGGGTCAGGGTACGGGACCAGTTCACATACCTGTAGACCAGCATGGTCCTTATGTCAAGATAGATCTTCAAGGATCTCCTAAGGAGTTCTTGGTTGATACAGGTGCCACAAAAAGCTCTATTTCCCAACACCTGGTCCCTGGGGTGCCCCTGTCTGGCCATAATAATATTTTGGTGGGTTTTTCAGGAATACCGGTTGTAAGCCCCATCTCACGCCCCCTTGCCCTTACTGTTGGCCCTTTTACTGTGTATTCCCCATTTCTTTTGACTTCCAATTGTGGTGAGAATTTGATGGGCTTGGACCTACTAAAGAAGTTGCATGCCACCATATTTTGTTCGCCTGATGGTGTCATTATTACCATGGGCCCGGACGTGGGTACCAGACAATGTCTATCTAAGGATGCTCCCCTTTCACCTGCATTTGATCAAGTACCACCCACATTATGGGCCACTGGTGACACCGATGTAGGCTTGTTGCATATACCCCCAGTTTCTATACAGGTTAAGGACAATGCCATATTGCCCCGCATTCCTCAGTATAAAATACCACAGGCAGAAGAACAAGCTCTTCTTGATATTGTTCAGGACTTAATATGCAAGGGAGTTGTCGAAGAGACCACAGGTAACATATGCAATAGTCCTATTCTTCCCCCTTTAAAAAGGGCACCTCTAGATTCTCCTAATAGTGCTAATGATGTATATCGTTTTGTGATTGATTTGCGCGAGGTCAATAAAATAGTGGTTCCGCAATTCCCAGTGGTTCCTGATATCACTACACTTTTAACAATGATTCCATCTACTGCTAAGTTTTTCTCTGTTATTGATTTAAAAAACGCATTCTTTAGCATTCCTATACACCCAGACAGCAGGTACTTGTTCGGATTTTAGCTAGCTGGTAAAAGTTTCCTATTCTGTCGCGCTCCTCCACACTATACTGAAAGTCCTAGCATCTATAGTCAACCATTGAAAGGTCAGTTGGATTCACTCTCACTTTCTCAAGGTAATGCATTGGTGCAGTATGTCGATGATTTGTTGATTGCTTCTGATACAGAACAATGTTGTAAGGATAGTACAGTGAGGTTGTTATTGCACCTGGCACATCATGGTCATAAGGTTTCCCTTTCGAAGCTTCAATACAGTCGACAGGAGGTCTCCTATTTAGGTCACCTTCTGTCGAAGGAGGGTAGAAGGTTAACGCCAGGATGCGTTAAGTACCATTAATAAAATGCACTGTCCACAAACTCAAAAGGATGTGCGTGCTTTTATAGACATCACTTCCTACTGCCGGCAGCGGATCCCTAACTATTCCTTACTAATCAAACCTCTGCTCGCATTAACAACGAAAGCAGTACATGAGCCTTTGCCTTGGACGCCAGATTGTCAGCAATCTTTTGAACAATTAAAAGCTGCGCTTTGCTCTGTCCCAGCACTAGGCACACCTGATTATAGGAAACCGTTTGTGCTGTATGTCCACAAGATGGCTGGTTGTGCTCTTTCTATCTTGACCCAAAAATTTGGTGATAGACAGAGACCTTGCGCTTATTTCTCTGCTGTGCTCATTCCTGTCGCAAGGGCCCTCCCGAGCTGTCTGCGAGCGGTCGCGGCCGTGACCACTTCAATTAGATAATCGGCTGGACTCGTGCTTGATACTGACCTCACAGTTAAGGTACCCCATGCTGGGGATACACTTTTGAATAAAACAAGGACACAGCACCTCACCAGTGCACGTCTTACTGGCTATAAATTGACATTGTTTGCTAAGCATATCATGATTAAAAGATGTGTCACTCTGAATCCAGCCACGGTACTACCCTCCCTTCTGAGAACGATGCAGTTGACAAACGTGACTGTATTTTCCCAACAGAGGAAGAGACGAAAGAACGGGTAGATTTGACTGGTGTTCCCTTATCTGATCCTCAAGGAGAACTATATGTCAATGGCTCTTGTTTTAAATTACCAGATGGCACCACCACTGCAGCCTATGCTATCACTACATTGCGCACAGTCATAGAGAATTCACGAGTCCCCTATCAATCTGCCCAGGCAGCAGAACTCTTTGCCCTTATATGAGCTTGTGAATTGAGGGAGGGGTTAGTTGTCAATATTTACACAGACAGTCAGTATGCATTCGGGGTTGAGCACAATTTTGGGCGCCTGTGGGCAGAAAGAGGGTTCCCTACCTCTCATGGTACTAAGATACAACATGGACATCTGATATTATGATTCTTAACTGCACTAACACTTCCTAAGAACATGGCTATTGTAAAGTGTAGTGCTCACAAGAAAGTGACAGATGACGTAGGTAGAGGGAATGCATTTGCAGATCAGACAGCTAAGGAAAAGGCTCAGATTAAGATGAAGAGAATGTTTGTTGCAGGCCCAGCTAGATGGGTTCCCGAGAACGCCATGTTTGAAAACACAGTTGAGAGTGTGAAAGAGATACAAAGTGAGGCCATGATAGAATAATTAGCAGTGTGGCAAGAGAGTACAGCACGTTTAGATGACGAAGGGTGTTGGATTGATTTGTCTGGGGAACAGAAATGGATGTTACCCGATGCATATGTACTTCCTGTGGTTACAATGGCTCATGGTCCAGCTCATATCAGTGCGAAAGGTATTTTTAAATTATTGTCCCCAGTTTGGTGTAATGATAATATTTCCGAGACCGCTACACATTTAGTGAAACGTTGCATGATTTGCATGAGGCACAATCCAGGAAAAGGTACCCCTACACCATCCGGTAACTTTGCACCACCTACATTTCCCTTCGAAGTCCTCTAGATGGACTTCATTGAGTTAGAACGTTGTAACAATCTCAAGTATGCCCTAGTGGTTATATGCACGTTCAGTAAATGGGTTGAGGCTTACCACACTAAAGACAATACGGCCACCACAACTGCGAAGGTGCTCATTAAAGAGTACTTCCCACGATTCGGAATGCCCAGAATTATCTGGAGTGATAATGGATCTCATTTTAATGGGAAAGTGATTAGGCTAATATGTGAAGGCTTACATATTAGGCAGGAGTTCCATGCCGCCAATCACCCACAGTCAGTGGGTCTTGTCGAGAAGTACAATGGAACATTAAAACTGAAATTGGCAAAAATTCAAGAGATAACAGGGTTGCGATGGCTAGATGCTCTTCCGTTGGCTCTTTTGGCAACCAGGACTACAGCACATTCTAGAACTGGCTTATCACCCTACAAAGAAGTTTTCGGATGCCCAGCAAATGTCTGGGGTGTCCCAAGGCCGAAAAATATTCGGACATTGAATATCCTGTATTGCTTGATTATCTTGAACAATTGACAGAAGGTTTGCGTTCTATTCACCAACAGGTACGAGACTCCTTACCTCCTAATCCATAAGGACCTGGCCACAGCATTCAACGTGGGGACTTTGTCCTGATAAAGAATTTTTAGAGGAAGAAGAATTTGGAACCCAGGTGGAAAGGTCCGGAGCAAGTCCTTCTGGCTACACAGACGGCTGTAAAAGTTGTTGGTCGAAAGAACTGGGTCCATGCGACCCACTGCTAAAGAATAACTTTGCCTTATGATCAGTGGGTCAAGGAGGGCATAGGAGACATTGAATGTGAACAGGTGCCCAGATTCGTGCCCTTTAGCGATGCAAAGCTGGTTTGGACTCAAACTGACAAAGAGAACGAGGATGTTTTGAATGAGGCTGTCCCACCAGAAATACAAGCTATCCAGGAGCCTCTGTTCAGTGATCACACAGTGCCTGGAGCTGCCAGGTACATTTTACATCCTCGGACGAGGACCACCGAGTCGGGGAAAAGGAAAGACTAGGTATGGACTGCATAAGGTAGGAAAGTACTGAGTAGCAGTACCGCCAAGGGAGTGGAATCAACGAAAGTTGCATCTGTTTTGCTCTTGTTGTTTGAACATAAGTCAGGAAAGTATACTTTGAAAGTATACCACCTTTATCAGCAAGGGATATATTAGGAAAGAGCTTAAGACAGAGCAAGCTCCACCGCCGGTGCTCAAGAGCGCCAACTGATTGATGGACGATAGGAGCCTGTACCATTAAGGCTCTGACGGACACTGGGAACACTCCCATTTCTTGATTCCTTTTTTCCTTTTTTTCCCCCCTTGTTTATTATGCATCCTTTTGGTAGACAAGTTACTGAGGAGGATCAGTCAATTGCTCCTATACAACGTAGTACAATTTGCTCTATACGAAGTAAAATTGTGAGTGGCATTGCTTTTGTAACTTTGTAACGGTGGCAATAATAATATGTGGGGTGTCGTGGTTTCTGGAAGGTGCACATAGTGTACCTACACTTAACGTAGGTGAACACATTTCCCCAGGACGCCATAAGAGGGCTGCCACACATAATGTATTTGTAGAAATGCACAGGAGATTTTGTGGAAAAGGGACCGCCTGCTATCCCACCCGATCTGTCAGTAACATTTGGATCCAATACTACAGTGGCAGCCTTGAAAGACAGTACTACTCAGTTAGAAAGCATGCGGGTGAATTCAGAACACACTAGATATGCAGTGGATTTTATTTTGGCAAAGAGTGGTGGAGTATGCGCAATAAGTGGCGACCAGTGTGTTGTTGGCAGAGAATTTGGAAAAAAATATAACACAACACATTATGGACATCATTGAGAATGTCAATGGGATGGAAAGTGGAAATTGGAGATGGTCTCTTTTGGGTAATTGGGGTTGGATTCTCAAGGAAATGATTCATTTATTAGCAGTATTAATATTCTGTTGCATTCTCATCCAATGCCTCCCCCTTTGTTGTTCCTATTGTGCTACTGTTTTAACACCAGAAAATATCAGCCCATGTGACCAACGCCGCTATGATGCTCCAAGTTGATGTCGACGGTCTGATGAATATAGATGAGGGAATTTTTGAGGACTCATCCCTTCTTGCTGTCTCAATTTCTGATGTTGACTGTAAAGTGTGCCCATAGCTTCACCTTGATTGCATTTCTAATTTTGAGGCTCTATCCGCTTCTGATGATGTTACAGTTGCCGCACATATATGCCTGTTTTCCCTGTTTTTGCATAACAGAAAATGTCTTTAGCTCATGCTAAAAGGAGGGTTTGTTAGATTATGCTAGTTGATTCTCTCATAATGCCATGTATAAGTTAGTATTCGCTGCGCCATTTTCTTGTTCAGACTCAATTTTGTGTGAGGTTCGAAACTAATCCTTCCCTGTTCCGAGAATACCCTTTGCTATGTTTAATTTCTTTAACGAAGAACTGCTTGTGCCAGTTCATAGTTTTCCCTAGATAAAGAACCTCTCCCACCTGTCAGGCAGTTAGATCGCAGCACAGGATGGAACGGCCTTGAGAGTGTCCTGAACTGTGCAAGATATTAGAGTAGAAACCTTTTTTTTTTGTCTTTCGCTGTCCGGCCACATCTGTTTGGAAAATTCTACTGTGGGCGTGTTCTTAGCTAACCATGAAATGTACATAATGTATCTTTATTCTTATTGTTCCTCAGTTCCCTCTGTAGTACTCTTACGAGACTGTGCAGACGGAGCCCCGCTCTGAGCGTATACTAATAAACGATTATTTGTGTATATTCTCCATTGTTTCTCCGACTCTTCATTCGGTATGGAAGGCTGAGACGTGGTCTGTGGTGACCCGGGTGGCCCTAAGCGGGTCACTTCCTTCAGTATTAATAAGTCGGGCAAAAGATATGGTCAAGTTTACTAAGAACTAATTTTCATCACTAATTCTGGAATCATATAACACTCTAACCACCCAATACTATCCATGCGCAAATATTCATTACCTGGTATGGCAGAAAATAGTGAGAATGAGATTCTTATTTTTCCCAATAAAAGAGTACTGAACATCATGGCCCCAAGTATCATATTCCACTTTAGGATGCAGGCTGTGCTCCTATAAACATGAGTATTTTATCCACCTCTTGTGTTGTCAGGCCATTATCAGAGAACGGAATATTTAAATTAAACATTAAAGCTATTGGACAATCTAAACACCTGCAAGGAAGCAGCACGTCACTGCCTGAATACCAAGGACATAACTGAACTTTGCCTCTTTGTAAAAGTCTTAAAAGCCATTTTTAAAAAGGTACCTGGTTCCACTTCATCCTAGCCCATTCCATATTTTAGTGTTCTTAAAATTGTATCTAATGAATTTTGATACCAATTGCAAGCTCTTGCAGGATTTATTTACACTATTTTTAATTAGCCCCGGTTTTATTTTATTCTTACACATTTTAGTTTCTATGTTTTTTTAACTTGTATTGTTTTATGAATTTTGGCACTAACTATAAAGTCTTATGTGTACTTGAAAGTGTTATTGCGAATGCTATGCTGGTTTTAATTAAACTCAATAAAGTTACTTACTTACTTTCTGTAGCGATTACCTTTATTGCAGCCCTTCTGATGGATGAGAGGAGTCAGCAGATGAGCTCTTTACTCATTTTGTACGGTAACTGTGCACCACTCGAAGACCCTAGTAATAGAGTTCAGTGATTAGCTGACACTATACTGGGAGAGTAATGCACTTTGGGGCCCTTTAGCATGTGTCATAGTCATCAAATTGATCATTCAGCTTTATTTGCTAGTTTACAGAAGATGTGCACTTGTATAAATGTGTTTTATGGACTTAATACGTCTTAATCAATGCAAATAGCACTGTACGAAACCGATAGGATGCATGCTGGGAGTATGAGGAGGAGGGTGTAATGAGGCATAGCTGTATAATGTGGAAGCTGATAGAGTGTAATGGGTGGCTGAGAGAAACCAGGGATTTTTTGCAGTGTCCCTAGCTTTTGTGACCAGGCTAGGCCCATGTAGCGAAGCTGCTCATTTCATACATGTCCTATTTTTCACATTAACATTTCTGCTGTAACTTTTTGCACAGATTTGCTTGCACGACAATGTTGGATTAGTTTCCTTGAAACTACTTTATTTAAACATTTAGCTTCTCACAACATTATCACGATGCCTTGAACATCATGTACAAGGCCTTTCTACGCACTATGTACAAATGTCGTTTCTATCTTCATCCACGGGATGAAAAGGCTATCTACATATCCATAACATCGCAAATCTATACGCACATCACAAGGCTGCTTTCTATTATGAATCAAGATCATCCCATAAGATTAGCAGAGGAGGCACTTCAGCTGACACCGAGGGTCCCTGCATGCTGAGACTTTACCACACAGTGGTCTGACAACTCCGTGAGAGGTGTCCAGTTTGTTACCACGACAGGGTCCTGCATTCTCTCCCACCAGGTAATGGGGTTGGATCGTCCCTTGGGGGGATTCTTGGCTTCACACCTAGACACACTCTAGGTACACTCAGAGTAGCATTTGCATAGTAGGAGTACGCCTGTTTACTGCCCTGTTCATATGCCTGCATATATACACTATTTTAGCACCATGGTAGAGCTGTATCTACTATTTACACTCTTGGTGCTTGTAATCACTTTCATCTGCTTCTGTCTACTGATTATCACAGCACATGTATTCTATACCAGAATAACACAGGGTCAATTAATATATTGATAACGTCCCACTGTGTACTCGCTCTATATTTCTCTGAGCACAAGTAAGCACGAGTGGCGGAGCGAAAGGTTATGATCTGTTGTCAGGGTTGTCATGCTCAGTGGTTGCCGGAAACCATTTGCTCCCTGGTAAGGTTAGGGGGGCTTACGGTGGCACTGTGAGCTAGCTGGTCTCTAGGCTAACATACCCTGCAGGAGTGCCAGGAATCAGTCTAAGCACCTCACCCAAAGTTTATGTTGTCCAACAAATGTGCAGGTCCTACAGATTAGTGGAAACTACACGACAAGGCTCCGCCAACGTTCGTTGGGTTCTTATTTAACGGTCTAACTGAGTAACTCAGTTGTGATTCTCTCAGAGACCCCTACTCACCTCCAAAACCAGAGACGCCCATGGTGGGAAGGGTAATCTGCCTCAGCTGAGTCGGTATACCCTATGGATTGGCTGTAGGTCATTCAAGCTTGTAGGATAAAGAATTTTCCCACATTGTGCTGACCCTATCTCCATTATTCATCTACTAGAAATTCTACTCTCTTCGCACAATATCCGTAAACTGAGAAGCTGGTAGAGAGGATGAAGTTACTCTAAATATGTCAGGTTTCGTCAGGGAAGACACTGACGAGGCATACGAACGGGATTAGAACTGCAAATCCCATGATTCCATGCGGGGACCACGTTGATGACGTCATCGTGCTTCAGGAAGAGCGTTATTTCTTCTCCTCCGAGGAAGCAGCGGGTGCCGGTTACTCCTACCGCTGAGACGCCGAGTCCTCGAGGTCTGGTAAGGGTGCAATACTGCACCGCTTCTCTTTGCTTCCTATTTTACTGGTCGCTCAGCGGATGCGGCGTACCTTGGGTATCCTGAATAATATCGCTGCTGTCCCGTTGGCTGAACCTCATACCGGGTTCTTGTGGGAGAGCGGAAGGAGCCCTGTTTGTTCTAAATTGGAGAACAAGCAGGGGGTTTTGTTTGCCTGATTGTTTCTAGTTACAGTTCAGAAGGGAGGCGGCTGCCTTTCCTAAATCCTCGATGGCGTTCTCTCTTTGAGGAGTGTTCTAACTTGAGAGATCGCAATATTTACTTTGTCTATATGCTGACTAGAATACGAAGTAAATTTTCTTTACAGGTACATAGATAGGGTATGAAGCATCTGTAGTCTTATGGTAGATTTCAGGTTGTGTGTATTCCAGTACATTACCTGATTGTTATTGTCTTGCAGGTCTCCCTCCCCGCAGTCCCCATCCTTCCCTTCCCCCGCTTGATCACTCCATGGAGTCTGTATACTAAATCAGACCGTGGTGGTATCGAGAGGTGGACCATAACGAGCAACTTACGACCCTGAGGATCCAAGGCTGCGACAAAATATTACAGACAATGGAAGACATGCAGTTACTAAGAAATTATTACATTACGGCCTCCGGCTACGGGTGGGGACGTAACCTTCGTGGTTGAGGCACACAAAGCATTCAGAACAGAGGTATTCTTTTCTTGGGTTACGTTCCCGGCTGTGAATGCACGCACAAAATTGTTTCACACTTACTTTGAAGATAAAACACCAGAGGAATATTTTCCATATGTGGACATAGAAATTTTGTTAACTTACCAAGAAAACATAAATTGGTTTAAAGGCGCCCTCCTCCATACCATATAAAATGTGAGACTCGGTCTGCTCAATAAAGAAAGAGCGACTTGGCCGGTCCTAGCTGCTTATGCACCACATCCTACTCTTATTGATTTAGATGCAGCAGACATAACAACACTATACAAAGATCTAGTAAAAATTTACAGAAACCTCACGCAGTACATTATGCGAACACTGACAGTTAACCCTGCATGGATCGCTCAGGCTGCACAGCCTCAATTGGCTGCTACGGGTATCCGCCTTGAAACACTGAACGCCGTTATGGGAAAGGTTCCCACCAGTCAGGAGCAAATTTTGTTCTGGATGGCACAGAAACAAGCCAGCTTGAAGCGGTTTTCCCCATATGGGCCCACAGGAAAAACACAGAATACTAACAATTTGCTTGCCAATGGGGATGGCTCCCCCGGTGGAAGATTGTGCCACTTCGCTGTACAGTCTTCGCTACAGTCTACACCAGAACTCATAGCAGTGTTACCTGAAGTACTTTAACAAGTACAGAATGAGTACAGGGCAGGACCTGCCCTGGTCTTGGAGATGAAACTTATGGGCAACTTTGCTGCAGTATCAACAATTATGTTAAGTAACATAAAGGGGGAAGCAGCCGCACTGGCTATACACCGCCTCTCTCTTTCAAGCTACGAGTGTATGCTCTCTATCTTTGGCTGAAAAAGACATACTTTGTTGCTCCTTGGATACATCTCTGGATTACAATTGGAGTACTTTTCTGGCCCTCTGTATTGGTAACTGTCTTTTTCCTACTTCTGAATGGACATTATCTCCCAGAACGCTCTGCAGTACAACTTGTGAACTTTATTCTAAAGCCACATGCATCATCGCACTGCAAATTAAGGGACCTGTCCCTGCTGAACATTACAGCAGTTCCTGAAGGAACAGTTTGGGACCGGGTATCGTATGATGTGTATGATCCTACTGAACTTTTACAAATCCCATATTTGTTTAAAATTTCTTTAAATTATATCATCACCTCTAGTACTTTCTCTGAGGATTGGGACATTGAAACCATGCACAATTTGCTTGCAGCTCTAGAGCAATCAGCTGCATTTTCTAATAATGAATCGTATGATGGCACATCTAACTTTGGTGACGTGTTTTGTTATAAACATTATGGTCACCATTTTTTACACAAAGCTAGTATCCCACGCACTGTTTACACTTACACTCTATTGGGAACACTGCCCAACACCGCCAAAATGTAGTTCAAACACATTTGCACACAAGTTTGCTTATTTTACTGATTTTGACACATCAGACCCAGCCACTTATTATTATAGGCTTGCACCAACACCTGCAAAGAAAAATATGCTAACAAACACCAAGCTGATATACTCTGCTTCCTTTTTTTCCAACTGTCTGTACAGGGTTTCAACTTTTGGAAAGACACGATAGACAAAAAATCTGTCTGAGGGACAAAAGACTGGCAGGTTCAGGGAACTGAGGCCTTATTTAGAGCATGCCTTATACCACATCAAATGATTTTCCTGAATAAAACAGTGCAACAAACTACCTGTCTTGGAATAGTCAAGATGAAGGATTTGAACACACCTTGCATTCCCACGTTCTCACACTTTGGGAACTGGCAGCATTACACACAATACAGTGAGGATACACTAGATACCATGATACAAAATGTTTTTTTCCATTCATCAGACCCCAATTGTAAGGGATGGTTTGTTTGGCCTGTGGACACAAATAGGTGTCGATCTAGATTCCTGGGCAACATCGAAGGGTTTAGGATCAATAGGCCTGATCAGCGATATGTACAAACAGAACACTCTGGGGTGGTGACATCGCATAGTGTTGGGAAGTTGTGCCTTGATTGGCTTAAAACCTCAACACTCTCTCAGGTGAAGCAACACTTGTCACTTCTTTCTGATGACATGGATCTCAGGGATTTTCTACTGGTTCCCCAGAACCCACGTCAAAAGTGCTTCTTGTATGGAATATACAAAGAGCTGTGGACAATTTCTCAACAGGAAGCTGCTGAGAGATTGTGTAAGATCAACAGGGTTAATTTAGAAAAGGCTTTGGCCGTGGTTGGCAATGGTATGGCCATAATATCATCTAGAATGTATCCACTGGGCAACATTGTGTCTCTGCAATGGACATTCTACAGCAAGACATGTCTATTTTACAGCATGGACAGTCACAATTACGGTCCATTGTAATACTGAGCTGGACATTACAAACACTACGTTCTGGCCACATGCCATGGCGTTACATCAATAGTACAAATCTGTTTTCTGCATACGGTCTAATGTAAAGACAGATAGTAATGGGGTGCCTAGATGCGAAATATAGGATGTTGCACTTTGAAAAATTAGACCAATTACCTTTCGCGATGGCTGAGACACCATACACAGACTGGATAATCCATGGTTACATCACCCTACCGGTCACGACTTTCCAATTCCAATATGGTCTCCAGTACCAGCAGGTAGGCAGATACGAAGGGCTAGGAGAAGGTTATGTGCATGGGTACTGGGAGCTACTATTCAGGTTTAGATGCAGGAATGGGATCACAGATGTTTTCCTTAGTGGTTCCGACTGTGAGGATGCTTTAGGCGGGTCCCTAGTTTGAAAGGACATTTCTCTTCATGGGGCATCAGTTGCAAACTTGTCCTGTTATCTTAAGGGTACCCCGGCTGCTGTGATTCATCCGGTTTTCAAGCTGGTCTGGAATGGGAGCTATTTGATGCTGAATGATCAGGGTTGCTGTGGGATGGAACCGGGCATCGCTTATCTGGTGACGGTTAATTCCATAGTTACTTGTTGCACACAAGTACTATTTCCACCTGCCCAGACAGTTAAAGAGGCAACGATATGGCCTTCGATAAATGTTTCCAACATACGCTTTGATTTTCTAAGCAAACTGAAAGCCATGCTTTTTCAAAAGGATGTGACCTTAACTTCAGCTAGAGAGATGTTTGATCTCCAGGTTGCAAGGTCCTCGCCTGAGATACAGACACTACTCCACACTAACGTCCCACTGCATATGGGGAGCTGGTCCACCATATCTTTAATATGTCTGATACGAAGGGAATGCACTTTTTAAAATGTTTTGGTTATGGACTGGTTAGCAGCTTTCAGATGATTTTCAGAGTTATACCATCTTTCATACACTTTGTGTTGGTCAGCATTTTTGGAGGGCTCCCGCTTGTCCTGCTACTTGTGGCGAGAATCCTGATTTTAATTTTTCTGCTCCACAATAGCCGTCCCAGTTGAACCCAGAATTGAGACAGCACTGCTTGTGCTGCGATGCCGTGAGCATATGGTACATTGCTTCGGCACACCTCGGCTTTGAGAAATGAACGAGCACTTGTCCGTGTCCTTCAGGCCTGTTTGGCTTCACTGCGTACAACCTGTATTCCACTGCCTGCTTTGCAGCCATGAATGCGTTTTGGATCTATGCCTAGGATCACAATCGGTTGCACCACTAGACATTGAAGTCCTGATGGACCCCTTAAAGGCCCCTGGGTATTGTTTTCCCCACTGTATTCCGTTGCTGATGAATGCATTTTTCGAGCCACCCTGGGATGCTTTGGCTTCTAGCAAAATGGACTCCCGCTCTTTGATACACTTACAGGATGCAGTCCCTCCCTCAGCAGCTGCTGTGGGAACTAGATGGAATCCCCTTTGCTCCATAAACATGTTTGGGTGCGCCTCTGGGAACGTCGTCTACAATTGCAGGCAAAATCATTGCTGAGTCTGCCACTCAGAACACAAAGGATTGGCCAAAATGAATCTTTTTCTAGGCACCGTGGCTGTCTGAGTGCTTGGTATTTCAAATAGTGTAATGACTTTTTAACCCTTTCGCTGCTAGGCCTCCCCCCCCCCCTGCTAAGCCTTTTTTGGACTATTTGGGGTAGTTCGCGCTTAGGCCACATAAGGTATCTACACCAAATATGCATCCTTTTTTTCGAACATCTGAGGATTTTAAAGGTACCCAGGGTTTTTGGATTCTCCTGGAGGGGACCCGGAAATTAGCCAAAATACAGCAACATTTTGTTTTTTGGGGAAAAATGGGGAAAAAGTGCTGCCGAAGAAAGCATCTGGTTTTTCCCTGAAAAGGGTATCAACAAAAGGGTTTGTGGTGCTGCAATCACCATCTTCCCAGCTTTCAGGGACAGGCAGACCTTTGTCAGAAAACCAACATTTTCTACAAAGTTTTGGCATTTTACTGGAACATAGCCTATTTCTACTATTTTTTGTGCTTTCAACCTCCTTCCAGTTAGCGGTAGAAATGGGTGTGAAAGCAATAATGGATCCCAGATAGCCATACATTTCAGAAAAGTAGACAACATTCTGAATTTATCAAGGGGTCATTTGTGTATATTCTTCAAGGTTTTCCTAAAGAAACTAACAGTTGAAAGAAAAGTATTGAAATTGAGTTGAAAAAAACAGCCATTTGTACCAACGTTTTCAGCTGTAACTTCTTCTAACTATGGCAGATTTTTTAAAGCAATATACCGTTATGTCAGCTGGACCCTTCCGGTTGTGGTGATATATAGGACTTGTAGGTTCACTAAGAACCCAAGGTACCCAGAGCCAATAACTGAGCTGCATCTAGCAATGGGTTTTCCTTATGTACCGGGTATATAACAATTCATTTGGTAAAATATAAAGAGTGAAAATAGGTATCAAGGACACCTATGTATTTCCAAAATGGAAACCAAATATAGAGTTTAGAAGCAGTACTTATTTGCACATCTCCAAAATTGTGGGTACCCATACTAGCATGTGAATTATAGGACATTTTTCAAAATGACTTCTTTTTTACACATTGTCTTATATTTGGAAGGCAGAAATGCATAGAAAGTCAATAGGCAATAACACTTGTTCTACAATTCTGTATTTCCCTAAGTCTCCTGATAAAAATGGTACCTCACTTGTGTGGGTAGGCCTAGTGCCTGCAACAGGAAATGTCCCAAAACGCAACTTGGTCATATCACATTTTTCCAGTGAAAAATGACCCTTTTTATGCAATGTCCCTAGCTGTGGATTTTGGACCCTCGCCCAGCCGGCACCTAGGGAAACCTAGCAAACCTGTACATTTTAAAAACTAGACACCCAGGGGAATCCAGGATGGGGTGACTTGTATGGCTCTCACTAGGTTCTGGTACCCAGAATCCCTTGCAAACCTCAAACTTTGTTAAAAAAAAACACATTTTCCTAACATTTCTGTGATGGAAAGTTCTGGAATCTGCAGGGAGCCACAGACTTCCACGCACCCAGCATTCCCCCAAGTCCTAGGATAAGAATGGTACCTCACTTGTTTGGGTAGGCCTAATGCCTGTGACAGGCAACGGCCCAAAACACAAGCGGGCACAGCACATCACATTTTTCCAGTGAAAACTGACCCCTTTTTTTGCAATGTGCCTAGCTATGGGTTTTAGACCTTCACTCAGCCGGCACCTAGAGAAACCTAGCAAACCTGTACATTTTTGAAAACTAGACACCCAGGGAAATCCTGGATGTGGTGACTTGTGTGGCTCTCATCAGGTTCTGTTACCCAGAATCCCTTGCAAACCTCAAACTTTGTAACAAAACACATTTTCCTCACTTTTCTGTGATGGAAAGTTCTGGAATCTGTGGGGAGCCACAAACATCCACCCACATAGCACTCCCCTAAGTCTCCCGATAATAATGGTACCTCACTTGTGTGGGTAGGCCTAGTGCCCGTGACAGGAAATGGCCCAAAACGCAACTTGGGCACATCACATTTTTCCAGTGAAAACTGACCCTTTTTTCGCAATGTGCCTAGCTGTGGATTTTGGACCCTCGCTCAGCCAGCACCTAGGGAAACCAAGCAAACCTGTACATTTTTTAAAACTAGACACCCAGGAGAATTCAGGATGGGGTGATTTGTGTGGCTCTAACTAGGTTCTGTTACTCAAAATCCCTTGCAAACCTCAAACTTTGTAAAAAAAAAAAACTAATTTGCCTCACTTTTCTGTGATGGAAAGTTCTGGAATCTGCAGGGAGCCACAAACTTCCACGCACCCAGCATTCCCCTAAGTCTTACAATAAGAATGATACCTCACTTGTGTGGGTACGCCTAGTGCCTGTGACAGGTAATGGCCCAAAACGCAACATGGGCACAACACATTTTTCCAGTGAAAACTGACCCTTTTTTTGCAATGTGCCTAGCTATGGATTTTGGGACCCTTGCTCAGCCGGCACCTAGGGAAACCTAGAAAACCTGCCCATTTTTGAAAACCAGACACCAAGGGGAATCCAGGATGTGGTGACTTGTATGGCTCTCATTAGGTACTGTTACTCAGAATCCCTTGCAAACCTCAAACTCTGTCAAAAAAACACATTTTCGTCAATTTTCTGTGATGTAAAGTTCTGGAATCTGCAGGAAGTCACAAACTTTCACCCACCCAGAATTCCCCCATGTCTCTCGAATTAAAATGGTGTCTCGCTTGTGTGGGTGGGCCTTGTTCCCATGACAGGAAATGGCCCAAAATGCAATGTGGGCACATCACATTTTTCCAGTGAAAACTGCCCCTTTTTTTCGCAATGTGCCTAGCTGTGGACTTTGAATCCTTGCTCAGCCGGCACCTAGGGAAACCTAGCAAACCTGTACATTTTTTAAAACTAGACACCCAGGGGAATCCAGGATGGGGGGACTTGTATGGCTCTCATCAGGTTCTGTTACCCAGAATCCCTTGCCCCATATGTCCTGCCAAAGGCACATCATGAGCCAGACCCAGTAGGAAGGCTCTGAAGCGCTGGGGTACCACCAGCACACGAGCTGACCCAGGCTCAGCAACCTTAGGCTCGCTATACAGGAGACCATTCTCCCAGTATATCCAATGTGATCCGGACTGATTACCTGCTGCCTGGTTTGCAGCCTGCTGCCGCAAACCAATGAGAGAAGGGCACGTCTGCTGCTCCTGGCAGAATTCCTCCCTGGTTGGCCTTCCTTCTTGCTGCTAATGGGTCAGCTCAGGCAGGTCCCCCAGTTCAGATACTTGTTCCCCTGTAGGCTCCAGGGTATCCCCCTCAGGGTCTAACTCCTCCTGGACCATGGAAACTTCGGGGGCCGGTTTCCCGTGCCCCCTGCCTCTTCTCTTCCCGGCAGGCACCTGGGCCACTCTTTAAGGCTCCAGGTCTTCTTGAATGCCATTACCTTCTGCCACTGACTGAGTGGTCACACACACCCACTCAGGCAGACCCAACATCTCCAAATGAGACCTCTGCTCCACCTTCGCCCAAGGGGAGCTCTTCAAATCATTGCCTAGCAGACAGTCAACAGGCATGGCTGGCCTCACAGCTACTTTCAAGGTACCTGAGACCCCCCACTCAAAGGGAACCTGTGCTACTTTGCAGAGGCACTCTGAATTGTCAGCAGCAACTACTGGGGAGAATGTGTTGGGGACCACCTGCTCTTCAGACACCAGCTGACAACTGACAGCTGTCACACTGGCTCTGGTGTCTCTCAGAGCCTCCAAACTATGGCCATTGATGGTCACCCTCTGCCTGTACTTTTTAGTGTTATCAGGCAGGTGAGTCCTTGGGACCTTCTCACTGTCTCCTAAAGAGACCAGGGACATCTCTGCGGGACCCCACCCACCTTGGGCACCCGACTCCTCCCCCAAGGCTACACTAGCCAGTTCACGGGGCGGTGCACCAGTGGGTGCGGTGGTAACCGGTTTGGGACACTTAGGATCCCACCAGAAGTAGCCCACCTGACCACAACTAAAACAGGTCTTGGGACCCCTCTGAACAGGCTTACCTGTCGGGACCCATGGTTTCTTTTCAGTGGGAGGCTGGGAATCCTTACCTTGGTTCCCTTGGGGATTACTTTGGGGCCCTTTTTGGAACACCTTTGGTTTACCCTTGTCCCCCCCACTCTTCTGCTGGGGACCCTGCCCACCCTTGGCGGAGTCTCCCACAAGACCTTTGTGGACCCTGGTACTGACCCAGCGGTCTGCCTCCACAGCAAGCTTCCTGGGGTCAGACAGCTTACTATCAATCAGGTACTGGAGTAGCTCTGGAAAACAACTACTGGACAAGTGCTCCCATGCAACCAAATCATAGAGACCCTGCAAATCAGTTACCTTGCTACCCTTCACCCATCCATTCAGTGCTCCTGCAAAAATAAGATACATACTCCACCCAAGTACTTTATTCCAGCTTCTTGCAGCTCCTAAAGTTCTGCCTATAAAGCTCTGGGGTCAACCCATACCTGGCTATCAAGGCTTCCTTCATAGGGGCATAGGACATCTGATCCTCAGTGGGCAAAGCTAGTAGGTCTCTCTCCCTTCACCTATGAAGCGGCCCCACAACCTCGCTCCCCAATCTCTCTCAGGGACCCGGTGGGACTTCATTGCTATTTCATAGGCCTTGAACCACTGCCCAATGTCCTCATGCTTCATGAAATCTTTGATAATATCTTTGGGAATGTATACTTTTCCTTCCCCAGGCACTGATGGTGTGCTGCCACCAGAGGGAGTGTTTTCTAGACTCTTTCTTTTCAGCTCCAACTGCCTCAACACTCTCTCATGCTCAAAAAGCATTTTCTTTTCCTCCATGGCCAATTTCTTGCTCTCCAACTTCAACCTCTTATTCTCTAAGTCACCCTGGCTCCCCAGCTTGAGCTTAGCAAGCTCCATTTCATGCACTCAGCTTCTCTCCCTGTCCTCCAACTCCTCTGGAGACAGACCCTTCGAAGACACACTGCTGCCCCCCTGGAAGGCAACTTCCCCCCAGTCAGGTCCAGCAGCCCCTCCTGCTGCCCATCTAAATTCTCCCCCTCCACCATAGGCTCCTCGGTCTGCCTACTGGCATTCCTTGCTTCCAACCAGGCCCTCAGCGTCTTTTGGAATTCCTCCTTTCTGGTGAGGCCTCTCACGGAGATTTTAATTTTTTTGCAGATGGCTTTAAGTTGTGGCACAGTGTAGGTATCAACCCTCTCCTCTTCAAATTCAATATCCACAGATGCAAGTGATGCTGCTTTACTCATGGTGAAAATTGACAGTTCTCAAGATGCAAAAAATTCCAAGGAAAAACTTTACAAAAATGTATGTGGTTGCGTAATGGTCTGCACTCACTAGTAGTGTACACAAATCACTGTATGTAAATCACAAATGCAAGTCCAGATCCTCACCGCTGACCACCAATGTTAGAAATGGGGGTCTCTAGTTGGCAGAGGTAGGTACTTTTGTCCAAATAGGGACCCTTGCTTCTAGTCAGGGTAAGGGGGATACAATTCTAAAATAACCCCTGCTCACCTCCTTGGTAGCTTGGCACGAGCAGACAGGCTTATCCCAGAGGCAGTGTGTAAAGCATTTGTGAACACATACTGTAAACAGTGAAAACACTACAAATGGACACCACACCAGTTTAGAAAAATAGGTAATCTTCATCTAAACCAAAACAAGACCAAACGACAGAAATCCACAATACAGTATAAAAAATATCCATAAAAATAGGTTATACACTCAAATCAAGCTTCTAGCAACAAATAACTCCACCTGGAGTTATTACGACGTCGTGACAGATGAAAATCCCAAAGAACGGCGCCGACCGCGAGGTGCGCGGCGTCGGGCCCTGAGTCAAGCAGACCCACAAAGAACAGTACCTTGGAATTGATGAAAGCAAAGACGGTACACAGCATCGAGGAGGTGATGCTTCGTTGGCGCCTGCGACGTCGGTTCCTTACGACCCCCAGGGGAGGTGATGCCTCTGTTCCTTACTGCAGCGCAGGGAAGGTGAGACGTCGGTTCCTTACTGTGTCAGGGAGGTGACGTCACGGATGGCGGCGAGGCGGCGGTTCCTTACGACGGTGCGATGTCAATGAATTCAGGAGTCACCCACGTCGAGGATCGGCTCCGCGTTGATGAAGCACCGGTGTCGGTGCTGTGGTGCAAGTCGGGACGTTGCGTCGTGGACGTCACGAGCGGTGTCCTCGGCTCCGGTACAGGCAGCGGCCTCGCTGATGGCTTTGGAGTCGATGCGTCACGGCGTCAGCAGGCGTCGGGCCTACAGTGCAAGTTGGGGCAGTGCGTCATGCTCTTCACGAGCTGTGCCCACGGCTTTGGTGCAGGTTACGGCGTTTCTCGCCGGCGTCGGTGTTGCAATTTCCTTCTGTGGCAGCTGAAACAGCAGTTCCAGATGCAGAGAGACAGAAGGGATGAAGTCTTTATGTCCCTGAGACTTCAGAACAGGAGGCAAGCTCAGTTTCAAGCCCTTGGAGATCTTTTCTTCAAGCAGGTGACAAAGCAACAGCAAGGTCCTTTTTCTCCTTTCCATGGCAGCAAGCAGCCAATGCAGGCTAACCCCAGACAGCAAACAGCACAGGGGCAGTATTCCTCCTCAGCTTGTCCGGGTCTTCTCCTTGGCAAATGTTCCTCTTGATTTCCCAGAAGTGATCTAAAGTTCTGGGGTCTGGGCCCCAATATTTATACCACAAAATCCTTTGTTGTCTGAAGGCAGAGAGTGTCTGTACCCAGCCAAAACCAGTTCTGTCTTCACTGGTGCAGATTCCTGGCAGGAGGTGGAGACAGCATTGTTGAAGGCAGACCAGGCCCATGCAGGTGAAAGGAAATCTCCTCCCCCTACTCTAAATGCAGCCCAGGTCTATTCAGCCCACCCCTGACTAGTCAGACGTCTGGAGCCACTGCCCCTCTCCAGCCCCTGTCATCCAAAAGCCAGACATGCAATACACAAACCTAGCAGAGGCACACTGGATGGTTAGGCAAGAAAATACCTACTTTCTAAAAGTGGTATTTTCAAACACAGAATGTAAAAATCAAACTAACTAAAAGATGCATTTTAACATTCTGAGTTCAAACATACTACACTTTACTTTTCCATCTTGTTCCTAGGGTCAGTTATGTTTATAATATGTTATAAACAAACTCCCCATTCTGTCCTATGGGAACAGATAGGCTTGCAATAGTGAAAAACGAAATTGGCAGTATTTCACTATCAGGACATGCCACAGACATCAAGGCATGTCCTACCTTTCACGTACAATGTACCCTGCCCACAGGGGTACCTTGGGCCTACCTTAGGGGTGACTAATATGTAGAAAAGGGAAGGATTAGAGACTGGCAAGTGTGTGCACTTGCCAAGTCGACATGGCAGTCCCAGACTACACACAGGCTCTGCAATGGCAGGCCTGAGTCACATTTTACAAGCTGCTTTTGTGGGTGGCACAATCAGTGCTGTAAGCCCACCAGCAGCATTTGATTTGCAGGCTCTGGGCACACACAGTGCACTATACTAGGGTCTGACAAGTAAATCAAATAGCCAATCATGGAAACACTAATCCATAACACAATTTACAAAAGGGAGCACTTGCACTTTGGCCCTGAACAGCAGTGGCAAAGTGCCCAAAGCATGTATACCAGCAAAAAGGGAGTCCAACACACAGCAAAACACACGAGGCAAAGACAAAAAAATGGAAGGGAGACCCAGGCCAATGGTGCAGGTTTAACAACTGTCATTGCATGGAGCCAATTGGTAGCAATGGTTTAATTGGCATTGGTGTGTACAAGCACTTTCTCGATGTCCCAGTAATCACATATTTGCATATGACTTTACCACATACATTCCCAAAGACGCCCCTTTAAGACAGAGGGACACTACTTTGACCTTTGTTGCAAGTGGCCTGCTACAATCTCTGTTATTTACCTCCCCCCAGAATTTCCATTACTGTGGTCTTGTGAATTTCAAGAGGAGGGACATTATGACAATAGTTTTGGAGGAATCACATCCAGGAATCAGAATCGATGTGCTATTTACCACATGCATTTCACCCAGAGACTTCGCCTACTTGCAACACAGAGTTGCAGTTTTCGCAAAACGTATAATTCTGATGGCGTCAGTAACTTTTGCTTCTGGTCTATTGGAACTATTAGGCCACTCGTAATAAAGGTCTATGATTTTTTTCTTGAAAGGATCGTAACTCTCTCTGGAAGCATTTACTAAAACCATATAAATGCCCTCACTGAGAGTGATTTCTAATGCTGATTTGGATGGAAACTAGAGTTTTGATCCAAACTGGTATAATAATGAAGCAACACTGCATAAAGTATTTCCACACCTGGTTTTAAGACAACACATTTCAGAAAGTAAAATCTAGTTAAATTTGTCCTGGAAAACATCACAGAATTCGGGAATTACATGAAGAAATTTGTGCAGTAACATCGATTTCACCTGTAATTTCCAACTCCAGAGGAGAAAACTGAAAATGGTGCTGTGATTTGCATCCCCGAATTACCTTTCCCCATGCAGCAAGTAGTAATGTGTATGGAATAAACAGTTCAAACTGCATCACTCAGAATGATTGCCTCTGGGTTCGAACACTTGCTCTGTGGTTGTTAAATCTATTGTTTTTAATATATCTTAAAAGAGACTTACATCCCGCCTTTACTTTTTATTGGTCCGTATGCTTGCCAGTTTACTTTTCTCAGTTTCTATTGGTTGTAGCCTGCTCTTCCTTCTGTGTCTCTCTTATCACTTTCCCGTGGCCTAACTACTCATTCCCATTCACGTTGGTGGTTCGAACTTTTTTTCTTCTGGTTAACGCTGCATAGCATTTACTGTTTAAATTTCCCTCTAGACACCTAATATTGCTATATTTTACTAATAAACAGGCAGTCACAATTGCAGTTACCTTGCAGCTACAAAGGGCTTGATTTAAATGAAGCAGCAGGTGCAGTGGCACTGGGGCCAAAGGCTCTAGGGACCCCACTAAACACAGAATGTTGCTAAATTTTACTACTAAACAGTCACAAGTGCAGTTATGTAGCAAGCACTAGGGTCATGATTTAAATGGTGCAGCAGGTGCAGTGGAACTGGGCCCAAAAGTTGAGAAACGTTTTTTCTTACATTAAGGCTGCACCGTGTTTACTGTTTACCAATACTTATCTTCCCTTGTGTGCATGCATTTAAAATCTGCCTGTAAACTCTACTTTAGTGGGTGGAACTTTTAACTAATTTTCACATTCTTTATTATATTGTTCCACTAATAAAATTGCATATTTTTTCTGTCATGTGTTTGTCGAAAATAACATTCTGTGTCATGTGTTTGTTGTTTGTGCATTATGCAGCATAAACCCGAACAAAGTGATTGCAGTGCTTTATATGAGCACACTCCGTGGTGCTCTGATGGGATATTTTAACCTCCTTTATCTGTTGGGACTGTTTCTGTATAACATTACAGCACCAGACAACTGCTGCAGAGTCTTGGATTGTAAACACTGTCATGTGCCTGTTCTAAAAGTACTCCTTGAGGCCTTCTACTGGCCAGGAAGATGGGCTGTATAGTTTCAAGAGCAGTGAATTAAAAAATTCCAGCTGCTGAGCATTGTTGCATTGTGCCAAAACTCGTCTTAGTGAGCAATCGTGTTTGGTGACTGTATGGGATTTGTGCTGCTGTTCATTTTTTTTAAGGTATCTATTATTTTGAAGTACTTTTAAATAAAACAAAAACTGTTTTTGTCTTCTACGGTGCGAATTCTCTACTTTTTTTTAACACCAAGCATTTAGCTTAGTAAGCAGGTAGATGGTATGACTGGCTTTATTTCGGACTGGCCTTTACCATGCAGATTGCATTGTACTAGCACCAAAAACATGCTATATCATTTGCTGTATTTTCCGTTGGCCATATGAATAAGCAACATGGTATTGAACGATACTCTGTAAAATGAAGCAGGAGTTCTTTCCAAATAGTGACAATTTTTCCGTTCATCTTTCCGTGGTTGTAGAATGCATTCATAATTATTTGAATATTTGGAACGTGTGGTATTTTAGCTTAATAATTGCTAAAAAAGGGTTTGAGTTCTTCAAAGTAATTTAAACAGCCTCCTGTATTTTCGTTGTCATATAATATAAAGAACATCAACTGCACATTCTTAAAACAGGCAAATGCTTTGTCTAATTTAGCTTGCTTTGCACCTGGTATTTTAGCTTAATAATTGCAAAAAAGGGTTTGAGTTGTCAAGATTAATTTAAGCAGCCTTCTGTATTTTCATTGTTATACAATATAAAGAACACCAACTGCACATTCTTAGAACAGGCAAAGTGCAGTTATCTAGCAGGCACTAGGGTCATGATTTCAATGGTGCAGCAGGTGCAGTGGCACTGGGACTTATTATAGCAAATGCAATGAAAAGAAATACAGTATTTGTTCCAACATACACACTTTAAAGTACATAGCACAATAATTGAAAATGTCACAGTCTACTGTTTAAATAAAAAAAAAAATTAAATTGTGAGTAACACAATGCCAATGACAATGCAAGTGCGAATGTTTACTATATGCGCATTATTGATTCAGAGTTCATGTTTTACATTTTTGCAATAATAAAAAAGTGTAGTGCAAAATAAAAAAAATACTTTGTAAGAGAAATCTGTATTAAAGAAAATCTTGCCCATCCCAATAAAACAATAATCTCACTTTCAGTGTGTTTCTTTCACTGATATTGCACAACTGCTCAAATGCTCATTGAAAAATGTAAAGTTAATTTTCATTTGTTTATTTTCACAATGGACAATAACTAAACAACACCTTTTTATCTAGTTTTCGTAATCTTGTTTTTTTGGAATTGCAAAAACAGCACTTATGCTGTACTTGTATGGTCTTTCATCCACCCTTTACCTATTCTCCCCATCGTTGAACCACTTTTAAGCCTACTTATCAGGTGCATGTTTTTTATCTTTGTCCTTCACCATTTGCCTAATCTCCCCATTTTATAATACCACTAGGAATAGCACAGTATATTGCCCTTTTCTACATAAACAATTCAGAACACTTTAACAGACTTTCTGTAACTTATATTGTACAACTACTCAGCAAGCTACAACTTACAACAAAAGAGCTAATTGTTAATCACATAGGCGAATCCTAATGCATTTATTAATGCTTGTTTTTATTGTACATCCATAACCCGTGACTAACATCAATGATGTTATTTAACCTGTCATGAGTGATGCAATATATGAGATCATAAGCAGTTCATTATGGGGAAGCAAGTTCTATTTAGCTCACTGGACTATAGCTATCAAATTTCAGAGGTCCTTCAATATAGTTTCATTTTAACCTTTGTTTTTTCAGTGAATTTCTGAGATTGGTTTTTATAAAGGTTAAGGTGTGTTTTTTCACAATTTGTCATTTTATGTCATGAGAAAATAAGTTTCAACTGCTTACATTCTTCATGTTATTGGCGTTCAAAGTAAATGCAAGATACTTTAAGTGGTAGACAGCCACTTATCAATTCCAACACCCGGCATCTGGACATGCAGTGCACTGCTGTATCATGAAAAGCTACTTCCACTCTGATGATTGCGGCTGGCAGGTGCAGAGCTTCCCAGCCGTAAACAGGATGACATGCTGCTGCATGGTACATGAAGTGTAGCTGGTGATCAAAGGGATGCAAGCACACTTTTGATTTTCGTCTTTCACGTACTGCCTAACGAGAACATATTTCTAGGTCAAAACCACCTGTGAAGCAGCCTGGCTTATTCTTTATAGCAAATGGTTTCTCTTCTTCTGACCATGAGCGAGTTAAGTACTTGTGCCAAAATAAGTGGTATTTCAGAAACACCAGAACACCCTAAATGATGAATAACAATGCATGCAATTCATGCTCAGCTTGAAAACAAGCCTTTAGCGCTTAATTTCGTGCCCAATTGCTACATCACGTAGGGATAAAATGTGTTTATATAAAAAGAGTAAAAATCAAAAGTTTACAAGTTGAAGATTTATGTATTCACCAGAGTAACCCACTGCTACCTATTTATGAAGGTAGATAAAAGGAAATATTATTAAATTTCGATGTGGTTTTATTGAACACGAGTATAGTAAGATTTCAAAAAGCGTTGAAAAGCTTTCTTATTTCAAAAAATGTATTGTGTTGTAGACAGTCTACCAAATGTACCAGTATAATCTTCAGAAAAGGAGTTGCCTAGATTCCGTAGAATAGCATCAGCAGCAAGTGTATGCTCCCTCTGCTTTTAGCCCCAACCTGGCATATGTCCTTCCATTGCTGACAATGCAGCGTCTGACTACGCCCACAGCACTGCCTGCACTCCCAATAGACCAAGAGGCATATTTACAAGAACTGACGCATCAGCATCAAAAGTGTCAGATTTCTTGCACCTGCAGCAAATGCCATAAAAATGCCATGAATGCGCAGTATTTGCAATACAGTGCTCCATGGCACAAGGATTCACAGATGCGTCAGAAACTCTGGCGTATCTTTTGGCGCTAAGGTGACGCATTGCTGGAGTTAGTCGTAACACTGACACAACTCCAGCAATGTATCAGAACACAGAGGCGAGTCCCATGTTAAAAGCCCTGTGTCAATCCTTGCGCCTGGTATGGGAAGGAGTAGGGATTTTAATGCAGTCAAGTCGTATAGTGACGCAGTGAAAAGTTATAAATTTCACTGCATCAGTTCAACACAGCTTTTACCATGGGAATGCCTACCCTGCATATATTATACCCAGCGCAGTTATAATGTGACGTAGGCCTCTACAAACTGATGCATTGGGCCCAATGTGTCAGTTTGTAAATATGGAGCAGTGTGGAGCACTGTGTGCGCCGCCGCTGCGTAAAATAAAATGAAGCTGCAGTGATACTAGATGTTTGTAAATATACCTCAAGTCCCGTTAATCCTTGAGAGTTCTGGCAGTTGGTGGCAATTAAATTAGTAAATGATCTTTTAGTCTCTCTTGTGGTACTTTGGCCCACCTCTTCTAGTTCACCTTTCTCTCCTCTCTCTCTCTTCCTTCCAGACCCATAATGTATATGTACCTACCCCTTGCCTCTATCTCTACTCTCTTTACCTCATTAATGCCTACCCCACTTTTCTCTTAATATACCTCTCTATCTCTACCTTCTCTCTAGCTCTCTATCATGACCTCATATCTCTCTCTCCTCTACTTTCTACCTCAACTTCTGACTGTCTTGTCTCTCTTCACCTCACTGTTCAGCCTCTCACATACCAGTATCTCCTTAAAACTCAACTCACTTTGCACCTCACCTATGTACATTTCTATCTCCCTCAGCTGTCTCACTAAGCCCTCTATTTCATTTCTCTCTACCCCATCTCTCTCTCTACCTTACCTCCCTCTGTATCTCATTTCTACCTCGACCTCACATCTCACTACCTCAGATTTCTTTACTGAACTGCTCTCTAACTTCCCAATTCACCTTACCATTCATTCACTTCCTCGACTGTCTCTCCTCTCTCTCTTTCTACCTCTGTTCACTGTCCCCCACTTCACACTCCATTTTACTCCTTTCTCGCTACCTCTCTCTGTAGCTCTATATCTTTTTGTTAATCAATAATTCCCTTCTCGTTCCTTTCTTTCTGCATCTCCTTCTCTTGCTCAACTCAGCCTCTCCACTGCACCCTATCTCTACCTCTCTCTCCTTGTACATCTCTCTGCCTCACCTCTCTGTTCCCACCTCTCTCTACCAACCTCTCCTTCCCGCTAGCTCTGGATCAATCTCATCTCCCTTACTCTGCCTCACCTGTGCCTCTCCATATCACCTCTTTTCTCATTTCATGTTCTACCCTTCGCCAATGTCTCTAGATTTCTCTCAGCCTAACTACACTCTTTATCATTCTCCCAATACATCTTCTCATTTTGACTATGTACTCCTCTTCATACCCTCTATCTTGCTCCTCTATATATTTCTCTCATTACCTCATCTATCTACTTTTAGCTCTTCTCTGCTTTTACGTCTCTCTAACTCACCTTGGTATCTTTGTCTCACACCTCATTGTAGCCCACCCTCTTCAAGCTACTTTGAGCTACTTCACCTCTCTCACTATTCTGTTCTCTCTGTCCTTCTCCGGTCTCCTGCACCCTTCCATTCCCCTTACTCAACATTGTCAGATGTCACTGTTTAGCCAGAGAAGTGCAGGGATAGAAAGAAAAGAGGGACAAGACAGAGGAAAAGAATTATGGAGAAACTTGTCAGATTTCACTCAACCTAAAGGTGGAAAACCTTGGAGTAGTGCTTTGATTTTCACTGTTGCTGCGAGAATGCCAGTTGAGAAGGGGTTTCATTTGTCACTACAAATATCTGATAAATAAACCAACAATTTAAAGCACTACTGCATGCGTCTTGTTTCAATAATAGGTACTAATCCACTAAACATTCATCAAGTTGCCACTACCATGTTTTTTCTTACGATGACAGGCTTATCAAACACTGACTTCCATGTTAAAATTGTTACTGCATGACAAAAAAACATCTGCCTCAAATTCCAAAACGAAATGACTTGATCAATTTTAGTACAAGTTTTCTTTTGGTGCTGTTTTTTACCAAGCAGTTAAAGTTTTCGGCTGTTTTCACATGCCTCTGTTTCTGTAAGTATAATGAATAGTTCAATATTGTTTGTCATTACAAGCTGAAAATGGGTAAGAAATTCAAAGTTGTTTCGAACATTGGGCCCAAAAATATGTTTTGCCCAGTCCCCAAAAATCCTTAACATTGGCATGGCAATATTTTGATGCCAGTTTGTCTCACAGATGTTATCATTCTAGGATTGTATGGACTTTAGTTTCAGCACTCTCCTCCACAGAGAGGGTGACCAAATTTTGCAAACCAAATACCGGGATATTTCACGAACATTGAAATACTTCTATTCTACATCAAAAGAGGGGTGCAGCATGACCTAAACGACAGCGCTCTTCAGTATAGAAACATAGACAACGAGGCACAAAGGGAATAAATTAAATTCAATTTTTAATTAAACCCAGTACCATGCATGTTATTTAAATTGGTTCTGATAAGAGTTGTGTTAGATGAATGAAGACACAGGAGAAGTAAGAATAAGCGTTTATTCTTCTGATCCTCTAGCACCAACTGACAGGCAGCGTTCACAACATTCTAAGTCAAGCTTCACTACAGGGTTCTAAGGGTGGATGGTACCAAGAGGAAGGGAAGGAGGGTGAAAGGGAAGGGGAAAAGAGGAGAGGAGAGGGAAGAAGGCAGGAGGGCTAATACATAAGCATATTACAACACATCTCCCTTGCAATGGAAAAAACTAGGAAAAGGAAGATGAAAATATACAATACAGTTACCAAAGAGCAGAGTGGGAATTAGTCCCAATAAAGAAAGCGTTATATTTCATAGTCCGCTTGCCAACTGGGTGGATGAAGACTCCTGACATCTTTGGACCATCTGGCGCTGGGAGAAAACTCTTCTGATCCTTCAGGTTGACTAAACTCAGGAGTGCAGACTTTGGAGCAAACCACAACATTGTCCATGCTCCAAGTGCTACCATCTTCCAGTAACACAGAATTGTTGTTAATACGTTTATTTCTCAAAGGTTTGGAGAAGGCAGAAACCTTAGAACGAATAGCATTAGGTCTTTTGATAACAACCCACTGACCAATGTGCCATTTTCTGTTACTCGTTCCCCATTTTTGATCAGACTTGGATTTGTACATAGCTTGATGACTCTTAACTTTGTCTGAGACAGTCGTTCTATCAACCCAAACAGGACATCCCCCATTGAGCCAGTTGGGAGTCAATTTAGAGCCCGGATTCCTTCCCTTGAGAGAAGTGAAAGGAGATACCCTGGAAACACTATTGGGAGTAGTGTGGTACGACCACAACATCTTTCTTATGGCATGATCGACAGAATCTATGGAGGCACAAGCCAATTGGATGGAATCCTTTATCATCCTGTTGGCCCTTTCAACCAATCCATTGGCCTTAGGACAATAAAGGGGAGATTTTAAGTGAGTGATGGATAAGGTTCTCAGAAACGTTTTCATTTCTTCAGAAGTAAATTGAACTCCATTGTCGGTGACAATGGTGTTGGGAATACCTTCTTTGGAAAATGTGTCTTTAAGAAACTCAATGAGTGCCGAAGTGGTGATAGTAGTGACAGATTTAGTGCAAATTCAGTGAGAATGATAGTCAATTAACACAAACCTGAACCTCTGAGAGAAATTAAGTAAGTTGAGGGGACCTATACTGTCAAGTCCTAACTTGTCTCACGGTTTGGAGGGAACCGGGATGGGAAGGAGAGGAGCCTTGCGAGTGATTTTGGTCTTGTCACTGGAACAACACGCCAAACAATCCTTCACCACCTTTTCTGTCATAGAGTCCATATTGGGAAACCAGTAATCATTTCTAATCTTGCTTTTAGTCAAACTCCTGCCGGGGTGACCCTCATGAGCAATCTGAATGATACGTTCATACATGCCTTTGGGTGGTATGATTTTGTTGCACCCATGTATGTGGTTGCCAATAATAGACAATTCATCTTTTACAATCCAAAAAGGTTTAAGGTTCTCAGGGACTTCTTTGAGGTTCTTGGGCCACCCTTTACTGATGAATTCTTTGAGGGGCAATAGTGTGTCATCGTCTTGTGCACAATTGTCCCATTCCTCCTTACTGATGGCAGGAATGTCAATAGAAAGAATGGTGTAGTCAGAGGGTTTAGTGTAAGAATCTTCCATTTCAATTGGAAGTCTAGACAAACAATCTGCAACCTGGTTCTTTTCACCTGGTACAAATATCATACTGTAATTAAAACCTTGTAGATCCAACACCCACTTAGAGATGCAGGGGGTGGCCTTCTCGATGCATTTGGTGGAGAATAAAGGTAGAAGAGGTTGTGTTCTTATGGTGAATGGAATACCCCATAGAATTTTTTTTAAATGATTTATCGCCCAAAAACAGGCAAGAGCCTCTTTTTCTATGGTGGAGTAGTTACGCTCAGGGACATTGAGTGTTCTGGATGAGAAGGCTATTACTTTCTCTTCCCCATCAACAATTTGTGTGAGAGACGCACCTAATCCCTTCATGCTGGCATCTGTGGTTAAGGTGGTTTTGGCATTGGGATTAAACGTGCTCAAGAGGGGTGCATCTGTGATGGCTTGTTTGATATGTGAGAATTCTTTCTGACAATCAACATTCCATTCAAAAGGGGTGCCCTTCTTCAACAAAGACCTGAGAGAATGTACACAATCAGCAACGTTTTTACATATTTGGACATGTATTCAATTAGGCCTAAGAATGATTTAAGTTCCTCCTTGTTGGAGGGTGCTGGTGCTAATTTAACTGCATCTACAAGACTGGACTTGGGACTTATACCTTCACTGGTAATGTTATGACCCAGGTACACCACAGATTTCACCCCAATTTTGCATTTGCCAATCTGTGTGGTAAATCCTGCTCTGCTTAATTTCTTCAAAACTTCTTCAAAGCTTTATTATGTACTTCTTAGGACTCGCCATACATGAGGATGTTGCCCTGGAAACATAAAACTTTATCAGTGCCCTGCAAAATGTGTTACATGATGCACTGAAATACTGCGGCAGCGGATGGTAATCCAAAGGGCATTCTGCAATATTGGTATGCACCGAATGGGGTTATGAAAGACGTGAGAGCTCTGGAATGGGGATGGAGAGCCACCTGGTGGTATGCCGACGAAAGATCTATAACGCTGAAGTATTCCGCTCCCTGAATGACGCTTAGCATTTCATTGATGTTGGGGAGAGGATGTCTGTCCACCCAAATGTTTGCGTTTAGATCTCTCAAGTCGACACACAACCTAATGCTCCTACCCCCTTCCTTAGAAGCTATGACAATGGGGGCAAGCCATTCAGAACTCTCTATTTTTTCAATAATTCCGTTAGTTTCCAACTTATCAATTCTTTTTTTAAAGGATCACGTACTAGCAATGGAACAGACCTGGCTTTGTGTACATTAGGTTTGTACTGATCCTTCAATTTAATCTTGTGGAGGTAACCCTTGAGGAAGCCTATATTGTTGGAAAAAACTTCAGGAAATTTCTCGCATATGTCATTACCAGTCATGGATTCATCTACAAGATAGACAGGTTCTGGGGCATTAGGATCTAGCTTGATCCCTAAATCTTTTTGGTGTTTCCACCCTAGCAGGTTTGAACCATTTTTTGTTATATACCTTCCCAATGGTGGTTCTATTCTTGAAACCAATCTGCATAACCAGCATTCCCACCAATGGTATGGGGTCATTGTTGTAACCACCAGGGTTTACATCAGGCGGTAGAAAAGTGTAACTCTTGTTCTTGTAATTCTCTACAAAATATGATTCATTTATTCCTCCTGGACCTGTCAGCCGCCTTCGACACGGTCTGCCAGCACACACTACGAACACACCTCCACAACGCCGGGATCCAAGAGAAGGCCCTGGACTGGACCACCTCCTTCCTCTCCGGCAGAACACAGAGCGTCCGCCTTCCCCCCTTCCGCTCCGAAGCCACCGAGATCATCTGCGGCGTACCCCAGGGCTCTTCCCTCAGCCCAACTCTGTTTAACATCTACATGGCACCGCTCGCCCACGTCGCCCATCGGCACGACCTCAACATCATCTCCTACGCCGATGACACCCAGCTGATCCTCTCCCTCACCAAGGACCCCCACACCGCCAAAACCAACCTTCACGAAGGAATGAAGGCCGTCGCTGAATGGATGAGGAACAGCCGACTGAAGCTGAACTCGGACAAGATGGAGGTCCTCATCCTCGGATCCACCCCTTCGGCCTGGGACGACTCCTGGTGGCCGACCGCACTGGGAACCGCCCCAACACCCACCGACCATGCACGCAACCTCGGGGTCATCCTCGACTCCACCCTCTCCATGACTAAATAGGTCAACGCCGTCTCCTCCGCCTGCTTCAACACCCTCCACATGCTCTGCAGGATCTACAAGTTGATCCCCACTAAAACGAGAAGAACGGTCACCCAGGCCCTCGTCAGCAGCAGGTTG
This sequence comes from Calotriton arnoldi, assembly GCA_963921515.1. Classification (NCBI taxonomy): domain Eukaryota; kingdom Metazoa; phylum Chordata; class Amphibia; order Caudata; family Salamandridae; genus Calotriton; species Calotriton arnoldi. The sequence goes on from CAWUFW010002137.1 coordinate 999,851, forward strand.
GACTACGGAAACGCCCTCTACGCAGGAGCCTCGGCCAAACTCCTGAGATGGCTCCAACGCATCCAGAACACCTCTGCACGCCTGATCCTCAACATCCCTCGCCGCAGCCACATCACACACCACCAGAGAGACCTGCACTGGCTCCCGGTCAACAAGAGGATAACCTTCAAGCTCCTCACCCACGCACACAAGGCACTCCACAACACCGGACCAACGTACCTCAACAGATGACTCAGCTTCTACACCCCCACCCGCCAGCTCCGCTCCGCCGACCTCACCCTCGCCACAGTCCCCCGCTTCCGAAGAGCGACCTCCGGTGGCAGATCGTTCTCCCAACTCGCCGCCAAGACCTCGAACACCCTCCCCATCCACCTACGGCAGACCCAAGACCTGCTGACCTTCAGAAAACTCCTCAAGACCTGGCTTTTCGAGCAGTAGCAGCATTCCCCACCCCAGCGCCTTGAGACCCTCACGGGTGAGTAGTGCGCTTTACAAATGATATGATGGATTGATTGATTGATTGATTGATTTATCAAGGTAAAGGGGGAACATGAATCTGCAAACACTGTAAAAGGAATTTCATCTAAGGATATATTGCATGTGGGATAATTATTGTTGTAGACCCCTAGATTATCTGCAATGTGAAAAATTATATCTTCACTTTGACTTTCTTCACAGTTGACCAAATGAGTGACATTACCTTTCATATCTCTGCAGACTTTGGAAAAATGCCCTCTTTTATTGCACTTCCTGCATACCACTCCTCTGGCGGGACACCTGATGTTATTGGCTAAATGGTTAGGATTCCCACACCTGAAACACTTATATTTTTTAGATTCGTTCTTTTGCTTAAAATTCTCTGTGGTAACAGATTTTTTTTTATCTTCTTTCCCTACTACTTTGTATACATCTTTATCAATGATTTGCTTCCCTCATTTCACTCATACAGAAAGCAGTATGTTCTATGCTTTTTGCAATGTCTATGGCTTGTTTGAGATCAGGTGCATCAGCCAATAACTTCTCTTGGATTTATTTTTTACTGGAGCACCTCACCAATTGGTCTCTAATTAAAGATTCAGTCAATGTACCAAAATCGCATGTGGCAGCTAAACCTCTTAAAACTGCTATGTAATTAACCACCTTTTCATTTTTTCCTTGAGATCTAGAAAAAAATGTGTGTCGTTCAAGAACTATTTTTTACTTTTCCCCAAACTGAATCTCCAATTTCTTAAGGGTATTATGATAAACATCTTGTTGGGTATCTCCCATTGCATCCTCATTTGTACTTTGATTTTCCTCAGCAAGATCAGGTAAGTCATCATAAATTTCTCTGGCATGTTTGCCCAAGTTATGTAAAAGAATGTGTTGCTTCCGCACATTTGAGAATCTGTCACCTTCTATAGCTATTAAATATGATTCAAAAAGATTAACCCATTTTTTCCAAGGAATGAGTGGTTCACCCTCCTCATTAAGGAAAGAAGGATGTTGAGACATTGCGAAGGAGGCCATGGCAAAAGAAGAAAGAGGAAGAAAGAAAAAAAATTAGAGAAGAAGATAAAGAGAAGAAAAGAAACAAAAAAAACAGTGAAGTAGAGAGTGCGTAAAAAGAGAAAGCAGAGATACAATACTAGAAAAATGTGGATGGCAAAGCTACTATAATAAAATATCAAAGAGAAACTGTAATAATTAGTGGTAAAAGAAAACTGAAAAATAAAACTCCACAGCAAAGTATATCCTTAAAACAATAGAGTAAGTTTTCATGTAGGAAGATATTTAAATGATACCAGGGGATAGGAGTTCCTTCTAGTAGATGAAAGAAAAAAAAACAGCAGTTAATAGATAGTTTCTGCAAGCTGTGCCTATCACCGATTAGACAGGCAGTGAAAAGTTAATTGTTTACTAGAAATGCAGCAAAATAATTGTGAGAACGTGGTTAAGGTAAACCACAGTACAGCACACAACGACAACTCTCACAGAAAAAATGTAGAATCAGGAAAAATGAGTGAAAGCTGTGCCCATCAGCATGTAGAAGGCACTCTGTGGCGTCGCTGATGAACTCCAGGCGACCTCATGCAGAGGCGGAGCAAAGAACTGACAGGCCGCTGACGAGAACGCTCCAGGAAAGGAATCCTGCGGTTGCGCTGTACTCCTCAACGTGACACTGAACATCCAACGGAACTCAGCGATACTGTTAGTCCGTTGTGTCCCATCCGGCTGACACGGTTATCCAGCCCAGGAACAGGCGAACACAGCAATTTATTTAATAACTGGCCTGAGGAAACAAAGCTGCTCCGCTGAAAACTTCAACACGGACACAGCTTAGCTGAGGAGAAAATGTCGGCTCCGCTGCTCACCCAAGCACGGAACGCTGACTCGCAGGGAGAAGCACCAGCTGAGTAGACAGCACCGAACCGTCGGCGCAGAAGAACAGGTATTCCACAACTGCCACACAGCTAGGGGACTCAGATGGAAATCGTCCCCACCACCAGAACAGCTGTGCCTGAGAGTCAGAGACAGCCGGCAGGTTTAACAATGGCAAAAGGGCCACAAAAGGAAACTTGTGAGCAGGGAGACACCATAAAATGCTGGAAGGCTTCACAGGGCAAATGCGACACGGACCCAAAGGGAGTATCCTGACGCACAGCAACAGTCTTTTCCAAGATATTAGTCTTACACAGCAAACACCCACTCCGAAACAGCGATGCAGGCGAAGATGGAAGATGAAAACTCACCGCAAGATGACTGAAGAGGTAAATAATTTCATTTACTTGCGTGAGGGATGAAGAGTAGGTATCGTAGATCTTCCAAAAATTTTGGTTGGTGACGCAGATAGAGGGGAGAGGATCAGGAACTGCCCCCTACACAGTGTAGCTCATCCCATCCTCGTCACCAAAATGTTAGATGAATGAAGACACAGGAGAAGTAAGAATAAGCGTTTATTCTTCTGATCCTCTAGCACCAACTGACAGGCAGCGTTCACAACATTCTAAGTCAAGCTTCACTACAGGGTTCTAAGGGTGGATGGTACCAAGAGGATGGGAAGGAGGGGGAAGGGGAAAAGAGGAGAGGAGAGGAGAGGAAAGGGAAGAAGGCAGGAGGGCTAATACGTAAGCATATTACAACAAGTTGCTAACTAGTTCTTTCTCGGAACGCATAAAAATATGCCTCCATCCGTTTTTAGTTGTCCCTTTGAAAACCAGGACATAAGCTACATTTATGGTGACAGCTGGTAAAAACACAGGACTGTCCCGGCAAATCCGGGATGACTTCTCACCCTATAGTGTTTAGACAGGACCTGAAGGGTCAGTTCCAAAACGGCATTCACCCATCATACAAAGGACACATACATAGAGCAGGAACATCATGAGAGGAGAGGAGCATTGTTGCTGCTTTCACCGCAGACAGCATAAGCAAATTGTGTCTACTACAGTGTTGCCCCAGCCTTCCATTGCTGATGTCAGAGAATGTCGTGTTCAAGCCGGAAATGTAACCAAACCACGCCCTCTTCATTGGATATTGACACTTCCATGTGGGTTATTCAGTCCAGCCCTAAAACCATGGCTGCCTGGCAAAAATCATTGTACATCAAATGTAACCGAAACTAATAAACTAGAGAATGTTACAAAGAGCACAACTAGATAATTGATAGATATGGTGTATCATTGGCTTTGGTTTAAGGGTTCCTAGGGAACGAATAGACTGTACATACAAACACTATCTATTTAGTTATGGAGGACAGCCCTCCCTAAAGGTCAACTGATTATAACCGACCAGTCACAATCGACATATCCTTGACATGAAAAATGTCACATGCCACACGTTTCACAAATTCTTAACAACAGCTCTATTGAGAAAGGTCTCAAGGATGGGAACACATTTTAGACAGTGATGAAGGCTCAACATAGCCATGAAAGTTTTGATAAGGACCTCAGTCCGAGTGGTGAGTGAGTGAAGAGATGTTGACACACTACTCATCAGGTTTTTCTCCTACGGTCAATTAGTCTGCCGAGGTATTGTGAAGTTTCTGCATAAGAAACCAGCTGAAAATGGGCATTGGTATGATTTCTGCTGTAATTTTTTATTTTGAAGCGGTCGTTCAAAATTCGTCTCAATATACTGTGGTTTTTCCGCCTTATGGAATTACCTAGCCTACCAAACTCCAGTGCAGTATTGGTCAAAATAAGGTACTGGAGCACGCCAGAGGTGTTGATACGTGGTGTAAGCATCTGTTACTGTATAAAGTCTCTCCCTAAATTACAGAATAACACAGTTCAGCATTTTCCTGTGCAAAGCACAGAAAGTTGATATCAATTACGCTATACAGAGACCAAGATCAGCCATACTTTTTAGACATAGCTAACAATACATTTAACAGAACCAGTGCTGAATTTGTAAAATATTAAGTGCCAGGGCTCTGACCAGAAGGCCACTGCAGCTTGCACAACCCATGGCCCCTGTCATCGCTGCCAAAACAACTACTAACCATCTCTCTCGCATGTAAATGCGACAGTTCAGATTATTCCAGGTCCCCAAAGCTAAAGGAATGGCTGGGGAGGCAGGTATTAGCAATTTTAATGTATATTGTAGTCCTAAACTACCGTTGTTCTGCTCATCTCTAAATTAGATGAGCAGCACCACCATGTGGTAGGCTGTTCTAAGTATGGTGTTGACAATTAGGTGACGGTGCCGAGCACCGGACAGCAATTAAGGGCGGGTGCTGAGCACCGGAAAACCCCGGGTCAAATTAAGCACTGAACAGAACTGTGCCAAAGCTGGCCACAACTTGGAAGACTCAGAAACTAATTGCTCCGGTGCTGAAGTGATAATTATGTCACCTGTCAAAAATCTGACATTGATGTATTTGCAATTTATTGGATGTGATAAATGCTGCCAATTACAAGTTCAGCCTACAAACATGGGGCATAACATGGATTGAATTTTGATTCATATTTCATTTAAATCTGCATGTTGTGATATTTACCAGGCATATTTCCCGCATTAGATTCTGGCAGGTTTGACTTACTGAAATTTTATGCAGAGAATGTGGACTTGCACAACCTTCTACAGTGATCATTGTGCAAACAGCTATGTCCTGAGCGATTTACATTTTCTGGGGTACTAGTAATCAGACCATTAGTATTTTGTGTTGTATAGCATAGGACCTCTCTCTGCAGTTTCCCAATGATTTGGAGTTTGATTACATTTATAAAATATAATATATACTAAGACTTACAGAAATTTGGGAAAGGTTTTCATTTGTAGCTAGTTGTTTCTAATATTAGTTATGCATAATTTTATTTATTTTAATGTATTATTTTTAATGTGAGTTACATAGCAGGAAATCAAAATACAGACAAAAGATTAGCTTAGAAAGAAAAAGAAAACATAAACACATATCAGTATACCCAGTAGCAGAAACCAATATAATACAGAGATGGACTGGTAGAAATGGGGTCTCTAGTTGGCAGTGGTTTGCACCCTGTCCAAGTAGGGACCCTCACTCAAGTCTGAGACACAGTTAAGATAACCCCTGCTCACCCCCTTGGTAGCTTGGCAAGAGCAGTCAGGCTTATCTCAGAGGCAAGGTGTAATGCATTTGTACATACACACACAGTAACACAGTGAAAACACTACAAAATGAGTTCACACCAGTTTAGAAAAATAACCAATATTTATCTGAATAAAACAAGACCAGAATGACAAAAATCAAACATACACAAGTAAAAATATCACTTTTTTCAAAGGTTAAATAAGTTCAGTCCATAGAAATCTATGGATGCATTTCTTTTAGCAGAAAGTACCTTGGATGAGTCAAAATTCAAAGACGAAACATGCTCAGGATAGTTGAGTTGCCGGAAAAGCAAAGCGATGTCTCAATTCCTTACTTCCAGGGGAGGTGATGCATCGGTTCCTTACTGGTACGCAGGGGAGGTGATGCATCAGTTCTTCACTGTCAGGGGAGGCGCCAGTTCCTTACTGGAAGGGAAGGGGATGTGTCGCTCTCCGGACGCATTGCCTTGGTTTTTAACTGCTGGGCAACATTGATGAAGAGACGGCGTTGAGGGATGGTGCGTCAATCCAGATGCACTGCATCAATGCGTCGACGGCGAGGCAGGCACTGTGTCAATTTCACAGCCGCGAGGCAGGCTATGCAACAATTCTTCAGCCGAACTGTGGTGCTGCGTTGAGTAAACGGGCGCTGAGAGTCGATGTGTGGCTTTATCCCCAGGTTACACTTCTGAAGGGCCAGGAACTGGATTTTGCACCACTTGGCAAGTCAGGGCACTCAGCAGAAGAACCCAGGCACTGGTAGGTGAAGTCCTTTATGGCCCTGAGACTTCTTAAAAGGAGGCAAGCACACACAAGCCCTCAGAGAACCTTGGAAGCAGAATACAGAAAGCAAAGTCAAGTCCTTTCACTCCCAGGACAGAAGCAGCAAGCAGCAGACCAGCACAACAAAGCAACAGGCAGAGTGGCAGTCCCTCCTACAGCATCCAGCTCTTCTTCCTGGCAGAATGTACTCAGTCCAGAAGTGTTCTACTTTTGGGGTGTCAGAGGTCCAATACTTATACTCCTTTCTGCCTTTGAATAAGGCAAACGTCAAAGGAAAGTCTTTGTAGTGCACAAAACCCTGTCTTTCCCTGACCTGGCCCCAGACACACTACAGGGGGTGGAGACAGCTTTGTGTGAGGACAGGCACAGCCCTATTCAGGTGTCAGTTCCTCCCACCACTCTAGCCAGGAAGGCCCTGTCAGCCCAGTGATGGGCCATCAGAATATTTCCAGGCACCCATCAGCTACCTTTTTGTGACTGGTTAGACTGAATGCACATATCCCAACTGTCAGTCAGCCCAGACATTGATTCTACAAGCAGGCAGAGGCACAGAATGGTTAAGCAAGAAAATACCCACTTTATAAAAGTGGCATTTTCAAACATGTAATCTAAAAACCAACTTCACTAAAAGATGTATTTTTAAAATGTGAGTACAGAGACCCCAAACTCCAAATCTCTATCTGTTCCCATGTGGGAAATGACAATTAAAATATATTTCAAGGCAATCCCCATGTTACGATTTCACACAAAGTATTCCACGTGGGATACTTTGTGTGAAATCGTGTCAAAACACGGGAGGACGTACTCCCACAAGAGGTTTACCTCTCGGCCCTTACGGCACAGGGGAAGGCCCCTTTCTCTGTGGACCATAGTTTTGTCAATCCCCATGTTACCCCATAGTAGAGATAGTCTGTGCAATAGTGAAAAACGAAATTAACAGTATTTCACAATTAGGACATGTAAAACACAACAACACATAGCCTACCTTTTAAATAAACTGCACCCTGCCCATGGGGGTGCCTTGGGCCTACCTTAGGAGTGACTTACATGTAGTAAAATGTAAGGTTTGGGTCTGACAAGTGGGTGCACTCGCCAGGTCGAAATGGCAGTTTAAAACAAACTGCACACACAGTCACTGCAATTGCAGGTCTGAGAAATGTTTGCAGGGCTACTCATGTGGGTGGCATAATCAGTGCTGCAGGCCCACTAGTAGCATTTGATTTACAGGCCCGGGCACACCTGGTGCACTTTACTACGGACCTACTAGTAAATTAAATATATCAATCATGGATAAATCAATCACCAATACAATTCACACAGGGAGCACATGTACATTTGCACTGGTCAGCATTGGTAAAGCGCCCTGAGTTCTAAAACCACCAAAAACAAAATGCAGCATACAGTAAAAAAAACAGGTCAAAAGCAAAAATACAGGGGAAATCAAGCCACAGATGCCAAGTCTAACACATGTCCCCCCAGCTGACAGTTGGGATAACTATCCAACCTCATGGGAGTTCTCTTCACTAAGGCGGAAGAATCTGGGCAGACCATCAGCGTTGGCGTGTTCTGTTCCAGGACGGTGTTCCACTGTAAAGTCCATTCCATGTAGGGAGATGGACCACCTCAACAGTTTTGAGTTCTCACTCCTTATTTGCATTAACCATCTGAGGAGCCCAGAAGTGAGTCCAAAACAAGTAGGGTCTTAGCTTATGCAGCACCCAGACCGTGGCAAAAGCTTTCCTTTAAATAACGCTCCACCTCTGTTCCCAGGGAAGTAACCTCCTACCAATGAAGGCTAGAGGTTGATCTAGGCCCTCTTTTCTGCTGGGAAAGCACGACTCCCACAACATGCTCCGAGGCATCAGTCTGCACCACAAACTCCTTGGAGACGTCAGAGCCTTGAGCACGGGCTATATGCACATGGCCTCCTTCAGAGCATCAAAAGCGATCTGGCATGCCTCAGTCCGGATCACCTGATATGGCTGCTTCCTTGAAGTCAGCTCTGTCAAGGGGGCAACAATGGTGCAATACCCCTTTACGAATCTGCTGCAGTACCCGCCGAGGCACAAGAAGGCTCCCACCTCTGTCTGGGACTTGGGGGGTGCCCAAGCCAGAATGGTGTCAATCTCGGGTTGTAGTGGTGCCACATGGCCACTTCCTACCTGGTGTCCCAAGTATACCTCAGACCCCTGCTCTATATGGCACTTACTGACCTTGATAGTGAGGCCTGAACTCTGCAGGGCCTTCAACACTTCCTGAAGATGGCGCAAATGGTCCTCCCAAATGGAGCTGAAGACTGCAATGTCATCAAGATAGGCAGCATTGAAGTTCTCAAACCCAGCCAGGACCTGATTGACCAACTGCTGGAATGTGGCATGGACATTCTTCAACCCAAAAAGAACTGGTAGTGCCCTTTTAGTGTTGAAATCACTGACCTCCCTTGTGCCCACTCGGTCAAGGCAATCGGCCAGTAGTCAGACGTTAAATAAAATGTACTGAGGAACTTGGCAGCTCCCAACCGATCAATGAGCACATCAGCTCGGGAGATGGGGTGCACGTCAGTCTTGGTGACGGCATTGAGCCCATGGTGGTCCACGGAGAACTGCAGTTCAGGAGTGACACCAGGTGGGTGAGCCCACGGTAGTCCATGCAGAACTTCAGTTCAGGAGTGACACTGGGCGGGGCACCCTTTGGAACAAAGACCACTGGGCGGGGCCAAGGACTGTTGGAGGGCTTAATCACCCCTAGGGTTAGCATTCTGGAAACCTCTTCCTTAATGCTAGCCTTCACTCTGTCAGTCAGGCTGTAAATCTTGTGTTTCATAGGAGCACTATCCCCAGTATCGATGTCATGCAGGCACCAATGAGTGGCTCCCTGTATAAGTTGAAAACAGAGTTGCAACCTGTCTCAGCTGGTGACAGTCACTCTGCTTTTCTGGGGTCAGTGTAGAGAAGAGGATCATACCCTCCACTGACCCATCCTGCTCTTGAGCAGGCAGGAGGTGAGGAAGAAGTTTACTATCCTCTTCAGCCCCATTATCAGTAGCCAAGAGCATGGTCAACTTAGCCTTCACTAAGTGGGGCTTGAGGCGGTTCACGTGCAGGACCCTCAGAGTATTCCTAGGAGTCTGCAAGTCCACCAGGCAAGTGATGTTACTCTGGCGCTCCTTCACCTCAATGAGCCAGACCACTTGTTTGTAGAGCACGGGGCTCTACTGGCTTCATTACCCACACATTTTTGCCAGGCTGAAACTCAACCAGAGTGGTATTCTGGTCGTACCAATGTTTCATGTCCTCCTGACTAGCTTCTAGGTTCTCCTACGCAAATTTCCTGAAGCATGCTGTCTCTTTCCGGAAGGCCAGCATGTAACTGATACATCCTGGGGTGGCTTCCTAAGAGCTTGCTCCCAGCCCTCCTTCACCAGACTGAGAGGTCATCTCGCAGGGTGCCCATACAGAAATTCAAAAGGGCTGAAGCCAACTCCCTTCTGCGGTACCTCCCTGTAGGCAAAGAGAAGTCATGGGTTCCGACAGACCCCCAATCATGCCTTTCAAGGTTTTGTTGAACCTTTCAACTGACCCATTACTCTGGGGGTGGTATTTGTAGTTCACTCCACACTCGTTCGCCATGGCCTTCATGTACAGCAACATGAACTTGGTAACCCGGTCAGATACCACCTCCTTGGGGAAACCCATGCAGGTGAAGATCCCCATCAGTGCCCATCACTGTCCTCAGAGGGCTAGCTTTTGGGTGGCATGGTTCACCAAGACCAGGATGAACCTGTTGCCAATGGCTGTCTTGGGATCCAGAGGCCCCACAATATCAACACCCACCCGCTCAAAAGGGGTGCTCACAACAGAGAATGGTTGCAGGGAAGCCTTATATCTCCCTCCACTCTTGCTACTCGCTTGGCAAATCTGGCAGGACCTACAGAATGCACCTGAGTGTTTATTCATTTGGGGCCAGTAAAAGTGAATGACAACACTGTCAAAGGTCTTGTCCTGTCCCAAATGTTAAACCAGAGGCACATCATGAGCCAAATATAATAGGAAGGCTCTGAAGCGCTGGACTACCACCAGCACACTGGCTGCCCCAGACTCAGCAACCTTAGGTTCGCCATATAGGAGACCAATCTCCCAATTGATCAGGTGAGTTCCAGACTCTTTACCAGCTGCCGGGTGCTTGGCCTGCTGCCGAAGACCCATAAGAGTAGGGCACTCTTTCTGCAATGTGCAAAATTCCTCCCTGGTGGGGACCCCCTTCCTGCTGCCAATGGATCAGCTCAGGCATGTTCCCCAGTTCGGCCACTTCTTCCCCTGTAGGTTCCAGTACGTCCCCCTCAGGCTCAGCTTCCTCCTGGACCATGGGAATTTCTGGAGTGCGTTTCCCGCGTCCTCTTCTTTGCAGACATCTGGGCCACTGTTTCAGGCTCCATGTTCTTCTGATCACCTTGGGCTGCCATGGACCGTGTGATCAGGCATGCACACTCAGGCAATCCCAACATCTCCAATTGGGACCTGCATTCCACCTCCCTCCAGGAGGTATGTTCCAGGTCGTTTCCCAGCAGACAATCCACGGCAATGGATGGGCTCACAGCTACCCTTAAAGGACCTGAGACTCCACCTCCACTCAAAGGGAACCTGAGCCACTTTACAAAAGCTCTCTGTTGTTTACTGCAACTACTTGGTGAAGCACTCCAGGGACCACTTGCTCTTCAGACACTAGGTAACACCTCACAGTATTCACACTGGCTCCTTTGTCTCTCAGAGCCTCTAGCCTATGTCCATTAATGGTAACCCACTGCCTGTATTTCTTAGGGTTATAAGGCATTAGACTTCTTTGGACCATCTCACTATCCCCTAGTGCAGTGGTTCCCAAACTTTTTCAACCCATGGCTCCCTTGGCTTATTGGCCGTTGGCCGTGGCTCCCTATTCTGCTCATTTGGTTTGCGGGTGGATGGCCTCGGGAGTACTTACACTTTTCTCCATGAAAATAATTGGGATAAAGTTGGGTCATGTACCCCATGACATGCCTAACAGTCATGGGGTACTCCTGTAGTGTAGAATGGGATGGAACACCTAGTTCAGTTGGGACATTTATCACACACAATAAATGTCAATTCTTTTATAAGAAGAAAAATGACTTAATTTACTTTAGGAAGATGTACTTTATAACTTCAGGAAGCCAAATATGCGCCACAGGTCACCACAAACATTGTGTGGGTGTTGGAAGGAATGAAGCCACACAAATGAGGTAACATTGAATTCAAGCATTTAAACAGGTAGGGACGCCAAACTGAATATGCCTTCTAAAACAACCAGCTCCACCAACTGTATGAGAAGGCGGCAATTCCCACCTCCTCCTTTGTGTAAAAATGAAAGGAAATTGAAGATGGAGATGTTCCAAAAAACAGACCAACCAGAGAAGCTTTTGCATGGTACATAAGAGGAACCACAATCCAGACCCTCATCCCGAAACAGCACACACCTTTGCGTTATAAAATACTCAAGCGTTATGGTGCTAAAGTAAATAATATATTTATTCGAATTAACACCCAACAACTGATAGATAATCCAGCAAAAGAAATATTAGAAGGAATAGCGCATATACCCTAAGCATTGTTTATCACACACCCTTCAAACATTTGTCTAATTCTCCCTATGCTGCCCTTGGACTTGACTATCCGCCTATAACGCTGCCTGCTTGCCAATGCATGCAGTACCTTTCCACAGAAATGTCACAGACTTTACAGTCTTCAATATAATGTCCCTTTGAGCAGCCTGCCTCCCAGCACTCCTCCTATCACTCCCATCCCTCTAATTAAGGGGCGCCTATATACACTGTGTACCGTTGCATTTTTGTGCAACTTAGTCTGGGCACTTTGCTCCTAGAATCCAGTAGCAAAAGCCACCTCGCACAGGAATATTAGTATGTTGCAACTAATAGGAAGCACGGAGACTAGAGACCTGACACATTACGTGGAATATTTTATTTCCAAACGTAGATTAATACTAATCAAGAAGCCATACAATGTAAAATAAATTTGTCAGAAACAAGTACACCGTGAAAATTTTCTGCCTCAAGGCAGCAGCTAGTCAATTTCTAGCTTGTTAATTCCTGTAGGTCCCACTAATGAGAGGTGTTGCAATCTGTGCCAAACGAATCTAAAGGAAGCTATTGAGGATTATATGCTCCTAATGTGCAGAAATCCCGTCTTTGGTGTCAGCTGTACTTAGATGGCAATGTGGGTCCGTTCCAGCCATCTACAGCCTCCCAACACTCCAGAATTAAGAACAGGAGAACACGCTCTCAATAACACAAGTAAGCATAAGTAAGCACCACTTACAAATAACAATAACGGTTAATAAATAATATGCTTACCTATAATATTGTTGTAGAGCCTTTGAGGCAACTTCTTAGGAAAGGTGTGTCTTTCGTTTGGGTGAAGGAACACGATGTAGCTTTTGAGAAAGTCAAAGTATTCAGTTATGCGCTCTTAATAAAGAGTGCTCTGCTGCCATCTGGTGGATAAAGAGGTTTCATGCTTTTACCAAATAACTCACATTTCTGTGATGTTACCGGCAATTTATGGCTTGAAATCGAAATTCTGAAACCTTTGGAGCGCGGCGCCCCTGGCTAGTCTGGAGGGCGCACCAAGGAGCCGCGGCGCACAGATTGGGAACCACTGCCCTAGTGAGACAAGGGTCATCTCAGCTGGTGCCCCACACCCACCTTGAACCAACTCCTTCCCAAGCACTACACTAGCCATCCCCGATGCCTCCCCACGGTTGGGGCCTTTGCCCGCTTTGGATACTTGGCTCTCCCTCTAAAGTGCCCTGCCTGGTTACAGTCAAAGCAGGTCAGGGGTCCCTTCCATCCAGGCCTTCCACACCGGAAATGACTCTTTTTCTTTTCAATGGGGGGCTGGGAATGTTTACCCTGGGAACTAGTTTGGGGCCCTTTAGAGAACTCACCATTTTTACCATTATCCCCTCCCCTCCTACTTCTGTTGGGGACCCTGCCCACCTTTGGCTGAGTCTACCACATACTTCTTCTTTTGGACCCTGGTGCTGAGTCAGTGGTCAGCCTCCTTAACAAGCTTCCTGGGGTCAGTAAGCTTGCTGTCAATCAAGTGCTAATATTACAGCAACAATGGTTAAAGAAAATAAATGAAATGAAAAAACAAAGAGATGATGCTGTGATACAATCACTCAGTACAAATAAAGCAAAAAAGATATTGAGGTACCCACAACAATTATTGGAAAAAATCATTTGTTATTGCAAAATGTTCATATAAAATATAAGTAATACAAAGGTACAATATACAATCGGTGCACACAAAGTTGCACAAACCATACAGACATAAAAATACACATTACACTGTAAACAAAAGACAATGGCAGAAGGAAGAAGTAATACACAAATAAGTCAGTCAAGTGACAGGAACAGAATGCAGTGTATGCTTCCTCTTAATTTGCCAAATGAAAGAGTCAACGGTGTTTCGACCTAGTTCGTTAGGTCATCATCAGGACATAAACCAAACGTTGAAAGCAACCATCAAAATCAATCTATAATTAAAAACAATTGGAATTGTGGGTGTACCAGAACAAACAATCCAGCCAATATAATTAAGCAAAACACAAGACCAAAAATCCAGGTGCCCTGCATGCTAAAATAGCTGTGCAAGGATAGTAATAAAACCATCCCCAACATTTATGTAAACTAAGTTATATGATAAGGAATGATCTAATTTTGCAAATGACAGGAGTCTACATGAAAGTGCTCAAAGACATATCCAAGAATGTGTGTAATGAGTCACGTTATTAAATAGTTCATCCCTAATATCAAGAGCATACTTGTAAAATCTTAATCAAGGTATGTCAAGAAATGGAAAAACCTCAGAGTCAAACAAGTTTTCCATGGTCCCTGCAACATAAGAAAGTCAGAATTCCAACACCAACCAACTAAGCAAGTGGACCAACAATATACATAAAGTTAAGAAAAAGTAAAATAAAACTCACCAAATAGATTAGTACCATTAGTACTGACTCAAGGTCAAACTGGCAAATGGGGGTCCTAGTGACAACTTTATAGGATCCTTTATAGGGGCCTCCTTCTGGCATTAATCACCAGTACCTCCCAGCATGAAGGCTTGTGAAAAAGAAAGGGTAAATTCAGTTCTAAATAAAGACAATTGCTGCTATGGATAAAAATCACCGCTGTGGTAGTCTATTACCTGGTAAATTGGTCAGATCATCACTCACGCGTCTCTCCGAACAATTCGGTAGGGATGCGGCCAGAGCAGCGTCTGAAATAGCAATGCTCTCTGTAGAGAGTGAGAAAAGACTGCGTGTGCGTAAGCACACCCAGTCAATTACAACATATCCCTCTAATGGACTGCTATTTTAATAAACTAAATTAAGGACTCCAAGAACCTGCTGTAAACTTTAGAAATGAAATAAAACTAAAAATAATAATGAGACGTCGCAGCATAATGCATCCGCTCAACAGAGTAAATTTAATCATCACACATAATTTTATGTGCCTTATCAAATAAATCAGATATTTTGGCACAACTGATCTAATTCTCACAATTTGAAGTAGTGCCCAACTAATCAGAAAACACACAATAATCTTTCCAGGAAATCAGTGAAACCGTGGGACAGCGCGCATGCGAGGAAGCAAGAACACTTTCATATGCTTGTGCCAATTGAATAGTGATGTCAGGGCAGAGAACAAAATAAGCCCGACATATTAAAAGATATCCCTACTTAAGAAAACAAAGAGCAGCTCTGCCCCAACCGTGCTGTCCTAAAAAATGTGGATAGTCTGATGTTTGAAGCCCAGTACTGGGTCCTTCCCCTGTGTCTAAGTCCTAAACTGAGCTAGTAGAAGATTCAGAAAAGGTGACCACTGTTTGTCTATTGAAGAGGCCCCCAGGTTGGTAATTTGCACAGTACTGTTGTTTCGGTTGTCTATAAAACTCATCGGCCAAGTATGGATGTGCTCTTTCTTGGCTGAAATTAGTAATATTTCTTTGGACCTTGTTAATCTTCTTATCATGTTCGATTTTTTCGAACTCAATAATTGTCTTCTTTATTTTCTCAATAGCGGCCTTTGCATCAGAAATCCAGACGAGCTGAGTCAATGTGTTAATTTCACAGCTGCGAGGCAAGCGACGCGCTGATTCTTCAGCGGTGAAGCAGGGGCTCCATTGGAGTCGGAGCAGGTGCTACGGATGTCGGAGACACGGTGCTCGGGACTCAGGCTGTGGTGATTTTTCAGCCACAAAGCAGGTGCTGTGTTTATTCTTCAGCCGCACTCTGGTGCTGCATCAAGAAAATTGGTGCTGAGAGTCCATGTGTGGATTTCCTCACTAGGTTACACTTCCAACATCCCAGGAACTCGATTTGGCACCACTTGGCAAGTTAGGGCTCTCATCAGAAGAGCCCAAGCACTGGTAGGTGAAGTTTTTGATGGCCCTGAGACTTAAGAGGAGGGAAGCACGCACAAGCCCTTGGAGAACTTTGGAAGCAGGATACAGAAAGCAAAGTCCAGTCCTTTCACTCTCAGGACAGAAGCTGCAAGCAGCAGGCCATCACAACAAAACAAGAGGCAGAGTGGCAGTCCCTCCCTACAGCATCCAGATCTTCTTCCACGCAGAATGTCCTCAGTCCAGAAGTGTTCTAATTTTGGGGTATCAGAGGTCCAGTCCCTACAACCCTTTCTACCTTTGATGTAGGCAAACTACAAAGGAAAGTCTTTGTAGTGTGCAAGACCCTGCCTTTCCCTGGCCCGGCCCCATATACATTACAGGGGGGTGGAGACAGCTTTGTGTGAGGACAGGGAAAGCCCCATTCAGGTGTCAGTGACAACTCCTCCCACCACTCTACCTCAGGAAGGACCATCAGCCTGGGGCTGGGCCATCAGGTTATGCAAGACACACTTCAGCTCCCTTTGTGTTGCTGTCTAGAGTGAATGCACAAGAGCCCAACTGTCAGACAGCCCAGATGTGGATTCTACAGACAGGCAGAGGCACCGAATGGTTAAGCAAGAAAATGGCCACTCTCTAAAAGAAGCATTTTCAAACACATTATCTAAAACCATCTACACCAAAAGATGTATTTTTAAATTGACACAGAGACCCCAAACTCCAAATCTCTACCTGCTCCCAATGGGAAATTATACTTAAAGATATTTCAATGTAATCCCCACTTTACCCTATGGGACAGATGGTTCTTGCAATAGTGACAAACACAATGAGCAGTATTTCACTATTAGGACATGTAAAACACAACAGCACATGTCCTATCTTTTAAATACACTGCACCCTGCCCATGGGGCTGTCTTGGGCCTCCCTAAGGGGTGACTTACATGTAGAAAAAGGAAAGACTTGGGCCTGGCAAGAGGGTGCACTTGGAAGGCTGAAATGGCAGTTTAAAACTGCACACACAGACTCTACAGTGGCAGGTCTGAGACATATTTGTAGGGCTACTCATGTGGATGGCACAATCAGTGCTGCAGGCCCACTAGTAGTATTTGATGTATAGGCCCTGGGCACACATGGTGCACTTTACTAGGGACTTACTAGTAAATCAAATAAGCCAATCATGGGTAAACCAATCACCAATACAATTTATACAGGGAGCACTTGCACTTTAGCACTGATCAGCAGTGGTAAAGTGCCCAGAGTCAAAACATCAGCAAAAATGAAACGCAGCACACAGTCAAAAAACAGGAGGTCAAAAGCAAAAAGACACGGAAAATCGCGCCAAAGATGCCAGGTCTAACATTGACCAAAAAGGGGAGACAGAAGAAGAGAATATAAATGATGTGGGTGTAAAGGAAGAGAGTGTAGTAAAAGATTAGGACAATATTGCCAGATGAATAGATTAGTAACCGCACAACCATAATTAAATCAAATATTTCAGCTCTACCAGCCTGTCCATAAATATTGTCTTCAAAACTGAGATTCATTTCAGAAACCATGGTCATTATGATGGTGAAGTCTTATTTAGCCATTTAATTAAAAAAAAATAATGAACCACTGCTAAAACTATATTTGGAAAAGGACAGATTTTATTTATATAAATATATTTATTTGTTTTTCATTTATTTTTTTCACGTAGTTTTATGTATTATTCAATGTTACTTTTTATTTAGCAGAGGTGTCAGAGTGTTGTACAGCAATCGCTTTTGGCAACCTGGAGTAAAAAATATGTACTATGGATGTTGAAAAGTCACTTTGAGTGAAGCATAGAATTTAGAACAGTAATACAGAGTTGATGGAGCAAGGACTCGAACATGAGACTTGCTCGGAAGCAATCCTCTCGTTTTAACTCACTAACGAATTACGTGTTTGTGATTAATAATACGCATTTCCTTTACACGCGGGAGAAAATGAAGCTTGCCTATGTGTTTACTAACTGCAATAACATGAATGAAGGACTAAGATGCATTCTAACACGGGATCTTTACTGCGCATGCGTCTACTGCATCTATGTAGTATGACGAAGTAACGCTTGGAGGGAAATTCTGGCGCTTGCGCAAAGAGCTATAAAATGGCCGCTTGAAAACCCACATGCATGGCACCTGCTTGCTGAAATTAGAAAATAAGTTTTATACTAACGCAAATGCAGAAAGGGAAATAATAAATGGTATGGGCTAGAGTAGAGGTTGGTGGTATACAGTGAAATCATTTATTTTTGAGAATAACATTTCTCCTTTTGACTTTATTATTAGTGCGTATTTGGGCCTGTCAAATTTGTCTGAGTCGAGCAGACTGACGTTGCACGACGCATGCGCCCTGGCGAGGAAATACGAAAAGATGACTAAGGACTTGTCACGCGTCCAAGGTCGGCGAAGATGTGCCCTGGGAACATGAGGGTGAAGAGTTCATATGAAGGAACTTTATTCAAGAGATCGTTACATTTGTATTAATAAAGTTTGTATGTGAAAGGAAGTGCGGAATTAAAGTTTAAGGGGAGGAGTTTTGAAACAATGGTTTAAAGAAATAAGTGAAATGTAAGCATGGTGTGATGATCATCCCCCCCTCGCCTGTCCAATCTGACGTTAGTATTTGGTAAAATTGAAACATTAATGGGTGGTACATGGTAATAGAAAGGTATAATTGAGGTAGTTTAGTTAGTTGAGCTGAGCATGAGCGTGAGGAGCTTTCCAAGAGAGCTAAGCTTGCTGGAGCGGAAGCAGCAGAAACAATTCGGAGCTTGGGATGCTGTCGGTGCTGGGGTGGTGCTGATGCTCTGAAATGCTGATGAAGAAACCGAATCCAGAACCATCTACTTAATTTGGGTGGGTTAGAAAGAAGATCGCGGAAGACCCACGAGGAGGAAGAGAGTGTCAGAGAGGGGTGCGACATAGTCGTCGGTATCTAGAGAGGTGAAGTATCCTGTCCTGATTCCTGTCCTGAAGTCTTTGTCTCCTGATCTGTCCTGGGGGCCCTTACCAGCCCTTTGGCCAGGGGGTTGGTCTTCACACCATACTTGGTAACTATGAAATTTATCGTCTTGATAAATGCTCTTTTCTCTCTATCCTCTTCTTTCTGAGCATAGTTATTGTGTGGATCTGAATTGTTAATGCCTATTTGAAACTTGATTGAATTGGCACTCTTTCGAATGAGGGTATTTGTATTGAAACGTTTTGAGATGGTTCACAACCAACTAATTTAGATAAAGATTTTAAAACTTACTGAGTCTGTGATTATTTTATTTTAATCAAGAAATGTATAAGAAGTCATGTTAATTATCACCATCAACTAGTTCCACCTAATTGGTCCATTGACCAGAGGAAAGAACTATTTGATCAGTGAAAGGTTTAGTTAGAGAAGAAATAACTAGATCTCGAGGTATGAAAATTATAAAACTACAAAGTTCCAGCGGTCTACTTGGTGTTTAGTGCAGAAGAGAGTTATATGGGCCCAGGTGAGTATATGGTAGTGGTTATCTGTTGCTAGTATGCCACTGGATCAGAGTGACCCCTGAATATTGAAACAACAATATCGATGGGCCACAATATCCAGGACAGAATATCAAAAATAAAATATCGACAGGTAAGTAAGTCTAGATTTTTATATCCCCAACTCCACACATATGCACCTATGCAGTACATATATATCTTCAAGGTGCATAGATGTGGAGTAATAAAAAATCAATAGTTCAACAATTGAAAAATAAAACAAAAACAGAGCTTGCACTGCCTTCAGGTTAGGTCCAAAAGAGCATATCAGCTGATAGTTGCATAATGCATAGTTTGTGTTGGCAAATAATAAAAATAACTGGAAAAAAAAGAAAATATAGGGACAGGACTAGGAAGACTACATAGAAGCCAGTAGATTTCAAATTTTCTAATTTGTCATAAGATTTATGTACTACAAAAAATGTTTACAGTTAAAAAAGATGTTGGAAGTGTAACTGAAGTGAAGGGTAAAATATGGCAAAGGGGTGGAAAAAAGGGAGAGAAATTGGAGAAGGGAGAAATGTAATGGGAAGTAGGAAAGTGATGAAAAATACTCTAATGCAGGGAGTGAAAAATGCTCCACTGAAAAATAATAGAGTCAGGAAGAAGAGTGCAGTATACTGCACTGGGGACCAATTTAAGATTGAAATTTTGGTTAAATATGTTCATTTTGAGTTCACATTTGAACTGCAGGTGGGAAGACCTGTGAGGAGCTCTTGAGTGAGAGAGTTCCAGGTTATTGAGTCAGGGCTGAAGATGCTTTTGAACCAGTCTGTGGACGATTTTAAGAATAGAAGTTTCTAGTTGCATTACTTGAGTACTACAGGGAGAGACTGAGAGTCCCGCACATGAATGGTTCTTCACCAGCTATTGGGAGTTATCCATCTGGAGTATCTTGTGGATCAGACATGCTTATTTGTAGAAGCATCTGGCATCAAAAGGAAGCACATTTATTTTAAAGTGCTCTGAATGGTGTAATATGATCACATTTCTAGGAACCGAGACCAGGCTGGTTGATAAGTGAGGAACTCCTTTGGGAGGACACTCAGCAGGCTGGTGAGGAGGGCATTTCTGTAATATAGTCTGGTCAAGACCAGAGCTGGCGCAGTTGACTTGATTTACGTTTTAGGGATTATATGTTTGATAATTTGAATACACCTAATTAGAATACAGTGTTACTGGGGACGTGCCACTGGAAAAGTATTTTATTATCAAGGAAAATGCCACCAGTTTAGCATCTTCAACTAATAAACAGGAGACATTTAGAGATGTAAGAAAGGGATCGACTGAAAGAGTTGGTGGAGGCAAGTGGGCAGAGAATGAGTTTATTTACAACTCCCCATCATGTGTTGCCATATCACATCTCGTTTTCCTACTTGTTGAGGATTGACAGCTGAAAGGTTGTGGTGCTGTGATTGTGCAATAGGAAAGATTCAGGCCTCACTGGGGTTTCTCATGTGAATCGATGGACAGAACACCTGAGTGGGACACTGTACTAAAGGACTGAAATGGAGTAACTGCTGTGTGAGTGATGCGAAGAGGTGAATCGTGCATAGTCAGGACTAGTATCAGTGGCCTTGGTTGTTGTGCTTAGGACCTGCAATCTGGAAGAGTGTCCTAAAAGAGAGGCTTCTGGTGGCAGTGAAGTGGTGGTGAAATGTTATCCTGCTTGGGGCCGATAATTTCCCCAGCCTCACTAGTGTTCATGGCGGCACATATATTGGCATGCCAGACCAGATGGTTTTAGATTGGAATTTTATGTCATCTTCTTTTCATGAATGGATGGCCATTATTTCCAAGGTCATTATCCCTAAGGGCTGAATTGAAAGAGAAGAGAACTATGACATTTGCTAGAGTGGAGAAGCATACTGTATAAAACATCTAGACATGTCTTCTCAAAGCCTGCAGGTGCCTTTGGGTATGTGTCCGTTGATGCAGCAGCTTCAGAAAAAGAAAATTATAATGGGAGACATCAGAGTCATGAAAAGTATGATTGAGTACATCCGCTAAAGGAATGACTTCTTGTGTCAGTGCAAATGAATGGCACATTGAGTTACAGCACATTACTTACATCTGAACAGCTGAATAATTGGAAAAATAAATTCTTTTTTAAATGGCAAAGGGGGTTATTGAGATTTAGATGGATCTATAATGCAGTAGTTTGCCTAGGGCCTAGTGTCCTCATGTAAGGAAACTGGTGCTATGTAAAGCGCTCTGATACCCGATACCGGGTCAAGTTCGCGCTATATAAAACTCCGTAAAAAAAGAAAAAGATCTTCCTGAGCAAGGGATGACAGAGGGTCAAATTGTCGCCTGCTGGATTTCCAGTGATGTAGACCTATGGGTGGTTTGGAATGTAGTCAGAAGGGGATGTTGGGTCACTGACGGTGTTGACAGAGACACATACAGAGCAGTGACATTTTGCAACAATATGTGGGTTGGGAACATGTCAGTATTACACAGTCATTGAAAATCCAAAGTCATGTCCTGGATAGCACTACTGGGATAATGTTGACAGTTTGGGGCACACATTCATGTGATGTATGATAGTGTTAGAGTGACAAAAGACATAAAACTCTACAATTGAAAGCAATGTGGGTGTGGGTGCAATGAGAAGTGACAGGAGACATTCACCTATGCCTGCCAATCATCCTGTACATTGAACATCATGCCCTTGATTGTTTGATATTTCCCCTATAGACTTTGACTGGCATCCACTATCCTTAATGAGAACCTCTTTATAATAATATATAAAAATGTAAATGAAGTAATAGAGACCCTCTTGTTGCCACAGTACTAAGCTCAGATTCATACCATCGCTATGGCAATATTATCCATAAAGAAGCACAGGGCAGTGGCGGCTCGCACAGGTATCGCTGCAGGCAGTGAGGCAGGGCGGGGCTGGGTGGAGGGGGTAGTGGAGTGTGACCAATGACGGGAACGTTTAGAGTAAATAAATAAATAAACAAAGCACTTACTTTGCGCTCGCAGCATCGCCAACTCGGAGATGCTGCGAGCGCAAAGTAAGTGCTTTTGTTTATTTATTTATTTACTCTAAACGTTCCCGTCGTATGTCACACTCCACTACCTCCCACCCAGCCCCGCCCTCGCCCGCCTCACCGCCCCCGCAGCGATACCTGTGCGAGCCGCCACTGGCACAGGGTATGCCAAATTAGGAAATCTGAGCTTTATTTTTCACACTTGGAAATGTATGGAATTGTAATTTCTATCATGACATAATGTGTATATTGTACCAGCCTTGCCCATTACAAAACATCTGTACTGGTTTATTTTAGGAATGTGTGAAGGGCACAAGAATACATGTATTATCTTCTAAATTGTTGGTCTTCATGTAGAACATAGAGTTTTCTCATTCCCTTCCCCTAATGCCAGACGTAGATTTTCTCTTCACTTGTATACATACATTGCTTCAGTACATCAGTAAAACTCACTTTGGAGTAAAACACATCCCAAATTTAAAAAAATAAAGCTTTTTAATCTCTATCTCATGATTCTGCTTCTGAATCTTGAGTGTTCGTTGATGCTTTGTATAAGAGTGTATTACCTGCATAGGTTTCACTTGTGGGTGACTCAATAATGGAAGGCGTAGGTATGCCAAGATTCACAAGCATTAATTCTGACACCCAGAAATTGTTTTGTGAATCGGGCCAAGACTTTTTCAATGACTTTGATTTAAAAAAAAATATTTTCACCATTTTAAATGTGTAAAATGGTGAAAATATTTTTTTAAATCAAAGTCATTGAAAAAGTCTTGGCCTGATTCACAAAACAATTTCTGGGTGTCAGAATTAATGCTAGAAAATTATTATTTTACATACTCCTATTTGACTTTGTTAATTGGCTCCGCAATGTCTAACTCTGTTATAGTATGGGACAGACTTATCAAGACTTTAGGGCTTATTTACATGCCCCTTGCGCCACCGGTACATCACTTTATCCCACATTAAAAATGATGCACTGGCTGTGCCCGGGGCTTGTAAATACACGCCCCTTGGTGCCAATGCACAGTGATGGAAAGCAACGCAAAGCAGTGGTACGCCTTGGTAAAGTATTTACTTTCCGGTACAAAACATTTTTTTGCCCTGGAGAGGCGTCCTTAAACAAACACTATTAGCACTTTGTGCTACTTTGCACTACTTTGCATAAAGGGTGTGTTTCATGGGTGGTGCTAGAGCATTCCAATACTACCACCCATACTCTCTGACGTAAAGCCAGCTCTTCAAAGGTTGTCAAACCTGGCTTTGGGAAAAAAAAAAAATGCTTCCATGAGACAGGCATTAAACAGGAGAAATGTTTTTATTCTTCATAAAATTTTACACATTGCATTTGTGCTGCACTATACAGCACACATCCCATGTGTCAAATGGTTTAAAGTTTCTCTAAGCATGGAAATTTGCTCTGGAAAGGTACCTTTCCATTACAAAACCAATGTTTTGACCTAAGGCACACATCTTTGCACTATGGTGCAAAGGTGTGTGTGGTGCTAGGAAGCCTATTTGTGCACAAGTGCAGTGGAAGAGTATCAGCTGGCCATGTTTAAATAATATGTCTCTGAGCTGCTCTCTCTCACCGGTGCAACGCATTGCATCAACTTTAGTTGATGTGTTGCCCCCATTTAAAAAAAAAAATCTACTCACAGAAGTGCAAAGAAAGTACAGTCCTTTCTATTTATATTAAGTGTGTATGTCCATGCAATGACTATTCAAAGTGTATTAAAACCCTCTCTAGACCCAAAAGGCATGAAAAGTTACAAGCCTATATCTCGCCTTCCTTTTCCCGTTAAGATATTAGAGAAGACAATGAATGAGGAAATCTTATCATTCCTAGATGCGAACAAGCTTCTCGATTCCTCACAGTACGGTTTCAGAGCAAACCACTGTACCGAGTCGACTCTGGTAGTAGCTTTTGAGGAACTGAAAATGGTGATCGACAAGGGCGGCAAAGGTGCTTTGATTTTACTAGATCTATCCACCGCTTTTGACACGGTCCACCATTCACTCCTTATAAATTGGCTCCATTTGCTGGGTTTTGGGAACTCCGCATTAGCTCTGCTGAGCTCGTTCCTTTGTGATAGGCAACAGCTTGTGGAGCTGGGAGATTCCAGTTCCGCCCCTTCTCCCTCCCTGGTGGGGTGCCTCAGGGCTCCTCTCTTAGCCCCACGATTTTTAATATCTATGTCACCCCCCTGATCCATAAAGCCCTTCATTGGACCGGTCCAGCATACTTTCAGAAATTGTTCACTTGGTACAGTCCCAGTAGGCACCTGAGATCAAGCTCAGCTAGAATGGTAACCGTTCCCAGAATAAATAAAGCAAGATGGGGTGGAAGGACCCTTCTGTGAGGGTAAACTCTGGAATTCATTGCCACTAACTCTACGCTCCCAACCCATCCTGTTGTAGTTTAGGAAGCAGCTGAAGACCTGGCTCTTTACTGAATCATTTAGTCAAGTTTAGTGCCCTGCTCCCGTTTTATTGTTTTATCTGTTGTCTAACCGCCAACGCTAAGACGCCAAAAAACAAATTTACATTACATTTACATATTGCTATTTTAGCAGCCATTTCACAATGGTATGCAAGAATATGTAAACGAGGACCATTGGAGTACTCTTTCAAGCACTCTTACAAGCTTTTGTGAACCAGACCCCAATTCCTCGTGAAAGTCCAGTCGCCAACCAATGTGCAATCTTCGCATATTTTGTAGATTTTGGGAGACCTACACAAAGGTCACAAAAATGCTTAATGGCTAATTTATATTAGCATTTGCTTAATAAATTAAATTAGTAAAGAAATTGACATTCTTTTTAAAGAGAAAAAAAGGGCATGCCAGTGAGAGTCGCGAGGCTTTGACAAACTAGCAACACTAGCACATAGACTCAGCTGAAAGGAAAAATAATGGGATGCTGTAGCTGACTGGAGACAACTGATCTTGAGATAAAGAAGTTCAATTTGTTTTGTTTTTATTTAGCAATGCATGCCAACTTCACTGGAAGGCAACAGACAAAGTGGCAGCGCCATCTGATTAAGCAAGTGTGTCGATATATGACAAATTCTCCACAGGGGATGTCCCACCCGCTGCTCATTTTGAATTCTTCTAAATAAGCTCACAGTGTATTAGAAATTGCGGCAGCGGCGATTTCATTTACAAACTTTGGGGCATATTAGCAAGACCCACGTTAAAATTATCGCCGTTTTAGCTGCAGGAAACTGCCGCTAAAACGGCGATAATGGGCTTGCTAATATGCGTTATGGAATTCCAATAGAAGCCCAGGTTAGATGTGCAGGACATCTAACCTGGGCTTCTATTGGAATTCCATAACGCATATTAGCAAGCCCATTATCGCCGTTTTAGCGGCAGTTTCCTGCCGCTAAAACGGCGATAATTTTAACGTGGGTCTTGCTAATATGCCCCTTATTTTCTGTTTCCACCACATGCCTCTCTGTTTTTCGCTCTATTTCATCATCTAAAACAAGCGGATTCATTGTGCACTGCCAACATTTCCCTTTTTCACATTTCCTCTACCGTACCTTTAATTTTAGAAACCAGACACTTGTACATCTCCGCTTTATCAGTTCATTAAATTGCATTGTAAATATGTAAATCGACGATGATTAACATAGTTCGATTTCTTTATTGTAAATAAACTAGCGTGGCATTTTAGAATTTCTTAAAAGAGAGGAGCTGGTTCTAACTACTGTGTCTCAATAGTGTGTTCTGTCTGTCACCTCAAAAAAATAACTCTTCTGGGTCTAGAAATAGTGGGGCATATTAGCAAGACCCACGTTAAAATTATCGCCGTTTTAGCGGCAGGAAACTGCCGCTAAAACGGCGATAATGAGCTTGCTAATATGCGTTATGGAATTCCAATAGAAGCCCAGGTTAGATGTCCTGCACATCTAACCTGGGCTTCTATTGGAATTCCATAACGCATATTAGCAAGCCCATTATCGCCGTTTTAGCGGCAGTTTCCTGCCGCTAAAACGGCGATAATTTTAACGTGGGTCTTGCTAATATGCCCCAGTGTTCCCATTGCTGAACTTTACGTTATGAAAATGCTAAGTAATCAACAACCCCATTTTTTTTATCTTCATTTTTAAAAAAAACAAAAAAACAGGAAGTAATTTCTGATGTGCCGAAGTATAAAAATGCAATAACTGCCCGGTAGGTAGTTTGAGCCCAGCAGAGCGCCATTCCGTACGTTATTTGGCAGATTATGTAGAAGAGCAGAGTTTGTAAACAAACATCTCAGGTACCTGGACGGTGAGGAGGAGCCGAGCTTCAGGAGAGCGATGACGCAGCATTTGGAACTATTGTACCTCTCCTGCCTGTGCTCCTGCCAGCGCGCGTGCAGCTGGATTGACGGAAGTGAGAAGCCGCTGAGGGTGTCACGAGCCTGCCACTCTCAGTGCTTGTCAGTTGCAGAGGGAGGCTGAGGGCCTGGAATGCTAATTCTTGTGCTTCCTGTGGGGATGCAGGGGACTCGTTAGATAGGGATACAGCCATAGGTTTTCAGAAAGCATAAGACACGTCTTCGACTGGAAGCCGACGTTTACAGGGTGGGTGTCAAAATACAGAATAAATATGAGACGAACGTCGAAAAGCGGCCAACAAGGCACAGGAATTCAACAATAAATATTGTCATGGTGATGCAGGATGGGGCTAATGTGTCTCTTGGCACACCAAAGAAGCGGCGCGGGCAGTGCCAACGTTGTTTCAATGTCTGAAAAGACACCAACGCGCAAGTGGAATTTTATGACTTGTGCAGATGTGGCTTTAGAGATTGCATTGGAACTACGAAAATAATGAATGGATCCCTCACGTGTTTTCATTTTGTACCTATTATAGACCGATGGGACCCATCATTCTGTCTCTTTTGAGATTCGAGGTCAGTCAGTCAAGGCTCAGTATGCAAACGAAGTAGTTTAATGTTCAATTGTATTAATGGAATGGGTCTTGAGGAAAGCTGCAAAGTGGAAAATTAAAATCGACATCAGCAGGCACAATCTGGAATACTAATATGAAGGGCCATAATGTAGAGAAATCGCATATATAAATCTACCAAATAGGGGCAAACAGTAATGCTCTTATAATAAGGGCAGGTAAAATGAAGGTCTGTAGAATAATGCAGATGTTGGGTTGTACTAAATGGATTTTAGCACAGTGCATTGTTCACTAAAATTATTTATTGGTGTTACAGGAGGAAGACATTAGCAATGCCAACTTTCAGTATTTATTGAAAAGGACCAAGGGCCTTATTATGAGTTTGGTGGTCCATAGGACTGCCAAACTCGCGATGGAGGTGCGGTGGCAGCCAGGGGCCGCCACCCTAGTGGTCCGACCACCATATTACAACTACTGCAGTCCAACCGCCATAGGACCACCGCAACCACCAGGGATCTGTGATCCCTGGCGGTAGTGCAGTGGCCTGAGGGCTGCAATATGCTGGAGGTGCAGCTGCGGGACCGCCAAGCATATTACGAGTTTCCTCACCACCACAGATTTCATGGTGTTGAGACCGCCATGAAACCTATGGCAGTGAGGAAACTAAGGGAGCCCCTTTTTCTTCATGGCCTGAGGATGCATGCAGGGGGGCACATGGTGTGCCCCCCTGTCTGTATGCACCCCCTTTCCTGCACAGCCCATGCTGTGAAGGAACTGGCTTTGGCGTTCCCATTGCAGTGCCTTTTTAATAGGCACCTCCATGAGAACGCCAAAGGGCTACCCGCTACACCATGAGATAACTCGTAGTCTGACAGGTGGGCGGCGGTGAGGTTTGGCGGTATGTGTATTAACATGCATCTATGCGAAACCATTGGCTTATGTCTCATAACTTTAATCACCAAAATTCTCCTCTGGGGCAAAGCAGAGCACTGTGGCTATTGACGGCTCCACAAGTCCAGATATGAGCAAATTGAGGTCCTGCTGAAGCCTTCATTTTTTGCAACAAAAGGCTTTGAACAGGGCGATATGGAGACTATATCAGTCAACACCATCTCGCTGTTGTGCTCATCTTGCTGCCTTCTACTGCTGCACGTTGTCTGTTCACACTGAACTCATAACTTTTTTAGAGCTCAAAATCTATCAGCGGGCCAAGGCAAAATACTAAGCTTGGTGAGGGCTCTACAATGTAGGTTATGCGGAATACGTGGTAACATTGACTCCTTCAAATTTGACACCAAAATCTCATTTTTTTGTGTTGCTATAAGTAGAAATCATAGCCACAGTCCTCTCTTTGGAGAACTCAAGTTACCACCTTCAGCCATTCCTGCTTTCTATCTTCAAACTGTGTTAGGTTTTGGAATTCAAAATACCATATACTAAGTCCTCAATTGAGATTCAGACATAGAGCTGCAACGTGCAATCTATAACAAACTCTTAAGACTAATCAAAGAAAAAGTATGTAATTTAGTCCCCAAAAATCATTCTTGATTTTAGAACAAGCTATGATTTCCCTAATTCTCAATGTTTACCCAAATACAGCAATTCAAGGCTGCTACTACCACTTCAAACAAAGTATATGGCGACATCGACAAAAATCTACACTTAGGGGCCGATTCCGATCTCGGCCGGTAGGGCTCCGAATCGGATTCGGCATAACCGGATCCGATTCGGAGCCCTATTTCCCGACCGATTTGTACGCGTGTCCAGACGAGCGAGTACGATGCAAAATCGCCGACCGACTCGTTCGGGCGTCCCAACCGCTCCGACCGACTCGTTCCCGGGTCGAACCGCACCGACTGACTCGCTCGGACACGACTCGCACCGCGCAATGGAGACGTTCCCCGGCCGGGTAAGTACGATGCGCGCCGCGAGCAGTCCGACCAACACGCGCCGTCCGGCTCGAAAGAGCAGTCGGAGCTGTACTTCGGGGGTCCGTGTCGGACCCCCCTGTACGCGTAGCCGCGCGAGTCGCACACAGGGGGGACCCATGGGTCCCCCCTACCTGTGCGTGTACGGCGCGAGTCGCTTCGCCACGTACCCGCTGTAGGGGGCGCCCTTGTTCGCCTCGCACCCATTGAGGCAATGGGAGCCCGCGTACGCGTTGTACGACCGGCTCCCATTGACTTCAATGGGAGTCCGACCGACTCGAGTACGATAGCATACGGACGCATCGTACTCGTTCGGTCGGGCTGCACGGTCCGATTCGGTCGAAAATCTCTCCGGGTCCGGCTCGGTCGGAGAGATTTCCGGCCCGAATCGGAATCGGCCCCTCAGTATTCTATACACCACAAATGCAGAATTTGCACTTGAAGTAAAAAAAGTAAATAGCATTAGTCTACATCATTCTCATTGGAGTGATCAAATACTACCACATGTTACTCCCCATAGTACGAAAGAAATTAAAACAAATTCTCACCACTAATGGAGTATTTTGAAAAACCTTACTTTGGTCATCTGCATCAACGAGGACACATGGACCAACCAAAATGCCACATTCATTGGTGGAATGTTTACGATAGCACCATCTCTCAAGAAGGAAAAACAAAAATTGCAGGGAAAGGGTGGCTTATTCCTCCCAAGGAACATTTGGAAGAAGCCACCTTATGGTCTACCAATTTCTGAAAATGCTCAAAAAAAGCAAAGCTATTGAGAATTAAAACTAGAATAATTCATACTAAAATAAAAAAGACCCAGGCAAAATAAACAAATGCTCAAAATGCTAGTAATGTGTGACTATTTACTAACAGCCAAGGTGTACCCTACCTTGAAACAATAGTCTGAATGCTGTAATAAAAAACACCAGAAAATAAATGAAACCAAAAACGGACTTAAAGAAATTAAACAACAACCAAACATTTTTATAAATAAAAAAAATGAACTCACGTTTAACACTCTGTATAACACTGTAAAGTAAATAGAAACCTTATTTTATAATGATGAAACATTTTAATATATTTCTAAAAAATACTCAAAATAATGCAGCAAACATCCAATAATAGACAGCATACATAGATCTATAACAGAGCATAATATAACACACTAATATTATATATGATAACAAAATAGCAATATATGAACACACAGACTGCAATAAATGATGCCCACAAGATAATATAACAAATAGAAGTACTCACAATTTTGTAGCTGAAGTACGGCATAGACAATATGAATCTAGAAAGACACACAATCCATCAAAAAGTGTAGTAAATGCAAAAACCGCAAAAAATACAAGTAAAAGACCTAATCTATCTCAATCAACCATATAAAATCCAGAGAAGCCCTCCAAAACCCCAAAAATATTAAAAATAAAAAATAAAAACAATAAAATAGTTGTTTAACTGATCCCAACTATTTTTCCTTGTAAAAAAGAAACTAGAATTAGGACTACGGCGCAGACCTCAAACACAAATCCCCTCACTAACTACAAGCTAAAAATCATATTAACATACCAATGCAATCATATCAACAACTGACCCTTCTTATCCATGCAAACTAACTTCAGAAAACAAATTTACAGAAACAAAAAAACCAGACTACAATAGCAAATTAAACAAACAATGATGGCCAGGGGAACTTGTTATAGAAGTACTCACAATTTTGTAGCTGAAGTACGGCATAGACAATATGAATCTAGAAAGACACACAATCCATCAAAAAGTGTAGTAAATGCAAAAAACGCAAAAAATACAAGTAAAAGACCTAATCTATCTCAATCAACCTTATAAAATCCAGAGAAGCCCTCCAAAACCCAAAAAATATTAAAAATAAAAAATAAAAAAAATAAAATAGTTGTTTAACTGATCCCAACTATTTTTCCTTGTAAAAAAGAAACTAGAATTAGGACTACAGCGCACACCTCAAACACAAATCCCCTCACTAACTACAAGCTAAAAATCATATTAACATACCAATGCAATCATATCAACAACTGACCCTTCTTATCCATGCAAACTAACTTCAGAAAACAAATTTACAGAAACAAAAAAACAGACTACAAAAGCAAATTAAACAAACAATGATGGCCAGGGGAACTTGTTATCGCACAATCCCGTATAGTCAGAAGTAATTTCAAGAACACAGAAGACAGTTTACAATTGCCCACCTCAAATTATGGTTTGCCACCATAAAACCACAAATAATCGAACAAGTAAAAAGCTCTGAGAGGCAACATAAACAAACTCTAAGGTGTTGAAAGCACAAGTGCTTGAAGTATACACATGAGTCGGGAGGAAATCTTTGAATGTTCAATCTTTTATTTCAGATAAAATACTGGACAGCCAATACAGCCAACGCGTTTCACCCGTTGCGGGCTTCTTCAGGGCTGCACTATATATAAATACAACATATAATATATAAAAACGACTGACAAAGAACATGTAATAAGTACAAAGAGCATAACAAAGCAGAACAAGAACAGACAGGCAAGTCTTCGTATAAAGAAAACAAAACAAAAAGACAACATGAAGTAAAAAATAATAATAACCACAGACTAAAAAAACATTCTGGCTGCACAATTCAATGTTTAGCTACAAAAAAGAGGGAGAAGCATATACCATGGTCATACAAAGATATTGAAAGCGAAAATTGTTGGTAAAACAATTCAAACAGCAATGTTACTAAAAGACCGTAGTACATCATGGCCCATTGAATCCCCATGTACAAAAACCCTCAACTTACCATCCAAAAGGAGAAGAGCTCCTCTGGAAAGTGTTTTCGATTTTAAAAAATGTGTATAGAGATTTTTTTATAGTATATTACAAATTAAAAAAATACAAATATAGAATGAAAAATGTAAAAACTATGGGCCCGATTACGATGCCGGTCAGACCACCACAACAGGCCGTCGGTGGTGGTCTGATCGACTCACAGCCCTTCAATCCGACTGCTGGATTACAATGCCGGTGGTCAGACCCTAAATGGTTGGGGGGTAGGCCACCACCTCTGACAGGATCAATGATCCACTTGGGGGTGGGTGATCATAATCGCAATCCCGAATGGAGGAGTTGGAGAGGTAGGCACCACCATCGGGATTACGATAGCCCTTTCCGACAACCTTTTCATGTCGGAAAGACCACCATGAAAAGGCTTTCGGAAGTGGATTTTGGGGGCCCCAAACAGGGCCACCTTCCATCATGGGCCACTGTAAAGTGGCCCAGGGGCACATGCAGTGCTCCCACGCACCCCCATGATCTGTGTGCCATGCACTACATGGTCCACGGCACACGGTGCATGGAGATGCAGGAAGTGCTCCTTTACATGGCGGCTTGTGCTACACCATTTTATGGGCTGCAGCACAGGCCGCATTGTAGAGGTGCACTTTGCGAGTGCGAGCCTGGCAGTCGCATCGTATTTGGGCGGTCGACCCCTGACGGCTTGCCGGGCGGTCTCCTGACCGCTGCAATAGCAGTCGCGGTCTGACCGCACGATATTATAATCAGGGCCTTTGTGTTAAAAAATATGAGGAAAATGGGTGTAAATTTGTATAAAAAACTTAGCAGGAAATGTATATGCATATAAATACATATTTTCATGAATACAAACTTTAAAAATGCTTGTTAAAAATGCAATATGTATTATGTTCAACAAAATTTGACAGACTAGTGTTTTTTGTTAAATAAATGTTACAAAGTGTGAAACAGCAAAAATTGTAAATTAAGTTTGCATTATTTACTAAATAACATATAGATACTTCTAATTCTAAACTAACCAATTGAATAAAATAAAAACAATCTTTGTAAGCTATATTTGGTATGCCCACTCTAAGCTCAACCATATTAGGGTAACTGTTAGAATTTGGGAATGGGAGGATTAGCTTTACTATTCTCACTCCAGACTTAACCCCGTTGGGGAAAGTGTTGTTTTTTGTGTAGTTAAATTTACTATTCACTCTCCAAACTTAGCCACATTAGAAAAAGTGTCAGACCTTAGGGAGATTAGACTTACTATTATAACTCTAATTGTTGTTAGATAAAAAAAATGGTTGGATTGGGGGGGTCAATTGACTATTTGCATTCCAGACGTTGCCACATCGGAGAAAATGTTGGCCTTTGGAGGGTTGGAGGGGTAGATTTACTATTCGCACTACAAACCAAATGACATTGGGGAAAATGTTGGACTTTGGAGGGGTTGTTATATTTACTAGTCCCATCCAAACTTAACAACATTGGGAAAGTGCTGGATTTGAATATAATTTTCCCACCCAAAACTTAACCGGGTTGCAGAAAATCATTGATTTGGGGGTAAGTTCAAATTTAGTATTTCCACTCAAAATGTGCTTAGTTTATTAAAATTATGAATATCCAGAGAATCTTTATTCACAAAACACAAAACATACATACCCAAAAAGAAACTGAAATGACAGTACAACAATACATTCAAATTAAATAAAAAAATATAATGAATTAATAAAAAGCACAAACCAAAACAAAATCAGAATAGTTGCAATAATAATAATAATAATAATAATAATAATAGCAATAACAACAACAACAATAATAATAAGAATAAAAATAATGGTATGCAGATTTGGTGATTGCACTATCACCCAGAGGGGTATCGGGCGTTAAGTAATGGTAATAATATTAATAATAATAATAATAATAATAATAATAATAATAATAATAATAATAATAATAATTCAAAATGCAAACTAAATTATAAACTAGGAAAAAAAACATATAAATAAAAATTTCAAGTTTACATTATGAATAAGTTCTTAACATTTTGTTTTAAAATATTGCGTTATTTTGTCCAAAATTTTAAAAACAATAAAATATCAATTTTTATTTAAAAGAGAATTTAAAATCGAAAAAGAATACATTTTAAAAAATCGAAATGGAAACAATATTTTTTTTTAATTCATGTACACACAAAATAATTATATTAAACAATTCAAAATGTAATTTTTTTTTTTAATTAGCATTAAAAAAATAAACATAGCAAAAATGATTTTCTACCCAATTCACCTACTAACCCTACAACCTTCTCCTAAAATATGTACCAATAAATTAACATATATAATAACATACATAATAAAAAGTTGAATCAAAAATTTATAAAAGTGATCACTTAAACAATATTAATAGCCATGTCATATTCTATATTGTATAAGCAATATTTAAAAACCTGATATTCACTATGACAATATTAAAAGACAGTAAAAATAATATTCTAATCTGTGATAAAATATTGCACACTATAAATAACATCACTGTTTTACTGCAATTCTATTTAATACTGTAAGTAACTCTGTTTTGTGGCCAGAGCAAAGCACTGCCTGTTGAGAATCAAGCGAATTTGTTGATTAAAGAAATGATTTATGCTTTTTGACTACTTGATCACTCTCTATATTAGATGTATCTTGCAACAAAGAGATGGCTCAATATTTAGACAGTTCTAGGGAGTTTCAGTAGATCAGTGATCATAGTGCTAATGTCTTTTATGATTTGAATTGAGTATGGCTATCAAGGATACATGGATGAGGCACTCATCTAGTGCTCCAGTCCATCACCCGTGATCCATTAAAGTTCTGCCACAGCAAACAATAAAATCATGAAGTAATTACTTTATGATGTCTGCCTAATATACCAGCTAACAACAGTGGCTCAAGAGAAGGCACAATCACAACTAAAGTAATCACATGTGCTGGCCAAGAAGCACCACAGGGTCTGAACTCAGTGGTTCTCAGATCCCTCTTAAGGAATGAGAGAAAACCCAGGATTGAGACCATTAGCGTGGCCAAAGAGGAGCAGCACCACAAGCTGAGACCCATTGGACCCATAGAGGTAAGCCCTGAAGGAGTGGATGGGCATACCCTGGCTCAGAGACAAGTGAGCAGCACAGACCCTGTGAGCAGGAGAGGCTACCTCAGGTTGTTGCAGAGGAGATTAAGGGAAGGATTAGTCCCCAGAGGAGGACGTTCCACATCAGGGTGGTGTCCCCTCAGAAAGGGAGAAAGGGGGTGCCCATGGACTTGGACTGATTGGAGGTCAGTGAGGCAGCTGAGTGTGGGTACATGCCCTTGTACATTATTAGGAAGCAGCCTGATGATAAATCAGAGGTCACAGTGAGTGCCGTAGACAGATGAACAGACTGTGCTGTGTTGCCACATGAAAAACACCTGACTGTGGGGAATAGAGGCCTTAGCCTGAGACAGCGGTAATATATACCCACATGTTAAAATTAAATACAACACCACAGACAGACTCTGGAGAGTTGGACTGTCTGTGTTCACCTGAGCTTTGCCCATTGGGGCCTGATCCTGTGCTTTGTACCAGAGCCAATACAATACAACAGAGTAAGGAATGACCCCCAATCCCACAGCAGAGATCCTGATATCAGTTAAACCCACAGTATCAGCACAAACATGAGATGTAAGTAGCCTCGCTCATTGCCTTCAATATTGATGAGCTGCCACTTCTAAAAGGAAAAGGGATATTCTATGGGAAGCAGGGATCCTTGAGGTGGGCCAACTCCCTAGATGTTACAAGTGATATAAGCAAAGCCCTACACATAGCTAAATGAGAAGGGAGAGCTGATAGAGAGATAAATCAAAAGAGAAAAGAGGGCTGTCTTACCCCTGCAGCCAGAGCAGAAGACAAAAATCATCCCTTGCAGTAAGCATCAAACATCAAACACCAAATGGTGTCATCCTCGAAGATCCTGCAGGCAATCAACAGTGTCAGACATGCAACGGTGAGGCGGGCTCAGACATGATCCTACAATGGCAGGATCTGAGAAATATGCTGGAGAGAGTCACAGAAGCAGAAGGCCGTATATCGGAAATGAAAGGTACACTCCTGGATCTTAAATCAGAAGTCGGTAGACTCTCAATGACAACCAAGAAATTCGTTCTTGAAAGAGTAGAGGATGCATAAGGCTATGCGCAGCCAAATATTCAATGCATGGTGGGGATTTCCAAGGGTGTAGAAGGAGCATCAGCCGAAACATTCCTTCCAGAAGCTTCAAATTCTGGGTGCCAGAGACAGACCTCTCAAAATGTTTTGTGCTGGAGCATGCACATGGAGTGCTGATGCAGAAGTCACCCTCTCCCATTAGCCTCCTCGTGCCCAATGATAGGCCGTATATTAAACTACAAAAAAGGAGATTCTTTTCTGTACAGAGCACATAAATAGGGAGCACTTCTACATCGCTCTAACAAAATTTATGGTCTTTTTGTACAATACCAGATTGGTCCAGGAAAACTGAGAAGTCTTTTGAAGGCATCAAACAGAAATTAAAACACCATTAATCTACAATACTTGAAGAAATTGGTTGAGCGGATGAAACCCTGCTCAAGCAATAGCCACAATCCCAGTCCGGGTGAACCACAAAAAATCACAAATTTAACCTGTGCTTAAAACTCAGGATGCACAAAAGCAATTAGGCTTTAATTTTGCTGCAATATGTAAAGTACTTATGCAGCACACAAATGGTAATAACATGAACACAACACAAGAAAAATCCCACACCAATTTAGAACAATAAAGTTTAAAGTAAAAAATGGTGACAAAAAGTACCAACAGCTAACCGCTGACATCTAATTGGGGCGAGACTGGGGCAAAGTTGAAACTTAGGTCGGACTGCAATGGCGCTGTTTGGATATTTGGAGTGGTTAGGAGCTGATCTCCACTTACCTTTGGACTTAGAAGAATTTTGGAAGAAAAATATCTGAGAAGTTAAGCTTATCGGGGCAAGGCAGCCGACGGTGTCCGGGGAGGAGCGTCGTTGTTGGGGAGTCGCTAGATGAAGTCATGGGGAAGATTTCTACATTCAGACTTAGTCTCATTAATGGAAGTAGAAAATCTCCAGTGAGATGAAGCTGCAGGCTGTAGCCGATGATGGCTCCACGAGGTTGGATACCCCTTCTGTAATGAGCCGCTGAACAGGATTTTCTGCTAAGAGGGAACTTAGGGGGAGCTGCCATGAAGTCAGGCAGACTGTCGATGCACCTTGGGCAGATTGGCAAGCAAGTATGTCCCAGTCTCCTCTCAGTTCTCAGAGCACTTTATGGCTGAGAAATTTCTAAGTCGGAAGATTTGGACTTGGGATATCTGGGCACCTTTAACATAGCTTCCAAGGGTCTAGGACTGGAGGGGCACCACTTGGAGGATCAGAACTCACTCAGGTTGGGTCCAGGTGAGGGTTCGAGATGGTTGGAGCCTTTTCTGCCCCAGAGGCTCTGATCAGGAGAACAACCAATTAGGCCTTTTTTTTACTGTGGTTTCATATTCAATTACACAAAAAAAGCAAACAAACAGCATTGTATATTGTACTGGAAAAGAGTGTAACAAGGACTGCTGAAACAATAGAATAAATCAAAGGATCAATGACTTTACAACGCAACTAACATCAGCCAAGAACAATCCCAAGAGATATTGGGAAAGAATGCAGAGAGGGGGAATGGCCGGAAATGAAGGAGGGGGGAAGGGGGTCAGCCATTCATAAAGAAGGGAGGAAGAGAACCTCTTGCAGCGATGTTCCGTTTGCCACAGTAAGGAAGCTTGACTGAGATGTGGTGCGCCACCTCACGGCTCACTCATCACCGCAAGCACCCAACATGGAGGGCAAAAATCTCCTGCTATTCTATAGCTTGTGCGGCGTGGTAAGCTTCCCCCACTTCCTCTTCAGTTCGCAGCCTTAAATATAATTCGAGGAGGGACCGAATGTCTTTAGGACGTGACCAGATCAGCAACAAGTCCTAGTAGGCGGTCAGGTGGTCCTGCCAGTATGCTGCATCTTTAAGCCAGTCGGCCAACCATGGGACCGGGAGGCGACCCCAGTTCATTGTTACATATTGCAGCTCGGAAGGGACCGCCCTAACGTAGCACAGCAGCTCTACCTGTAGAGTGCGCTCAAGCCACAAATCCGTGATATCATCAATAATGTCAAAGACAGTGTTCTAAAAGTGACCCACTCCCATGCAGGTCAAAGCCAAGTGGAGGAAACCAGCACACGGTGCTGAGCATCCAACCCAGCAAGCATCGTCTAGGAGGCCAAGTCAATGCAGCTGCTCCAGGACCAAGTAGAGTCTGTGTAGATACTTAAAGTGCACCGAGTGGAGCCGATAATTGGGCAACAGCCCCCGAACCAGAGTGCAGCAGAAGCACCACTATTCCTCTGAAATGGTGGCTGCTATGTCTTCCACCCATGCCTGGTGAGCCCCAGGGACCCGCACAGGTGCCGTCTCCTGCCTTCCGGCATGTAGCCTGGTAATGAGCTTGCGTGGGAGAAGGGTTCACAAGAAGAGCCTCAAGTACCTGGAATGAGGGGGGCACTGCAGGAAAGGAAATATGAAGAGCTCATATTGCAGCTCGTAGCTGATAATATGTAAACCTGTCTAGCATGTTGGTATTGTGTTCCTGTTGGGCCTGCTGTAATTTAATGATGGAGCCTTCTGGATATAAGTCCCCATGGAGGTGAGTTGCAGCTTTAGCAATCTGTCCTGAGTGTCGGCATCCTGGGTGATGGATAGGGTGGGGTGTCCAAGCAGGGGGATCGATGGCGCACAGAGGTAATCCAAGCCAGCATGTCTTCAGCTCGCTGCATGCCCACACTATGCAGCCAACTGTGTCAAATGCTGCCCTCGGCTGCTCTGCGGTCTGAAACAGTGCTGTCTGGAGGGGGCACGGGGCAGAATGATCATATTTAGGTGCCGTATGAGCCATAAAATGTGTAGGGAATAGCAAATTGAATGCAAACGGCACCTGCGCACTGTAGTAGTAGAGGTCCATGTCTGGCGCACCCAATCCACACTGCTCAAATGGGAGTGAAAGGACCTCCCATGTAATCCTTGGTTGTCTCCCTGGCCTTGCAAGCACCACCAGGTGCAATATGTCTTCCCCCCATAAAACACAGGGGAAGTGGCAGCGAATAATTCATAGACAAATAGAGCAATTTAGGTAATACAATCATCTTTGCTAGGTCTGACCTTTCAGCCAATGAGAGCAGGTATTTTGTCCAGGCCTCCACCTGTCCCCCCAGCCAGTCCATTAGTCAGCCATAATTGGACCTCCAAAGATCATCAAGATCAGGGCTCAGCCAAATCCCTAAGTAATTTACCGCCCCACTCTCCCACCACCGATGGAACTCTGAAGAGAACTCTCCAATCTCTGCCGTAAATTGAAAAATCCCTGATTTTGCCCAGTTTATGCCGACCCCATAGTGCCACTCGAAGTTGGTGAACTCCCGTATCATGGGTTCCAGATTATCATGATAATTTTTTATGTACAGGGGAACATCATCGGCGTACATAGACACCAGAACAACCCAGGGCATAAAGGCCAGGCCTCAGTGTTCATGATGATTCTGGGTTCAAGCCACCAGGGGCTCCATGGAGATGGTTAACAGAATGGGAGACAGGGGGAATTCCTGCAGCGTACCACAATATACTGGGAAGGGGGCTGAAATCAACCCATTGACCCTGATGCGTGCGGTCACCTTTGCTTAGAGGAGGCCTATTTGTTTGATTAACTTGGGGTTGAAGCCCAGCCGGGTTAGGACGGCAAAAGAATACCGCCATTCAAGCAAATCAAATGAATTTGTGGCATCAAGGAAAATAGCAGTAGCACTGAGGGAGGGTTCTATGGTCTGCAACATCGCAAAACAGTGGCAAGATTATGGGTGGTGGATTTCCCAGACACAAAGCCGGATTGGCCTGGTCACACAATGAGAGGCAGCAGCAGGACCAATCGGGAGGCAATTAATTTGGCGAGAATATCAGTATCCACATTAATCATAGATAGCGTTTGTATGACTCACATCAATGCAGGTCTGTGTCTGGTTTTTAGATGGTGACAATTAGCATCTCTCACAGGGACGGTGGTAGCTCGCCCCGTGCAAGAGACTCTCCATACATACCAAGGAGGTGGGGAGGTGGGGAGCCAAGAAGGGGGCATATTCTTTGGGATCCTTATCTCCCAGCCAACTAGCCCTTGGTACCACTCTGGAAGTCTTGGGTTCAAGCAGGAAAGCAGGTCTAAAGCAGCAAGCCAGTCCTCTAAGACCACTTGGAGGGATTCAGGCAGCAGGGCAGTCCTCTTGATGCAGCAGGGGAGTCCGCTGAAGTACACAACAGGCCACAGGGAGCAGGCCAGCCCTCTGAGAGTCCTTCCGCAGGTCCATAAGTGAACTGAATAGTAGGCCTGAGGGTCCTAATTTTAGACCTGGTGCCAGTGTTGAAGCGGAAGAAACGTTTGGAGTATCCCCATACAGAAGTGTCTCCTTTTCCTGTTCCTCGCTGTCTGGAGTCACAATAGGCCAGTGTGAAGTTCTTTGTGTGTGAGCTATCACAGTGTCTTTGTAGTACTAGTGGGGCCGTGCACCGCTCCACCCCCCCATCCTTCCAACATCCAGCTCCTCTATTGTGTGGCTGTCTTAGAGGAATACACAAAGGCCAACTGCACCTAGTCAGGTGATCCAGGAAACAGACTGCCAGCATTAAATGGTTAGGGCAAAAAAAGGCCAACTTTCTAAAAGTGGCATTTTCAGAATTGTGACTGGTGGAGGGGGAGCCAACAGCCTGGACCATTCGCTCTACACCCAGTCCCAAGATACAAAAGGAAGCACCATTGCCCATCCAGATCCAGAGGGGGCACCTCCATGGCCAAACCTTGGTGGTTGACACATTTTACTCCTGATATCCCTGGGTCCCAACTACTATGGATCCTGAGGAACTGGGCCAAGCATACTTTCTGCACTTGACTCTGAGTGGTAGCTGTGGAGGGACAGTCAAAGATTCCCTCAGGGTAAGTGTAGCTACAGGTCAGTGAAAACGACTCATAACTCAAAGTGGACACAGTACAAACAATAAATTATGTCCAGTTCAATACTTACTTTTAGCAGAAAAAGTAGTATTTTATTTCTAACTCTACATATTCAAAGGAATAACGTCATTGATGAGCAATAACAATACCCTTGAGGTCAGGCTCTAGTAGTTGTCAGGCAAACCCCTGACCCACCCTCTTTCCATTATAACATGTTTGAGTTATTCCCCATTCACTGGTGGCTGCATCCAGGGAATGCTCAATAATAAGCCATACAGAAGAGTTCCCCTTTGACTCTTTAAGAATTATTCTAAAGTGTCTATGGTGCCGCAGCACCATTGGAAGCGAGTCCCCTTAGACCCCACAGTCTCAATTGTAGTCTTACCCGATCTGGCAGTATGGAAGTGTTCCGCGGTGCGGCGAGTGCCCTCTCTGCAGCACTCACACGTCCTGATCCTGTTTAGCAAAGTCAGGCTGCCCGCAGTACACGCAGCATCACCCAGCATCACCCAGCTGGCTTAGGCTCTCTCCATTAAGCCATGCTACCAGCTTGTCCCAGTGATCAGATCTGCTCTGCTCCTGCTCTGCGAAGATCAGTTAAATCAGTCTTCCCCTCACGATAGTGGCAAAAGGAGGTACAGGGGAGAATTTGATCCTCCTCCTCTTGACTGGAGCCTAGTGAGGGTGCTGTGTCTCAGGCAGTGTCTTTCATGGTCCTCGGGGAAACGGTCAGATGCAGGCCTTTGGTGTGCGGGCTTGACCTGCCAGTCACAGCCACAATCTTCTGTCCGTGTATTGACCTGAACTTCTGACAATATGGGTACCATCAGCCCTCTCTTGTCACGTGGCCCATAGGGACATTGTCATTTTTCACTAACTTAGCATGAGCACGTTGCAGCTTGCCTGCTGCTATGCACACGTTACTACCACGTCATTATTTTTTGCAACAATTTCACAGACTGCTTTCACATGAGAACTCATCGCTGTCTTCACTCTCTGCATGTTCCTGGGATTTTGACTGAACATTATGTGCAAGATCGAACAACAATGCCCCTTGTTATTTTGTTCTGGCCAGTCCTTAGCCCTTAGACAAAACATACCAATGCAGCTGTTGTTTGGACAGCGTACTTGGGTTTTTAGTGGGGTGCACAAATAGGTGACACACACTTGGAGAGGGACCTTTCCAGGGAGAAGAGCTGTGTAGTAACTTGTTTCTATACCTCTGTTTGGTGGGTTGGAATGTGGAACCTAAGGAATGTGATTAGAATGTATAAGATGGTTAACTCTGGAATGTGTCACCTCATTCTGAGGTTGTCCTGTTGCGGTGCTGCATGCACTTTGTACCGATCTACTAAAATAAAGGAGATTTATCATCAACACCCTCTAAGTGTGAATACTACACTTAATTTGGCGACGAGCGGTCTATTTCCAGTACCCTTTGAGAAGAAACCATTTTATCGTTGAAACGGAGCCTGGCGCTTGGAGAACAGTTCTGGCCACTGGATGTTTCAAAGAAGAGTCAGAGAATTGTACAGAGTGACTGCGAGTGCATTTTTGGACTGTGCTTTGCCTATTGGTGGTGCGATGGAAACTTCACCATACATACTTAAAGTAAGTGAAATCCTCCTTGGTTAACACTTACCAACGGTCATCTTTAACGGTCCGCCATTTGTTTAAATCCCGCATTGCTGATTCAAGCCTTCCATGAGTCCTAAGTTCTGTGCGCGTTCCTCTATTGTCACGGAGGTGAATTCTGGGAACGTGTTCACAAACACAGAAAAAGGACTAACTACATCAACGTCACTACGCTGTTAAGCACGCACGGAGGCCATTTTGAGGTACTTGATATACTTCGGTAGTTAAAGGACGCTCCGTGACGGTCTTCATCCGGAAATCAGCATTTCTTCAAAAGAGTTCTCTTGGTGCCACTGTTCATTTTCCTTACATGACGGTATTTGATGATATCATTTACGTTCTTTTAGACTTACTCACAAGGTGCATGCAGCGCTATTTGTACTGTGTTCAATTTTTGGGCACCACTTACGTGAAGTTTTTATAAGGACATTGCGCTCTACTGTACTGTATGTTTGCTAGGTTATACTTACTTTGTTCAATCTCTGGCACCACTTACGTGGAACTGTTTCAGAGCATTGCGCTTTGGTGTTACCTTTATTTTATTTATTTATTTATTTTTTTGCTAATTCGATTTACGCTTATTCTGTCACACTGCTTCATTGCCTATTTTTGAGTAAATAATGTCTGTTGGTGCAACTAATACATCCAACACTGGAACCAGCGCTGCTGGGGATGGCAATTTTTCTGCCCTGCACATTAACTCTCCGAAGGAATTTTTACCAACACCGGGAGAACCTGTGGTTACTTGGAGTGACTGGAAGGAGTATTTTCTTAATTATATTGCCAACCTGGAAGACATCAGTGGAAGTTTCTCCCCTGAAAGAAAAAAAAGGATTTTAATGTATTCTTTGGGTCCTGAAGGTTTACGTATTTACAATGAGTTACAAAAG
Source organism: Calotriton arnoldi (assembly GCA_963921515.1). Lineage (NCBI taxonomy): Eukaryota > Metazoa > Chordata > Amphibia > Caudata > Salamandridae > Calotriton > Calotriton arnoldi. Next base: position 1,043,407 of record CAWUFW010002137.1, read on the forward strand.
CAAGAGAGAGTTGGTGGTGATATGGATGTTTTTAAAGCAGCCATGTTGGATCTTGATGATCATTTTTCTCCTTCAGTGTGCATTGCTGTCACAAGACACGCTTTCTTTCACAGGAAACAAGAAAAACATGAGGCAATTGAAGAGTATGTTTCTGCGTTAAAAAATTAGCGAGTAAGTGTAGATTTGCACAGTTGCACGATGAGTTCATCCGAGACCAAGTTGTCATGTATACTAGGAATAAAAGCATGCAAGATAAATTATGGGTGGAAGGCGAAGGGTGTTTGAAGGATATTGTTGCTATGGTGAAAAAAGCAGAACTCTCGGAACGTTGTGCAAAAGCTACACTTTCTCAGGATAAGAAGGAATCAGAGATTGTAGGGAAGATTTTGGAAAACAAGTCGGGGCAAAAAGGGTACCGTGACTTTAAAGTTGATAAAAAGAAAGGAGACTATGTTGAACAAAAGAAAAGTGGTAACTTGGTTTGTTACAGATGTGGTAGTTATTCTCACTCCGCTAGGTATGAAAGATGTCCTGCTAAATCTGCAAAGTGTATGGAATGTGGTTTAATTGGGCATTTTTCTAGAGTGTGCAGACGGAAGTCTAAAAAAAAACCTAAAGGGAAAGTTGCTTGTGTACAAAAAGGGGAGGATGAGAGTTTTTCAAGCTCAAGTGAGGATGAGGTACAAGTCAAATATGTTCAAAAGAAGAAAGTAGTACTTAACATTACTGATGGGTCGTCCTCGAAACCCTTATGCTTAATTTCCCTGGGTGGTGTTACTGTTCAACTTGCTGCGGACTCAGGGTCTCCGTTTATAATTGTTTCCCGAGAGGTTTGGAAAAAACACTTCACAAATAATATTGGTGAGTGGTTAGAACCAAATGACATTTCTCCTGAGAGTTTTACAGGGGAAAAAATTGACATGTTGGGATATAGGACATTAATCTTTCGCTTCAAGGAAAGACATGCAACTGGGAAACTTTATATAGCTAAGGAAGGACCATCAGTTTTAGGATGGAAAGATCAGAAATCCTTAAACATTATACTGGATCCAAACAGCAAGGAACAAGTTTTGGTGTCATGTGAAGGAGAGGACACTAGGAAGTGGGTTTTACAGGAATTTCCGGAGGTTTTTGCAGGTGTTATGGGGAAACTCAAAGGTTTTATGCACCATATTCGATTAAAAGATAGTGCAATTCCCAAGGTACACAAAGCTAGGAATATCCCTTTTATAGTCAGAGACGAAGTCAAGTGTGAGTTGGAGAAATTGTTGAAATCTAACGTTATTGAACCTGTGGAAGCTGCCGAATGGGTTTCTCCATTGGTTGTTGCCCGAAAATCCAATGGGAAGGCTCGTTTGTGTGTGGACTTAAGGTATCTCAACAACAATATACTGGTGGATCAGTTCCCACTTCCCAGAATTGATGAGATGTTATCTTTAACACGTAACGCTAAGTGGTTTTCCACTTGGACCTTTCCGCTGCTTACCACCAGGTTGTGTTAGATACTGGAAGCAGACATTTGACCACTTTCTGTACACCGTTTGGATGTTATAGATTTAAACGCATGCCTTTTGGGTTGGCATCAGCCGCTGCAGTTTTTCAGAGGTTGATGTCAAAATTGTTTGGGCACATTCCTGAGGTTGTGTTCTTTCAGGACGACATTTTGATTATGGGAAAAGACAGGATACATCATGATACCATTCTTAGAGAGGTTCTTGCTATTCTCAGGGACAATGGTTTAGTTGATGAAGGTAGAAAATGCAAATTTGCTGAAAAATCTGTTACGTACTTAGGGCATGAAATCTGTGACACAGGCATTAAACCCAAAAGCAAACTAGTGGAGGCCATTGTCAATGCTCCAGCGCCTAAATCGAAGGATGAACTTAGATCTTTCCTGGGTTTAGCTGAATTTTATTCGAAATTTGTTAACCACTTTTCCCAGAAAACGTACGAAATGCGTTTACTTATGAAAAACAAAGCGACTTTTTTATGGAATGATGTTTGTCAGAAGTCTTTTGAAGAAATCAAGAAAGCCATCTCCGGTGCTCCTACATTACAAGGATTTAATCCTTTTGCTAATACATTTGTCACCATTGATGCCAGTGGTACTGGTTTAGGGGGTGTATTATCACAACTCTCAGAGCATGGTAAAGAAGTTGTTGTGGCCTTTGCATCACGTTCATTGTCTCCCACGGAGGAGAAGTACTCTGTGATAGAACGAGAGACTTTGGCGTGTGTTTGGGCCATGGAACATTTCAGGAAGTTCATTTGGGGAAAGAAATTTATTTTGCGTTCTGATCACAAACCGTTGACCAAATTGCTTACAACAGAAGGTCTTTCGAGAGCCTCAGCAAGAATTGCTAGAATGTCAATGAGACTGCAAGATTTTGTGTATGAAGTACAATATGTTCCTGGGGCTAAAAATGTCATTGCTGATTTTCTCAGTAGACTTTCATTACCTCTAAAGGAAATTGACCATGACCCTTGGAGTGATTTTTGTGTGGCTAGTGTGTTTTCTGACACTGCAGGTTTACGTAAGAATGAATGGGAAGAAGAGTACAAAAAGATGACATTTTACTTTCCGTAAGAAATTGGATCACCAATGGTTGGTCTAATGATTGCAAGGTCAAACCTGAATTGAGAGCTTTTTGGGAGGTACGGGATGAATTAAGTGTGGATGGTGAGTTTGTTTGTAGGGGTGAAAAGATTATTCCTCCTAAAGGAATGAGACAAAGGATTGTTTCTATTGGTCATGAGGGACATCCCGGTGTGTCTCGTACTAAGAGAAACATCAAGGCGTTGTACTGGTGGCCCAAAGTTGATTTGGAAATAGAAAGATTTGTACGTGCTTGTGTAAACTGTGAATGCGCAGACAAGACTCAAAAAACACTCTACCCTCCTATGTCTTCTCTAGGTTGTCCCAATTTGCCTTGGGAAGATGTTGCTTTAGACATTATGGGACCTTTGTTGTGGCAGGATGGCGTTACCAAGTACATTTTGGTTTTGGTTGACCTTTTTTCGAGGTGGATTGAAGTTGAAGTAGTCAAGAGAGTTGACACTGAAAATGTTATTAGTTTTCTGGAAAAGTGCTTCTTAAGAGAGGGTTTCCCGGCGCCCATCCTAATGGACAACGGGGTTCAATTTAAATCGGACATGATGAAAAAGTTTATGGAATATACGGGTATTGAACAAAGATTTACAGCCTTATATCATCCAAGAGGTAACTCTGTTGTGGAGAGAGTGAACAGAGTATTAAAAGGTGTATTACAGTTGGCTTGCAAGGGAAATAAGAATTGGAATGTGGAATCTAAGGAATGTGATTAGAATTGGAATGATGAATTAGACAAGTTGATTTGGTCGTACAGAGTAACTGTCCTTGGCACTGTAGGTGAAAGTCCTTTCGGACTAATGCGTGGTAGGTTTCCTCATTGTAGAATTAATCCAGGGTGGATGGGTAGAAGTAAAAAGTACAATTGGGATTGTGAGCAAGTTAGGGAGTGCATTACTAACTCTCAATGTAAGAACAAATGTTATTTTGATGCCAAGCATGGTACCAAAGAAGTGTCTATTAGGGTGGGGCAACTTGTCAGAGTCAAGTGTGGAAAGAGGCTTGGCAAACTACACTCTCGATTTTCTGAGCCTAGGATGGTGACAAAAGTCATGCGTAATACTGTCGAACTGAATGATGGTAGTGTCCACCATATGAGTCGTATTTCCATTTCTGGTGGTTCTGTTGTCAGGAATGAAAGTGGTGCGAAAGTGGAAAGAACCAATTACTGGTGGATGGATGCTTTACCGTCTGTTGAAAGGAGGAAAGACTTGGTTAAGGACCCATGTTCGCATTTTCTTGAGGTTGTTCCACAAGGCGTGTCTAGCGCACCAGGACCAGAGGTTGGATCTAGTACAGCTGTACCAGAGATTGGATGTAGTACTGAATGTGACCCTGGGACTGAATGTGAAGATCGTTTGGATGTGGGGGAACCTCTTGTGGGTAATTCTGTTTTGGCTGAAGAGGCCAGTGTGACGGAGAGATCCAGCAAATGTGGCAGACGTATTATAACTCCTAAGAAATTGGAGGAGTTTGTTCGTTATTAATTGTATTTGTTTTTATTTTGTTTTTGTTGAGTTTGTAAAGAAAGGGGATGTGTAGTAACTTGTTTCTATACCTCTGTTTGGTGGATTGGAATGTGGAATCTAAGGAATGTGATTAGAATGTATAAGATGGTTAACTCTGGAATGTGTCACCTCATTCTGAGGTTGTCCTGTTGCGGTGCTGCATGCACTTTGTACCGATCTACTAAAATAAAGGAGATTTATCATCAACACCCTCTAAGTGTGATTACTACAAGCACCCATGATGCAGATCTACCATCTATAGGCTAAGGTATGGGGTCTGCTGGCCAAGCCCAGAGATCTTCTATTATATAATAATACTTCTACTTAGCAAGGGGAGGGAGGTTAGGCACTATAGTCCTTTTCCAGTGTCTTTTTATGATGACATCTCCCTTCATGATTTATGGACTGGCTGCTATGCTGTCTATATTTGTATTATGCATTTTCCTGCTTGTTGTGGCACGTATACTGCATGTTAGGGCACGTTAGTTAAAATAAATATTTCAAACTATTCTGTGTCTGTCAGATTTTATTGTGGACAAGTACAAGAGATTGAGTGAAAGGGTGTGTCTTGTTACCGCGATTCCTGAGAGACCTGGGAGTGTTGTGTTCTGGGGTGTCTAATTATTTGTTTCTCTGTGAGTGAGTAGGAGAGCAAGTGTGCCACTATAGCTAGTTGGTCCTGGGTACTAAGGTGGTGGGAAGACTCAGTCCCCATACACCAAGGTCCCATTTCCTGCGCTTAGTTATGTATTTATGCAGAATCCCTGCAACATGGCATCCAACATGGCGCCACCAACGATTGCTCTGGTACTTATTCATGGGACCCCTGAGTAGTGCTTGTGCTTGTCCACAATCCCCTCACATAGGTTTCCGGCAACGTCCGTGGTGTGGGGGTTAGCCTCCTATATTTGTTATTTATAGGTTTTTCAAGCTTGAGATTCAAAAGGTTTTGTTTCTCTTTCTGACCCAGTTTTGCGCTACCGTTTTACTGCCTTCTCTGTTTGTTGTTGTTATGACGGTCGCAATTGCGGCTCATACCCGCGCTGCGGTCACAGCCCATTTGACTCAACATGGAGTCCCTAATGGGGGGGCTAATATTATCTTTGTAGTTAAGGAGGATGCAGCTTACTGCTTCAAAGTTTTCTATTTTTGGGTTACATTTCCAGCAGTGGATGGGAATGATAATTTATTTCATGATTACAGAGCGGCCGCGGTTCCGCAGTATTATCGTCCTTATCAATTACTTGAAGTTCCGTTGACAGCCTGGGAGCATACCATATGGTTTATTGGCGCCCTTCCTCACCCTGTTTCTGTGGTCCACTTAGGACTGCTTTCGGTCAATCGGGCCACATGGCCCGTGTTGGCTAGTTTCACACCTCACCCAAATGATCTTAATGTTACACTCACAGAGCTACGTCAATTACATACATCATTGATTCATATACATAGAGCTGTCATACAGTTTATGTCACATAATATACAGGTGACTCCGGCTGGAGCTGCTCCACAACCACCTGGACATGGTGGTGGTCTTGTCATTAGTCTGATCATGATTAATTCACTGATGGGCAAGCGTCCTCAGAATACGGATGATTTCCCTTACTGGCTTGCAGAAGAATTTGAGCAACTCAAAGCTGTTTTTCCCCATACTACACCTGTTGAAAAACACAGGATCTTTACAATGAGTTTACCGAGTGGTATTGTTCCCACTTTAGCTGATTGTACCACCTGGGTGATGGTGTTTGCTGGGGTGTATACACTGTGCTTTGGCACCCCCTCCATGAGTGTTCTACCGAGCGTTCTAAAGAAGGTTCAAGATGAACATGGGGTTAGTTCAGCCCTGGAATTGGGGATAATATTAGTGGGCATCTTACCAATTGTCTCCGATATGATTCTGGCCAATGTCAAAGGTGAAGCGGTTAGCTTGCAAGTGCGTCAACGCCTTTCGGCGGTGGTGGACATTGATTGGCAGCGGCAGTTACCGATCATTATTGCGGATATATATACATATCATTGGGTCGCAATAGTTTGGGAGTAAGACCTTATACTCAGGTACAAAATAAACCTCCTCCAGACAAGTCGAGTCATCCAGTATTTCCTAAAAAGACATGGAATAAAAATCAGCTGCAGCAACAGCAGAAGCCTGGTTCTCGTGCTGGTTCACCAACACTGGATGCTTCTGAACATAGTTATGATTTGTGTGACCACTCTAAAATAAAACACCCGAAAGGTTTCAGGTCCCTGATCCTCGTTCTCCTCGTTCCTTTCAGGAATCATCAGATCAACAGTTTGGCGGGGGCGGATGTCAGGATCGCAGAGAAGGTGAGTCCACGCAACCAAGACGTGACCCGCAGTGCCACTTTGACGTAAAAACCAAACTGGAGGCACCACCTCAATATCGTGCCCCATTTCAGAAGAAAAAAGTTGCTGCTTTTACAGCAAAATATGCCTCGGACGGTGCGAACCCTGCTCCTCGATTGGAGATGGCTGGTAACACTCCTCTAACACACACAAAGAGGGCCAAGAGGAGGATTAGGGACCAGCGTGGGCGCACTCCCCACTGATATAATCAACTCACAAAAAAGCCCACGGGTCCAAGGCATAAAAGCTACTAGAATGTGAAACACAAATAACTCACACCAGAAAAGAAACCGACTGGTCAGGGGAAGGTATCCCTTTTTAAGGATGGTTCCCCTCACACACCATAGGTGTCATGCTTCATCATAGGGGTGCCTCCTCGCGTTAGGAACCTAGTCCTAACGCGGGCTACAACCCCCTCTCTACGAGGGAGGAGCTCAGGGATGGTTTTCAATTTGAGCACATGGGTTGTCCTAAAAACCCTATGTGAGCGTGGCATGTGAATGAATGGAATGTGCAGTGCTAACGTGAATGTGAGATAAAACTGCCTATAGAGCTAGCTATCAAAACTTTATTTAGCTACCCTATGACAGGATTTAAAAAAACAATAAGCTGAATGATGAGACTGTCAGGATTCAAGACAGCTACATCAAGGAGATCAACATGTTTCGACGTGTTATGACCTATAGAAGTGTCTCGGTCTTCATCAGGATCAAGAGAACAAACAGCTACTGCAACAAGTGAAGGTGAAGGAAAAGGAAAAAGCGGTGGTGTATACTGAACCGGAGTTTCATGTGTTCAGTGGATCCACCGCTGCAACCTGTAGTGAAACAAAGAAAAATGCAACTGGTGTAGGTGCTAGTTTGTGCCACATTCAGAGTAAAATTAACTTAAACACACTTAGTGTTAAGTACAGACTCAATTTTGACTTTTTCAAAAATGATGACAGCGCGGCACTTACCTATTTAGGTCAATATAGTTACCGCATCTGTCCGGGGCTACTTTGCCAGAGGTACGTACACAAACCCAACCTGAGAGGGAGATTAGGGCTTGTCAGCGATAGAAAGAAGGTAGAAATGAGCATGATGCAAGCAGTACTTAGAAACTCATGGGTCAGCCTAACGGACTAGCAGTGTGCAATGGTTAGTAAAATGTCAGCATGTCTATAACTGTATCTGGATTATAGATTTGTGTAATACATGAAGACAGATGTTATATGTTAATGGTCTGTACTGCCGCATGTCCGTCCAATAGTGAAAAACCACAGTAGTGAAACACCACAAGGCCTCCAACAACTGACCAGGAATCAAACTGGAGCACCCCCGGTAGCCGGTCAAAAGACGATAACCCGCATAGCTTGGACAACAATGAGCCAGAAAAAAGCCCGACGGGAGAAAAAATGCTGGCCAACCTAAAGTGGGAACATAATAACTAATGTCCCAAAAGTGCAGGCTCAAAATCTGCTAGGTGCATACGTAAAAGTTGCTACATTGACTGGGGCCCACGAATGCTGAACTCGCTGTACCGTTCTCGAGGGCATGAGGGGTATAACAATGACAAAAATGCCAGAAGTGGTAGCGGCTGCACTCACAATGGTAGAGTGCATTGTAATTGCGTTCTGCATATAAGGAACAAATCACAGCCTAGAAACATGGTAGGCTCGGGGCAACTACTGGCCGGCCGCTCAAATATACCTGGACGTCATGAACGTCCGTCACCCGACACGGAGGTGCCGTGTATAACGGTAATGAAAGCAGCAAGAAGAGTAAAGAGGTCTCGGGGTTTAGTTCCATAAGGGTAACTAAGCCTCAAGGTATAAGTGCCTACTCTGTGGCAGGATGTAAAAAGCCACCGCTGCAGAGCGCGGCTAGGGATCACAGCTCAAAAGCATGACGGGCTGCGAACAAGTACTCAATAGTCGGGGAAAGTGTAAAGAACTTACCACACTGTGGCGCGGGGTGTCTGCGTCTGTCAAGCCGGAAGGAAACACGGGGAAGTTGAGCGTGCCGTATATGACGGCACTCCAAGTCAAGTGTGGTCGGCAAAAAAGCTTGGGAGTTGTAGTCCAAGAAGATGTTGGGAACTCTAGTTCCATATGGGTAACTAAGCCTCAAGGTATGAGTGCCTACTCTGTAGTAGGATGTAAAAAGCCACCGCTGCATAGCGTGCAGAGCACGGCTAGGGATCACAGCTCAAAAGCGTGACGGGCTGCGAGCGAATACTCAATAGTCGGGGAACGTTTAAAGAACTTACCACACTATGGCACAGGGTGTCTTGTGCGTCCGTCCAGCCGGAAGGAAACACGGGGAAGTAGAGCGTGCCATATATGACGGCGCTCCAAGTCACGTGTGGTCGGCAAAGGAGCTTGGGAATTGTAGTTCAATGAAGTGCCATCTCGGGAGATGTAGTCTCGTAACAGTGGCCTCATGACTGAAATTAAAACGAGGCAAAGCATATAAAAAGAGATGAAAATTACCTTCGTATATAAAAGTGTGGTTCCGTGACGACGGATCAGTCATGGAACGAGAACCCTCGCTCAAGGAGGGCGTATACCGGCAAATCCAAGATTGAAAAGGTAGCAGTAGTCATCCTGTAGTACAGCTATGTGGAGACACAGCTACGCATTTAGATCAATGATCAAAGTGTGGATGCCGGTATTGAACAAAAAATAACAGAATTCAAGGGAAAATGACAAAAAGTTAAAGCCTGACAATCTACTCGCTCTAGGGGGTGGCTCAAAGTCAGAGCAAAGGAATGTGAGCCAGGAGCGTCACGAGGCAAGCTGGGAGATGAAAAAGCAAGAGCAGACCAAGGTGGTGTGCTAGGTCAATGCAAGCCACGGGATATCGTCATTGAGTCCGACCACAGAAGTGTTCAATCTAAAGACCCAAAGTTGTTCAGCCCTTAACAGTCGAAGTGCTAGATTAGGTGTTGTGGTGCTAAGGTTCGGTTTATCCAGCACTGTCCATTTAAATGAGTCTGCTGTGTGGTGCATCTCAGAAAAATGTCTGGTCAGTTGAGTATTTTGTTTAGAGCATCTACTGGTGCTCTTGTATTCCTGTATGCGTATGCGGATATTGCGTTTGGTCATTCCCACATACCTGAGCCCACAGGGGCAGGTGATGAGGTAAATGACCCGCTCGCTGTTGCAATTTGTGTGGTGCTTTAGCTCCCATGGTCTAGTCGTGCCTATATCTATGGTTTTTGTGGCAGTAGTCTGGGCACAGACTGAACAAGACCCACAAGGGAAATGACCTTGTACCAATGGTAAGTGCCATAGGGTGTTAGGTTTCTGTGCATCCCTTAATGGTGGTCTTGTGTACACTAGGGTATCCCTCAAGTTAGTGCTTCGTTTGAATGCAAATAGGGGTTTTTGTATCGTGTGTTGGCCTTTGTTAAGAATACTCCAGTTCTTCAATATTGATTTTTTTACTGTATTTGTAAGAGAACTGAAGGTGTTGACGCACACCAACCTTGTTTCCTTGGGTGTTTTAAATGCATTGTCCAGTAAGGCATCTCTGTTGTTGTTTAATGCGCGTTTGGCTGATTTCTTGATTAAGGCTTTGGGATATTGTCTGTCTAGAAGATTATTTCTTAAGGTCTTGGAGTGTTGTTTGTATTTATCAGTGTCAGAACAATTGCGCCGCAGCCTAAGAAATTGGCCAAAAGGAAGATTTTCACACAGCGATTTTGGGTGATAGCTGTCATAGTGAAGCAAAGCATTCCGGGCCATGGGTTTGGTGTACAGTTCAGTTTCCAGTTGGCCCTCTGAAGGATAGATGGAAAGATCCAGGAAAGCAATTTTTTCTTTGCTATATTCACACGTGAACCTGAGATGTTCATTACAGGTGTTGAGCCAATGGTGGAAGGTTTTGAGGGTCATCTCATCCCCTCTCCAAATCACAAGAATGTCGTCTATATATCTCTTCCAGAGATAGATGTGTGTCTGGAAGGGATTATTGGATGATAGAACGACCTCTTGTTCAAACATGTGCATGAACAGATTCTCCAGACTCGGCGCAAAGGTACTCCCCATGGACGTACCAGACACCTGGAGATAGAGTTGTGTTTCAAAGAGGAAACAATTCTCCTTCATTGCCATCGTGGCACATCTCATAATAAATGGAATCGGTGTAATGGTGTCTGGTGGATGGAGATTCAAAATATGTTCAATTGTGGACAGAGTCTCGTCTTGGGGGATGCACGTGTACAGTGACTCTACATCAAAGGACACCAGATAATCGGTGTTAGGGTCGAATTCTTGCCCTCGTAGTAACCTCAGAATGTCTTTAGTGTCCTGCAGGTATGCTGACATTAACTGAACCAATGGACTTAAAAAATAATCCACAAACCGTGATAATGGCTCTAAGGCCAACATACCTGCAGGACACTAAAGACATTCTGAGGTTATTACGAGGGAAAGAATTCGACCCTAACACCGATTATCTGGTGTCCTTTGACTTAGAGTCACTGTACATGTGCATCCCCCAAGACCAGACTCTGTCTACAATTGAACATCTTTTGAATCTCCATCCACCAGACACCATTACACCGATTCCATTTATTATGAGATGTGACACGATGGCAATGAAGGAGAATTTTTTCCTCTTTGAAACACAACTCTATCTCCAGGTGTCTGGTACGTCCATGGGGAGTACCTTTGCGCCGAGTCTGGCGAATCTGTTCATGCACGTGTTTGAACAAGAGGTCGTTCTATCATCCAATAATCCCTTCCAGACACACATCTATCTCTGGAAGAGATACATAGACAACATTCTTGTGATTTGGAGAGGGGATGAGATGACCCTCAAAACCTTCCACCATTGGCTCAACACCTGTAATGAACATCTCAGGTTCACGTGTGAATATAGCAAAGAAAAAATTGCTTTCCTGGATCTTTCCATCTATCCATCAGATGGCCAACTGGAAACTGAACTGTACACCAAACCCATGGCCCGGAATAATTTGCTTCACTATGACAGCTATCACCCAAAATCGCTGCGTGAAAATCTTCCTTTTGGCCAATTTCTTAGGCTACGGCGCAATTGTTCTGAAACTGATAAATACAAACAACACGCCAAGACCTTAAGAAATAATCTTCTAGACAGACAATATCCCAAAGCCTTAATCAAGAAATCAGCCAAACGCGCATTAAACAACAACAGAGATGTCTTACTGGACAATGCATTTAAAACACCCACGGAAACAAGGTTGGTGTGCGTCAACACCTTCAGTTCTCTTACAAATACAGTAAAAATCAATATTGAAGAACTGGAGTATTCTTAACAAAGGCCAACACACGATACAAAACCCCTATTTGCATTCAAACGAAGCACTAACTTGAGGGATACCCTAGTGCACACAAGACCGCCATTAAGGGATACACAGAAACCTAACACCCTATGGCACTTACCATCGGTACAAGGTCATTTCCCTTGTGGGTCTTGTTCAGTCTGTGCCCAGACTACTGCCACAAAAACCATAGATATAGGCACGACCAGACCATGGGAGCTAATGCACCACACAAATTGCAACAGCGAGCGGGTCATTTACCTCATCACCTGCCCCTGTCGGCTCAGGAATGTGGGAATGACCAAACGCAAGATCTGCATACGCATACAGGAACACAAGAGCACCATTAGATGCTCTAAACAAAATACTCGACTGACCAGACATTTTTCTGAGATGCACCACACAGCAGACTCATTTAAATGGACAGTGCTGGATAAACCCAACCTGAGCACCACAACACCTAATCTAGCACTTCGACTGTTAAGGGCCGAACAACGTTGGGTCTTTAGATTGAACACTTCTGTGGTCGGACTCAATGACGATATCCAGTGGCTTGCATTGACCTAGCACACCACCTTGGTCTGCTCTTGCTTTTTCATCTCCCAGCATGCCTGGTGACGCTCCTGGCTCACATTCCTTTGCTCAGACTTCGAGCCACCCTCTAGAGCGAGTAGATTGTCAGGCTGTGACTTTTTGTCATTTTCCCTTGAATTCTGTTATTTTTAGTGCAATACCGGCATCCACACTTTGATCATTGATCTAAATGCGTAGCTGTGTCTCCACGTAGCTGTACTACAGGATGACTACTGCTACCTTTTCAATCTTGGATTTGCCGGTATACGCCCCCCTCGAGCGAGGGTTCTCGTTCCATGACTGATTCGTCGTCACGGAACCACACTTTTATATACGAAGGTAATTTCCATCTCTTTGTATATGATTTGCCTTGTTTTAATTTCAGTCATGAGGCCACTGTTACGAGACTACATCTCCGAGATGGCACCTCATTGGACTACAATTCCCAAGCTCCTTTGCCGACCACACGTGACTTGGAGCGCCATCATATACGGCACGCTCTACTTTCTCGTGTTTCCTTCCGGCTGGACGGACGCACAAGACACCCTGTGCCATAGTGTGGTAAGTTCTTTAAACGTTCCCCGACTATTGAGTATTTGCTCGCAGCCTGTCACGCTTTTTGAGCTGTGATCCCTAGCCGCGCTCTGCACGCTATGCAGCGGTGGCTTTTTACATCCTACTACAGAGTAGGCACTCATACCTTGAGGCTTAGTTACCCTTATGGAACGAAACCCCGAGACCTCTTTACTCTTCTTGCTGCTTTAATTACCGTTATACACGGCACCTCCGTGTCGGGTGACGGACGTTCATGACGTCCAGGTATATTTGAGCGGCCGGCCAGTAGTTGCCCCGAGCCTACCACGTTTCTAGGCTGTGATTTGTTCTTCATATGCAGAACGCAATTACTATGCACTCTACCATTGTGAGTGCAGCCGGTACCACGGCTGGCGTTTTTGTCATTGTTATACCCCTCATGCCCTCCAGAATGGTACCGCGAGTTCAGCATTCGTGGGCCCCAGTCAATGTAGCAACTTTTACGTATGCACCTAGCAGATTTTGAGCCTGCACTTTTGGGACATTAGTTATAATGTTCCCACTTTAGGTTGGCCAGCATTTTTTCTCCCTCCGGGCTTTTTTCTGGCTCATTGTTGTCCAAGCATTGCAGGTTATCGTCTTTTGACCGGCTTCCGGGGGTGCTCCAGTTTGATTCCTGGTCAGTTGTTGGAGGCCTTGTGGTGTTTCAGTACTGTGGTTTTTCACAATTGGATGGACATGGGGCAGTACAGACCATTAACATATAACATCTGTCTTCATGTATTACACAAATCAATACTCCAGATACAGTTATAGACATGCTGACATTTTGCTAACCATTGCACACTGCTAGTCCGTTAGGCTGACCCATGAGTTTCTAAGTACTGCTTGCATCATGCTCATTTCTACCTTCTTTCTATCGCTGACAACCCCTATTCTCCCTCTCAGGGGGGGTTAGCATACGCACCTCTTGCAAAGTAGCCCCGGACAGATGCAGTAACTATATTGAGCTAAATAGGTAAGTGCCGCACTGTCATCATTTTTGAAAAAGTCAAAATTGAGTCTGTACTTAACGCCAAGTGTGTTTAAGTTAATTTTACTCTGAATGTGGCACAAACTAGCACCTACACCAGTTGCATTTTTCTTTGTTTCACTACAGGTTGCAGCGGTGGATCCACTGAACACTTGAAACTCCAGTTCAGGATACACCACCGCTTTTTCCTTTTCCTTCACCTTCACTTGTTGCAGTAGCTGTTTGTTCTCTTGATCCTGATGAAGGCCAAAACACTATAGGTCATAAAAGGCCGAAACATGTTGATCTCCTTGATGTAGCTGTCTTGAATCCTGACAGTCTCATCATTCAGCTTATTGTTGTTTTTAATCCTGTCATAGGGTAGCTAAATAAAGTTTTGTTAGCTAGCTCTATAGGCAGTTTTATCTCACATTCACGTTAGCACTGCACATTCCATTCATTCACACGCCATGCTCACATAGGGTTTTTAGTACAACCCATGTGCTCAAATTGAAAAACATCCCTGAGCTCCTCCCTCGTAGAGAGAGGGTTGTAGCCCGCGTTAGGACTAGGTTCCTAACGTGAGGAGGCACCCCTATGATGAAGCATGACACCTATGGTGTGTGAGGGGAACCGTCCTTAAAAAGGAATACCTTCCCCTGACCAGTCGGTTTCTTCTCTGGTGTGAGTTATTTGTGTTTCACATTCTAGTACCGTTTATACCTTGGACCCGTGGGCTTCTTTGTGAGTTGATTATATCAGTGGGGAGTGCGCCCACGCTGGTCCCTAAACCTCCTCTTGGCCCACTTTGTGTGTGTTAAAGTACTTGAGCAGCGGCTCAGCTGCGGGCCTCTAACTTCTAACTTTTAACTTTTATTTGTCACACTTTTTTCATCCACACAGTACAAGTGCGTTACTACAATATCATTTTCTTTGATATCATGGCAGAATACGCTGGGCTAGCTTTTGATGATGCAGTGGTTCTTGACATATTAACAACCCCAAGCATATTAGACACACCGCTGACCCAAACCATCACAACATCTGAAGACTGGAACGAACTTCAGAATTGGAGACGACTCCACATAAGAACAACCATACATGGGTCGATTATGACCGAATATCTGATAGGCAATTGTGCTCCAACTGGCCTCATAGTTACCACCGCACCGAGGTTGTTTTTAGATAACAAGATCTTTCTCAAAGACTGGTCCCTTATTGCCTGGCGGTGCCCGAGGGACTGGCTCATTCTCATTATTAACACAGCGAAGAAGGTGGCGGACACTATTCTTATTGAAATCCAAAATTTGGAATCAGAAATAAAGACAATAGTCGGTGCCACACTTTTCAAAAAGAACTTGGAAGAAGTTACCAAAGTCTCAAAAGATTACAAAGAATCTTTGCTCACCATCAAGATCACCAAATTTAAAAAAGATTTGGCCAAATTTGCTTTGGAAAAAGTTTATCCGTATACAGACGAGTCTTACAAACCTCTGGTCTTCAATAATAACGGCAGACGTTACGGGTCGAACTATTCCTCCTCAGATAGTGAAGAAGGATCAAGTGACTCAGACAGCAGTTCTGACACATCGCGCCAGAGGACACAGAACCGAGGCAATAGACAGTGGCGAGGGCAAAGAGGCGGGCCACACTCGACACAATGGTGGCCACCAACTCCATGGGGTTACCCGTCTTTTCCAACTTTTGGTCCAGGTCAATAAGGCCCCTTGATGGCTTTTCCTCCACCACAGCAAGGCTATATTCAGCCTTTTTTAGGGCAGGGCCTCGGACGCACCCGAGGAAGAAGAAGATCCCAACATCAAGTGCATTGGAGCACCCCGACGTCCCCGCCGAACACCATGAGCAAGACTGGACAGAAGGCAGGCCCCAGGAGGGATCCAGCCTCGTAGTAAATCTCAGCCAGCGGTCTCTCACGCCGGACAAAACCACCGTCCTTGAACGTGGCTTGGGCTTTGTCCCTACTAATCTTGGAGACCCTTTTATACTCCAACAAGAGATGCATCAATTATTTCGCAAGATCAGGCTCCATTTCTTTTTTGCGGACAAGAGTCCCACAGAAAGTGACCGGACTGGCACGAACACTAACTTACGACTTAAATCTACTTTCAACCCACTGACTGGCACTGTACCAGTGGAAGTAGCCACTTTTGAGAAGGCCGTCCTCAAGGATCTGAAATCCTTGACATCCATGCCTCAAAAGACCTTTCAGAACCTCCCTAACCGAGAGAAACAAGCTTTGACTACCCTTCAGATGGATAAAACCATCACTATAAAACCAGCAGACAAAGGGGGTGCTATCGTACTCATGGACACCACGGCCTACAGGACTGAGTGCTTACGTCAGCTGAGTAACATCACAGCATATCGTCCATTACATCAGGACCCCACTAAAAAGATCACAGAAACAATAACACTAATGACTAAAGAGGCCTTGGACAATGAATGGATCACCCAGAAAGAAGCTGAATTTCTTTGCACTAAAGAACCGGTGACTCCGTACTTTTACGTTTTACCTAAAATCCACAAACCACAAAGACCACCACCTGGGAGGCCCATCATCTCAGGAATTGGTTCGGCCTTAGAGCAATTATCACAGCTTGTGGATTATTTTTTAAGTCCATTGGTTCAGTTAATGCCAACATACCTGCAGGACACGAAAGACATTCTGAGGTTACTACGAGGGCAAGAATTCGACCCTAACACCGATTATCTGGTGTCCTTTGATGTAAAGTCACTGTACACTTGCATCCCCCAAGACCAGACTCTGTCCACAATTGAACATCTTTTGAATCTCCATCCACCAGACACCATTACACCAATTCCATTTATTATGAGATGTGCCACGATGGCAATGAAGGAGAATTTTTTCCTCTTTGAAACACAACTCTATCTCCAGGTGTCTGGTACGTCCATGGGGAGAACCTTTGTGCTGAGTCTGGCGAATCTGTTCATGCACGTGTTTGAACAAGAGGTCGTTCTATCATCCAATAATCCCTTCCAGACACACATCTATCTCTGGTAGAGATATATAGACGACATTCTTGTGATTTGGAGAGGGGATGAGATGACCCTCAAAACCTTCCACCATTGGCTCAACACCTGTAATGAACATCTCAGGTTCACGTGTGAATATAGCAAAGAAAAAATTGCTTTCCTGGATCTTTCCATCTATCCATCAGATGGCCAACTGGAAACTGAACTGTACACCAAACCCATGGCCTGGAATGCTTTGCTTCACTATGACAGCTGTCACCCAAAATCGCTGCATGAAAATCTTCCTTTTGGTCAATTTCTTAGGCTGCGGCGCAATTGTTCTGACACTGATAAATACAAACAACACGCCAAGACCTTAAGAAATAATCTTCTAGACAGACAATATCCCAAAGCCTTAATCAAGAAATCAGCCAAACGCGCATTAAACAACAACAGAGATGCCTTACTGGACAATGCATTTAAAACACCCACGGAAACAAGGTTGGTGTGCGTCAACACCTTCAGTTCTCTTACAAATACAGTAAAAAAATCAATATTGAAGAACTGGAGTATTCTTAACAAAGGCCAACACACGATACAAAAACCCCTATTTGCATTCAAACGAAGCGCTAACTTGAGGAATACCCTAGTGCACACAAGACCGCCATTAAGGGATACACAGAAACCTAACACCCTATGGCACTTACCATCGGTACAAGGTCATTTCCCTTGTGGGTCTTGTTCAGTCTGTGCCCAGACTACTGCCACAAAAACCATAGATATAGGCACGACTAGACCATGGGAGCTAAAGCACCACACAAATTGCAACAGCGAGCGGGTCATTTACCACATCACCTGCCCCTGTGGGCTCAGGTATGTGGGAATGACCAAACGCAAGATCCGCATACGCATACAGGAACACAAGAGCACCATTAGATGCTCTAAACAAAATACTCGACTGACCAGACATTTTTTTGAGATGCACTACACAGCAGACTCATTTTAATGGACCACAACACCTAGTCTAACACTTCGACTGTTAAGGGCCGAACAGCGTTGGGTCTTTAGATTGAACACTTCTGTGGTTGGACTCAATTACGATATCCCGTGGCTTGCATTGACCGAGCACACAACCTTGGTCTGCTCTTGCTTTTTCATCTCCCAGCTTGCCTGGTGACGCTCCTGGCTCACATTCCTTTGCTCTGACTTCGAGCCACCCCCTAGAGCGAGTAGATTGTCAGGCTGTGACTTTTTGTCATTTTCCCTAGAATTCTGTTATTTTTAGTTCAATTCCGGCATCCACACTTTGATCATTGATCTAAATGCTTAGCTGTGTCTCCACGTAGCTGTACTACAGGATGACTACTGCTATCTTTTCAATCTTGGATTTGGCGGTATGCGCCCCCCTCGAGCAAAGGTTCTCGTTCCATGACTGATCCGTCGTCACGGAACCACACTTTTATATACGAAGGTAATTTCCATCTCTTTGTATATGCTTTGCCTCGTTTTAATTTCAGTCATGAGGCCACTGTTACGAGACTACATCTCCCGAGATGGCACCTCATTGGACTACAATTCCAAAGCTCCTTTGCCGACCACACGTGACTTGGAGCGCCGTCATATATGGCACGCTCTACTTCCCCGTGTTTCCTTCCAGCTGGACGGACGCACAAGACACCCTGTGCCATAGTGTGGTAAGTTCTTTAAACGTTCCCCGACTATTGAGTATTTGCTCGCAGCCCATCACGCTTTTGAGCTGTGATCCCTAGCCACGCTCTGGACACTATGCAGCGGTGGCTTTTTACATCCTACTACAGAGTAGGCACTCATACCCGATACCTCGAAGAAAACAGCATCCTGGACCCATCCCAATCGGGGTTCCGCAGCAACCACAGCACTGAGACTGCCCTCATCGCCGCCACCGACGACATCAGGATCCTGCTGGACAATGGTGAGACCGCAGCCCTCATCCTGCTGGACCTCTCCGCCGCCTTCGACACTGTCTGCCACCGCACTCTACGCGCACGCCTCCACGACGCAGGGATCCGAGACAAGGCCCTGGAATGGGCCACCTCCTTCCTCGCCGGCAGAACCCAGAGAGTCCGCCTCCCACCATTCCGATCCGAAGCCTCCGAGATCATCTGCGGCGTACCCCAGGGATCGTCCCTCAGCCCAACACTGTTCAACATCTACATGGCCCCGCTCGCACGCATCGCCAGACAGCACGACCTCAACATAATCTCCTACGCCGACGACACCCAACTGATCCTCTCCCTCACCAAGGACCCCTCGCCGCCAAATCCAACCTCCATGAAGGGATGAAGGCCGTCGCCGATTGGATGAAGATCAGCCGACTAAAACTGAACACGGAGAAGACAGAGGTCCTCATCCTCGGCTCCAACCCCTCAGCCTGGGACGACTCCTGGTGGCCAACGACGCTGGGAGCAGCCCCGACACCCACCGACCACGCACGCAACCTGGGAGTCATCCTCGACTCAACGCTCTCCATGGCCAAGCAAGTCAACGCAGTCTCATCCTCCTGCTTCAACACCCTCCGCATGCTTCGCAAGATCTACAGGTGGATCCCGACAGACACGAGAAGAACAGTCACCCAGGCCCTCGTCAGCAGCAGACTCGACTATGGGAACGCCCTCTACGCGGGAGACCCGGCCAAGCTCATCAAGTGACTGCAACGCATACAAAACGCCTCCGCACGCCTCATCCTCGATGTACCACGCCACAGCCACATCACCCCCCACCTGAGGAACCTGCACTGGCTCCCCGTCGACAGGAGAATCTCCTTCAAACTCCTCATCCACGCACACAAGGCACTCCACAAGACTGGCCCAGCCTACCTCAACAGAAGACTCCTCTTCTACATCCCCAACCGCCAACTCCGCTCCGCCGACCTCTCCCTCGCCACCGTCCCTCGCATTCGAAGAACCACCACCGGCGGCAGATCCTTCTCCCACCTCGCCGCCAAGACCTGGAACACCCTTCCACTAAGCCTACGACAGACCCAAGACCTGCTGACCTTCAGGAGGCTACTCAAGACCTGGTTGTTCGACCAGTAGCAGCACCCCCCCCTTTTTTTCTCCCCCAGCGCCTTGAGACCCTCGCGGGTAAGTAGTGCGCTTTACAAATTCTGTGATTGATTGATTGATTGATTGATACCTTGAGGCTTAGTTACCCATATGGAACTAGACTTCCCGACATCTTCTTGGTCTACAACTCCCAAGCTCCTTTGCCGACCACACGTGACTTGGAGTGCCGTCATATACGGCACGCTCAACTTCCCCGTGTTTCCTTCCGGCTGGACGCACGCACTAGACACCCTGCACCACAGTGTGGTAAGTTCTTTACACGTTCCCCGACTATTGAGTATTTGTTCGCAGCCCATCATGCTTTTGAGCTGTGATCCCTAGCCGCGCTCTGCACGCTCTGCAGCGGTGGCTTTTTACATCCTGCCACAGAGTAGGCACTCATACTTTGAGGCTTAGTTACCCTTATAGAACTAAACCCCCGAGACCTCTTTAATCTTCTTGCTGCTTTAATTACCGTTATACACTGCACCTCCGTGTCGAGTGACGGACGTTCATGACGTCCAGGTATATTTGAGCGGCCGGCCAGTAGTTGCCCCAAGCCTACCACGTTTCTAGGCTGTGATTTGTTCTTCATATGCAGAACGCAATTACAATGCACTCTACTATTGTGAGTGCAGCCGGTACCACGGCTGGCGTTTTTGTCATTGTTATACCCCTCATGCCCTCCAGAATGGTAGCTAAATAAAGTTTTGATAGCTAGCTCTAGAGGCAGTTTTATCTCACATTCACGTTAGCACTGCACATTCCATTCATTCACACGCGACACTCACATAGGGTTTTTAGTACAACCCATGTGCTCAAATTGAAAAACATCCCTGAGCTCCTCCCTCGTAGAGAGGGGGTTGTAGCCCACATTAGGACTAGGTTCCTAACACGAGGAGGCACCCCTATGATGAAGCATGACACTTATGGTGTGTGAGGGGAACCGTCCTTAAAAAGGGATACCTTCCCCTGACCAGTCGGTTTCTTCTCTGGAGTTATTTGTGTTTCACATTCTAGTAGCTTTTATACCTAGGACCCGTGGGCTTTTTTGTGAGTTGGTAACCCTCCTCGACAGCGCGGTAGAAGTTACCATGGTACGGGAGACACTCCACCAGTGTCTGGAGGCGAAAGCAATTGACACGTTCATCACAGTGGAAACAGCTGACACACGAGTTGCACTTCCTGTTAGGCTTTATGAAATAGGCCTCCAAATTGAAGGTGATATTAAACACACGATCAAGGCCGTTTTTTGCAAAAGCCTTACTTCTTCCTATGATAGTTTGTTGGCGGAGGTATATTGGCCTCCCCCATTTGTTATAGCTTCTTCTAGAGGGGAGGATGTAATTCTCCTGAATTTTTCCCATTATGTCTCAGAGGAGGCTAAACAAGCATACGTGTCGGAGTGGGTGCTAGCGCTTGCCCCGGCGGTTTATTGAAATCAATTTGACTGGTATATAGACTCCTCGGCACATGAAATTCCTTTGCAATCCATGCTACATCCCCAACCACATATCCAATCAAACGAGACGCGAAAGCTTCCGTAAGTGAAATCTTGACCCAATTGGAATATCAGGGTGTAATTTAACCCTGTGTTTCGTCAATGAATAATCCTCTTTTTCCGATATTGAAACCCGACAGTTCATATGGTATTGTTTTGGATTATTGTCATTTGAACAATCATGTTCGTACCTTTGCAGTACAGAACACCCACAGCTCTGTGTTAGTCGACACCATTGTTCGCGAAAAATATAAAACGACTTTTGACATCTCCAATGGTTTTTATAGTCACAATTTGGCTCCTGATAGCCGTGACTTGACAGCCTTCAGCGCCCTTGGCAATCAAAAAAGGTATACACGTTTGCCTATGGGGTATAAGAATAGTCCCATCGCTTTTGTAGCATGCATAGTGTCTGTTTTGCATGAAATAGACAGGCCTGGGCGTAGTTTGGGGAGTTTTTCGACGCAGAACTCCACAAAGTTACAAAAAAACTCAGCCGAGTTCCACAAGTGCCAAGGGTGCAGTGCGAACTGCCGTTCACGCTGGCCTTCCTGCCACTCGGGTAGAAATTCTAAGCGAGCCGCAGCTCGCGCTCGCGAACTTACCGTTCGTGATCGCAAGCGGGGGAAAAAACTCTGCTGCACTACGCAAAGCAGAGTTTTCTGCACTCCGTGAGCTCCACAGAGTGCGGAGTGCAGAAAACTCCGCAAACTGAGCGGAGTTCACCGCCCAGGCCTAGAAATAGACCCTGATGATTTCTCTTACGTCAATGACATCTATTTGACGTATGATGAATTGATACTGCATTTTGTGCGTGTGGACCGCATCATTATGTCTTTTGCTCAGTTGGGGTACAAATTCAACTTTGCCAAGTCGCATATTGCCTGTTTGGCAGTTCTTTTTCTGGGTTATGAACTCACAAATGAAGGTAGGGGGTTGGCCACCCACTTTCTGGAGAAATGTGCCCTATTGCAACCTCCTTCTACTTTGAATTTCGGGAGGACATACATTCCTGATTATGCCCAGCGTATCAAACCACTTTACTCTTTGATACAACCTTCTTTCTCTGCTTCCTGTTGGCTTCCGGAACATACCGCGATTCTTCGGTCCTTGCAGTCTGATCTGCTTGCGACCAACTTCTTGTTAACACATGATAATTCTACAATTTTAGTCATAAGGATTGTACCAGGGGCGTTCGGTTTCACATACTTGACGTTCAATGAGGGGGACACGGTCCCCATTGCATATAAATTGCATGTGTACACTTCGGCTGAGATGCGTTTCTCTTCTATAGAACATTTTTTGACTGCCCTCCAGATGGCGTATCTGAAAGAACGCTCTCTGGCTCAGGGTAAACGCATTTTCATGGTCTCGCCGGTACCTGCTTTAGAAGCAGTTACGAAGGCTAGTGTCCCGAACTCTAAAGCCTTGCATCCACGCTGGATACAATGGGCTAGTTCTTTGATGTCGGCTGATGTCAATTTTATCTTTGACCCATCTTTGCAGACACAGGAGTTTTTACAATATGAACATGTTCACCCACCTCCTCTGTCGTTGCTTCCTCTCGATCAGTACAAATGCATTGTTTACACTGATGGATCTGCTCACCATCTATGGGTTCTAAACATGCTTATTCGGCGGCACGCGCGATTGTGGCTGGAAAAATTGTAGATGGGGATTTTAAATCCTCCTTGGTGCACACACAGTCCCTTGGTGATTGCACAGCTCAATTTGCGGAGCTACGTGCTTTGGTTTTGGCTCTTGAATATGCTGATCCAGAAGTTCCTACGCTTATAGTGTGCAATTCTTTTGAGTATGTACAATCCTTCAATGACAACTTATTCTTTTGGAAACAAAATGACTTCTGTGATTCTAAAGGTAGCGCAATTAAGCATAAAACTCTTTGGGTTTGAGTGGCCACTCTTAAGGGGTGCTTGCGCTCACATATGTTATGCACACTTTGGGCTATCAATGTGTGGGAGCACACGCTGTTGGTAATTCTCTGGCTGATGAGCCAGCCAAATCTGCAGTAGCCACTTCTTCAGTAGCAGCAGTCACTAGGTCCATGACTAAAATTTATGATGATATTTTGGCGGCTATTGCTGCGACAAAGGAGGGAACAGAATTTCCCCAAGGTTTTCCTTCACGTTATACATACCACTTGTCGTCTGATCAGATTCCATTTGCTACTATTCCGTCCGTTGGGGATGAGCTGATTCCCAACGAGGACCGCAGACTTTCTTTGATCATTGCCGCACATGAAGGCATTGCTTCTGCACATGCTGGTGTGAATGCAACTGTTTCCCTTTTGCAGCAGCGTTTTTGGTGGTGTGGTTTATATCAAAAGGCACGTAAATATGTTCTTTCTTGTGACATATGTCAACAAATTAATCCTTCTACTGTTGCACGCCCACCACATACTCAGCTTTACATCTCTAATCAGCCATTTGGCTATATTTATCTTGATCACTGCGGTCCTTTGAGTTCTGACACTGCATTTAAACACATCTTAGTTGCAGTGGATTTGTGCACTAGATTCCTTTGGGTTTGGCACCAACGTAGTGCTGACGCTCGAACTATCATTAAAGATTTGCGTGTCTTTGTCGGGACATTTGCTTGTGGCACCTTCCATTCGGACCAAGGTCCTGCATTTGCCTCTAGGGCTTACCGGGATGCGATGAAGTCTCTGGGGGTGCATGTGCAATATTCCTCTCCATACTGGCCCGAGGGCAATTCAGTTGTGGAGCGGATGAACCGTGACTTAAAGCAATCTTTGACAGCTAGACAGACCCCCCAGGATATTGCGGCATAGATTTGCAAATTTAGCGGCACAAAAATTGAAATTTAGAGGCACAAAAATTGAAATTTAGCGGCATTATTGCGGCACTTTATTTTGCTCGTAATCATTCCTTTTCAGTCTTAAGTCAATGAAAACTGTTTTAGCAGAGTATTCCACTTTCAAATAGGCATGTTTAAAGTGTCTGAGAGTATTTGTTTGCTATGTTAAGTCAACGAGTCCTGTAATGGCTGGCAGCAAAAATTTTCGCATGTTGCTGGCAGCCAATCAGAGAACTTGCAGGACTGACTTCCGCAGCAGCGATATGGCCCAAGGGAAATAAAGATCCCAGAGCCAATCATAACTCTCTACTTTTAAACTGGCATGCCCGCAAGAGTCTAAGACACTCTTGCAAGCCTAAATGCACCACAGCTGGGTCCCTGTGGTCGGTCTTGCAGGGGAGTTATTATCTCATCCCTCTGTGGGCCTGCGCTGGGGGGAGGGGGAAACATAGCATCACCCCTGCTGGTTTGTTCCGGAAGGTTAGTGACTTGTGTTATCTGCTAACCTGACAGACAGGAGAAAACCCTGATGACTGGGGCAATGCAGAAAGTAGCAGAACATATACCCCCACCAATCTGAGTCCCCAGATAAAATCACATAAATTGTCTGACTCAAAGGATAATAAAGATGACCAAAGCACACGAGGCAGGGAAAATAGGCATGAAACAAGATCTGACCCAATCATGACCAGGCCCGGAGACAACCAACGGTTACAAGGGGTCAGCAGACGAAAGAGCATGCTGCATTATAGACATCATAATGAAAAGCTGAACAAACAGGGCCCCAGCCGAAATGGGTTATCCTCAGCTCTCTTTAAAATAAACCCTGAGTCCTGGACAAATAAACGTAACATCTTGCAGTTTCAAACCGCCATTTAGACCTGGCAAGTTAACCTACATGCCAGGCCCAAACCTTCCATTTCATTACATATGTCACCCCTAAGGTAGGCCCTAGGTAGCCCCTCTAGTGGGCCTCCTCAAAAAACGCCAGCAAGCAAGCGCTACAAATGTCCCTAGCTCTCACTGTTCGTACCACATGACCGGGCCACCATTGACTACCAACAGGGCATCTCTTGTGTACTTCTGGATCTCAGCTTCTTTCTTACCACGCTGGTACAGCAATGTTAGATTGCTCATCTTCCTCGAACCTCACTGATGTCATTTTTTGGCTGGGCACTGCACTGATTCTGTGCCTACTCGTTCTCGTTTCATCCGGTGAACCACTTGTGGCACATAGATCTCAATAATCCTTGCCTCATGTACCTCTCACTGGGTTTATTACCTCACTGCGCAATGGGGCTTTTAAAATTTGCAAGCCAATAGCCGATTTTCAGTAAGCAAGACCTTCTGTAAGCAAGGTGGCACAAATCTGTAATGCTTCCCAAAAAATTAATTCCTAGATCTCCAACGTAAGAGGGCAGGGTCATTCATGGTAGTAATGTTCATTTCCTCTAATAAGCCATTGATTTTTAAGAGATGAAATATTGTAGCTCTAAAGCAGTACTTTAATCTTTTCAGACAGAACATCTCAACTACACATATGCTTGGCACAGGCTAGGATCGTAGACATTTTTCCTGTTCCAGGTGGGCCATAGAACATCAAATGAGGCAATTTATCTTCACTGATAAACCTCTGAACTATGCGGAAGAAAGAAAAGTCACATGCCAGTAAGTTTGAAGACAGAGCAGCAACCATGAAATACAAGACAAAGAGACCGGAGTTGTGCTGAGAGGGGATGATTCTTTGGTTAGTGCCCTCGCTGAGGACATTTTGAAAGTCTTTTCTATGCAGACGGTCCGTTTCCTGTGGCTTCTGATTCTTAAGCAGCTGTGTGCAGCCCCTCATTAGATAAATAACTTTGTGGCTCGCCGTACCACAAAACAGGATGTGCTGGTGCAAGTGAAGCGGAGGGGGCACCGAGAAACACCCCCCTCCCCCACTGCTGTGGGACTGTTCATTTCTCTGCATTTTACAAATAAAGAAGCAGCTGCTGCAATAGCGCCTGCTCACAGGATCTGGTCTGGCAGCAAAAGGGCCTGGGCATATTATTATCGTATGAAATACCACAAAAAGTGGTATTTCATATGATAATAATCTATTCCAGACGCATTCCTTCAATTTCGCGGGCACTTTTGTAAAAATCGCTGCATTTTTACAAAAGTGCCGATTTCGCGGCAAATCCCGAAATCCTGGAGGGTCTGGCTAGAGTCTTAGGTACTGGCAGGGGTTGGCTGACTCATGTGTACAGAGTCCAATATGCACTAATTAATCTCCCTCGAAGATCTCTGGGTGGGCAGACCCCATACGAAATGCTCTTTGTCATTAAAATGATTTTGCCAGACCTTGATGGTCTAGACGTTGTGGCGGCTGCCACAACCGTTGACGTTGATAATCATTGTGCAATGTTACAAGATCTGCAAAAAGCTCGTGATTCACAAACAAGAGCCCAGTTGCCCTCTTCCGCGGATCCGGCAGTGCTGATTCCTGTTTCTGGCTGGCTTCCTAAAGTTGGAGATCTGGTCTGTGGAAAGGTGGAGAACAAAAAAGAATTTGGTCCATCCTACCGTTCACCGGTCAGAGTCCTTAGTTTGAAAGGCACATGCACTGTGATCGTGGCTCCTTTACCTGGTCGTATGGAGAATCGTTACATTTTGATTGAACATGTCAAGTTACACCATATGGCCGATACTGAATAGTATGCCTCACGTCGAGATCTTTCACTGAATCCAATGGCTTCTGTTTCTTCGACTGCTCCCCAGCAATCACGACGGGAGGTGGAAACTTCAATTGATTTATTACCTGTTTTTCCTTCTACATCCACATCTGCAGACAATGAGAATGATTCTCCTCCAGTTGAAGTCATAATTGACATTCCTGAGAGTACCATACCTAAAACATCTGATGCAGCACAACCACCATTGTTTCAGTTGGGGTCCAGTGGTTATTATATGGATCGTAATAGCCTTTCATATGGCACATCTTCCTCGTCATCTTTTGTGCAAGAGACCCCTACCCACACCAGTGTTTTTATCTCCTGGTTCAAAAAGACTTACTTGGTCCCAACCTGGACATATATCTGGATGGTGCTTATGATGATGTTCCTCTTCATGTGGATCAGATTTGTAACTGTATTTTTCCTACTCATTAATGTCCATTATTTACCTGAAAGCTCTGCTGTGAACTTTGTTGATGGAGTTCTGGCCCCTCACACATTGTCTCACATAATGAAAAGAGACCAAGCCCTTGTCAATATATCAGCATTCCCTGTTGTTGATGGTATCGTCTGGGATAAAGTTGCATATGATATCTATGGCCCGACGGAAATTTTGAACATTCCATATGTATTCTGTGTTTCCTTAGGAGATGTGGTTTTGCCCGACATCCATTCTGATGACTGGGATGTTCATGCCGTTCATTCGTTATTCTCTAATTTAAAAATGTATGCTGCATTTGACACTGAAGATTTGTATTTAAATTCAGCTAATTACGCAGATTTATTTTGCTATCAACATTATGGCCATCATTTCTTGCACAAAACAAAAACACAGAGACCATTTTTTAATTATACCCAATGAGAGCATTGCCCAACACCATTACAGGGAAGCTCGAAGACCCAACAAAGTAAATTTGTGTATTTTTCTGGTTACAATCTGTCTGACCCATTGTCCTATTTTTATAAATTGAAGATGCCGCCCCAAACTATATTTATTTTAACACAGACTAAACTGGTTTACTCTAAGTCCTTCAGGAATGATTTGTCCGTGATGGGTTATGAGCTTTGGAAGGACACAATTGATTTGAAATCCATTTGGGGTACTAAAGATTGGCAAGAGCAGGGCAAAGAAGCTTTGCATCGCGCATGTCTGATGCCGTCTCAAATCTTATTTTTAAATGACATGGTACAACAGACTACTTGTTTTGGTTTAGCCATGGCCAAAAATCTAAATGTTCCCACCATTTCATCATTAGCTCCATATGATACATGGCAAACACACACTAACTATACAATTGAAGACTTAGCTGTCTTATTTCAAAATGGCACACTTAACACGTCTAATATTGACCCCTTAGGATGGTTAGTGTGGCAGACAACTTCAAATGCATGCCAATTGTGTTTTCTAAATACTACAAAGGGTTTTACACAAAGTAAACCAGATCCACGTTTCCCACATTCACAAACAGTTACCACTATTCAGTGGAAAAATTATGTCAGCAATGGTTGGAACATTCCACAATGTCGTCTGTGAACCAACATCTCTCTCATTTGTCTGGTGACATTGATTTGGCTGATTTTCTTTTAGGTCCAAAGTCCCCTCGAACAAAACGTTTTATTTATTCCGCATATAATGAATTTTGCAAACTGTCTCAGATGGAAGCTGCGCTGCGCCTCCGTCAAATTGACCAGGCTAATTTAGAAAAAGTCCTTGCGGTAGTATACAATTTCTTCCCGTATATATACTTTAGATAATATTGTATCATCTGTCATTGACATTATTCAGCATGAAGTGTCTGTTTTGCATTATGGTCAAAATCAATTATGCTCTGTGATGCAGTTTGCTTGGATGTTGCAAACACTCAAAAATGGAAAAGTACCATGGGATTACTTGAATGCTTCTGCACTGTTTTTATCGTTTAATTTAACTGATTTACAGAAATGAATGTCCATAAAAGATGCCACATACACATTGTTACATATTGAACAATTTGAACAGTTACCGTTTTCGGTGGCCGAGACTGATTCAACTGTGTGGTTAAAACATGGGGTTATTTCAATGCCTATCTCACTTTTTCAGTTCACAGCATGCATGAAACATCATCCCGTTGGGAGATATGAGGCCCTCAGCAATAATTTTATTCACAAATTATGGTCATTGCCTTTTGCTTACAGATGTCAACGCGCAGACAAGGAGGTTTTCCTTACAGGGAAGGACTGTGATTCCACAGTAGGACATTCCCTAGTCTATAATCAAGTTAAGCTTCACGGAGCCTGTAAAGTTTCGGCCCCTAATCTAGCTTGTTTTTTGAAAGGTACCCCTGTCCCGGCTATTATTCTCATATTAACTTTGCTTTCTAACGGTAGTTATCTTATTTTGAATAACCACGATTGCTGCGGCTTGAGAGCTGGCATCCCGTATATAGTAACAGTTTCTCAAAAAGTTACATGTTGCAGCAATGTCCTATTTCCACCCCCGCATGGGATTGTCGATAGTTCACTTTGGCCTTCCATTCTGACTTTGAAAACAGATTTCAATAAACTAAGCAGACTCAAAGTGCTATTGTTTCAACAAGAAGTCGCTCTCACATCGGCTCGAGAGACCTTCGAATTGCAAGTGGCAAAAACCACGAGCGAGATACACTCACTGCTAAACACAAATCTCCCACTCCATTTTGGAGAATTAATACACTAAATATTTAATGCGTCTGATACGGAGGGCCTTGCTCACTTTTTTAAACTTGTGGGTTCCGGCCTTCTTTCTTTCTTTCAGACTATTTTTGGAGTAATTCCGGCCTTTATTCATACTATTTTTTCCAGCGCCTTCAGAGGGTTTCCCCTGGTGCTCCTGTTGGTTTGCGGCATGCTGGTTCTCCTATTATTGCTTCGCAATGGATGCTCGATCTGTGGAGCATCTGTACTGTGATTGTATGTGGCTGCTCTTTGGTTCGATGCCAGTGGAGTCTTTTGCCATCGACTACTGACTGACCTTCCGTTATGCCTACTTCACCTGCGTGCAACCTGTCTTTCACTGCCTCCGGTGCCCTTTTCAATGGGCCATGGATGTCTGCCTGTCCAATACCACACACGCTGCCCTGGATTACGATCTGCTAATGGGTCCATTTAAGGCCCATGCCCAGGTGTGTGCCAGCGGTAGGCGTTTGGTGTGTGATCCTCTACTCAGACCAACGGCAGACTTGAGTACCTGTGCTCTTGCGCAGTGCCACATAGACCACGGTTTCATCGAGGTTAATGCAGGTTGCCCTGAGATGCTCCTAACCGCTTCTGAATATGAGGAGCATGTGTGCTCATTCCACCTACTAAACTAGATGGCATACATTTTTACGATGGAAGGATTGGATAACGTTCTGGAGTTCATGGCATTCCGCTTTTCCCACAACATGTTTGACTTTAAAGTCTAACTATGAATGGTTAGCAATTTTTGAGTGCACAATTGGCAACATTTTGGAACATTAAACCCTGGCAGTACAAAAAATAATTTGGGCTTCTAAATTACACAATGTGGCCTTCGACAAGGACGGTTTGCTTCTGCTTACCTATGATTTATGTTTTATGCATAAGGCTAACGCCCTGGCCAATGGGAGGGTGTCACGTGGCCCATAGGGACATTGTCGTTTTTCACTAACTTAGCATGAGCACGTTGCAGCTTGCCTGCTGCTTTGCACACGTTACTACACGTCTTTATTTTTTGCAATAATTTCACAGACTGCTTTCACATGAGAACTCATCCCTGTGTTCACTTTCTGCATGTTCCTGGGATTTTGACTGAACATTATCTGCAAGGTTGAACAACAATGCCCCTTGTTAAATTGTTCTGGCCAGTCCTTAGCCCTTAGACAAAACATACTGATGCAGCTGTTGTTTGGACAGCGTACTTGGGTTTTTAGTGGGGTGCACGAATAGGTGACACACACTTGGAGAGGGACCTTTCCAGGGAGAAGAGCACCCATGATGTAGATCTACCATCCATAGGCTAAGGTATGGGGTCTGCTGACCAAGCCCAGAGATCTTCTATTACATAATAATACTTCTTCTTAGCAAAGGGAGGGAGGTTAGGCACTATAATCCTATCTCCATTGTCTTTTTATGATGACACCTCCTTCATGATTTATTGACTGGCTGCTATGCTGACTATTTTTGTATTATGCATTTTCCTGCTTGTTGTGGCATGTATACTGCATGTTAGGGCACGTTAGTTAAAATAAATATGTTAAACTATTCCGTGTCTCTGTCAGATCTTATTGTGGACAAGTACAAGAGAGTGAGCAAAACGGTGTGTCTTGTTACCGCGATTCCTGAGAGATCTGGGAGTGTTGTGTTCTGGGGTGTCAAATCATTTGTTTCTCTGTGAGTGAGTAGGAGAGCAAGTGTGACACTATAGCTAGTCGGTCCTGGGTTTGTGGGTACTAAGGTGGTGGGGCGACTCAGTCCCCATACACCAAGATCCCATTTCCTGTGCATAGTTCTGTTTTTTTGCAGAATCTCTGCAACACTCTGGCATGGGGGTTGCATCTGAACTGGTATCCTGGCACACCCACAGAAGCCCCTCCTGGCTTATGGCCTAGACGCACAGGCAACAAAGAATTCAATGGTGACCCCTTCACTGCAACAAGGTGGACCAGGCATGGCACTTCCCGCACAGCACTCATGACGTGGCTCAGGTCATGGTGGCCCTCTCTTGGCATACAGGGTGAACCGGACTTCTTCTGCACACAGGCAATGAGCCGATTGGTGCACAGCCGTTCCCTCACACCTTGCTCACCACTGGCCCTAACTCCCTCTAATGGTCTCCTCTTCCTCAAAGGGCACACTGGTCTTGACAATCAGGCTAGCGCTGGTGCTCCAGACTCCAGGGCAGGTGATCTTGGTTTCCCCTGGATGATGTCCCCTCACCCAGCAGGGAGAATAGGAGGCCATTGCACCGAGTCCTGGTCACAGGCAGAAGTCTTGCAGAGCTTCCCTTTCTCACACAGACCATTTGGCTATTTGGCAGATTACATATTTTGGAGTCTCAAACTCGCCTTTTTAAAGCCTTTTTACAGGCACCAAATTTGATTTAGGATCTGAGTCTTTGCGATTGTATGTAAGGTTGAGTGGCAGGCTCCACTCTGCCGGCAGAGTTTTGCCACTCCACGCTCCACTTGGAGAGCGGAGTTTGGCAAAAAGGCAGTGAACCACAATGGAGCGGAGTTTACCAGCGCTGCCACCAACCCTGCATTAAATTCTGAAGCTTTCACCATCTCTGTGCACAACTGAATCATTCTCAATGCATGCGTACTTACCACCACATGAGGTAATGGCCCTGCCGAGAGGCAACACTGACAGGAAGGAACGAGGGACTACCGGAGTACACCAGGTATGAAGTAGTGTACAAGACTAGAGCTATCACGTTGTCCTACCCTAGCGCATCTTAAATAATGTGCCCCTCCCGCTCGTGTCTGGGCTTCATCCTTTTTCACTAGGAATTGGCCCATCTGTCCAACTGAGCTCCTAACTAGGGCAACTGGGTGTACTCATGCACAGCGTGCCAAGGTATTTTCTAGTGAGAGCTGAGAGGAGACCCGCTCTACCCTGCTACAGCACAGCCAGGGAGGTGTTCTGACTCCTGACTCTCTTCTATGGGCTGTAGAAACTCAGACTACCCCCTGTTCTCTGCACTGACAATGCAGAAAACTGCTGTCAGGGGGGACAGTAAGCCTGGCGCATTCCAGCGAGCCCGGTCTTTGCCAACGACACTGCTGCATGAATAAACAAAATGTGACATCACTCCATCTTCTCATCAATGGGCCACTCTTGAGGCAGTACTGAGTACATTTAAAGGCATTAGGTTGGGCAAGGCGCCAGAGATGCATGTTTTATAAAAAAAAATAATATACTCTGCCCACTCGCGAAACTCCTCAGAATTTGTCGGAGTTTTTTAATAACTCTGTAGAATCCTGCGGCGTGATACTCTGCGAGCTCCGCCCAGACCCAATTTTACATTGGGGTTCTGCTTCTTTTGAATTGTAAATTTTTCCTTTTCTTCTTTCTTCTTGAAAGACTGTCTGTGAGAATGAAACCCATGATTCTCCATGTAATGTACCATTGCATGGACACTTGCACTCAGTATCTTCATGCATCAGGACACTACAGACACACATGCATTCAGCACACACATTCAGTACCAGGTTGTGCTGTTTGCAAACACACACACTGCCAGCACAGACACTTAACATGTGTATGCTGCAAATAACACTTCACCCTTTATGTATTGTACTTCACACAAGCCCACATACACCCAGCACATGCCCCCATTATGCAGGCACTGCACAGCACTACATCTCTTATTTAATGTATTCCCCACAGGCATTCATATGCCAGGACCAGGAAAACACTAACTTGAATTGTTACAGGAGCCTACAGGTGCTAAGCGGAGACCACAAATACCCCTGAAGGCTGGCACCATGCACACTGCACCAACAACTGTGTGCAGGGAGCAGCCCCCAAGGGAAAGGTGGTTGGGAAAGGGAAAAAGAAGAGAGTCATCGGACTTCTTCTATGAATTGGATGATTGTTGCCTGACTTCCTTGTTTGCCGATCTCCAAGGTCACACCTTTAATTGAGCTGAGTATCCCTGTTAAAAGGAAGAAGAGGAAAGTTTATACTCCCTAACTATTACCCTGTCCCACTAGGTTCCACCGGATTCCTACTTCCTGGTTATGTACTTTGTCTATATGAAGAATGAAGTGTTGGGGCTCCTAATGACTACTTCTTTAGCAGTGTCTCAGTAAGTGTGGCTGATAATCATCTATCCCCCTCCCAAATCAGGGTCTGTGGTTTACTAATTCTCAAAAGACACAAAGAGTGAGTTAGCCTCAGGGTAAATTACACAAAACCATACAAGTGTGTGTTCTGTTTTAATCAGTTACCTCTTTTGTGGGCTCCTCACCATGTCTTGCCAGTTCTTAAAGATCAGAGGGGCGCCTTGGCTTCAGAATCCTCTTAGTTCTTCTCTTCTGGCTTAATTGCTGTGGGCTAATTGTTGTGAATGTCTTTGGCTGCTGCTTTAACCTAAATACCTTAAAAATAACTCAGCATACCATTGTCCAACAAGCCTTTTTTTCAGTTGCTTTGCTCTTTTACCTGGCCAGCACAACGGCGTAGTAATTAGCCTTACCATGCAAGTAATGACTGTCTCTTTTTTTTCCTTGCAGGTGATCGCCTTGAGCAAAAAATATCGACTCCAGATGTCAGGATGGTTGGTAGATGCCACTAGAGAGTCAGGTCTACAGGATGGGGTAAGTGGTGTCAAGTCTTGAAAAAACAAACAGGACCTCAGCACAAACACACTCTCTTCTTGGGGAGTCTGAAAGCCAAGCAGTTGGCATATGCAGGGGCATGACTTATATACAAGACCCCGCCCTTGATGGGAGCCACTCCCAAGGCCATGTGAGTAGGCAGGGTTTCCAGGGGCTGTAAGAAGGAGGCCAAAATTAAAAGGGCAATGGCTGTAGGAAAGAGGCCAAAATTAAAAGGGAAATGGCAGATTGGCGCCATGGAGCACTGTACATCAGGAACAGGAGTATAGGGAGGTGGGAGGGTGAAGATAACGGGAGGAAGAGGATTAAATGGATCTGGGACATAACCAGGAAGCACACACAGCACAGGTGGAGTGAGACACAACAACATACACTCAGTGCAAGCATTAATCACACATATATTGCACAGTACTGCTATAATATATCCCTGCACTGTACCCTTCCCAGGCCTACATACATCCAGTGCAGAGTCACTACTTCTATGCTGCACAGTAATGCACCTGATTAGGCCAAGAGTGAGTTAAGCACACATCAGCAGAACTTTTAAAAAGGTGAGTTAGCCTGTAGGCCTCACTCAAGTAACACATGGTTAAAATGACCTGTTCGATTCTACAGATCACTACATGGTATACTGCCACCACCGTGCTCCCGCTGCTTAACCTCTGGTGAAGGCAGGAGCTTTCCACCACTATAAGGGTAGTGCTTTGGAAGCCCCTCCTGGTCCAACAAGACTGCAATGTGTGAGACAGGCCTATGTCATGGCGCACATGCATCATCCGTTTTTGCCTATGACAACAAAAATCAGCATTAGGGATCCAGACATCAGTACAGTTGGGCCCTCAGGCCAGGGGTACACGTCTTTTGCCATGCAGAAGACTTCTCTGTCCCAACACATATGTTGAGATAGGCAGTTATTTAAGGAAATGTCATGCTGTTTTTTAACTTCACGTACTCTCAATCTGCATGACTGTTGGCTGGGAATTCATGAACACCAACATGGAGAGTCACTGAAAAGATTCCCAATTTCCTGCATTTTTCTACTTTTAAAAATAAATGCAGACAGAAAATGTATTGTTTTCTGCCTGTATTTATCTTTAAAATTCAGTAAAAATAGAAAACTGAGAGCCAGATGTAAGACCATTTGCATTTGCAACTCGCAAATTGCAAAAAATTGCGAGTCGCAATTCGCGAGTCGCAAAAACAAATGTACAGCAGTCCCCCTAGATAACATATGCAATATCAACACTAATGTGCACTTTCAAAAACAAGTTTCGCGATTCCAAAGATCCTCTGAAAATATAATTTAAAACATATACCATTTGACATGTCTTCAAAAATGTTTTAGTATTTACATCCAGAAAAGACAAAACGTTATCAATAGGGTCTTCAAAAAATTCTCATGTAGCACGAAAATTAATATGACTTATGTAGTTGCGCAGGATAATTCAAATTGTGTTCTGTACCTCAAGCATAAATTCGATATTTACTAAAACAAAAATTAAACCACTATTAGATGTGACATTACAGCATCTGCATAAGAGAAGTCACAGACCTGGGTGTTAATTTTTTTTAAAATGCTTACCTATATTTAAATTAACAGGAGGAACAAACTACTGGGCACAGTCATCTGATTAAATTACTTATGAACGTAGTTCTTGAACATACATGCAAACAAGAGTTCAAAGAGACACGTATATAAACGAAGAAAAAAGCGCTTCTCGGAGATTCGAGACGTAACACTATCGTAATGGCGGCGGCGAAGCGATAAATTACAAACGAATGGAAATGAAATGTGTGTACTTTATACCTTATAAATGATTTAGATAGCCGAACATTACGTATCGATGCCACATTATTATAATTAAGTCACTATTTGTGGAGGTTAAGACTGCAAAAATTGCAATTGGCAATGATAAAAACTGAAGAAATACCAAGTACAACATGTAGCTTGACAATTATTTATTAATCAAATGTTTAACATGAATCATATGTTAAGTATAAGGTCTGTGTATGGAGGATTTGAAAGAGGACACATAAATTCTGGGGTGGCTGAGTAATACTCCAACCGCTTGCAGAACTCTGCCGAATTTGGTGGAGTTTTTTGGTAACTCCACGAGCTCCGCCCAGGCCTACTTCTTATGAAGTCTTCTGCACCTGAATCTTGGGTGCATGTGCAGTATTTGTTTCACTTGAGAACCATAGTGAACACTTATTTTAACCTCTTTAAATCTCTCCTTTTCCAGTTTTTATTTCTTGTCTCAGTACTTGGATCAATGTATAAACTTGTGTTTCCAATTTCTTTTCTTCCATTTGTTTTTTTTTTCTTCAATAATTTCTATCTGTTCTTGTTCATTACTATATTGTATATAGTATTTAGTCATGAACTGGCCCTGATGAAGTGACATGTGTTGTGAAACACGTGTTGGCCGCTTTTGTCCATTTTGAATGAAGAAAATTAAAATTCTATTTGAATCTTCTCTATGACTTACCAACAAATATTTATTGATTCAAAAGATCTCAAGACCCAGTCTCTTTTTTGCATTTCTATGCGGGACTTGAGGGGTTCGTCCCACACTCGTTTTTAAGGTCATGTTTAACCTTTAAAGAACCTCTGTTTCCCTCCAGCTTTTCAGTGGCAAACTTCAAAGGTTATTCTGCCTGTGATATGCATCAGGGCTGAATCCCAGAGGCTTAAACTGCTCTCCCCCTTCCCCAGGCACATTGGCAGATAAGAAATTAGGTATGCAGGAGGTGTGCAACCGCAGAGGGCTAGCCACACCTCTAGGGTGGGCTGCCTGGTCTGTACATGTAAGGAAGACTTCTGCCATTTTTAAAAGTGGTAGAAATAGTGGATTCTGGGCAGAAAGGGTGACTGACACCCTGTATGTGGTCACCACAGGGGCAGATTAGCCACTGGGGCAAGCAGCCCATTGGCCACTTGCACCCACATCCCTAATGCCCCAAAATATAGGATTTAAGTTCTGCCGCTGACACCAGAACCTCCGTTCTGAACAACCTGCATTGATGAGGACAAAGAAGACACCTGTGTCTGCGACAACCGGACTTGCAGAAAGCAAAAGAGGAATACTCTGTCCCTGTGGAAATGCTCCTGAAACTGCCTGTCCGAGACTCATCCTTGGCTAACTCTCGGTTCCCCCAGACAGAGGGGCACCTGTGACAGCCTGAAGCACCCTCAAACTCACCTGGACCAATGGCACTAGTCCCCTGCAAACTGCAGGCAAAACAAGCTCTCTTAGGGATCGCACCAATCCAGATGGTCTAGTGCATTGTGGGAACTGTAGTCCTGCCTTCCACAAAGTTACAGTCAGCTACAGTGTTCCCCAGGACCACCGGAGGTCGAAATACCTTTTTCCAAAGTTTACTGCTGCCAAGGCTTGTTGGTCACCATTCCATCAACCGACCCCTGCACTCAATGCTGCACCTAGAAGGAACTCCATCCGACCTCCAGAAGCGTGTAAGCGGTACAAAAGCAGCTCTCCCACGGCTCCCGTTCAGTACCAGGAACAGCCAGGACAGCTCTGCACCCAGGCACCACGGGCCAGGTAAAATTGAACTGACTGTCGTGGCTTGGTCCTGGGACCTTTAACTTTACCATACTTGGGTTCCATGCAGATTGACCTGCAAGTGACCAATTGTTACTACTACTTTTTCCCATTGACCGCAATGCAAGAGTTCTGCAGTATTGAATTGCTGTGATTGATGTTTTCTTCTAAAATCCACAACTCCTGTTAAATGTATCTGATCATGTTTATTTTGGTGTTTAAATTAAGATAAAAATACATTTTAATTTTATACATTTGTGTCGTATTTCTATCGAGTCATGTCAATTACTTATCGTCCATACAGTTATTTATTAGTCATGAATCAGTTAATTAAAACCTTAACATGATAAAAACAGCAAGCTATTTGATTCATATGTGTTCTAGTAAAGGAAGGCGAGAATAATTGTCAAATTAATATTGCACAGTAAATAAATACACAAGTTATAGGCATTTAAACAAATACTAATCTCTGCAAGCCGTAGTTCCATTTGACTGTGAAGAAATGAGTTGTGTAGCTATAATTACTTCTCAAAGGCCTGATTGTGGTTTAGGTCTCACAGTATAAAGTGCTGGTGCGTACTGTGATTATTAATATTAAAAACTGTTTTGGGATTTTTTGATTAGTATGGCCTACAGAATAGTTTAAAGTGCAAAAAATTAAATAAATTTAAAAGCAAAAGACTTTTTTGAGACCTTAAAATTGATAATAGTTACAGTGTTAAATAAAATAGGACAGATTGCCTAGGTAGGGCCTACCATTTTACTAACAGGGAATACAACCAGCAAATATGCTCATGGGCATGGCAAAAGATGTTAGCCTGCTTGAGCCTTTTTCTAAAGAAATGGGCGCAGAGAGCGGGATTGATTAACTCCTGTTTTCTATATGTAATAGTCCGTTATAAGTTTTTGAAATTTGTGCCGGGGTTGTTGGGGTCCAGGATAGGGTTGTAAGGTGTCTCTGAGTCTTTTTACAAATTTCCTGCAACGTGCAAGAATTGTAGCATCAGTTTATGAGAGACATACTGCTGATGCCTCTGCACAAGTGCGGACCCCCTGAGTCAAAAATATTAGCCTGATTAGGGCCCTCCTTTCTTTGACAGTGGAGGGGCAGCTGCAAAAAAGGTGCAACCATGATTTTCATTTATAAATGCATAACCTACAGGGCCCTCCATTAATCTTGTTGGCCCATGCCTGATTAAAGTCTGATATTGGTAGGCCAAGAAGGCGCATGTACATAATGTCTCTCCGCATTCTACGATTGATGGCAACTGGTAAATAAGGCTGGGATCTTGCAACCAAGTACAAAGAGTTTAAGGAGATCAGGATCTCCAAGAACCTTAGAGAGGCTAGGTCTTGCTGAAATGAGGCCAGTCGTACCTGTCTATTGATTGTCCTTTTCAAAGTTGTGTAGGTAATGGACTCAAGGGCGAATGCTGCTCAGTCTATTGCAGAGGTTGCTACTGCTCTCGGTAGTTGTCTATTCAATGGGGTTACTGGTTTCTCGAAGATGACTCTGAGACAGTCCATTAGAGAGTTCACTGGTGCTTTCAGTGTACTATGTAAAAAATTTTTAAAAACAGCCTCACTGCTTAGAGTTTGTTTCACTAGGCCGAGTTCCAATCTAAGTCTTGTTCTGCTGAGCTATTTAGGGAGTTGGAAACTTTTATTGTATCCGACGCACTGAGCGTGTTCCAGGCATTCTGAATAGGCACCAGGAAAGGCTTGGTGTCCGTATTGTAATGCTGGAAGAAGGGAGGCCTGAGTAACTTTAATTATTGCCGCAGCAAAAGGGCTGTTTAGTTTATTGTTAAGGGTGGCTAGTCCATAAATGATTGCTGTTGATTTCTTTTTTAGTGAACTTTTGTGGGTGTGGGTTGAGCAGCTTCAGTGAACCAGATCCCCAGATAATTATATTTGGCTGCCAAAGTGATGGTCTTGGCTCCAATGGTACATGAAAGCAAATTCTTGTTCTTATAGCAGCCAAATACTACTATTTTGGTCTTATGTGGATTAATGGTGATAAAGTTCTTCTCGTTGTATGCATGGAAGCTGGTCAGTGCTCGCTGGAGACCCACTTTTGTATGGTCCATAATAACAATATCTTCTGCATACTGAAGCATGTGAAGTGGTCTGTGGCCCAAACGGGGGAGAGCAAGGCTACTGTTTGCTAAAGCCTTCCCCAGATCTGCTGTGTCTAAATTGAAAAGTAACGGTGCTAGCATGTAGCCTTGCTTCAGACCCCCAAAAGTGGGGATTTTGGGGGTAAGTGTGTTTGGGCCGGTTCTCACACAGACCCACGTTGCAGAATACAGAGAAGTTATGGCCCTTAAGCGGTTAGGTGGAATACCCCAGTGTGTTAGCTTCCTCCACAGTGTAGGTCTGTCAACTTTATCGAAAAAGCACCAAAATCTATGAAGCATCAGAAGAGTGGGAGTTGTTTACGTTGAGCGGCTTGATGGCTGAGGGAAGCTAATACAATGATGTTATCAGTGGTGGCTGCTCCTCCACGAAAGCCTGTTTGAAAGAATGGGAGCAGCCCGTTTTCTGTTACCCAGGTTTCCATGTTCTTTAATAATAATATGCTTTTGCCTCCAAGTCTAGCGCAGCAATTAAGCAATAGTTTGACGGCTTTCTTAAATATCCGACATAGAGTGGAGCCTCGCCAAGCCTCTAGAATTTGACCCAAGCTAAAGGTGGAGTTGAAGAGCACGGATAAAAGTGATGCCCAGCCCTCTGGAGCGCATTTGAAGATGCCTGTTGGAAGCCCGTTGGGGCCTGGCAATCCGTCACGTTTCATAGCCTTAATGAGTTTTAAGATTTGGGTTGGTGCAGTTAACTCCGGTTGGCCCCCTAAAAGCTGCTCAGTGGGCCCTTGTTTGTCCATACAGATTGTAGTTTCAGGGTGGCTGGAGAATAGACCAGATACATTCCTCACCCTTCCACTTTCAGAAAACCCATTTTCCCTCGTTGAATAAGGTGCTTTTAGTTCATTCACATAGCTCCAGAAGTGGACAAGTGGTCTGTCCTTAAGCATTCTGTGTATCTTTAGCCATTACTTTTCTTGCAAAGCGGTCTTGGCTTCCCATACATTTTTTTTGTATGCTTTTTGCGAGTCTTTACCTGTCCTTAAATATTTACTCATGGGATTGGTTTTGCATATGCTGAGGCTTCTCCTTAGGTTCCTCCATTGCAAATTGATACCCTGGTTGTAAAGCTGTTTGTGATGGGTGATTCGTGGTGGCTTTGGGGGGTGTTGACGGCTCCCGGGGCCCAGGATGGAAACTCACAATTCTTTGATCATTGTGTCCCATTGGTTTAGTATCACCCCCTTGATTAAATTCTTATGATTATTGGTCAGCCTACTGTGCCATTTAAATTCCTGGGAGGAATGTGTGGGGCATCATTTTATTCTCCTGACAAGAGTATTTGTTTCTGCTCCTGTTGAAGTTCCTATCTGTGGAATTTGTCTGCTGCTGGGAGCCCTAGGTCCAAAGTTAAGACTAGGGGATTATGATCACTTTCCCCGCAATTTGCTATTTCAAAATTGAGCAAGTGATCTGCCTGGGGGAGTAGGGTGGTTATAAACATATAGTCAATTGTTGATAGGCCTTTGAATGTGGGACGAGAAATGTATTGGGACTCAGGACATGTCATTACTTGTTCTGCAGAAATTAAGTTGAAAGAGGCAAGTAACCTGGTGATCTGTTACTGTTCCTTGGTCATTTGAACCATCT
Organism: Calotriton arnoldi; assembly: GCA_963921515.1. NCBI lineage: Eukaryota > Metazoa > Chordata > Amphibia > Caudata > Salamandridae > Calotriton > Calotriton arnoldi. The sequence goes on from CAWUFW010002137.1 coordinate 1,085,038, forward strand.
TAGAATCTTTGCCCAGGGCCTTAGTGTTAAAGTCCCTCGCGATCACCGCTTCGTGAGAGAGGTGGGACAGAAGAATTTCTTCTAAGCTGCTGCAGAGGGAGTCAACTGCCCTTAATGTAGGGATTCTTTGAGGATTAAAATAACAGTTGATGAGGAGCAAAGAGAAGGCCTTCTGACTGAACATTATCCATTTATTGTTACTACTTGCAGCCCCGGGTTGTTTTGGCTAAAAGGTGTTGCTTCGGTTTTGTCCTTTTGCCTTATGAAAATTGAGAGGCCACCTGATGGCCGGCCAAATGAGCTTTTATGTGTGGCAGGCTTGAAGAACTCATAAAAACCGTATAGCACTGTGGGGTTTAGCGCCCAAGGTTCCTGTAGACAGATGATATCACTGTTTTGCAGGTATGCTCGTCCAGGTTTCGATGACAAGGTAGATTTTGTTCCTGCAAGATTCCATGAGGTGATTGTGAGCTCATTCTCCTTTGGCCATTTTGGGCCAGGGGATCGGGTGGTTAAGGCAAAGTCCTTGGGTGATGCTAGGAATAGGTTTGTCGGATACCACTCTAAAAGTTGGTCAACTGATTCCGACCTTCAGTGTTCTGAGATCTTGACTGGCATCTAACATTTCTGTGGTTATTGACGTAGGATACTACCAGGGAATTTGAAGCTTTTGTAGTACTTGGTGGTGCCCCATGCACCCTTCAGTATGCTTCTGGGTGGGTTTCTCTAAGAGAAATACATATGGGTATGTTGTAGGATGGAATTTTCGGCGGTCAATACCCCATTCCTCAAAAATGTGTGATTCTCTCAAAATGGCATCCCTAATGACAGTAGATCCACATTTGGTGATTGTGGTCTCTGATGTCTCTTTTGTGAGAGTTTGAGCAAATCTTACGGAAATGAGATCAGCTGAGGTTAGATTTTTCAGTGAGGAAGTGTGTTGTAGTGGATGGAGCAAGTTACCGCTATTTATTGTGTCCAGGGGCCCGTTAGATATAAAATGAGGGATAAAAGCCAGGCCAGAATCGTCATTATCATCTGCCATAGGAGTTGCTCCTACTGCGACAGTTTGGGCTGTCTCCCACTGTTGTGGAGTGCTAGGTACATTGCTGGTACCTCCTAGGAAATCATTTAGCTGAATATTTATAAGAGAACTGCTTTGGTGAATTTGTCTCGAGTTGAAGAGGGGATGATTTTGTTGATGTGGCCATCTGTGTTTCCTGCAAATGTCATCGCCCGTGATCAGGAGGTAGGTCTGGTGTTGATTGTTTTTGCTGTTCCGAGATCTAGAGCTGCTGGAGGTCCGGGAGGGATGGCGAGTCTGGGGGGCTGTTCTAAGTGAGTGTTAGGACCATTAAATTTGGTTTTATGGACTATGGTATGGTTCATCGGCCAGTAGGCGTTTTGATGGTGATTACTGGCCCAGATAGGGCCAGTTGAGTTGTTTCTCAAGGTATCTCTGGTGTTTCCTTTAAAAAGGGCGAGTGCCACATTGCCGCTTGCTTCTCTTGTATGGGCCTGAGCAGTAGGGTCAGCGAGTGCTTCCCTGGTTCCCTGGTGCATTAATAGGTGAGACCCTGCTTGCTTGCAAACCATTAACCCGGGTGTGGCAGACGTGGAAGTGTCCTTATATAATGTTAAACTGTGTGTTGTACTGTCCATCCTATGTTGGGAAGAGGGGTTCGATTCTGGGGTAAATGTTGCTCCCCGGTCCGATCTGGTATTTCCCTAAGGTGACTTATTGCTTAAGGCTATCTCCAGGCTAGTTGTGGATATTGGTTCAGCGCCAGGGATGTTCTGAGATGTAAATATTGCATGGGTGGTATAGGCCACCTCAGTGGGTGTTTTTAGGGTTTCTTGTCCGTTGGTAACTGACGGGGCGATTATTTTCTTTTTCTTACGTCACCTCCCTCAGAGTCCTGTTGCATAAGGATCAATGGTGCTTCCTCTGTGCTGTCTTATGAGCTTGTGTTTTCTGATTTGGGGGCTTGATTGAAAATCTGAAAGAGCTTACTGGCGTTCCCATGTTGAGTTATACTTGGTGTGATGTGTAGCCCGGCTGTCGGCAGTCTCCGTTTTACAAGCCGCTGATTTTTCCGAAAGTATAGGCAAAGTCGCAAGACCCTTTGGGGCGTATTATCAAGAAACGGCGTTAAAATTATTGCCGCTTTAGCGGCAGAAAACTGCCGCTAAAGCGGCGATAATGGGCTTGATAATATGCCCTTGAGAATTGAATAGAAGCCCATGTTCTGCTGTCAACATGGGCTTCTATTGAATTCTCAAGGGCATATTATCAGGCTCATTATCGCCGCTTTAGCGGCAGTTTTCTGCCGCTAAAGCGGCGATAATTTTAACGCCGTTCTTGATAATATGCCCCTTTGAGAGCAGAGGTTTTGAACCTTGTAAAGATGCACTATCATCCATCAAAGGGTGGTCAGAGGGGTCCTGATTTCTATTAAAGGTGCCTATTTGTAGATTTGTTGAGAGGTAATCTCTTGGTTGATTGAGGGAAAGACACTGATTCCACTATTAAGGGAGAATTGAAATTTATAGTTGCTCGTGGGATAGCTGTTTTTTTTCCAATGTTGGTTCCGAAGACATTTTTCCAGGTGTTTGTGTTGAATTTAACTTTTTACACAGTCTAGAAGCACCCATAGAATTTCCGGTACTGAGCTTAGTTTATCGATTAGTGTGGAACAAGACCAGAATCGACCCACTTCTGTTCTCCCAAATTTATGTTCTAAAGTTCTTAATCTCATCCCTAGGTCCCTTAAACTTGATGTGATAGATTGCATTAGATCTATTTGAAGTTCCATCTTTTGTGATTGCCAAAGAAGAGCTTTGGCTATTATGTCTTGTTTAAAGGTAAGAGAGGCCAAAGTTGGAGTTACAGGAATATAGGGCTGACTGGCGCACAATCCCCTGGGCTGGTTAAATATGCAGTCTTTAAACTGTGCTCCATCTTGAATACTGGTGTTTGCGCCAGAGATGCTTCCATTTGGGCTTCTATTTGTGCTACTAGTGTGACTAGGAATTGATCTGATATGCGGCCAAGCTCGTGGTCAGATGTGCTGCATCTCCTGGATTTCTTAGGAGGTGACTGGCTCAGAGCTAGTTATTAGTTACTAGCTATTGAGTTTCCAGGGTTGAAGGCAGGGGGGAGTGTGTATTGCTGTTTGCATGAATGATGACAATTATTGTGTGCTTGTTTAAAAGCAGGGTATGTACAGACGTGGGTCCCTTGCTCACTTTGCCACTGGATTCAAGCTAGCCTGGCTGATGAGGGGTGTTACCCTGGAACCGGTCCCAGGATGCTTGTTTACGGTCCAGGGAAGACCTTGCTTGGCAGTTCGGGCTGGACTGTTCTCATGAGGAACCAAGTCAAGACTGATTTGCATATGGCTGGGTCTAAAGTGGGGTGGCAAAGTGAGCTAAAGAACGATGATGGATTCAACCCAGATCTGTCTTTGGGGGTGAGTATCTGTTTGCTTTGTTTACCCTAAGTTGGCAGGGTATGCCAAGACGTGGGTCCCTTTCTCACTTTGTCAGAGGATTCAAGCTAGTCTGGCTGATGAGGGGTGTTACCCCTAAACTGGTCCCAGGATGCTTGTTTCCGGTCCACAGAAGACCTGGCTTGGCAGTTCATGCTGGACTGTTCTCATGAGGAACAGGGTCAAGACTGATTTTCATATGGCTGGGTCTGAACTGGGGGTGGCAAAGTGAGCTAAAGAACGATGATGGATTCAACCCAGATCTGTGACTGGGGGTGAGTCTCTGAAAGGTTTCAGTGCTCCGTCCATCATCTCCTTGTGTTTGCTTTGTTCACCCTAAGTTGGCAGGGTAGGCCCAGACGTGGGCCCCTTGCTCACTTTGCCACTAAATTTAAGCTAGCCTGGCTGATGAGGGGTGTTACCCCGAAACCGGTTACAGGCTGCTTGTTTCCAGTCCAGGGAAGACTTAGCTTGGCAGTTCGGGCTGGACTGTTCCCATGAGAAACAGGGTTAAGAATGATTTGCATAGGGCTGGGTCTGAACTGGGGTGGCAATGGGAGCTAAAAAGCAATGATGGATTCAACACAGATCTGTCACTGGGGGTAAGTGTCTGAAAAGTTTCAGCGCTCCATCCATCATCTCCTTGTGTTTGCTTTGTTCAAAAAAGAAGGCTCAACTTTCGGCTAAAGCTGGTGCAGGGATTCTGCGGAATCACAGAACTATGCTTAGGGTCATAGAACCGGAGTAGGCAGGGACTGAGTCATCCTACCACCTGAGTACCCATGAGCCCGGGACCGACTAGCTACAGTATCTCACTTGCCCTCCTGCTCACTCACAGAGGCACAAGTGATTAGACACCCCAGAGCACAACACTCCTGACCCATTCAGGACTCACGGTTGTAGGACACACCCTTTCACTCTCACACTCGTACTAGTCAACAATAAGTTCTGACAGAGACACAAGAAAAGTTTAAAATGTTTATTTTGACTATAGTGCCCTACTATGCAGTATGCATGGCACAATAAGTAAGAAAACACAAATACAGTCATCATAGTAAGTAGTCCATAAATTATAAAAGGAGCTGTCATTGTATAAGACAGGATAGCCTAACCTCCCTCCCCTTCTACAGAAGCACAATGATTACATATCAGAAGATATCTGGGTGTTTGCAGCAGACCCCGTACCTTAGCATACACAGATGAAGGTTCTACATCTCAGGTGCAGTCACGATCTCTTTCCTGGAAAGATCCCTCTTTAAGTGTGTTGTTACCTATCCCTACATACCTATATGACAAAAGTAAGTGTTCCTCAAAAACAGCTGCATTTGCGTATCCTGTCTAGGTGCTAGGGCCTGACCAGAACAGAATAACAAGAGACATTGTTGTTTGACCTTGTCTACAGTGTTCGGACTAAATCCCAGAAAAGAACAGAACGCGAAAACAACAGCAGTTTCTTTGTGAAATTACAGGGTGGCATAAAGCAAGATAAGTTTGTATAGTAACTTGCGCAAAGCAGAGGACAGTCTGCAACATGCTCATGCTAACATGGGGAAAATGACAATGGGCCTGCACAGGACATTTGAGGGACTACGGTCAAATTTGGAAAAAATTAGTTTCAGTGAAAAATATATCCAATTACAGTGTATCGCCAGGACCCAGGATGTAGTATGACATGTGAAAGGACAATGACCCCAGTAAGAAATCCGAACCTGCCAGATTGGAAATGTCAGCCATCCAGTTGAGCAGGTCAAAAGAAGAAATGTGCTCCTTGTATCCAGTAGTTGACAAGACCATGAAAGGACAACCTGTGTTGATTTCAATGAAACTGAGATCCATTAGATGCTGCACAGTTGCACAGGGGTTACCTCCACCCACTGGCCACAACACTGGGTTTTACACAAGCAGCATACCCAAGGAACAGTCCTGGATATGGGCCACTAAGGGACCCATCACCAGTTAGAAATCCAGGGCAGCGTGAGATGGTGTAGCCAGGCAGACGTCCAGTGGCCATTGAAAGGGGCACCGGATACAATGGAACACAGGTTGCACACAAGTGAAGTAAGCATACCAGAAGGTTAGACAGAATTCGGCATTCAGAGCATCTAAGGGCACCATTCCAAAAAGTTGTAGCATTCACTCACGGTACAGTTGTAGTGATGCCTGAAAGGCCCAAGCAGGACCACAAATGGAGCAGTCATTGAGGAATAGAAGGAATAACACAATAATGCTGCAAATTAAGACGAGTTTCAGCGGGAACCCACCAAACACGCTGGAAAAAATAGAATGTATAAAAGCAGGGATTACTCCAAAAATAGTCTGAAATCATGTCACAAGGCCGGAGCCCTCAAGTTTAAAAAGGTGTGCAAGGCCTGCAGTATCAGACGCATTAAATATTTGATCTATCAATTCCCCAAAATGAAGGGGGGATTTGTGCTTAACAATGACTGTATTTCACTAGACGTTCACACCACCTGCAATTTGAAGGTCTCAAGTGAAAGCCACTTCTTGTTGAAACAATAACGCTTTGAGTCGGCTTAGTTTATTGAAATCAGTTTTCAAAGTTGTAATGGAAGGCCACAATGAACTATCTACACTCCCATGTGGAGGGGGAACAGGACGTTGTTGCAACAAGTTACTAACTGGGAAACAGACACCAGATACGGGATTCCCACCCGCAGACTGCGACAGTCCTGAATATTAAGGACGAGATAACTGCCATTCGAAAGCAGTGTGAGAGTGGCAATAATTGTGGGAACAGGAGTTCCTTTCAAATAACAAGCTAGATTGGGGGCAGAAACATTTCAGGCGCTGTGAATTTTTACTTGTTGACTCACAAGGAAATGACCGGCAGTGGAGTCGCACCCTTCCCCTGTAAGAAAAACTTCTCTCTCAGCTCACTGACAACAATATGTAAAGGGCAGGGACCAAAACGCATGTATGTAGGTGCTGCTAATGGGTTCATATCTATCTACTAGGCAGTGTTTCATGCAGGCAGTGAACTGAAACATCGAGATGGGCAACAAGATAACCCTGTGTATTAACCATACTGCAGAATGAGTTTCCGCTACATTGAAGGGAAGTTGTTCAGGTTTCTCTATATGTAGCATAATGTAACTAGCATCTTTCATAGCCATTCATTGCTATTGGCGTGTCAAATTAAATGGTAAGAACAAAGCGCTACAATTTAGGTAATGCCAAGGAACACGCCCATACTTAAGTGTTTGCAGTTTCCAGCCAAATTGCATAACTGATCTAAGTTGATTCTGACCATGATACAAGGCAGACACTTCATTTTGTACAATATCAATTACAGATGACGCAATATTATCTAAAGTATAAATACAAGATGATAGTGTATTAATACTGTTGTCAACAACAGCAAGCACTTTATCTAAATTATCCTGATCAATTTGGCGTAGGCCTACTGCAGCCTCCATTTGCGAAAAATTCAAAATTCATAATATGCAGCATAACCAAATCATTTCGAACGAGGGGCTTTTGGACCCAAAATGAAATCTGATAGGTTTATGTCATCCGATAGGAGAGAAAGATGTTTCATGGCAGCCAATGTGGAATGTTGAAACCATTGTTGACATAAATTCCCTACGGAATAAGTAGTAACAGTGTTGGAATGGATGTTTGTGGATAACGTGGATCAGGTCTATTTAATTTGAACCCAGAAGTAGTGTTCACGAAACAAGAATGACAAACATATGTGTTTAACGGCCATAAGTGCCACCCAGTCAGAGTTATTACAGAGGATTTGAAACGTACTGTTTTGTATCATACTATTTAGTTGGTCTTCATTATAATTTGTATAAGATTGCCAATTATCAAAGAGGGCCAAGGTTGGAATAGTGGGAGTATTCAATTATTTAATCTTAGCCAACCCTAGACAAGTAGTCTGTTGGACCGTGTCATTAAGAAAGATAATCTGCGTAGGTGTTAAACATGCACGGAATAGAGATTCTGTACCTTGGACTTGCCATTGCTTAGTGCCCCATACTGATTTCAAATCAATATATTGTCTTTCCAATAATCATATCCCTTCAGGGCTAAGTTGTCAATAAAAATGGATGCATATATTAAGTTGGTCTTAGTAAGCATATATTTTTTTGAAACAGTGGGAACTAATTTAAAATAGTATGATGGCGGGTCTGAAAGGATATCTTGGAAATGGCCCTTTTTGCAGGGTTATCCCCAAACTTTTCGCTTCTTCCTCCTATTTTTTCCTGACCTGTTTGTGTTGGTTTTAGGACTCTGGGCACTTTACCACTGCTAATCAGTGCTAAAGTGCATATGCTCTCTGTAAAATGTGTTATGGATTGGTGTTTCCATGATTGGCCTGTTTGATTTATGTGTCAGTCCCTAGTAAAGTGCACTGCGTGTGCCAGGGCCTGTAAATCAAATACCGTTGGTGGGCTGTAGCACTGGATTGTGCCACCCACACAAATAGCCCGTAAAAGGTAACTCTGGCCTGCCATTGCAGAACCTGTGTGCAGTCTGGTACTGCCATGCCAACTTGGCAAGTGCACCCACTTGCCAGGCCCTCACCTTCCCTTTTCTTACATGTCAGTCGCCCCTCAGGTAGGTACAAGGTACCCCTGTGGGCAGGGTGCAGTGTATGTGAAAGGTAGGACATGCCCTGGTGTGTGTGGCATGTCCTCATAGTGAATTACAGCCCATTTCGTTTTTCACTATTGCAAGACTACCTGTTCCCCATAGGACAGAATGGGGAGTTTGTTTATAACATCTTATAAGCATAACTGGCACGGGCAATTACGTAGGAAAATAAAGTTTAGTATGCCTGGACTCAGAATCTAAAGATGCATCTTTTAGTGAAGGTGATTTTTACATTCTGTGTTTGAAAATACCACTTTTAGAAAGTAGGTATTTTCTTGCTCAGACATCCAGTGTGCCTCTGCTAGAATGTGGATTGACTGTCTGGGTTTTGGATGACAGAGGGCTGGGGAGCAGGAGTGGCTCCGGATAGTCTAGGTGGGTCAGGAAAGGGCTGAATAGACCTGGGCTGCATTTAGAGTAGGGGGAGGAGATTTCCTTGCACCTGAATGGGCCTGGTCTGCCTCTGACAATGCCGTCTCCACCTCCTGCCAGGAAGCCACACCAGAGAAGGCAGAACTGGTTCTGGCTGGGCACAGACACCCTCTGCCTAAGAGATCAAAGGATTTTGGGATATAAATATTGGGGCCCAGACCCCTGAACTTTAGGACTCTTTTGGACCAAGAAGACTGCCAAGAAGAAGAGCTGGAGAAGCTGTGAGGAGGAACTACCACGTTGCTGTGTGCTTAGCTGGGTTGGCCTGCAGTGGCTGCTTTTGGGCAGTGAAAGGACTGGACTGGACTTTCTGCAATCTACTTTTGTGAGTTTCTCCAACGGCTTGAGGTAGAGCTTGCCCCCTGTTCAAGAAGTCTCAGGAACAGCAAAGACTTCAAGTTCTTCTGCCCTCAGCACTGGGACTATGTGTTTTGTGCTGCAACAGAAGGAAAAGCAACCCGATGCCGTCTACGACGCCGCTGCCGACTCCGTGTCCTGAAGGCACCGCAGAGGGCACCATCGCAATGCCACACCCTGACCCTTGACTCACAGCCGACGCCTGCTGATGCCGCCACCGAGCCGTTGCTCGCACCGCGACCTGTAGGCATCGCACTCTGCACCACCTCGCTTCACAACGACGCCTTTGTATCCCCGACGCCGCTGCTCCACGCCGAAATCTACACCGCTGCTTGCACCGTGGTTCGAGGGCACCGCTCGTAAAGTTACACGACGCACCGCCCTCATCCCGCACCACAGCCTTGTCCTACCGACGCCGGTGCCATCGACTCCAGTTCGTCAGCCGACGACAGCGCTTCAGCAACGACGATGCCGCTGCTTGCACCGTGACCTGCCAGCACCGCGACAAGCACCGCATTCACTTCGCACCGCGACCCTGGTCTCACCGACGACGCCATCTGACGCCGCCACCGATCTGCTGCTCGCACCGTGACCTGAGGGCATCGCACGCCGCACCGCTGCACTTCGAACCGCAGCACCCTACGCCTGCCAACGCCAGCGCTCCTGACTTCAACAGAGAGGAGTTCGATCTGCAACGCGTGTGACTTCGAGGGCCCCGACGACTCCTGCACCGACCTCCGGAACTGACTCCTGTGGACGCCGTGCTTTCGGAAGCTCAACATGAAGTCGCAGACGCCCTGCATTTCTAAAAGGTACTGTTTGCAGGTCTTCCCGACACCGTAGCTGGCCTGCAACACCGCGGTCAGCCAGAACTGTTTGGATTTGTTTGCTCACGACGACGTGATAGCCCCGGATGGAGCTATCGACATCAAGGAACTGTTTTTCAAGCATATTTTGATAACTGAAGAGTTTTAAGTACTGTATTGTGGATTTTTATCATTTTTGGTCTTGTCTTAAGTATATAAAAATATTGGATATTTTTCTAAACTGGTGCGGTGTCCTTTTGTAGTGCTTACACTGTGTTACTGTTGGTTATGTGCAAATACTTTACACACTGCCTCTAAGATAAGCCTGACTGCTCGTGCCAAGCTACCAAGGGTGTGAGCAGGGGTTATTTTAGGAGTGTAACTCCCTTATCCTGACTAGAGTGGTGGTTTCTGCCTGGCTTTGGCACAAGCCCTAGCCTACCAAAAATCCCATTTCTAACAGGTTATAACTGGTAAAAGGAGATGGAGTTGGGCAATGTTCCCATTGAGTATAATTATATTGGGGACGCTGTCCATTAGCCTTGTGCAAAAAATTATGTCCCTAATGTTGATAACAGAACAAATCGACATAGTTGGCAGAATTGAAATATAAATCCTCAGTGTCAAATACAGTATAATATTGCAATTCAGAAAACATAGAATTTACAACATTGACATCCCAATCATCTGATTGCAACCCATGCCTTATCACATCACCCAAGGAAACACAGAATACATATGGTATCTGCAGGGTCTCCGTAGGATCGAATATATCAAATGGTGCTTTATCCCACACAATTCCATCAGTGACTGGGACCGCTGAAAAGTTAACAAGGGACTGGTCTCTTTTCATTTTATGCAGGGAGGAATGTGGGGCCAACACCCCGTCGACAAGTTCTGCAGCAGAACGTTCTGGGAGGTAATGGCCATTAATCAAATAGAGAAAACCAGTCACAAATCCAATCCACATGAACAAAAATACCATGGAAAACATTATCCAGACATATATCCAAGGTGGAACCAGATAAGTGTGTTTTAACCAAAAGATAAAAACAGAGATCTGCGCTGGTGGTGGGGTTAAAGCAGAAGACAATGAAGAACTGTCTGAAGAAAAATTATCTTGATCGATATAGTAACCAGAACTCAGCTGGAATAAAGGAGGCTTGGATTCTGGATGTAGACCTGAGGCTTGCACTCCTGAAGGGGCCTCGAGGGGTGGATCAGAATAAACGATTGCCATTGTAGAGTGGGAAGAAGGTAAAGCAGGTACCGGGTCAACTGAAGTTTCAACAGCCCCCTCTGGCATCTGGGGAGTATCAGAAGCAACGACTCAAAGGCTGTAAAGGAATATCCCGTCTTGGGACACCCTGAGGCATACTATTGAGTATTGGCCAAATGGTGTAACTTGACATGTTCAATGTAAACAAAGTGATTGTCTTTGTATCCTGGTAGTGGAGGTAAAATCCCAGTTCGGGTACCCTGAAGACCAAGCACTAGAACAGGAGCACGGTAGGAGGGACTGAATTCTTTCTTGATCGCCACCTTTTCATGAACCAGATCTCCAACTTGAGGAAGCCAGCCAGAAACAGGAATCAGAGCCGCTGCATCAGATGGCTGAGTCAAAGGCAAATGGGTTTTAGCCAGTGCGTTACAACACTTTTGTAGATCCTGTAAGACAGCACAGTGTTTATCTCTACGTCAAAGGTTACAGCTGCCACCAGAACAGAATAACAAGGGGCATTGCTGTTTGACCCTGTTGACAGTGGTCAGACTAAATCCCAGGAAAGAACAGAAAGCGAAAACAACAGCAGTTTATGTGTGAAAGTACAGTGTGACACAAAGCAAGATACGTTTCTATAGTAATGTGCGCAAAGCAGAGGACAGTCTGCAACAGGCTCATGCTAACATAGGGAAAACGACAATGGGCCTGCACAGGACATACGGCAAAGCTTTTGATGTAGCCCTGGGTAAGAGTTTGATCGCCTGAATTGTTTTCCTATTGTGCATTTATCTTCTGGGTCTGCCCTGTGCGTGCATAAGGACTGCCTGTTTTGCTCATTAGGGCTTTTTAGGTGTCTGGAAGAGAGGGAGGAAGGGGCCTTTTGTGGGACCTTTAAAAAGTATCCTTGGATCTGACCTTGAGGGGATGCTTGAGGGTGTTGGTGGTCCTTGGGGTTTCCTTTGGTTGCACTTAGTTATTGTTGATGCCGGCCCAATAGTGTCTAACTGCTTGAGCATGTTGGCCCTTTGAACCCCTACATCAAGCAAAGGGCCAGTGCCAATCACTGTGCTGAGATCCTTTGGATCAGTTTCCTGAAGCGAGGTGAAGCAGTCATCTGAGGGGTTGTTTTCCTTTTTTAGAGCCAGGATGCTCTTTTTTACCATGATGTGTTGCCGGAAGATTTCCGGTCCTTGTTGAATTTCGGTTGCCGGGAAGAAAGCTGTCGTGCTGTGATGCTGTGGCGAACAAATTTGCCACGTAGGCTTATAATAGTGCGAGTAGAGTAAGCAAATCAGTGCGACAATATGGTGTAATGCAGCCTTTCATCCCAACTAGGTAGATTGCTGGATGGGGCCCTGTCGTCCACCTCTGAATAAAAGAGAGGCACAAGCGTGCTTTTGCCAAAGGGTTTTATGAGCCCGCTTGTAGGTACTGCTGCTGCTCTGCTTCAGCTTGTGCTGTCTTTTACTGCACAGAAGAGCAGTAAGGTAAATCACCGGTCCTGGTGGGATTGTCATGGGCTGAGTGCTTTAGGAAGGGGCTTGAAAAGGGTTTCCGGACATTGTGAGGGCTTTTAAGAACTCTTTTAAGAAGGGGCTTAGAGAGCTTGAAGGCTCGAGTTAGATTTTGAAGTGGAGCGGTAGCCAAATGAAGTACCGGGAGCCTGATAAAGAATGCCAAAGGGCCCAAGTGGGAGCACACTGGGCTGGCCGCAAGCCACACCCAGACCTGGCTGTGCCACTTCTGCTGGGGCCCGCGCTCACGCTCTGAAAGCAGTATCTAATATGGCCGTGCTCGGCTCACCTCACCTTCTGCTGCTGCTAACCTGCTGGTTGGTTGGTTTTCAGTTGGTCCAGAGTCTCCGAGGTCTCCGCCTGCCCAGCACTGGCTGTCCGATGAAAAGTGCAGGAAGGGCAGAGGGGGAGAGGGACCCGAGCGGGAGCTCACTGGGTAAGCCCCAAGCCACACCCAGACCTAGCTGGGCCACTTCTGCGGGGACCCAGGTGCTCACTCTGCGAACGGCGTCTAATGCCGTCACGCTTGGGCGCCTCCCGTTAACCTCCTGCTGGCACTGGCTTCTGCTGGAATGGCCCCCTTTCACTGGATCCGAGCTCCCACCTACTAAGGCTGATGCGGTACAGTGGCCTGTGACGGCGGCAGCAACAAGCAAGCTCAGCAGCTCGGCAGTCGTCAATCGGCTTCGGTATCGGTATCGTGTCACCCGGAAGCGGAAGTCAACCCGTATCCAACTATCGTCCATGTTGGTACTCTGAAATGCTTAACACATGTTCCTCTAGTAAAGCCTGACTCCTCTTTGCCACACTACTGGGTCTGAGCTAAGGATTTATTATTCTGAATACAAAGACAATCTTTGTGGTCGGTGTTGCATATTGCATGGTGAAACCAAAGCAGCATCACCACATAATACTCCACCTTCCTACAGCATGCAACAGTTGCAATGTTCTCCATGGAAAAATGACAAGAAGCTGCCAAGATCCTCAGAGAATTCAATACCAAAGTCAATGAAAGTCTCATCATTAGATTTGTTACCATTGACAATGGCAGTTATATTTTTAACTCATGGAAAATGGAGGATCCTTAGTTTAGCTCATTAAATCAACCTAATTGTACAGAGCTTCCTTAAGCAAGAAGTAGTCCATAACATACTGGCCACCTGTCACTGGAAGCAGTTGAGGAGTATTCAGCATGCTAACAGTGTCCCAATAAATCTCTCATATAGACAGTCCCGACCCATCTCCATCTTCTACCTGGTGCAATGCCGTACAGGTCTATAAATGCTAATGTGCTACAAAGGAGAGGGGACATAACTGACAAAGCCATGAGGATGGAGGTTGACAAATGAGGACTAATGGAGTGTCCGATCTAAATTCTAGGGCTTTTGCTGCTGGAAGACAGCAAGGAGTATTGTAGCATGAGCCAAGTCATCCCATTGTTTCACTTGCTGCAGGCCCATATATGTAAGGAGGAAGAAAACTATACCTATGTCATTGAAGAAGCAGCTGTTTTGGTCAATGGCTTAACCCTCCATCTGGATACAAATATCTGACTACAATAAGAGTTTGAGTCATCCAAAGTAGACATCTGTGAAATTAAATTGGATCCATGGGCAAATATGAACTGTCTACTTTCACTCCTTTTTCAGCACTGGATGTCTCCATTTATAAGACCTGGATTGTCAAGAAAGTGGTCGAAATGGAATATGAAAGATTGTAACTTTGAAAGAAAAGATGAACTCAAGCAATGTATTCACCAACCTCTGAAGAGCACAGTGGCGGGTACAGAAGCATGTTGCAATAGTTGACCTGCCACTGTAAGTAAGTAAATTTATTATGCATGATTAATAAAACCCATTGCATATACATAACATTATACAAATTAATTTACACAAATTAGACATGATTTTAGAAAGGAATAAAAACGACAATATAGTACAGGCTGCTTAAGATAAAACGTTGAGCTTTCAAGCAATGAGTAAAAATCAAAAGCGAAAGTTTTTGAGATAATCCTCGGTGGATTTGTCTTGTAATATCATATAAATGACAAGAGAAGTGCATTTAAAACACGTGTTTATAAAAAAGGGCTAGTTTTCTCATTAATTTGTGTTTGATTCTCGGGGGGGGGGCGGGGGCTTATCAGTCAAAATGTGCTGGTATTGTTCTTGTTCTCCCAGGCCTTGACCATAGCCTGAGTAAAGCTGCAGCTTTCTACTGGTTAAAGTGACAGTGCATCAGGTGTAAACTTATGTAGTGCAATTTTCGCTGTGCAAATATGCTGTACAAAGTAGACCTTTAGAAGCATAATTTTAGATCTGTGTGAATAATAGTCACTTGTGCATCTTGCCAGTTTTAACAGCATTTAGTTCTCTAATTGAAAGTGCGATGTGCATATTGCATAAAAAGCCGAGGTTGTCGAGATTTTCAAAGTAATTGTAACAGCCTGTTCCGTTTCAGCATAGGGGGATAAACCTTGATGTTAAAGTAAGCATGACGATGTTAAATTTTTTTTAATTTTTTAAATGTACTCTCCTCTTCTTTCATTGCAATGTGGCAGGTGGGCCAGTCTCCTGTCTACTGTGTTGAGGAATCATGTGAAGTGGCAGTTTAATTGCGTGGCGGTTGGATCAAAACAGGCCAGTACCGCCTGTCTGCAATTTCGAATGCCTTTTTGATTGAAGATGGGGTGGAGCATTGAGCGTCGATCATACAGTAGGCTTGTACAAGTGCAAATTATGTGAAGAAGATCTTCTCTTTCATTACCACCTAGGCAACAATTGTTGACTCCTGGCTTCAACTTTCATGGAGGTAGATGAGAAAGAATCAGAAGTTTTCCCAGGCGGTGTCTTAGGAATTTCTCGTTCACCAATATGTTGAATCCTACACTGAGCTATGGTTGCGGTTTAACGGCAACATAATTGTTAAGAACAAACCAGCAATGCTCCCTTTCTGCCAATGCGGATTTGTCTTCCATTAAAGAAATAGCTTTTGTGGCTTTCAATGCTACTTTTTTTAAGCTTGAGTAGGCCTGCCACTGGTAAAACAATCATCATTCCAAGAGAGACCTGCTAATAAAGCAATATCAACAGCATGACTTGAACCAGCTTCTGACCGGGTTGGTTTTTGGCAGTTGCAGAACTTTCTTCTGTACAGAGGTGCAGGTAACTTGGGATCGGCAAATGTCAACAACTATGACAGTAGAGGAGAAGCTACAAGACTACTTATATTACCAAACACAATTCTACAAGGATTAAGAGCCATTAATCGATTTGTATGAGCAAAGGGAAAATACCCAGAATTCAGCATGCAGCAAAATAAAGTATCTATCATTGTCTGTACCCAATGTATCCTCTGAAAAGGTTTCCCGTGCAGCTGGTACAATTGTCATAGTCAGAAAGATCATTTGCTCACCCGAAAAGGTGAAGAGACTGAGATTTATCAAAGCAAATAAACATTTAACCCCAAAAACTACCCATCTCCAACAGACACAATGGTGGATGAGCATGGTTTTTCAGGCATCTCATTTGTGGGGAGTGATCATACACCAGACAAAGTCCATGAAAATGAAGACAAATTCTACAATTTGGGCTAAAAGTAAAACTACTACACTAGTAAGACAATAGACAAAAAAGGAAAGGAAAGGAAACCATTGTTTTCTATTTTAATATTTGTTGTACCCAAAAAATATAAATTAAATAAAGTATAATGGGCAAGGCACTGACAGGTGCCCAATGACGGCATAGCTGTCTAAGGCTGATAATAGAGCGGTGGAATAAAGAAAAACTAAGATAACTTTAGGGTCGACCATAAGCTTTCAATGAGTAATGGCCTCTAAGTCTGCAATGCATGCTTCCATTTCTGACAAGATGCCTCCCATGCTTAACTTTTCCTTCCTGTTCTTGGCAGTCAGGGACGATTGAAAGGACTGCACGGTTATTTGTGTGCTTTTCCATGAAAAAGAGACACATAGAAAGATTCCACACCAGGTTAGAAACAAATGACTTTGATTTATTCATGAATGGTAAATCATTAATCTACTGGATCAAAGAGAGCATAGATAAACTTGGCATTTTTAATGTTTGATGGATCCTTCTAGTTGCACACATTTACATGTCCCTTGGAGTGTTTCTTGAGTCGTCTTTGTTAACTGCTCATTAGGATGTCTTGGTTCTTTTGAGACCCCTCAGTTTACCTTATCTGTAAGAGTCTATTTCTTTTTTTATTGTTAAACAGATCTGTCAATGTTTGGAAGGAAATGCAATTTGCATGTTTCATTAACAACATCTAGGAGAAGGACCCATCACTTTCTACTTCCATGAGAAAAGATTAAAAATCTCTAGACTGGATCATTTAGAACAATGCTAGCTAGTAGCTTGAGCTGCAAATTCTAAATGATTAATATATTGAGAACAGCTATGCTTGCATTTTCTTTATGTTTGGGTGATCAATCATTCCGGGACACGCAGTTAGTTGTGAAGGATTGGTAACAGATTTTGATTTGCCATTAGTTTTTGATACTTACACCAGCTTACACTCCTAACTCTGAGAACTATGCCACATTTACTTCAGCTTTCAAATATTCTTCTTTGCAATACTTGGTTGCTGTGCTGAGTTGCGTGAGAAAAATAGTAAATATGCCCTGAATGTGTAGCAAAGTGGGTTAAGCTCTTGCCAATAAACAGAGTGGTTAATATTGCATCTCTGACAAAGTAATTCTCCCTCAGTTGTCCCCACAAAAGTAGGAGGTGTGCTAAGGCTGGCAACCATTATCCATCATTTAAAAAAAAAAAGAAATATTGAAATATTCTCATCACAGAGTGCTTCATTGACAAATAGAAACGCTTGTAACATCTACCCACTATCCATTTTTAAAATCCATCCTGACATAAGAAGCTCAGTCAGTCAATTTGCCTGTAAATCTTCAAAATGCTTGTGTAATGCTTGAAGCCAAAGTAGAAGCACTAACTGCACTCAAAAAAGTCTGAGGTTTGACTGATCTCCTGCAGATCCTAGCCTTCTTTATGGTCTACAAAGAATACAAATTAGCAGACTTTGGGCCTGATTTCGATCTTGGTGACGGGTTACTCCGTCACAATGGCAACGGATATCCCATCAGCCAAAATATAAATTTCAAAGGATATAATGGGATTTATAATTTGGCGGAAGGGATATCAGTCACTGTTGTGTCAGAGTGACCCATCTGCCAAGATCTAAATCAGGCCCTAAATTATTTGATAGACTAGCCATGGTGAGACTTACCAACAATGCTAGTAATGTGATTATCAATTCTAGAGAAATTAAATTGCTCACATTCAAGCTGAAGGCATTCTGAGTTAAATGTTTGTGTTTTAGAATGTGCAATTGCATAAAAACAGGTGAACACAGCTGTGCTCTATGTGAATGAACATAGTATTCATGACATGGTTCTAATGTAATGCGCAGCTTCTGCTGGGTCTAATGCATCAGTTGTTTGATTACTATATTTGACTGGGATCACTGGAGTGAAGCTCTCTATTCAGGAATCCCCTGATTTGTAACCACCCAGCATGTTGATTGCGATGGTAGTTTTGTAGTCTATTTACAAAGGTAAACATTCATGTGAGTAAATCTAAATGTGTACATTTACTCTTACAATTTTGGGTAACTTTACACTTTTGCTTTTCACCTTTTCTGAGTGTAAAGGCAATTAAAAGTGTACACTTCCATATATCTACCCCCAAAGAAGGAGGTGGAGTCAGTCAGAACTTCATATACGGCTGTAAAGTTACTACTACTACTGACAATCTGAACTTAGCTGAGACTCCGCTTCCCTGTTCTACCAATACTTCCGGGTCGGGTATTGGTAGAACAGGGAGGCCGTCTGTTCGTTTTACGAGAATTCATCATACAACACTGTGCTAATTTAAACAGCACGGTGCGACCTTCACCATACCGTTTGGATGAAAGTACAGGCAATGCGTAAAATGCCGAATGGTGATAGTTGAAGAAGATTTTATATATGATCTCTAGATTTTAACCGAGATCAATGTTCTCATCTGTAACTGCTTTTTAATTGGATCGCTGGTGATTCTACCATACTTGCTTGAGCTTGGCCCAAAATTAAAGATAAATAATTCTCTTCCTTGTTGGCTGAGTTTTTCCTTCTGACCAAGGGATGTCGAGCGATAGATAGCTTTGAGACTGTTCATACTTTGGAGTCTTGTTACAACTGAAATAGATTTATTTGAAAAACTTTGTCCTGAAGAAGGTGAAGGAATAATTGTTCACCGAAATGCCGCATCGACATTTCTTCGTAAAAAGTTTCTTTGTAATAAATTGTTCATGTATTTGCACTGTAATTTCTCTGTGAGAAAATGTTTTTAACTTATTGAGAATTTGAAGTGTTATCTTGCCACAATTCTCAATCTTGTTTTTATAATATTTTATTTTTTAACATAGTGATAGTGCAAAACTGTTTTGTGTTCATAACCTCACAGCGGACAAATAAGGGTTTGTCACATTTTTATTATAAATTGTTGTCTGTATGAATACTATATAGCACATGATCCATTTCTTGGTAAAATCTAAGACACAGAGGATTTTCCCATATTATAATTTCGTGAATAGGAACATTTTGTGATTCTGTTTACATTTCTACCCCGTCCCTTTTTCATAGAATCAGGGTTTCTCCCTTTATTTTTGGTCATTATAGTGCTGAAATTACTCTAGGTCTGTGCTGTTACTTCATTGATGTCATTGTTGTCATTGTTGTCTGTACTGTGGTGTACCTTGATGACATATTGATTCATTCAAATTCAATTATTGAACACATCAATCATGTGAGGTCCCTCTTACAAAAATTGATTGAAAATCATCTCTTCGCTAAAGTTCGCTAGAGACGTGCCTATTTCATGTGATCAGTATGGAGTTTTTAGGGTTTATAATCCCACGAACAGGAAACCAAATGGATCTAAAAAGGTTGAAGCCATTGAAAGCTGGAATGCCCCACAATGGTAAACAAAGTGCAAAGATTTTTGACTTTGCTAACTTTTACTAGTGTTTTATTGAACATTTTGCTGCAACAGTTTCCCCTATCACAGGGCTGTTTAAACTTTCAGTGAAATCTTGAAACAGAAAAGGCTTTTTAAACTTTGAAAGAAAAATTTCTCACTGCTCATATTCTCTGTCACCCAGAACCTACCAGTCTTTTATTGTTGAAACTGATGCACCTCAAAACGCTATGGGTGTGGGGGGGACTTGTCATAGCGTAACCAGAGAATTGTACAATTGCACCCACTTGCTTATATTACTTGTAAGTTGAGTCCCACAGAAATCAATTATGCAGTAGCAGACAGAGAATTATTAGCCATTAAAGTGCCATTTGACAAGTGGTGCCATTACCTTCTGGGTGCCCAACATACCGTGACTATTGTGACTGACCACCGTAATATACAGTTCTTGACATCAGTTTGTGCCATTTCTGCGAGGCAATAAGGTTGGGCACAATTCTTCAGCAATTATGATTTTGTACTCACATTTCAACCAGGAAAGAAAAATGGTAATGCAGATGCCTTGTCTTGTTATGGTTACACTCCAACAGAATATTCTACTGATCTTCCTCCCATAATACCTGCTGATCAACTATGTCAATCACTGAGTTCATGGCTCACCTTCAAAAGGAGCAGGAATCTGGAAAGTTTGAAGGCAATAAAGCAATATGCAGCAGTCCAGAAAGGTGATGTGTATTTTTTTTAATTATACCTTGTACTTCACTACTAGCACCTTACAGGAATAAGTAATACATTTGAGTCATTCTAGTCAACTAGCAGGACATCCCCGGGAGAATTGTTTTTTACATTTGTCAAAACTGCACTATTGGAGGCCTACTATCACTAAGCGCAAACTGTTTTTAGATACTTATATAGATTGTGCACAACATAAGACATCTCATGCAGATCCTGCAGGTTTACTTCAACACATACCAGTCCCACCAAGACCATTGTACATGGTATCCCTTGACTTCATAGTAGAATTACCGCAAACTTCAGAAGAATACAAAACAATTTTAGTAACCGACACATTTCACCCCTTCAAAAGGATAACGTTTTGCTAAAAGATTAGCTGATGTCTTTGTTCAAGTTGTGATTCTAATAGATGAGGCTCTTACAGTTCATATCTCTGACAGGGGGTCACAGTATATTTTCTGTTACTGGAAATCTCTTTGTAATGTCCTAGGAATTGAAGTTAGATTATACTCTAGTCATCAGCCTTAAACTGATGGGCAAGCTGAAAGAATAAATCAGTGCCTTGATCAAAACATAGGTTGTCAAACAATACAAGATGGGTCAAATTGCTGAGACTCTTTGTGGAATGCAGTTTCCACATACAATAATTCTCTTAATGAATCATTAGGATAGGCCCCCCTTTATTATACATATGGTCTATATCCTAGAATGATGAACATCGAGATTCATACACTGAATTAGAACCTGTAGCATATGAATTTTAATGAACATCTCATGCACTTAAACAAACAGCTCAAGAGAATTTAGCTCAGTCTAAACAAATGTACAAAGCTCATGCAGATAAACAGAGGCGACCACGAAAGACATAAAGCATGGGGGAAAAAGTGTGGCTATCTACAAAATATTTATGTCTTAAGGGTCGCAACAAATTCCAGCCTAAGTATGTTAGGCCTTTTAAGATTATCAAATTGTTAGTCCAGTAGCCAGCAGGTTGGAATTACCTACTACCGTGCAAGTAAACCCAGTTTTTCATATTCCATTGGTTAAATCAGTAATTGAAGAAACTTTGTTTTTACCTATGCCTCCTCCCATTCAAGTAGGAGACCAAGCAGAATATGATGTAAGAGCTATCCTCGATTCGAAAAGAATAACTGGTTGTCTTTATTATCTCATTGCAGCAAAGGTTATGCCTATCCGTAAGAACACCAAGGCTCCTCTGACGGATCTTTCCAATCTCCGTCCCATCTCGCTACTCCCCCTCCTGAGCAAATTATTAGAGAAGCACATTAACAAACATCTGTCCAACCATGTCGAGCTCACTGGCAGTTTAGATCCTTCCCAGTCAGGCTTCAGGCCCAAATACAGCACAGAATCAGCCCTGCTAGCGGTCACAGATAACATCAGGATGACCTTAGACAGGGGTCAATCTACCATTCTGGTGCTGTTGGACCTTTCTGCCGCGTTCGACACGGTTTCGCATCAGATATTGCTCAGGAGACTGGAGGAGATTGGACTCAGAGACTCTGCCCTCCAGTGGATGACGAGTTTTTTATCCTCTCGTTCCCAGACCGTCAATCTTGGCCCTTATCGTTCGGCGTCTATGAAACTGACCAAGGGAGTACCTCAGGGCTCCTGCCTGAGCCCCACCTTGTTTAATATCTATGTTGCTCCCTTGGCCAACCTCCTTAGGACTTGTGGTTTCATTCCCATTTCTTACGCCGGCGATACGCAGCTGCTATTTCCTTTTGATAAATTTACTCCATCTGTGCAGTCGGCTTTCTCTTCTGGTATGAGGGCTATCTCAAATTGGATGAGATGTAATTTCTTCCAATTTAATGTTGGGAAGACTGAGATCTTGCTCTTTGGAGATGCCCCTCTATTGTGAACTCCTGAATGGTGGCCGGTGGACCTCGGCGCTCCCCCTGCCCCTAAGTCCCTTGTTAAGAACCTAGGCATTCGCCTGGACCAGGCTCTCACTTTGAAGGAGAACTCTGCTCAGACAGCTGGCTCCTGCTTTCACACGCTGGGCCTACTACGCCGAGCCTTTCCCTTGCTTCCTGACTCAACTCGGAAGACTTTGACGCAGGCACTCATACTGAGCCATCTGGACTACTGCAATGGCCTCCTGGTCTCAGCCAATGAGTCCTTGCTCTGTAGATTGCAGGTGGTCAAGAACATCGCTGCGCGACTGGTCCTTAATGCCCCCCCGAGGACTGCTTCCCGCCCTCTTCTTCGTCAGCTTCACTGGCTTCCAGTGCGCGAGTGGGTTAAGTTTAAAGTTTGTTGCACTGTTCACAAAGCTATATACAATCTCGGCCCCGCCTATCTTGCCGAGAAATTTACGCCGTACATGCCCTCTAGGTCCCTCCGCTCTGGATCTAAATCCCTTCTTGTGCTCCCCCGAGTTAGGAAAGCCAGGCTGGGTGGGAAGGCACTCTCCCACCTTGGCCCTCTTTACTGGAATCAGCTCCCCATACACTTGAGACAATGCCCCGACCACCTTCAATTCAGAAAGCACCTTAAGACCATCCTTTTCTGTTTCTGATTATGTTCTAGCTTCTTAGCTTTTCTTGATGCCTGTCCGAAGCGCAGAGATACCCCTCCGGGGGTCGATTCAGGCACTATATAAATAAATAAATTGACTCAAAGGGTATGGACTGGAAAGTAAATCCTGGGACCGTGTGGGTCCTATGCATACCCTATGACTGCAGAAAGAATTCCATCAGTAAACACCACCCAAGCCCAAGCACATAGGGAGGGCTTTGGGGGTGCACTGTCAAAGCTGTTGCACAAATTCATGTAAGATGGAAAGGTTTGCGGCTGATGCGCTATGCTATGTCAGTTATGTCCCAATGTTAAAACACTAGACCACATGCCCACAAGAGTTTTAGCTCTCGGGAGAACCGAACCATCCTTAGGATGCATCCTGAGTAAAAGCTGCATCCATACTCTTTAAAACGCCTGGTATTGTTGTTTCCTACCTGTTACCTCAGGGAAGTTCCTCTTTGAACCCTACCTACACTAGGTCTTCGTGCCTCAAACCGCTGCCAGCGACCTCTCATCGCTCTTGGTTTTTTGCGAGTCATTCTTCCTGTGATTGCCACCTACCGTATTCAACTGTCGAACGTTTTACCTGTAAGAAAGAACCCAAAACAAATCACCAACAGAGACCTGTCTGGAAGACATAGTAATGCAATCTTGCGATGCGTAGTGTAAGGAATTTGTGCTTATCATCCTGAAGTTGAAGTCTCTTTGCTTGTTGGATTCTGATGTACCTAAAAAGACGAACAAATATAGTTAATCCTTTTTATTAAAAAAAAAAACCTCTTGATTTATTTACTAGTAAAATACTTAACGATTGATAGAACAATATTTGTTTTCATTGCACCTGGCTACCAGAAGAACATCTTTTTTTTTCAACCCACATACCTTTGAACTATGTTTTAAAGAAGGCTGAATCTGTAATAGTTTCAAGGAATGAGAATAATTCCTGGATGTAAAACTAGTGGAGTGATTGCATATTTAAACTCAAGTGATCAAAGGAGGGGGGGAGTTGTGGGAAAAAAGAGTAGACAACAGGTGTCTAGACTGTCTTAGGACTTAGACATACAATTGGGTAACACACTGTCCTGATGTTAAGGGTTAAAACCTCGCTGGTGGGAAAGAGGAAACATTTAGGTAAGAAAAGGGTGGGGAATAAATAGTCACCAAAAAAGTACAGAAAGGTTAAACTGTTTTTTCCCCCAAAATATTCTAATGTATCTTCTTGCCTTCTTCTTAGAGTTAACCACATACAAACACCTTCCAGTGCTACTCACAACAGAGGATACAGAGGGTAGGCATGAAATCATGCTTACATTGTCACTGTAGTGGGTGGCTCAATGAATGCTTCAATCCACTTGTGACATTTAACTTACACATTGTACCATATACTGGGGGCCTATAGGTATGTTGAATAGGCCAGTTAGGGGTATGCCGCTTTTATCATGTTGAAAGGGGGAGCACAGGCATTGTACCACCGGTTACCAGGTCAGCAAAAACAGTCAAGGCAAAAAATATAGGGGTACACCACGCAAAATATGGTAAGTCTCAACAATCTCAATCCCTGGTCATATAAGTACTGTAGAGTGATGTGGAGACTAAGGGGCCGATTACAATGTCGTCAGGAAAGCATTCCCACCAAATCGGGTTAGGAATGCTTTCTGAACGATTCGTATTCGGGGAGTCCTACCGACTAATTACGATGTGTCTGAATGCTTACGGACTGGGTTCGGTTGGACTCCCATTGACTCCTATGGGAGCCTGTGTTCCAATCGAGAACACAGGCTCCTATTGGAAAAAAGGGGTGGGTTGGGAAAACCTTGTACCCTGTGGCGGGCACCCCATAGTACCTGCCACACTGTGCTTGCTTGTGAAGGGGGGTTCCCTTGGGTACACACACAGGCCCTATCCAGAGGCCTACGGGTGAAGGGGGGCCTGCTATGGGCCCCCAAAGTCCGATTCCCACAGCCGTTTCGTCTCGGTCAAACCGATTCTGAACGGCTGCCCGAATCGGTCATTGTACTCGCTCGTTTCAAACTATCTCCATTTGGCTCTACGATTCGGCTCCGAATGACTCGGGCTACCTGAATCCCGCTTGGAACCAATTCAGACGCCCATATGGGTTTCTTGCATCGTACTCAGTCGTCCGGAAAGGTGACTGATTCGGTCGGTAACAGAGGCAACGAATCGGATTCGCAGAATCCGATTCCAGTTAGAAGCCTTTCCTGATGACATCGTAATCAGCTCCTAAGTAGATTCTAGTATCTGAACTCTTGCAAGGGATCCATTAGAATGCTGTTATTCTTTGATTGAGAAGTATGTTGATTTTTACGACTCACCTTCTGAATTGCAAAAAATATCAGACAACATTATGGCTAATTATATTAGGGAAAAAAGGTTACTTTCTCTCATATTTTCACCTTCATGGGTACAGAGTAATTTTATTGATTTATTGGAGGACAGATTGACTTTAAAAATGCTGTGCAGCAAAAGCAGTAATTTACGTTAGCGAAGCACATAACAGTAATTTTAATGACAAACATCCCTTTGCTATTTTTACCATCTTCAGAAGGATAAAAAGCTAGGTGGTTTCTGCTAGATTTAATATCTGTGACCTGCAAGTTATTTGTTACAATTAGACTATTTCTTGCTTCCATTAATATGTTTAATGCCATTTTTTCTCCATTTCTATTATGGGACGCCCCTTACTTTGTAGTTGTTCACCTACAAGGTAACAGGGTTTACCTGATTTTAAAGTATAAAGCATGTAAGGAATCTCAAGCCAGGCCATGCTATCAAAGGGGCATCCAAACTTGATAAGCTGATCAATGTGGTGAAGGTA
The DNA here is from genome assembly GCA_963921515.1 of Calotriton arnoldi. Taxonomy (NCBI): domain Eukaryota; kingdom Metazoa; phylum Chordata; class Amphibia; order Caudata; family Salamandridae; genus Calotriton; species Calotriton arnoldi. Next base: position 1,110,590 of record CAWUFW010002137.1, read on the forward strand.
AATCCCCACAGTGGAATGTAAGAAGAGTTGTGAGGTCATGTGAGAGGAGTAAAGTTAAAGAGGGGTCCTTAATTTCTTCATGTCTATGTTAGAACTGTCTTACCTTGTAGTTCCTTTAGTACTGTTGTGAGATTTTATGTAAGCTTGTACCAGGTTAAAATTTGTGGACAGACTGTTAGCAGGTGTTTGGCTCCGCTATATGCTGCAAAATTGAATAAACTTCTTCCATCGCTTACATGCTGTGATCTTTGTAAAATTATTAACATGTGTTTCTTGTTTACAATCCCACCTACCAAAATGTCTCCCATTGGAAGAAGTAATACAGCTCTCAAATACTTTATTTCTGAAGTAGTTTGCCATGTATGCAAAAATGGGCTTAAAATGGGGAGACTAAAAGATTATGATTTACAGAAAAATACCTTGAATATGAAACCAACATTTTATTGGGAACTGTTAGACCTGTCCCCTTCAGGGTGGTCTTCCCCCAAACTTTTTAATTTACTCGTCCTGCTTTGCTTAGTTCATATTTGTTGGCCATAGGACTTTGCACACTTTACAACTGCTAACCAGTGTTAAAGTGCTTGTGCTCTTTCCTATAAACATGGTGAAATTGTCTTACAACTAATTGGCACATTTTATTTACTTGTAAGTCCCTAGTATTGTGGTACTACATCTACCCAGGGCCTGTAAACTAAATCCTACTAGGGGGCCACAAGCCTCATTGTGCCACCCACTTAAGTAGTACTCTAAACATATCTCAGACCTGCCATTGCAGCCTGTGCGTACAGTTGTAAACTGCCATTTTGACATGGCAAAATAAACCTTTCACCATGCTTGAAACTTCCTTTTTAATACATATAAGTCACACATATGGCAGGCATTAAACAGCCCATGGTGCAGTGTATTTAAATTGCCCTGGTAGTGAAAAAGTCTTACATTCTTTTTTCACTACTGCAAGGCCTGCCTCTCCCATAGGATAACATTGGGTTACCTTATTACATTAAATAAGTGAGAACTTTAAATTAGGAGCACGTAGGAACGTTTGGTCTCTAAAGATTTGTAGTTTAAAACCCTTTTTAATGGTAAAGTTGGATTTTAAATCACCATTCTGAAAATATCACTTTTAGAAAGTTGACATTTTCCTTTCCTAACATTTTGGCGCCTGCACTTGTATCATGTGTCCAATGACTAGGTGTAGCTGGCAGTTGGTCTTTGTGTATCACTCCCAGATGTAAGACAAAGGGGAATAGGTGTTGTCAGGATGGACCATCTCTGTCAGGATGAGGGCAGGAGCTGTCATCTACCACACTCATCTACCACACTTGCACATCACAAAGACTCTGCCTCAGCACAATAACAAAGGGTTTCACAGTAGTTTTTCGTGCCCCCAGGCAGAGATGCAAGTAAATCCAGACACTTCTGTAGGAGGAGGTCTCTAGAAGATTCTCCCACTTCAAAGTGTTCACAAGGTATGTTGGAGATGGCCCTTTTTGCAGGGTTATCCTCAAACTTTTTGCTTCTTCCTCCTATTTTTTCCTGACCTGTCTTTGCTGGTTTTAGGACTCTGGGCACTTTACCACTGCTGATCAGTGCTAAAGTGCATATGCTCACTGTGTAAATTGTGTTATCGATTGGTGTTTCCATGATTGGCATATTTGATTTACTAGTAAGTCCCCAGTACAGTGTACTGAGAGGGCCAGGGACTGTATATCAAATGCTACTAGTGGGCATGCAGCACTGATTGTGCCACCAAGGTAACTCAGACCTGCCACTACAGAGTCTGCGTGCAGTTTGTAACTGTCATGTCGACCTTGCAAATGCACCCACTTTCCAGGCCTTTATCTTCCCTGTTCTTACATATAAGTCACCCCTAAGGTAGGCCCAAGGTACCCCTGTGGGCGGGGTGCTGTGTATGTTGAAGGTAGAACATATACTGGTGTGTGTGGTATGTCCTGGTAGTGAATTACAGTGCATTTCGTTTTTCACTATGGAAGGCTATTTGTCCCATGGGGTAGATTAGGATTTTTGCTTATAACATCTTATAAGCATAACTTCCCATTGGGACAAGATAGGGAAATGGAGTTTAGTATGCCTGGACTCAGAATGTAAAAATGCATCTTTTAGTAAAGATGATTTTTATGTTCTGTGTTTGAAAACACCACTTTTAGAAAGTAGGTATTTTCTTGCTTAGCCATTCTATGTGCCTCTGCTGGTTTGTGTATTGACAGTCTGGCTTTGGAGTGACGGGGGTTGGGGAGGTGCATTCTCTCAGACGGCCACGGGGGGCGGGTTGATGTGTGTCCTGCCTTTCCTGGATGAGTCAGGGCTGGGCTGAATAGACCTGGGCTGCATTCAGAGTAGTGGGAGGAGTTTGCACTAGCACCTGAATAGGCCCGGTCTGCATTTAGAGTGGTGGGAGGAGATTTCCCTTGCACCTGAATAGGCTCTGTCTGCCTTGGACAATGCTCTCTCCACCTCCTGTCAGGAAGCTGGACCAGAGAGGACAGAACTGGTTTTGGCTGAGCACAGAGCCTCTCTGCACCAGGAGAACAAAGTAACTTGCTGTATAAATAGTGGGGCCCAGACCCCAGTATTTTAGATTACTGCTGAACTACGGAACCTGCCAGGAAGAAGGGCTGGAAAAGCTGTCAGGAGAAACTACCACTTTGCTGTGTGCTTTGCCGTGTTGGCCTGCAGTGGCTGCTTCTGTCTTGGGCAGTGAAAGGACTGGACTGAACTTTCTGCAACTTCCTTTTATGAGTTTCTCCATGGGCTTGAGGTAGAGCTTGCCCCCTGTTCAAGAAGTCTCAGGAACAGCAAAGACTTCAAGTTCATCTGTTACCAGCACTGGGTACTGTGTGTTTTGTGCTGCAACAGAAGAAAAAGCAACCTGCCCCGTCAACAACGCCGCTGCTGACTCCGTGTTCTGAAGGCACCGTTGAGGGCACCGCCGCACTTTGCACTGCAACCCTGGTCTCACCGATGATTCCACCCGACGCCGCCACCGAGCCGCTGCTTGCACCGTGACTTGTGGGCACGGCACACTGGACCGCCTCGCATCACGTCACCGCCTTGGTATTTCCGATGACGCTGCTCCACGCCGACACCGACGCCGCTGCTTGCACCGTGGTTCGAGGGCACCGTCCTCATCCCGCACGCCAGCCTTGACCTACCAACGCCAGCCCCATCGACTCCAGTTCGTCAGCTGACGACAGTGCTTCAGCGACAACGATGCCGCTGCTTGCACCGTGACCTGCCAGGCACCCCAACAAGCACTGAATCACTTCGCACCACAGCCCTGGTCTCTGACGCCGCTGGACGACCATCACTGAGCTGCTGCCTGCACGCGACCTGAGTGCTCCGCACGCCGCACCGCCTCACTTCACACTGCATCCCCGATGCCTGCCAACGCCAGTGATCCCGACTTCAACCACGAGGAGTTCGATCTGCAATGCGTGTGACTTCAAGGGCCCACCGACTCCTGCACCGACCTCCGGAACTGACGCCTGCGGACACTGGCTCTGCGGGGCTCATCGAGAGGTCGCAGACGCCCTGCATTTCTAAACGGTACTGTTTTGCGGGTCTTCCCGACACCGTAACTGGGCCACGACGCCGCGGTCAGCCATAACTGTTTGGATTTGTTGTTCACGATGCCGTGATAGCCCCGGACAGAGCTATTAACTTCAAGGAACTGCATTTTAAGTCTATTTTTGATAATGGAGATTACTGAGAACTGTATGGTGGATTTGTATCATTTTTGGTCTTGTTTTGGATATATAAAAATATTGGATATTTTTCTAAACTGGTGCGGTGTCCTTTTGTAGTGCTTTCACTGTATTACTGTTGGTTATGTGCAAATGCTTTATACACTGCTTCTGAGATAAGCCTGACTGCTCGTGCCAAGCTACCAAGGGGGTGAGCAGGGGTTATTTTCGGAGTGTAACTCCCTTATCCTGACTAGGAAGAAGGGTCCCTACTTGGACAAAGGTACAAACCCTTGCCAACTAGAGACCCACATTTCTAACAAGGTATAAATATAGGACCCTCAGACCTAGCTCTTCATATCACTTCTGGACTTGTGGACTCTGCCACGAAGAAAGACTGCCCAGCTGTGAAGTTTGCCTTGCTGCCCAAACTCTGCTTTGCTGACAAAGGACTCCTTTGCTGAACTAGGACTCTTCTGCTGCTGTGAGCTGCCATGCTCAATCCAGCCTGCCTGTGTGGACCTAGAATCTCCAAGGGTCAGTTGGCTGGCCTACTGTTCAAAGCAACGGGGACATAACAGGCTTCTTTGATGTACCTTGCATCTCAATGTAGCACGACCCAATTCACCACCGGCACCAACTCAGCTTGACGCATCTTGACCTCGGTACTGATGCATCACAGGCTTCTTCGATGACAACACAGGTTGACACCGGCAACGATGCAGCACAGTGCAGGTCCTCATAAACTCCTGTCGCATGCTCCTCGATGACAATGCAAGGCATTGCATCAAATTTCCTGTTGAGATCTCCAACAACTCCGCCTCTGCATGATGCATCTCCACGTTGAACCTTGCATCAAAGCTCCTCGTCAAAGACTCCTCCATGCCAGCCAGCGCAGCTCGATGCTAGGACTCCTGAATCTTGATGCCCAGGCAAGAAGGTACTGTTTCAACGGACTGAATTCAGTTGGCCTGAGCTTGTGCCTTAGACTCGGTCCACTAAGACCGGATAAGCGTGGTTGGCGCTTTTTGCTTCTTAGCGCTTGATTTCTTCAAAACCTTTAAACTTTAATATTCCAGTTCTGCTGATTGTATTTTTGTGTCAAATAATTTATTACATTTTACTCTATTTTTCCAAGTTGATGGGGATGCCCCTTGTGTTGTGTTTTCACTTTATTCCTGTTTGTGTGCTGTATAAATTCTTTACACATTGCCTCAAAGTTAAGCCTGAGTGTTTTTCAACCAAGCTACCAGAGGGTTAAACACAGGTTAAGTTGTGGTGTGGTTTGCTTGTGTTTCACCTTGACCCTGACAAGGATTGTGGTTGCTGCTTGAATAGAGTTTCACCTCCCTGTCCTATAACCCAGTTTCTGACAGAAACTAAATTATAAACATAGAGAAGAGTTATCCAGATAAGGGTTTGGTGATAGACACAACTTTTGTAAGTAAGGTATAATGGCCAAATAAATTCGCCTATTCACTCATGTGTACTACCACAGTTTATCAAAGGGAATATTCTATATTTTATGCAGTTCTCTATCTCCCTTCACATTTCTACTTTAGGTTCAACTACAGAGAGCTTTAGCTGTCTCCAGGAGCTCATCTCATCGCAACAGAACAAGAGCAGCATGTATAGAGGGGCAATGGGTCAGCCCCATCTGGCATTGGCTTGTTTGGGTAGATCTCTTGCAACCATTGCTCATGTAATGTGTCCCTCACATTTTGAATAGCTACACAGCATTTTGTAGATGTTTACATGTTTTGCATTGGTGAGAGGCACGCACTGTAGTACCGAAAGAAGGTTGCTGCAGAAAGGACAACTCAAAGAAAGTGCACAGACAATGGTTTTCGTCCAGTACTGCTTCTGTTACCTGTCTTGTGAAAATCAGACCCCCTCCACTCATTTTGTTGCTGCTACTGCCAAGAGCATAGTTCGGTCTTCTCACCTAGTACTCCCACTGAGCTCTTCTGTTCAAATCACAGAGCCTAGTGGCTCTGACCCATTGAAGCAATCCTGTGAAAAGCACCCAACAGCTGTCCTGCCATTCCCAGCTGATGCTCCTGTGAAAATCAGAGCCACCACATGTTCCATTGCTGCTCTTGCTAGAAGCTCATGTGCAAAAGCTGTTTTCTTTACTGATCCATACGGCTGCAAGGCCTTCTCACTGTTTTGCTGCTGCACCTTTGAAGCAAACTAGTTTGTTCTATTTCAGTTTTTTTGCATAATAATTTTGGAATGTAATGCATGACATTATGCCATTATGACACTTCATGTAAATGAGATTTCGTTCTGGTAAATATATATTGCAGAAACATAGGGATGGTTGCAGGCTTTAGTAATATTTATCACCAAGCACTGATTTTTTAGCAAAATTAATTTTTATATGATTTCTTCCCAAAACAGTTCATTCCTGCAACGTTTTTAGCACAAAATCAATTTGTTACAGAAGAAGTGCCATATAGAATGAGACTACTGTACATACAGTGGATCTTTCTTTCTCTCATTTCTTTGTTGAGTCCATAGTCTTTTTGGATTTGCTTCCCAGAGGGAAAGGTCACTCGTCCTTTGTCTGAAATCTGTGCTGCCTCATCCACCTTTAGATTTTTCTCTATGCTTTTCAGAAAATCAATTTCACTTAAGTACTTTAGTACTTTACAAAAATGCTATATTTGAGACAGTCAGGAACCACTATTGTTCCCATTTTTGTAATTTGTTGTTGGATGGCCTGCTGTTTGTCATTTGTTCCTCCAATATTGTTTTAAACAAAATGTGTGTCTTAAAGGCAGGCCTTTTGTCTTTGTTTTCCATGCTTTTTTCATTGGCAAGAGATGCTTGTTCACCATTTTGTGAAACCGGTGTGTGTCTCATAAGTAGTCATTTTGTTTTTGTGGGCGGAGGCTTCGGAAAGGCTCATGATCCCTTATTGACGGCAGAGCCAGGCTCGGCTCCACCTTCGGGATTATGACATTTTCTGACAGCCTTTCCATGTTGGTTTTCGGACATGGAAAGGCTGTCGGAAAATTACTTTGGGGGCCCCTAGCAGGGCCACCTTCCCCCTGCCCCTCTGCTATGGGGCCAACATCCTTGCATGGTGTGGCAGACACCGTATGGTGCCTGCCACACGGTGCACGGATGTTTACAAACATCCATTTTATAATGGCAGCTTGTGCTGCGGACCTTTTCTGCCTGCAGCACAAGCTGCTATTGTAGACTTGATGTTTCTGACTGCCCTATGGGCGGTTGCATCCCAATTTTGTGATCGGAACCGCCGACCTAAGGTCGGGCAGTTCCTTTCCGCAATGTCTGCCCGACATCGTAATGAGGCCCATAGTTATTATCATTATCTCTTTGACTTAGGCCTCTTCGGGTGGTGTTGTAGTAGTGTAGACTCATCATATCAATTGTCAGTATCAAGGCAGGTTTTAACCCTGCAGAGACATTTTTTTTAACATTTCAGTAGCTTTTCACTGATTTTTGCCTAACTAGTACTTCATCTAAATTAGTCTATTCTTACATGTTATGATGGCTTATATTGCATTTATTGCAATGGCCACATTTAACTTCCTTCTTTCTTATTTCTTCTTGCCTACAGGTGGACGATACTGAGACAGAGACAGTGAATTAGCTGACACCAAAATCCAGAGATCTCTCTGCTAAGTGCTACTGCTAACCAATGAGATCTGAAGAAGATGGCATCTAAAAGGCAGGTTCATGCCAAAAAAATGTCCAGTGAGGAGACACCTGTTGACTCCACGAGAAAGAGCACTGCCATCAAACCTTTCATTTTTCTGTCACAATGTGCATTACAGTATACCGGCTATGTCCTCTTCTGCACAGGAAGGCATTGGGGTCACCCCTGGATCAACAACAGTACCACCAACAACACCAAAACCAAAGCAGATGTCTCTTATTGCTGCAATCACTACAGTACTGGCTGAGAGGAGTGAGTCTAAAATGGAATTGTCATCAAACCAAACTTATCAGCAAACTCAACAGAAACAAGAGTTTCCTACAGACGATCTTCCTGATATAGAAGAAAAGGAAGCTGTGATTGCTGCACAGAAGGATGCTGGACCTGCTCTTTCATCAGACACATCGTATTCATGATCTTCTCCTCCAAGGAAAAGAAAGACCACCCACCATGTTCTCCAAGTCTACTTTCAGATGAAGGTGATATGAAATAGACCCAAGGCTCCCACAACAGACAAAACAAAGTTTCCAGAAAGCCTCGTTTTCAATGAGGAAGTTTAACCAGTCATTGTTTATATTAAGAGATTCATTGTGGAAGAGCAAATATATCCCCTATTTAGCCTTCTCCTGTACCACCACCACCACCTGCTTCCCGATTTTTTAATTCCTGACAATTAGCATCAAAACCCCCCAGCAAAGTCCCAAACCACCCTAACCAGCTCCACTACAAATGCTTATAACTTTGGCTCTATAAGGAGGCTGTCCTTACTGTCTTGGGACTTTGTTACGCGAAGGCCAAATTAAGAATATATTGCAGACAGCACAGTTTGCCACAAAGCAGCACATCATGGGAGGCTAGGCAGACATCTTGGTAGTGAGGGCCAATTTGCAAATCTGAAAAACAAACTTCCAATGAAATAGGAAGAGCGTCTAAAAAGGATCGATGTCCCTGAGATACAAGAACCCTAACTGATAGAGTAAGGTGATGAGTATGAAGATGGCATTGGCAGAACAAGCAGCCCTGCTGCTCATAGTGTGCATTCAGCACCAACAGTAACCTTTACTTGTCACATTGCAGTGGGAGAGATTGCATTTATCAAAAAAATTCCAACAGCTACCTCCAAAGAAGTCACTTGTGTTGGGTTAGTCATCAGTTTAACTAGTTTCATCCCAGGCCTACTGCTTTTTCACATTCTTGGGCTGAGGTTTTCTAGAGCCTAATGCTGGTGTCCAGCTGCCACCTAGAGTGTTTTTGTCAAGGTTATTCTTCATGTACACATTGCTCCCTTTAAAGTTTAGGGTATGTTATGTTATGTTATGTTATCTCAGTTTTTAAAAGCACAGTCAAAGTTTCAACAGACTATACTCCTGCATCAATCTGGTTTTAGGTTTTTATGGAAACGTAGTTGGTCCCATTCAACCAAACGGTTGTACGACGGTACAACGCTGGTAAATACATCGCATGCATTTTCCTCCCATTTTTTTAGCACGCATGTTTTTACCGCGATTATGCATTTACATCGCATTCCAATACCACGCATTGTTTTTATATTCAAAAACAATGTATTTGTGGGGGGAGCCCCCCAACCCCCCAAATTACCTTAAATTCGTGGTATTGGTATGCGATGTAAATGCATAATCGCGGTAAAAAAATGCGTGCTAAAAAAATGCGAGGCAAATGCATGCGATGTATTTACCTCGTTGTAAAGGCTGTTTCCCAACCAAACATGAAGCAGTAAAGTATTCAAGGCCAGGGGAACGTTAATACAAAAGTAAATTCATATGAAAGAGCCATAAACAGGTTTCCCTAAAAGAGCTGGCTGTGCCCTTGAATGAGCGATAAACAAGGCATAGAGTTTTGAAAATGAAATGGTATGCCCTTATTGGAAAGGTAATTGAGGGGAAACTGGTCAAACTTAAACATTCAGAGCAAACTCAGAGCACTTGTGTTCAGTACTTTGTAGATTTCAGGTTTTGCAGAGCTTGCAAGGCCTAGGGGCTGTACTATATTTAGGTACACTGTCCTTCTTTGCGCCACAGCGCACCTTTACCGAGGTATGCCGGGTGCCAACAAGGACAGTGAGCACTATTACATATAAATGTACTGCTAATAGCAGTCCATTACTTAAAGGCAGAGTGGCTGTTTGAAGCATTCGCTCTGCTTTCATAGTGCAGGCGGAACCTGGACTAAATTTCAAAAAGCGGCCAGAGATCCCCCTGCATGTGGGTGCAGTGAGAGACTGCACTTGCCTACAAGGGAATGTCGGGGGGTCCTGGGAACCCCTTTTTCCCCCTTTCAAAGAGTGACCTTGGGGGTACACTGACTGTGCACCACATCTTTGTGGTGCTCAGGCAGTGTGCCTCCTGATGGCCCTTTGTCTCTGCACCAGTGTCCATAATAGTTAGTGCGGGCGCAAAGGCAAAGGGTTTCCTCATTTGCATGGGGTCAAGCCCACATGCAAAGAGGAAACGCCCCATTAAGATAGCATTGTGCTCCATATGTTCTGGCACAAGCAGTCAAACAAGCGTCTGTACCCCATTCTGTCGTACTATAGTGTCCGAGGAGCAGTGTACCAACCCATGGCACTCCCAGCACATATTATATAATGCAGACCATCATGTACTCAGTTTCTAAAATCTAATCTTGATAATTGACCTTTACCATGGAAATGCATTTCGGAAAGGAAAGGTAAGGCAATATCCAGAAATCACAGGCTCAAAATGGAGCTGGAGTGAATACCTGGGTCACATCTATAGGTCGGGGGTTTAGAAGCTGGCCTGAAATGGCATCCTGGAAAGCTGGCTCAGCCACGATTAGCAGAACTTCTGATTTGGAAGGTGTCTCTTTGTGGTTATTATTGGTCATCCATTATCTAACCACAGTGATTGCTGGGTGCAAGATTGGTCGACTGATAATCAAGGTGGTTGGTATTGAGTCCCAAAACCAGCAGAGTATCTTAAGCATACATAAACAAAAGCATCCCACATGAATGCAGTAAGATGGCCTTGGGACTTATGTAAAAATAAAGAGTGAAGATACAGTAGTGCCCTGGGTGAGCCTCCAAATAGATTATCATAAAAAGGAGTAGGACATGTGTACCACACTCTTTTAACCTCGACTTTAATTTTTTTATTAGTATATGTCTTTTTGAAGCCTGGCGGGCTAAAGGAGATCTCAGATTTTTCAATCCACGGACTATGTTCTTCCTGCTTTATATTTTCTCAACTCTTAATTGTGCTCTTTTGTTTACCTAAATTATTTCAGCAGAATATTCTGAATCATTTATTGTGGGTCATTATGTTTGCTTCATTTTCTTATTTAATGGTAATGTTTATTGAATCTCATAGAAAATTGAAAGTTTTTTTTGGTACTAATGTACAATAGCTGCAATGGTTGGTTTGTTATGTGCCCTTCACCAAGGCATTACGGTGAATTGGAGTGTTTGGGACCTTTCAAACTATCCAGAGGAGACTTTTTTTGCTGTTATGTGCCCCCACCTCAACACAAGATAGAACAATACATTTTTGGGAGATCCAGAAAATGTTTACTAAAGCTATTGAACCTTCTACTAATTCAAGGATCAGTTGGTGCTATAACTGTGCTAGTCTATGTAGACACAGCTAAATTACTTTCCATATATGATCACTTTCTCTATGTGACTCTAACAAAAGAGGCCAGGACAGGGTGAACTTAATTTCAGAGGTGGTTGCCTACACTATGCAAACCCAAAGCAACTTCACTTGAGTCCTGCATGCACTTTGCCCAATGTAAACAATGTGACTATGGTCATGCCTTATGCCACTATTGATTGTTTAAGGCCACCAGATCTGACCTTTGTCATTTGGTAGGTGTCTGAGATTTGACCCGGTATGCCATCTAAACAGTTCTGAGTTTTGTGAAGGCAGTGAATATACCCTGTTGGGATGAGACAGTCAAAGTATGTAAAACCTAAGTTACCAGCTACGGCTTAGATTTACAGTATTTCATGAAATGGGGACTGTATGAAAAATCTCAGTGTTGAGTTGAACAACTGTGAAAAATGTGTGTAGCACCAAAGCCACAAAGATCTTTGCACTGATTAAGTCAAGTCAAATATACTTTTATTTGATTTCATAAAAAAAATCATAAAAGGGTGGAAAAACCACCATAGGTAAGAAATACATAAAAGGTATATTTTAAAAACTTTAAAAATATGGAAAAGCACGAAGAAGATAGTCGGAAGACAAGTGGCGGTAGTTTAAGTTAAAAGTATTAAAACATACAAGCAGTGCAATAAAGGAGTTTCGAGGCTGATTGTTCTAAAACTACTTGAGTTGGTTGGCAGTTTCCATTTTGTCCAGTTCTTTTGCCGCGATTTTCAAAAAGTTTATGGCACTACAGGACAATTGGATTGATGAACCTCCGAGACAATGGATAACTGCTGCTCTACAAGTTCTTATTTGTTCCTTCCCAAAGACTTCCCGAAGGACCGTTTTTCGAGTTTCTGCTAGGAAGGGGCAGATACATATTAAATGTAGTAAAGACTCATCCCCTACTCCGCATAGGCGGCATTCCTTTGATTGCCACAAGTATTTCCATTTCGGGGTTAGGTCTTTTGATGGAAATGACCCAAGCCTCAGTAGCGTGAAGAAGTGCTTTTTCTGGTGAGGAAAGTGATCTAACAAATAAGGTTGAGGTTGCAGCCTCTGGTATGCCTGTATCACTGTCCAGGCGTGAGATTTTTTTGCTAGGGCTGTTTTGTCTATTAATAGAGAATTCCGTTTAATAGCTTTGTTGACCACAGATTTAAAACCAGAGTAGGTAGGGACAGTAGGCCAGGCCTCCTCTAGCTGTAGTGCCGAGAGGGAAGCCTTCAAAACTTTGAAGATTGAATTATTTAGCCTGGCTTGGTTTTCGATCTCTACCCAGCAGTAATGTGCGAGGGTGTTGTCCTCTGCGTCACTCATCCTCCAATAGTACTTGACTAGTGCACCTTGTCTATCGGGGATCTGATTTCTTAGACCGTATTCTAGTCGAATTTGGGCTTGTGGAATATGGCGGGGGATTGCAAACAGGTTCTTGAAGATAATTGATTGTGCTAGGTTTAGACCTGTGGCGTCTTTGACGTTCAAGATTTCTGTGCCATATGAGATGGAGGGAAGGAATTTTGCTGCGATAACTTTTAGCAAATGTCCGGTGGAGCAGCCTGTGAGCTTGTTTTTTAAGATTTTGAAAGCGAACTGCAGCTGTTTGGCTTTCGTGCGACCTTGGTCCAGATGTATCTTGAAGTTGAGGTTGCGGTCAATTTGAAAGCCTAGGTATTTGTACGAGTCCACCTGGGTCAGGGGTTGCTTGTCCAAGGTCCAGACGAATTTATGATCTTTCACTGCTTTAAGTTGTTTGGCAAAGCGCATCACCTTCGTTTTTTGGTGGTTGATGGTTAATTGAGCCGAGGTGATATAAGCTCCTAGTTTGGTGATTAGTCGTTGCAAACCTACTGGTGTTTGCGCTAGTAGAACGATATCGTCCGCGTATTGAACGCTAGGTGTAGGTATTTTGCCAAGTTTTGGAGGGTCGGATTGAATTGACCGAAGGTGCTTATCCAGGTCAGCAATGTAAATGTTAAAAAGGCAGGGCGCCAGCACACACCCTTGTTTTAACCCGTTAAGAGTTGTGATCTTGTTAGTTATACTGTGCCCGTCTCCTTTCCTGATCTGGACCCACGTCTGAGAGTACAAGTTGATTATGGCCTCCAGCAACTTAGCTGGAACCCCCCAATTATGCAATTTTGCCCATAGCGTGGCTCTCGAGACTTTGTCAAAGGCCGCTTTAAGGTCGATGAAACATGCGTACAGTGGCCTTGATTTTGCGAGGGCTTGGTTGGCTAGGAGGGTTACTGCAGAGATGTTCGTAAGAGTGCCCATCCCAGCCCGAAATCCGGTTTGCGTATGAGGAATAAGATTTATTCGGGCCGCCCAGTCCTCTAAGTCTGCCAGCAGGTTCGATGCATATATTTTTGCCTCCACATCAATTAACGCGATCAACCTATAATTTGAGGGATCAGAACGAGAACCCGACTTATATATTGGGCTTAGAATACTTCCCCTCCAGGAGTCGGGGATTGTGTTGGAGGCTAAAACGTCGGAGAAGAGTGGAGTCAGATGGCTCGCCCACAATAGAGGATCATACCGGAACAAGGCGTTTGGGAGACTGTTGGGCCCTGGGGCACCCTCGGATCTTAAGTTTTTAATTGTTTTTAAGACTTGCTCATTAAGGATCCGCTGGGGAAAGTCTAGTAAATCGGAGGTGGAGTCGTCTTTTACTAGATCTCTGGCAGCGACTCCGTTCCTTGTCTGAAGGCCACGGTCAGCGATGCCTGGGGTTGGAATTTCGTTGTATAGTGATTCAATTTGAGCTCTCCATGTTTCCTCCATTATGTCCGAGTTGTGGTGTCGGTTCCTGCCATTGGTTAGCTGGTTGATAATTTCCCAAAAGCGCTTGGAGTCTCTTTGTTTACAAGTGTAATGGAGTTTCGCCCAAAGGTGTTCATGAAACGCTTTCTTGGCCGCCTTTATGTCTCATTTAAGGTCTTTTCTGGCTTTTGAAATTAAAAGCCGGAGATCTTGGGAGGAAGCTGAGCCCCGGGTTCTTAGTTGTCGTAAGTATTTGTTCAAATGTTGTTTTTGAGTCCTGAGGCTTTTAGTAAACCATGCTGCCCCTGAAGGTATTCCTACTTTGCTGCCAGTTGCCTGATTTGAGCATTTGTGATTTAGTTCTCTGATGAATAACTCCTAGGCCTGGATGCTTGATGGTTCTGTTTTGGATTTCTCCAAGATACTAGTGCATGTACCCATGAGGTCGCATATGTTGTCCTTTTTCCATATGAGACGTTTGAGGTTGTAGCAATGCAGTTGTTGTGATGTCGCGTTAGCAAGGACTGGGTTTGCAATTTTTCTTAAGAGTGTGAAAGATTGCGGTTGATGGTCGCTCTCTGCTCTATCCATGATTTGAAAGTTCGTGATGTAGGGAGCGAGGTTGTGATCCGTGAGAGTATGGTCGATGATTGAAGCTGACTTTTGAGTAACCCTTGTGTATGCTACTGGGCAGTCTGTCGGGCTTTGACCATTGATCACGCACATTGAGAGGTCGTGCAGGCGAGCTGCACATCTCTTGCCAAGGGTGTCGCATCAAATTGGGACCTGAGTATGTCCCTTAGTGCCTTTTATCTCTTGCAATAAGGTCATATTGAAGTCCCCTGACAGAATGATGTTGGCGTCAGGGTAGGCGAGTTTTAGTGTGGCAAGTGAGGCTAGTAAATGTTCAATCCTTGCCCGTTTTTGTTTGAGCGCAGGGTGGATGTAAATGTTAAGGATCAGCAGACTGGTTGAAGGCGGGGCGTCAAGTTTGACGCATTGCAACCAGGAGGAATCGAGGTCTATGGCAGAGGCGAGTCCAGAAATATCAGTCGAGATGAAAGTGGAGAGACCCCCTTTTGCTCTCCCTTGGTTGGTCACCTTCTTGGCCGGTTTCAGGAATTCCTTATAGCCGACTAAGGGTGTAGAATTTGTTAGCCATGTTTCCTGGAAAAGGAGTATGTTATACTGTGTGATAAACTCCATAACGTCTGGGTCTTCTAGTTTCGTGCTGAGGCCAAACATGTTCCAGGAGCAGATGTTGTAGCCCTTGGGTGGATTTGTGGCTACGTGTGGATTTTTTCATGTCCTGACTAGAGATGTTCCGGCCGTGTTTAAGTGCCGAGATCCTGTTGACTTGCTGGCTTCTGGATGAGCAAAAGTGATGGTAATTGTCCTGGCCTTAGGGTCTGTGCCCGTTAGAGGGCTGCAGTTATCCGGGCCTTTGGCGCCTTTTAGCAGCCCCGCTGAATGTGTTGGCGGGTGAAGTGGGCTAGGATAGCACGGAGGGTCGATCTTTTTTAACTTGATGCCCCAGTTTTCAAGAGGGTCCCTCTGCTGCCAGATTTGCTCGATAAAGAGGGAGTCTACGAACGTGGCTGTAGTTGTTTCTTGAAATTCCGTGGAATGCGGGTTCTGTTTGAACTCTATACTATACTGTCAATGTCACTGGTGTTAATGTGGCTCAAGGGAGGGAGAGCTTTGAATAGTTTTAGCAGAACACTTCTGTTGAGAATGTCGTGGTTTCCCCTTGAAACGTAGTGGGGAATAAAGTCCAGTTTATTATTGTGTAAAAGGGGGTCATGCTGCGGCATGTAATCAGCACCCCTTTCCATTGCTTTGGCAGCCCCTATGGGCTCTGAGTACGTCAAAGGCGGATAAGAAGAGACGTTGGTATTGTTTTGAATATGAATTTCGTTGACCCTTACGTTGGTAACGTCATTGCTTCCCGGGTTCGGGTTGTGGGTTATGACAAGGTTGCGGCAATCTTTCCTGGCGTTGTCCTTGACCATGTTGACCTCTCTAGGACGGATAATGCTTGTTTCTTTTGTTTCATTCCTTGATGGGGATACGAGTTTTGCTATTTGTGTGACCGAGGTATTAGAATGTTGTTTCTCTTTCCTGGTCGGAGGTTTAAATATACTGTATAATTTTTCTGACAACGGTTGTTCCCTTTTGGTGTAGTTTGGGCTACTAAGTGTGGTGGGAGGGTTGGATGGGGCGGTCGAAGGTTCCTTATTGCTTATTGCTTCCGGAGCATTTGAGACCTCGTCGTTTTCACTTTGTTTCCTTCCCTGTTCAGGTTTAGCGGGGGTTGCGTTAATTGACTGTCTTGATTGTTTACTTTTTCTCGCTTTTCTAAGGTGTTTTCTCTCCCGCTTGGTTAGTGGCTTGATTTCTTTAGTCGGCCTTCCTGGTGACTGCTCGCTGTGGTCAAAGGATTGGGAGGCCAAAATGATTAAATTGTCGCGGGCGCTTGCAGCAGTGGGTGCAGGTGTATTTGCTTGTGTTAGTGCTGGGGAGGTGCCTGTGGCGCCTGTAGTTTGTCCCTCCATGGGGCTGGAGCATGCCGTTTCCTTTTCCCGTGGTGCCTCGTGAACTTTCCCAGCTTGAGGAGCGGTATTTAATAGGGCATCCCTGGTAGTACACAGGAGGTCTGTCAGTAATGTTGGAGCAGCGGCTAGTTTGTCAATAATTTGAGTGCAATGGCATGATTGGTATGTGGTGTCCCGGTCTCGCTGTACCTTCGTGATCATCTCGTTGAAGCTGTGCAGTTTCTGTTCGACCCCCTGGACGTGAATTGCTAGAATGTTTAAAAGGTCTACTTGAGTATCTAGCTTGTCAGCATGAAGGGTCATGGCTTTGCTAATTGTGTCCAAGGTATTTAGCAGAAGTGGCCAAACAAAGGATGTTGGGGAATGGCTGGAATCTGCTGGGGGAGCCTGAGCGTGGTGTTCCCTGTTACTTTGGAATGCTGGAAGAGGGTCGCTCTGACATCCCGGGGTCCAGCTGGGTTGATCCTTTTTTCTTGGATCCTTTATTTGAAAGGATAGCGTCGAGGGGATAGTTCTATGTGTTTCGAACAGGAAGAACGACTCCTCCAGTAATTTGGCCTGGCTGAAGTTCTGGCCTTTATGTTGTTCTGCTTCCAACAGATATGATGATTGTTCGGGCTTGTCACTGCTGTTTGTATTAGTGTTGGCGGACTTTTGCGCTTCGAGGTGTTGGGCTCCTGATGGCATGATCAAATTGCCAAATGGACTCATGATGTTTGTAATCGACTGGTGGGTAGGGACACCATCCTTGGGTCTTTTGAGGCCGTGGGAGCCAGGTGAGGGTGAAAGTAGTGTCTGCAAGCAAGAAGGGACTGAGAAAGGCTGGAGATGATGAATTTGTGCCTCAATGACTAGGGGCTTTGGCCTTTGATGCAGGTCCAGGGAATGGAGAGCTTTTGATGATAAAGTTTGAAGGCTTGGGACTACGCTAGTTGCTTTGGGCGTAGCTGCCCAGCCCTTGGCCTGGAGAACCAGGGATCCACTCCTTTCGGTCTCGCATCTTGTGGTGGTTCTGTCACTTAAGGGACTCGTGAGAGCCTCACTTACAGAAACTGTGGTGGTATGAGTTAAGTTATTTGCTTTCAGAGTCTTGGAGTCATTGTGGTATCGGTTTTCCGTAGTAGATTTAATGGCGGCTTTTAAAAAGTCGGTAATCAGGGCCCGTTTGCTGCTATTTAGACCTGAGTAGGGCCTGGTTGAGGTCGTGAGTGAAGCTGTGGCGCTGCCTTTCCACTTAGCGTCCGGGGTCGACTCTGTAGGTTTTTTGGGAGTTGCTGTTGGCTCAGCGCTTGCCTGGGGTTGATTTGCGTCTTTTAAGGCTGTTGAGGGTACCGACTCACGCAGCAATTTCGGTTCTTCTCTGCTTGGTGAGCCGGGTCCTAAGGGGAGCTTACTGGGAAGGACTGTGGTAGGTACCATAAGTTCTTCCTTAACCTTGTGCTTTTCGTTTGATGGGGCCGCTCCTCTGGTTTTCCCTGAATGCATTCCCGGGTGCTGCTGCCCCTCCGGGGGTGGAAAATGGAGGGAAATGGGGCGGTTTTGAGGAGCGCCCGGTGAGGGCCTGCTAACTACGAGTGGTGGGGCTGCGGGGTGGTTGCCCCCCGCTTAAGCACTTGGTCTCTCGGTCGCTAGGCTTCGTGGCTTGGCGTGTTTGGCCAGTTCCGTGAAGTTTAAAGGAACTCGTGCCCAGTAAGCAGCGGGCGGGTGGGCAGCCAAGAGGCCGTGAGGCCCCGGACCAAAGATGACCGAGATGGCCGAAATAGCAGTTGCGCAGTTCGGGTTGAAGTTGACCATAGCTGTTGGGGAACAGATGGAGAGTGATTAAATTAGGGTGACTTGATACCCTAAAGGATAAGGGAGAGTAGTGAGGCGACCTAAGCAAGGCTGGAAGGAGGCTGAAAGGAGGCTGAGAAGAGGCGGCTGGGAGGAGGCGGTGTTACGGGCAGTGTTTGGGTGGGACGAGCCCGGGTTGCAGGGTCTGGAGGCAGGGGGTGCAAGGAGTGCAGGGGGTACGAGAGCAGGGCTTACTGGTGGTGCCGCAAGCCGTACCCAACCTAGTTGGGCCGCTTCTGCGGACACTTCCGGGCACAACACTCCGTGGCTGCCGCTAGCGGAGTCCGCGCTCTTGCACTTCTTAAAAACCCTGCAGAGGAACCTCGTACCACGCTTGCCTGCTCGCCTGCACTTGGCGCTTTGCCTCCTTGCCTGTTTGCCTGCCGCTCGTCTGGACCTCCAGACGTCCTCCCGTAAAGACAGTAAAGACGTGCAGGTACCCTTCAAATCAAGGTAGTCAGAGTTGTGTCGGAGTTGTATCTGCCTCGGCTTGCAGCGAGAGCTGGGGAATTGGGAGAGCGGCTCCAGTCACCGGCTCCGCACACTCAGCGTGCTCAGCTCGATGCAAAAAAGCGAGAGAGCCGGGGGAGCGGGGAGCAGGAGAGTGAACAGCCACCACACCAGCCCGCTCGACCCGGCTTATCTCAGCTCGACCCCAGCTCCTCTAATCACCGGCTCTTGTCACCGGCGCCGGTTCTGACCACAGCTCCGGCTTCACTCCGTTCCGCTTGGACTGCAAACCGCGGGAAAGCTCCTCCTCTTCCTCCTCCTCCTCGCAGGTCAAGAGACAAAATGTTGATTAAGTCATTGGCAGTGCTTACACATATAAGCTGGATTTTGGCGATGCTAAATGTTGCACTGCAGTGCAAGGTCGACCCAGAAGTGCTTTTAAGTGAGATTTCAACTCAAGGTAAACACTCCTGGACAAATCTCAATGTGAGGAAAACCACCAAGGCATAAGGTGCATAGGGTGTGTGATTTTGTGACATCTGACACCCAGGAATATTAGGCAACATTCTGCTTGCCCCTTGATTGTGCCTGGGTATCTTAGGGGTTAGTTAGGATGAACAAAGACAGACCACAGTATTTAGTTGATGTGGCTTTGCATGAAAACCTATGGGTGTCTGTGCTCATCTGTCCCATTGCCCCCACCTTTCAAGATTATAGGAGGCTGTTGTGCCATAGTGCAAAGACACTTTTTCACACTAAGGCACACATTTTGAGTATCGCAGAGTTGGCGCTGTGATTAGGTGTTATTTCATTGCAATTGAAAATAACTGCTCGAGTGCAGTAATACTGTGTCCTTTTCCAGGCAGTTTTCTCTCATTCCAGGGTGTAAAATCACTGACATTTTACACCTGCTCTGAGCATATGGAAAGGTGAGAGAATGTAGTGGGGGAGGGGTACATGGTAAGCTTGTGTCTGTATGGAGGGATCAGCCACAGCTCCCCTCATACTGCTACAGAGGTCGGCTGAAGCCAGGTTGAGATGCTGCTCATAATCCCTGCAGTGGTACAGAAAGACCCACAGTATCTGGGCCTGGAGTTTGCAAATCTGATAATTCCAGATTGTGAGGTGTGGAATTTCATCCAGAGGTATCACTCCACTTGGAATACTACAACTCATAATGAAATCCAGGGTAAACTGCAAAGGCTTCCAAGTAAGGAAAATAATCAGTGCAGAACTGAAATTCAGACCAGAAAGTGAGACACTTTGATGCCTGGATTTAATATAGAAGGTGAATATATACAAGTGTCCAGTGAATAAGAGCATGTCATCATTTTGTTAGGTATACTCCTGCTCCTGGGAACTTGAACAATGGTAACTTTGTTCAAGAGCTGCCATCGGATCAAGTCCCATTGCTCCCTAGCTCCAGTAACAATCCTACGAAAGCCCTTAGGACTCAAAATTAGCAGGTACAACTTTGTGGAGCAAATAACATTACTGCATGCTCATGGTATCTCCCGGGAGTTTTTGCCTCACAATTCTGAGTTTCACAGTTCAGAGTGAAGAATAACGTGGTTTCAGTTTTACTGAAAAAAATCCACATGCGATTCCTGTTTCTGGCCTGTTTTATAGCCCGCATTCATTGGGTAATTTAAGATTCAGGATTTACTTTTATCGGTACCCAACTCTGAAGGGGAATCTGACCCAAACACGTTATAGCCGATTTTACTTTCCCCACAGTACACTCATTGCGGTTGTCAGTTGGTTTTCAACACATTTTTCCACTGCAAATTTGTGTTAATACTTAATAGCAGCATTGAATAAACATTATCTCATTATTTTGTGTTGGTTCATTCTTTTAGATCCCAAGTCATGTTATTTTATTGTTATTTGTAAGGCGCGCATATCACCCGGAAGGGTATCCTGGCACCTGGGAAGGGTGAGGTTTCTAGCCTAGTGGAAGAGCCAGGTTTTCAGTTTCTTCTTGAATTCAAGGACAGAGCTAGTGGCTCTAATGTGGTGGAGTTTTCATTCCAGAGTTTAGGCGCAAGGTTGGAGAAGGCTCAGACTTCGGCTTGAATTATGCAGGGGCTGTGGGTGAGGAGAAGGCTGGCAGAGCGGACGTGTTCGGTCGGGGACAAGAGCTGGATGCAGCTGTTGAGGTAAGCTGGGCCATGGTTGTGAAGTGCCTTTTAGGTGTGTGCAACAAGTTTGAAAAGGGTGCATTTGTGGGCTGGGAGCAAGTGGAGGTCTTTGAAGTGTTTATATGTGGATGCGATGTGGCAGTGTGAGAGTGAGTCTATCAGCTGTGTTCTATATTACATGGAGCCTAATGGTGAGTTGGGCTGTGATGCCGACATAGAGGGTGTTACCATAATCGATAAGGGCTTGCGTGATGGATCTGCGGGTGCCCAAGTGGAGCAATTTGAAGACTTTTCTGAGCATTTGCATGGTGTGAAAGCTGCTGGAATTGACCAAGCGGACTTGATTTGTCATGAGATTTGGCTGTCAATCATGATGCCCAGGTTCCTGGCAGAATTGGATGGATTGGCAATTGGTCCTAGCTTGGTGTGGCACCAGCTCAGACACCGGAGAGAGGTTTTCTTTGCTGAAGAGGATCACTTCTGTTTTGTCGCTGTTGAGCTTAAGGCAGTTCTTTTTCATCCAGTTTGCTATCCAGGTCATGCAACTGACAAAGATTGCTTGGGTGTCAGTAGTATCTTATGATAGGGAGAGGATGAGCTGAGCGTTGTCTGCGTGAGTGATGAAAGAGATGATGCTGAAATCATGGGAGTGAATGATGCTGGCGAGAGGGCTGTAGATGTTGAAGAGTGTGGGGCTCAGGGAAGGGCCTAGTGGGGTGCCACAGGTCAGGTTGGAGTCATCAGACGAGTAGGACGCTACTCTGAACATTTGGGTGCATCCTGAGGGGAAAGACGTGATTCACTGAAGTGCTGTGCCACCAATTCCAGCCTCATGGAAGCGTTTGATGAGGATCGGGTAGAAGCCTGTGTTGAATGCTGCCGATAGATCTAGTAGAAAGAGTGCTGCTGGTGGCGTGTTTCCAGGAGTCTGGAAAGTGGTGATGGAGAGTGAGGCATTAAGAATGGATGTGAAGGCTGTGCAGATGGGGTTGAGTCCTCTTGCGAAGATGTAGTGCAGAAAGAGGTCCGAAGTGGGCCTCTGAGTGGGTGGAGGGCATGTTAGCGGTTTCTGTTTGACGATGGCTGGCCAGCAGGTCAGTGCAGTTTCCAAGGTGTTTCTGTTAGCAGAGTAGAGAGCTTCAAAAATGAAGAGGTCTGGGAAGGGGCTGAAGTTATTGTTGATGCTGTTCATTTTGTTTGTGAAGTGGTCAGAGAGTTGTGTAGAGAGTCCCTGTGAATGGGTGATGGTCATAGAGGTGGCAGATGGGAATCAGAGTTCCTTCACAATCACGAAGATCTCTTTAGCAGTGTTGGAGCTATTTTTTTTTTTTGTGTGTGTGTGTCTGGGCACGTCACTTGATGGATTTGAGGTGCTGATGGAAGATTCGATGGGCTGATTTGTAGGAATCTCTGTTAGTGTTGTCATTGGAGTGGCGTCACCATCGTTGTAGCTGGTTGCAGTGACACTTCGAGAGCTTAAGGTCCTCAGTGTACCAGCTGGCTTGTGGCTTAGATCGTGGAGTGGGCGAGGTTTTCAGGGAAGCCAGGGAGTCCACTTGTTAAGGTTCTTGACAGAGCATGCTAGGTCGTTATAGCAGGGGGGGGGTGTTGGTATTGGAGCTTGGAGATCCTGGTGCCCTTGTTCCATTGGCATTGGGCGGTCTGGGTGCCGGTGGTTCTGGCATGGGTGGTCAGGTGTATGTTGAAGTGAATGAGGGAGTGTCCTGTTCATGTAAATGGAGTGGCATTTCAGTGTAATGTTGGGAAAGATGGAGACAAAGAGGTGTCCTGCAATGTCGAAGGGGTAATTTACTCATTGGGTGTGTCCTAAGATGCTGAGCCTCTCCAGGAGGATAGTGGAGTTGGGGTCGGTCAGGTCCTCTAGGTAGAATTTGAGGTCGCCCAGTAGGGCGAAGCAGCTGGATGCAAGTCATGATGAAGTCAGTGAGTTTAGAGCTGAAGTTGGATCTGGGTCCAAAGGGGCAATAGGACAGGGTTCCTCTAAGGGTAGTGGTGCTCGAGGTGCTCATTTTGAAGGCCATGTGTTCTCGTTGGTCACTGGTGTGAGCCAAGGTGATGGAGCAGTTGCTTTCCCTGCAGTAAGTGGTTGTGAGAACTCTCTGCCAGGTCTGTTGGTTTCTTGTAACTTTGAAGCGAGGGTGAGAGGAAGGTGTGGCCACTGCTGTGTCCGAGGTGATGCTAGTTTGAGCCAGATTATGCTGATGAGGAGGATGTCTGGATAAAGGTCATGTAGGAGGTCTCAAACTTTAATGGAATGCTTGCTGAGTGAGCGAGTGTTTAGGAGAAGGTAGGTGAGAGTGGTCTGTATGTAGTACGTGGAGGCGGGGGCTTAGTGTGGCTGTACGTGCAATGTGCTGTGGTGGGGAGGGTGGTGAGTGAGGGTAGAAGTCAGGAGAAGCAACAGGTGTTGCAGGAGAACCCACCTTCTGGCTGTGTGGGTGAGGCCTGGGTGCAGCGGGGGAGTCAGGCGTACGGGGTTGAGGGCGTTGAGGATTTCGCCGGAGTAGCATCTGGGGATGCAGTGGCCTGCTGACGGACCAGGGATTCTGGCCCTGGTTGTGGTCAGAGTGCAGACGGGCCCAGATTGTCTTGCCTTGGGCGCTCATATGCCCAGAGTAATGTAGTAATCCAAATTACTTCTTATCATTTCTAGAATTTTCTTGATCCAGACATTCAATAATTTCTTGATTATGTTAAATTCTGTTTATTAATCCTTTTAGTCTAATCACCTTTTGAATAGTGCATTTCCGTTTGGGTACAGCTGGGTCCGAATGTGACTGATATGATGCATTAGTCACCAATGATTGCTCAGTAGGTAAGTGTGTGCTGCAGGCATCCATTGTCATCTGCAGATCACGAGTTTGAATATAAGCAAAGTCTCTGTGTATGCAAATGTAATACCTTTACATTGGTTAATAGCAATACTTAACATTTAATTTCTATGCTAACTCTTGGCACAAGTGTTGGATGATGCTCTATATAAAATCAAATTTTCATTAATATTGTCTTTCATTACCTGGCAAATGAAGCCCTGATGAATGAGATGCAAAATAATGTTTCATCTTAAAAATGTTTTATGTATTTATTTATTTTTGCATTCATTTATATAAAGGAGCGAGAGTGCAGTGAAGGACTAACGCTAGTTGCACAAAGGAGGCAGAGAACCTAAAAAGGAACAAGCATTTGCAATGCAATAGGTCTCGCATTTACGCAAGACCTATTGCATTGCAAATGGTCATCATCACGGACAACGGGAGGGAGGGCATTAGGGAGGAGAAGGCACGGACAACGGGCAGGCGGGGGCGAGAAGGCACGGACAACGGGAGTGCGGGTGGGGAGAGGATGGAGAAGGCACGGACAACGGGAGGGAGGGGTGAGTAAAGAAGGCAGTTGGAGAACCTCATTAAAGAAAATAGTGCTCACAGTGTAAATAACACGTACCGTGTAACACTCGAAGTAAAGGGGCCAGTCGCCATGGAAGGTGACAAATGAAGTGGAGGCGGTACTAAGGAGGGACTAACAAGCCTATTGATGAATCAGAAGCCAGCATTTAGGACAGACAATGACACAAGCCAATGGCAAACATGGGCGGAGAGTGGGCAGGGCTTCTATTCGCTACTCGTCTACAATAAGTCTCGCAGGGCAGCGCATGCAAGCTGGCTCAGGCTCGACGTAAAAACGCTCTAAGAAAAATGTTAAGCTTCACTCAAGCTATACTCAGATTTAGTATGACAGTACTGTGGAGAGTAGTGATTGCAAGGCTACACTACTAAAAATGTGCAACGTAAAACCTTTTAGCATTCTTGTGAAGGGAAAATAAGGGAACACATGAACTGCTGACACTTATAGTAGCCAAAATAGCTTCTGTTGTCTTTGACTTTCAGGCTTTCAAAAAACGCAGCAGGGAAAGTCAAAGTAGCAAAGAGAATTAAACATTTTATAAATCGCTTGCATGTACCCCTCCGTACCTGGCTTGAGCCCGAATGCTTGGCATCACTGCATTTCTTATTTTTCGCATAGAACTATGAAGAATTGCTCAAATTGGTTTCAGACAGCACTGAATATTGCTGCTTTGCAGAGCTGAAGTTTGTGCTTCTCTTTGTAGCCTTTGGGTGACACGAAGATTGCCACAGCTTGCTACACAGATTTAGGCTCAAATTGCACTTCACTATGCATTTATGGGACAGATGGCCTGCTTTATTTTAGATGGAAATCTTTATAGGAATGAATTGAAAAATTATTCCTGATCAGAAGCAGCACTGACATCTATTGACGGGAACGAAGTGGCGCCCCTCCCCCTCACAGAGCCTTTTGAGCCTGAAAAGCCCCAATTCTAAACTGCAGCAAACCGAGGGAGTGCCTTGTGAAGGAGCCAAAGTAAAAAGATAAAAAGGAATTCAACAGATAGACTGCGCGGGAATGAACTGCACAACGCCTGCCAGCACCTGGCAGACGGTAATTAGATTGGACACCCAATGGGGAAGGACGTGTCTGCTTGGATTTAATACAGAACAAGTCCTTCACCGACTGAGAGACATTTGTGTTTGCCAGAGCTGAACTCGACCCCCCTAATTCATGCCACAGGGGATGCTTTCACTGAATCCAGCTACTAACCTTGCCTGATGAATTCCAAGAGGGTGAATGAGCTCTGCGTCCCGCATTTGTCACTCAGATGTGGCATTGTTCGGCCTGCAAAATGTAAACCATGCAAGCGCCTGTTATGAGAGCTACAGCGGCTACATAGCCCCCTCCTGCCAAATCAACCGATAAACCTATATTTGTAATTGCCTTCTGCAACTGTGTTTTATTTATTCGGCTGCATGGTTCTTACCTTACGTTCTAATAGTGAATGCACTGTTCACTCACTCTGAGGGATCCTCCCCGAGAGACTCACTTGATTTTTATGTTACTCCTTTGACATCTAGTTGCAGTTCTAGTCTATCTAAAGAGTCATTTATCAGGGACATTGGGCTGTCCTTAATAGTTTTTTTATTTAATTGTTTAGCAAAGCTCTAGCTTATGACTGAAAACTTGTTATGGAGAGTCAAGCAAAGTCTCCGTGGTGCAGAAATTGGATGGGAATGTCCCTTTTAAGAAAGCCCTTGTAAGTCTTGCTACAGACATCTGAAGATGTCAGAGAGCTCCTGTTACCCGTGCGTACAGAAATATATACATACTGTGTAGAAGGGAGGACTTTAGTTAGCCCCCTTCAGCCATTGACTGCTGGCATGTTTTAAAGGTTGCCATTGGCTGGGTTGGCTTTCATAAAGCCATGGCATTTCATGGAAGGTTGCTTGTGTCTTTAAGTGGTCCTCTGTGATAACCTTTCCACTGTGAAGCCTGGCACTGTTGTCTCATGGTCTTACCCCATTTCCTTAATCCCCCTTTCTGAGGCCCAAGCTGCCCCTGCTGCCACCACATGCTGTCTTGCGAATGCTCTCTTATATTTTGCTAATGCTTGTTGAATTAAAGACCTTAGGCCCTCTACCCATGAGCAGAGCCTAGGAATTATCTCTTTAAAATATCATTCATAAACACGTAAATATTCAATGTAGCGATCCAATAAAAAAGACACTAAGGAATGCATTAGCAAATTATGCATTGTTATGATATTGATTTTAGATGGACCTGAACAAATTAATTCCATTGATGATGATTCATGCCAAATGCATGTCTTGTAAAACATTAAAGAACGTAAGGTGTGGGCACGAGTTCCATTTTCCATCCGGGGTTCTAAGAGGTTTGTGATTATGTTCTATTTTTAGGTTTCCCCTACAGAACATCGAACAATGCTTTTTTTTTTTAAAGTAAACAAGTGCAAAGCAATTTGCTTGATCCAAAAGAAACCGAAGGAAAAATAGAACCGGCTTACATTGTCTAAAATTATAAGCTTTCAAGAGTGGAAGGACCTTATGATATGCTGTGTATGTGGCACTTTGCACTTTTGGGCTAAAGCAATATTTGATATATTTTGCACAATGCACCTGCACTTTAGAGCTGCAATAATTGTGGATAAACTGTGAATATCGAACATGCTAACCATTATGTCCACTATTAACCAATTTTTACTTTTTAAAGATCATGTGGATATGTGCTTCTCTTATCTCTATTTTATACCATGTAATGTATTAATTGTATTGTAATTTTAACCT
This sequence comes from Calotriton arnoldi, assembly GCA_963921515.1. Classification (NCBI taxonomy): domain Eukaryota; kingdom Metazoa; phylum Chordata; class Amphibia; order Caudata; family Salamandridae; genus Calotriton; species Calotriton arnoldi. The sequence goes on from CAWUFW010002137.1 coordinate 1,137,529, forward strand.
TCATGGATTAATAATAAAAAAAAATTAAAAAAAGAGTGGAAGGAGATGTATTTTAGTAAACGCGACATAAAATTTACAAAAGAAATTATAATGTATTAAAGTTTGATTAGAGACATCATCACACTGGCAAACAAGTTGACTGTCCCTCCCGAAATGCCATAATGGAAAGCATAGCAAAGTGCAGTAGAGACCAATAGAGAACTCTCCCATTGGCTAGAGGTATATAGCAAATAATGTTCAATGCCAACTGTAGTCTGGATGAAAAGATATTCTTTATTTACCACTTTTTAAAATTCCCTAAGATCTTATGAGATTTAGTTATATTGTCAGGGTTAGTAAAAGAAGATGGCCTAATCAAAAGTGAAAAAACATTTTTGACATAGGCAAGCCAGGGAATGCTCGTACCCCACTCACATTTAAGGAAATCTGCAATCACTTGTTGATTAAATATTGCCTGAGGATTACATCATATTGACCACCACAACATCAGAGGTAAAAGCTTTATAAGGTCCCTCAGGGATGTGTGAGGGCACTATGAACAGTCCAGCTGACTGTCTCGATCTAGTACTCTGACCCAAAATACTCTCCACCCTTTGAGAGACTGTGCCTTCCTCTTTATCCTTCATACTGATCCAGCGCGGCTAATATAAATTTCTCCTTATGACACCAATCCAGAAAAACACCTACACAAAACTTATGTCGGTGGGGCCCATGACACCGCATACATACATTCATTCAATTTCTGGATTAAACATCAAGGAAAATGAGCTGCTGGACAAACAGGATACCTTGTTAAAATTGACAGAATAATAACCTATACATTATATACATTACCTTAGGATCCTGTCGGTTCTAAACATCAAGGTACTCCGCTATTCGGTCGATGGACCAACTAGTAGAATCAGTTGATGGTGATTAAGACCAGCTCAATCACAATTAAAACCTTCAACATTTATTAAATCATAAACTTTGTTCTAAAGAACCACAGACTCATTTTAAAGTTAGAATATATTTTTATCTAAAATTCTTCAAGCAAATAAGTAAAATTCTTTATTAAGTAAAACAGTTAGAAATATCAATAAACATTTTAGGAAAGATTTTTAGGAAAAGATAAAATTACTCATTACCCTCGGCCATGGGGCGATGGCAAGAATAGTTCACCAAAGGAAGATGAACCGCAGATCACAGGATAGGACTCCCAAACTGACTGACTGTCCCCCTAACCTCCTTGGACGCAATCACCTCCCAGGCAAATTCCCGCAACGATTTTGTTCCTTCCCCAGTCAAAGTTCAAAGTCCAAAATGAAAGAGTCTCTCGCAGCATCAAGGTGGAAAAATAAAAAAGCAAGTTGTTTCACAACGTCAAAGCAGACCCTCTTATACTCTACCTTCTGGCTCTCTACACTCAAAAGTTGCAATCTTTAGGGGCAAGAATCACGCTAATTGGTCCATTGGAGAGGTGGTGATGGTCACCTCATCGCCCTCTTTGTTCGAACCAGTTTGGGGACAATAAAGCACACAATAAGTTTCATGACCACGGTATCCAAAAAGTAGTCCAATTTGTTCATCCATTTTGTAACAATCTTTGATGGTCACACATTTGTTCATCCCCTGTCGCTCGGTTTTTCCCATCCGTTCCCAGGCATATATGCTGAACACTTGGCACGCTCCTCATTGCAGGTCAGATTGGCCTTGACATCTCTCACTCCGAGCACATGCCGCATACACGTGACTGGAGCATTCATGCTGAGTCTGCGCGAGGGCCATCTTATTCAGCGCACGCGATCTCGTCCTTTCCAGCGGCCATTTTAGAAGCATGGCCTAGCAGGCCCGAACGAAACTAATATAAGAACAAACACAATAGAAATTAAAATATGGAAAATAAGCCTTTCTGTTTACCACCCGCCATTCTAAAGACCCGTGTTAGATATTACCTAGCAGAAGCAACATTTAAAGCCATTTTACTTACCATCTGCATTCTTTGCCACAATACAATTCTATTACGCAACACAAATCATGCAATTCACTCTATTTACTACGCAAATCACAATACCAATGTTATTTGCTTCGTATTTTGTAAATAAATTAGATTTTGCAACATTTAGCGATTTCCCACATGAAATGTCTACTAAAAGGTGTATTTTGTTGATTAGTTCATGCGTTTCAAACGGTTACTATCATTAGCGTTATGAGGTCATTAATTTCCAAGGGGTACAAAAACATATTTTGTTTCCCCTGCTCCATCAATTCCCCCTTTGGTGATTTTTAACATCACCACTAAAACCTATCCGTACAAACTTTATCAGATAAATGTTTCTTGTCCACTTGCATTTGTAAATTTTGACAATCGTGCTCTTTTCATCTTGTCTTTTAGACCTTTTGTACATGTTCTCTTTAAACTCTTCCAATTCGATCTCTCCCATCTCCCGTTCTCTTTCTTTATTTTTCTCATTTTCTCTTTTTACTTTATTTTGTCTTTTTCTTCTTTTAATACACATATATGCTAATCTCAATATTGATATTATCACTATTACTAAGGTCACTGGAATTAGTATTTTCCCAATAAGAGAACTACCTATTTCGGTGAACCATTTCTTCATTGAGGAAAAACATTTGCCAAGTCTCTCCCAAGCACCTTCAACCTCCAGTGGGGCAATTTCTTTATGCAAATCAGTAATGTTCTTTATATACTTCTGTATATTCTGACTTTTGTCTGGAATGTAAGTGCAACAATGTTGTACTTTCAGCATTCCACAGACTCCACCCTCTTTTGCTAAAAGAATGTCAAGGGCAAGTCGATTTTGCATTACCATAGCTCTCATGGCAACCATTTCAGTATTTATCATCAAGAACCCTCCAGCAGTATTCGTTGATAAATGATCTACCACTGTAGACAATTTCCAAATTTTGTATGCATTCAAAGATATACCCACTGCTGGTATCAATGCTCCAAAAATGTCACCTATTATCTCTGAGAAGCTTTCCCTTCTCCTACGAGTTAATGGTTTACCTATCTCGTGAATTCCTTTTGTTCATCTTTCCACATGAAAAATCTTTGGAAAGACCAGGCCTAGATAGCATGTTCCGTACCAATGGTCCGGCAACCTATAATAAGCTCTATTTCTGCAAATGTAATAGATCCCTGGAAATACTGGATCTTTTCCTCCTTTGAATCCCCATCCCCCTAAAATGTTGTATGTATCTCGGTACTCACTAGAACCCATGAAATAGTTATCATACAAAGTGTTATCTCTACTAATACACAATTTTCCCTGTTGGGGCCAATCTAGAACCATAGCTGCATTTGTTTCGCCTTTGTCATAACTTCCCTCTTCAAACGCCCAAGGTGGGGTTTTTGTCTTTTCTCCTTTTGCCTTTCTTTGAAACTTAACCCTTCTGTCTTCTACCATGTCCAAGAAAACCTTTTCTTCCTTTCTTAACCCACAAGTAAGATTATGTCTAAATGCATATTCTAATGTTAACTCTTTTGTTTCTAAGAAAAATTCTCCAAAAATCTTTGCAAACTTCACCTTATTTAGTTCAGGGATTACGGGAACTTTAGCAAAAACAGCATCTGTGTCAGTGTAGTAATACTCTAATTTACCAGTTTTGTAAAATAAGCTAGCTAAAACACTACAAGTTATTCCATACATCAAAGGAAGGTGATGGAACGTCACACCTTCTGTTACAGACGCAGGTAACTGCATACATACGTAACAATCTCTCACATCCATTGTCTCCACATATTCGTACAAAAGTTTCGTGAAGACATTCTTGGAGAAATCAGTTATTGACTCGTCCCTATGAAAATCAGTACTATCTACCAGTGTTGCAGTGTTCTTTATGTTAGATTTCTTGTCACTATTCGTGTCATTTATGATTTCAGATGTATTTTCTACAACTAATCTAAGTGAGATTATTATTGCCAAAATGAACCAGATAAGCATTAGAAAGCCTGTACAATAGAAACACATCTTACACCATCTACGGAAAAACCCACATCTAGATCTTCTATTCTCAGTGTCTACCATGTTGGAAAATTATCTAATTATATGTACAGAAATGTGTTTCCACACCTCAAATGACTTAGTGTTGACTGGGATCAACTGCTTTTAGCGCACTTTTCGGTTTCTCTGAAATTTTATTTGTCTTTATCAGTTTGTGTGTCTAGTCAGGTTTTCTTTCTTTGACTTTTCAGGGTTGGCGCAGGTCACTCTCACCCACTTGTTCACAGTCTTTGTCTGGGTTCTCGTGACTGCTATCCACTTCTTTCATGTCAGACAGTGCTATGTATACCCATTCAGGTGACTTGTATTTCAAGTTAGGTCTTTTCACTCTTTTGGGTTTCGGCAATTGTCTTTTATCTGTTTTTCTTTGTCTTTCTTGACTTGTTATTTCATTCACTTGTTCTGCATTGTCTTTGTTCAAATTTATTACCTTATATCTCAGTCTTTTAATTTCATTGGGCCAATTGTCTCCTTTTCTTGGCCTTTTCAGTTCACTTTCCTTTCCTCCTCGTTCCACTCTCCAAGTTCTCTTTCTTGGACCTATTCTTTGCCTTCTTTCGTCTTCACTTTCTTCAGATTCTGTCTCAGAGCTCACATCACTTTCTCTAACCTTGAACTTTATGATCTCAGTCTCTTTGTCTGAATCTGAACCTTCTTGTGTTTCTTCAGCTTGGAATTCTGAGTCTAATCCTCCTCCTGTTTGTTCCGCAATTTCCCCAATTTCTCTATCTAAATCTAAATTTTCTTGAGTTACCTCTACAATTTCCGGAGGAATTTTCCCAAAACTTGTACTTGGCTGTCCACCGTCACTGTCTATTGGTTCAGTTTCTCCTGTTTCAATTTCAATATCAGTTCTTTTGTTTTCTGATTTCTTTGTTCGTCTTTTACTTCATTCAGGTTGGTCTGTTTCAGATGCTGAACTAGTATCTCATATTTCCAGATGTCGACTTACATATCGATCTTCAGGATCTGGAACTCTAATCGTTTCAGGTTCTGCTTCAGATGCCAAACTGGTACCTGATTCTTCCAGATGTCGACTTACAGGTCGAGCTTCAGGATCTGGAACTCTGATGGTTTCAGTCTCTGCTTCAGATGCCGAGCTGGTATCTGATATTTCCAGATGTCGACTTACAGGTCGAGCTTCAGGATCTGGAACTGGCATGAATCCAATTTTTCACACCTGCACACTTTACTGCAGTCGTTGTCACCAGAATCACTTGATGTGGCTTGTCCCAGCGTGGAACCAAGCAATTTCTTCTTCTGTGGACTTTTTTGCGGACCCAGTCTCCTGGACTCAGATCATGAGCAGGTTTTCTTTCAAGAGTGGTCGCATCCGGTCCAACCTGATGAAACACAGAATGCATCACATCAGCCAATCCTTTGCAATAGTCCAGTATGAGATCATCAGTTATAGTCAGCAATTTGTTGACAGGTACATATGCTTGGCTCATTACTCGTCCCATGATTATTTCATGAGGACTCAGACCTGTTTTTCTGTCAGGTATGCTTCTTATGCTCATCAGCACCAATGGTAAGGCATCGGGCCATTTGAGTCCTGTGGCTTGACACATTTTACCCAACCTATTCTTTATGGTGCCATTTACTTGCTCTACCACTCCAGAAGCCTCTGGTCTGTAGGCACAATGCAGCTTTTGTCGAATGGCTAGTGCTTCGCGTATCAGTTGGATAAGTTCGTTCTGGAAATGCATTCCTCTATCTGTTTCTATCCTTACTGGAAAACCATATCTAGGAATGAATTCTCTCAGCAGGAGTTTAGCTACAGTAACTCCATCATTCCTTCTTGTCGGATAGGCTTCCACCCAACGAGAAAACAAACAGACGACCACCAGGACATACCTCAGTCTGTTACTCGGGGCATTTCAGTGAAATCTAATTGCATTCTGGCAAAAGGACCTCCTTTACGTCCTATTACTCCCAAACTCACTACTGTCTTCCTTCCAGGATTTATCTGTTGGCATATAAGGCATCTTTGACAAAGGCTAAATTTTGGGTTATACCAGGTCTGTTTGAAAAGTCTGATCGTGGCATCTCTACCTATGTGTGCCTGTCGATGGTACATCCGTGCCATGTTAGAGATCATGCTATCAGGCATAACTGGTCTTTCATCCCTGTAAACCCAAACTTCATCTTCTTCTCTCCGTCTGCAACCTGATTTTATCCAAACGTCTTTTTCCTCATCACTTGCCTCTTCCTGCAATTGTCTTACCTCATCCCATGTTTCAACTGGGTTAGTAAACAGCAAGGGACATGAAACATTTTCTTTTTCCCTTCTCCGATTCATTGAAGTCATATTTCTGGCACAATATTGAGCTAATTCGTCAGCAAATTTGTTACCCACTGCAATATAATCAGCTCCATTTTTGTGAGTAGAGCATTTTACCACCGCAATTTGTTTAGGCAGCTGTATCGCCTCAAGCAGCTTCTTCACAAACTCACCATTCCTAATAGGAGACCCTCTGGAAGTCAGGAATCCCCTCTGGGGCCAGATCTGTCCAAAATCATGGACCACTCGAAGCCGTACCGGCTATCCGTGATCACAGTGATTCGGAAATTCTTTCCCAGTTTGCACGCTCGAATCAGAGCAATCAGCTCAGCAACTTGGGCTGAACGTATTCCTCTCAAACAAGATGCTTCCATTATGGTTGCCACCGTACATACAGCATATGCAGCACTTAAAACTCCCTCATCTGTCCTCAGGCATGACCCATCCACAAACATCACTTAATCTGACTCTTTTAGAGGTTCATCCCTGATATCAGGGCGAGGCTTTGTGCAAAATTCAAGCACATCCAAACACTTATGATCAACATCATCTTTGACTTCTGTATTTACTTCATCTGGCAGTGAAGTGGAAGGATTCACACTCGTGCATCTGACAATGGTTACATTGTCTGCACCCAAGATCACTTTTTCATACCTAGTCAGCCGACTATGTCTCATGAAAGAGGTTTTTGTTCTGGTCAGAAGGATTTCAACCAAGTGTGGGACATATACTCTCAAAGGATATCCCATCACAATGCCTTCACTCTGTTCCAGACTCACACAAGTAGCAACTACTGCTTTCAGACATCCAGGCAACGCCTTTGCTACCGGGTCTAAAACAGCTGAAAAATAGGCTATTGGTCGTTTCATTTTTCCATCCCTTTGCACTAATACTGAAAGTGCACATCCGTCTCTTTCACTACAATACAGCTCAAATTCTTTCTCATAATCAGGCATTCCCAATTCTGGTGCCTCACACAAACTTGTTCTCAGTTCCTCGAAAGCCTTCATTTCCTCCTCATCCAATGCAATCGGATCTTTGACATCCTTCTTTGTCAATCGCTGTAAAGGTTTTGCAATCAATGAAAACCCACTTATCCACTGTCGGCAATATCCAACCACTCCAAGGAACATTCTCACCTCTCTTTGTGTCATTGGGGCTCTCATTCCTTTGATAATCCTTATCCTTTCTGTTGTCACTTTTCGCATCCCTTTCTCAATCTTATGACCTAAGTACTGTACTTCCTGTTGACAAAATTGCAGTTTTGATGGGGACACCTTGTGTCCTCCTTCTGCCAAATGATTCAGTAAAGCAATGGTGACTGTAACACATGCTTCTCTGGTCTTTGATGCCACTAATAGGTCATCAATATATTGGACCATCACAGATTTTTCAGGCATTTTTAAATATTCTAAGGATTTCTTTAGAATCTGATTAAAAATTGAAGGACTTTCAGTATACCCTTGAGGAATTCGGCACCATGCCAAAATACGCTCTCCGAACCGGAACGCAAATAATGGCTGGCTGTAAGGGTGCAATGGAATAGAAAAGAATGCATGGCACAAATCAATGACTGTGTACCATTCTGCATCATGTGGGATTTGATACAGTATTACAGCAGGGTTTGGCACAATTGGGCAGCAAGGAATAACAATTTTGTTAACTTTTCTCAAATCTTGCACTATTCTATATGTTGCATTTGGCTTTTTCAGTCCCATTATAGGAGAATTGCATGGGCTGCTCATTATTTCTCTCAAAATCCCTTGTTCAATCATCTTATTAATTACAGGTGTTATTCCTTCAATAATTTCTGGCGTCAGTTTGTACTGCGGGGTGTTTGGGTAATTCGTTCCTTCTTTTACAGTAATTTTTACAGGATCAACTTCTCTCATTAGTCCAATATCTTCACCTGTGAAATCCCATACATCAGACCTGACTATTCCTTTCAACTCAATAGGGATTTTCTCAGCATCAAACACAGGAAACATCATTCACTCCTGGTTCTAGTTCTGCCATTGTCATTTTATACAGAACATCCTCATCTGGTGTCTGAAAAGCAATACCATCTGGGGTACAATAGATGGTACAATTCATTTTGCAAAGCAGATCGCGTCCCAATAAATTTACAGGACTACAATCACACACCACAAAGCGATGCATCTCTTTGAATGGCCCAATTTCCACCTCTATTGGTTTTGTATGAGGGTTTTAATCTGCCTGTTTGAAACACCTACAACTTGGATATTTTCTCCTGAGAGAGGAAGTTTTGGAATTTCCACTGATCTAACAGTAGAACGGGTAGCACCAGTGTCCACAAGGAATGTAACATTTACACCATTCACTTTAACATCCACAAATGGACCTGACTGATCTACCTCTAGAGTTGCGCCAAGCACGCACTCTTCTTCCTCTCCTAGGCACCGTCATAAACTTTCATCCAATCATCTCCCTCCTGCCGTAACCAATACTGCGAAACTGCAGCTGCGCGCGGCAATTTTGTTACCTGCTCTCCTCCGTAGAATCCTGCCTCTGTACTGTATCTTTGAGGATTTACACTCTTTGGAAGAGGTGGTTGCGGCACCTGACACTGTTGAGTAACTACCTGCGGCTGTTGCAGCTGTTGGTAACTCACCTCATTCTGCACCTGTGGATTCAATGATTGATTTTCTGTATTAACTTTCGGAGGAAATTTACACTCGTTTTTCCAGTGCCCTAATTTTTCGCAATTAAGACATGGCCATTTCTTTTTAGCTTCTTCTATACTCATCTGACCCTTTCCCTTGCCAATATTCGGTTTGGACTTGGTCTGTCCTGCATCACTAGCCTGACTATTCATCTGAGCTTCTTGCTTTTCTGCAACCTTTACTTGTGCCCACATTGCCTTTTCCTTGAGTTTACGCTGCCTACACTCAATATCATCACTGCAATATTTTGCATACCGTAGTACCTCATCCACTGTGCTATTCTGCCAACATAACATATGTTGCTTAATCATTTCACTTATTTCAGGTCTCAAGCCATACACAAATCTATATACAAAATGACTCATGTCTTTTTCACTCAAATTCTCGTATCCACTATACTGTTTAAAGACCAAAAGTAGTCTCTCGTAATAGGCATGTACAGATTCTTTACTCTCCTGAGTTGTTCTATCAATCTTTACCCAGTCCGTTTCTTTTGGTGGGATTTTATTTTTCAAAAATGTGATTGCCTGTTCATATTTTCTCATTACTTCTGAACCTGGGGCTCCTGTTTTGGCATCTCTAGGATATTCTTCTTTCGGCCAGTCAATTGTAATTTTACATTCTGTCCATAAATCTGCAGGAACAACAATCGCAAACAATCCGTCCAAATCTTCCCACAACACTTTTGAAACTTTTACAAACCTTTTTACCTGTCTGTACCATTCTACTGGTTTTTCTCTCAATCTTGGAAAATCTTTGGTAAATGACAATATATCTTGTCTGGACCATGGGACATGTACATAACTTCCTCCTGGAGTTTCTCTCATTGGATATTCCATTAGGGAGGCAGTGAAACCTTGTGCTCACTCTCTGGGCAAGGTGCCTGAAGGTCCCTTTTGTTGTATATACTGTGGCTTTGACTCTTGGGCCATTAACCTGCCTTTTACGAAATCCTTCTCGGCGGGGCACAATATTAAGATCTGCAGTCTGAACTGTCACTCGCTAGTGAAACATTTTCTCGATGTTTACGAGCTGCTGCAGGACGAAGATCCTGATGCTCTCTTCCTAACGGAAACCTGGCTGTCAGCCGATACGGTAGCTGAGCCCGGCCTGGCGCTCCCCAATGGCTTCAATATCATGACTCTTAACAGAGACTCTAGGGGGGGCGGGATTGCAGTAGTTTTTAAATCCCACTATACTTGCACCTTTGCCAAAATGGCTGTGGCAGGCTGTGAGTGTGCACGTTTTGGGATCTCTTTTAACGCAGGCTTTACCATGTCGGGACTATTGATCTACCCGCCCCCAGGTCCCTCTAAAGAGTTCAGGACAGCTCTCATAGAATCAGTCAGTTCGTTGGTAACGAGAGCAGCCAACTTTACTATTATTGGTGACCTGAATTTGCATTTGGATAGTTCTTTGGATTCGGAGATAGGTAACTTTCTGGCGGACTTTGAGGCCTGTCAGCTGGTTCAACTGGTCCAAGGCCCCACTCACTGTGCTGGCCATTTGCTGGATCCAGTCTTCTCGATTCTCTGCTCCCTCGCAGTCAATCCCCCAGTCCCAGTGTGTTCGTCGGACCACTACCTGATATCTATGATCCTCACGGGGGTAGAGCCCTTTCAGAAGATGGCTCAACACTCATCCTTCAGGCGCCCTTGGCACAAACTAAAGACCAAACAATTTGATGCCCTTCTGTCTATAAATGCCCTTAACCTACCAGATGAGCCGGATGAGGCTGACATAGCACTGTCGGACTGGATCCGACAGTCACTAGACGTGCTCATTCCAGCTAGGTGGTCTAAGTGCCGCAACACCAAGTCCAGTCCATGGTACAATGACAAACTTGCCAGCATGCGTAAAATCTGCAAAAGGTTGGAACGGGTGTGGAGACGTGACTATGATTCTTTCTCCATGGGGCGGTATCAGGCAGCTATCAAGGATTACCACAGGGCCATCCAGTCAGAGCGGGCAGCCTATTACGCAGCTGAGATCAAGGGCAGTAAAAACCCCACTAAATGTATCTTTGGTATACTCAAGGATCTTAAACAGGCAGGGCTACCCCCAACACCCCGCATTACATCAGACGAGCAATGTGAGGCTCTGGCCACCTTTTACGTGGAAAAGGTGGAAAATATCTACTATTCTTTCTCACCAGCTCCTTTAGCTTTGGGTCCAGCACTCAGTTCCTGTACCACCTACACTCTTGCGTCCTTTCCATCAATCTCTCAGGACGAGCTGCGTGTGCTATGCAGCAAGGTGAAATCAGGCTCCCCTGCCGACCCCCTTAAACCGGAGCATTTTATGAACTCCTTACCCATGCTCCTGTCTTCTCTGTGTCAGGTGATCAACTTGTCCCTGTCCAGAGCAGTTGTCCCTAGAACATGGAAGCAAGCAAGGGTGACTCCCCTGTTAAAAAAGCCTTCGCTGGACACAACCAAATTGGAGAATTTTCGTCCCATTTCTCTCCTGCCATGGATATCTAAGATTGCGGAGTCCCATGTCAATTCCATTCTGACAGGCTACCTGGAAGACAATAACATCTCAGAACGGCTTTCGCCCTGGCCACAGCACAGAGTCAGCCCTCCTAGTAGTGACTGAACATCTGAGGGCCGCATTGGATGAGGGATGTACGTCGGCACTGATTTTATTAGACCTCAGTGCCGCGTTTGACACGGTCTCTCACCAGATTCTGCTGCAACGGCTGGAGGAGGCGGGGATCTCGGGCTTAGCCCTTGACTGGTTCGCCTCCTTCCTCTCTGAGAGGACTTTTCAGGTGTTGGCTCCCCCGTTTTCCTCTCGGATCCATAATATTCATCAAGGGGTGCCACAGGGCTCAGCACTGAGCCCTATGCTGTTCAGTCTGTATGTTAAACCTTTGGCAGCGGTGGCTAGGAGCAGAGGCTTGACACTGGTATCGTACGCCGACGATACTCAGTTGGTAGTGGCACTTTCTGGCAATTCAGCGCAGGATGCCTGTATGTTTCGGAGCAATCTTATGGCCATCTCTGAGTGGATGTCTGTCAACTCTCTGCAGCTTAACACAAGCAAGACTGAAATCCTGTTGGTTGGGCGGGACGGTGAGCTGTGGAGTGAACATTGGTGGCCCACCACCCTGGGCTGTGTCCCCACCCCCAAACAGATAGTAAAGAATCTGGGTGTCTGGGTGGACTCCGCTCTCAGTTTTCAGGCCCAAACCAAGAAAGTGGCGGGGACCTGCATGGGTATTCTGCGGGGGCTCAAAACATTGCTAGGTTATTTTGACCCGTCCACTCGACAAGTTATCATTCAGGCTGCCATTCTGTCGAGATTGAATTACGCCAATTCGCTTTATTTGGGTTCCAACAAGTCAGAGATCTTAAGATTACAGAGAGTCCAGAATGCGGCGGCCAGAATTCTCCTTGGCCTTCCGAGGACTTGCTCCACCTCTGTTGCCATTCGCCGACTACATTGGTTGCAGGTGGCAAGACGTGTGGAATTTAAATCTCTGTGCATTGCTTTTAAGATCTTGAAATCCTCCCCCCCGGCCATTTTGGCCACCCTGCTCTCGCCCTACATCCCCCCCCGCCAACTTTGCTCGATGGGCCAAAACTTGGCGGTGGTTCCGAGGGTGAGGAGAGCACAGGCTGGGGGACGTGCTTTCTGCACACTGGTGGCCAAACTTTGGAACTCTCTCCCACTGTCCATTCGTAGCCTAAACAATTATTTGGCATTCCGTAAGGCCACCAAGACTTATCTTTTCCCCCCACTGTAGGTTTCTATGCCTTTTGGTGGCCCTCTCCTCCTGACTGTTTTAGCGCCGGGACGCCCCTTTGCTGGACAGCTGTACGCTCTATAAGCTATATAACATAACATAACATTACCTTTGGTTCTTTCTCTTTTACTGGGAAAGCCAATGATGCTTTATCAGTTGTTCCCTCCTTTCTCCTTATCCACCTACTTCTCCACTTGTCCACATCCCCCCATTTTCTCAGTAAAACAATCAGTTCCTTTATCTGCGTTAGTCGTCCTGCAGTGTTCAGATTTTCTATGTCCTTTTCACTAAAATCTACCCTGTACGGTTTCTGTAATCCTCTAATTTTTCCAAATTCTACTCCTAGTTCGTTCGCTGTTTCTTCCAATTTTTCATGCAAGTTTCTAGCTCTCCAAGTGACGCTTTTACACATAAACATTAATTCATCATCTTGATAGGACTTCGAACGATCTGTACCAATAGTTCCTAGAATTAATTCCTCCATGTCTATCTTTAATCTGACCACATCCAAAAGTTGTGGTTCTGCATCTTTTTTCTGCAAGCTCCTCACCCAATCATTTAATTCCTCTGCAGTCGGACCCACAGGGGTTTTGTTTAATTCTATTCAATTTGTACTTCTCTCTGGGGTTTCAGTTGCTGACTCGGTTCCCATAGGAATCCTATTTATCTGACTCTCATTAATCGTCAAATTTACAGGTGGACTTGACCTAAATGGACCAACAGAATCTTCTTTCTCTCTATTTTCTGGAATCATCTCTTCTCTTACTCTTTGCATACTGGAATTTAATGGAATTGTTAAGGAGTGTTCATCTATCTTTTGATTTTCAAATACTGGGATTACTGGCCCTATAGTTACTGGCACAGTCACAGCTTCCATATTCTTTGTCAGTTCTCTTATCTTTTCAGTCAGCTCTCTTGTGGTTCTGGCTAGTTCAGCAGTATTACCATTATCATGTTTCACAGTCTGTGGTGTTTCTAGTTTATTAAATGGACTATTTCTTTCAGACATTTGTTCAGGGCTTTGATTTATTACAGATCTCATTGGCGGTGCATTTGGTGTCACCACCGCAGAATCCTGTTGATATGGAGGGGGTCTTTTATTTAATATGTCCTCCAGCAACTCATCCTCTGTGTCGCTAACTCCAAACCCATATCTCTCTGTTACGGCATGCTTCTTTTTCTCCGTACACTTTCTCCCTGTAAATTCTTCAACTGTTCTGACAGGAAACAAGCCATCCGTCATGTTAGCATACCGCCATCGTCTCATCCTGTCTTCATGATTCAAACCCCATACTCTTCCATGAACTAAACTATAATTCTTTGCACCTCTGTGTCTTTCCCTTTCATACATCTCATCTTCCCATTCACCTAAGGCTTCGAACTGTGTCGGTCTAGGTCTCGGTTCAAGTTTCATCATCTTTTCTCTCAAATTTCGAAGTACCGCTGTGCTAAACGAACCATTTTCTGTAAATGCCAATACTCCATCGTCTTTGGTATACTTCGCCCAATTTTCCAACCAAATGCAAGTATGATAGCCATATTTCAACATCATATGAGATGCTGGCGTTTTCGGCGGAGGAAGTACTTCTCCTTCCCTAGTCACAACCTTCTTATCTTTCTTAAAAAAGTTTTTCAGCTTCGCAAACCATGACGGTTTCTCTCTCTCATATTCATTATATTAAGGCATTTTCACTGTTCTTTTGCCGAAACAATTTACACAATCCTTTCCCAATCGGTTCTTTCCGCTGTTCGGCTATTCGGACCTATCCTAGCGCGTCTCACACCAACGCACCAATCAGAAAGCTTTACGTCACTCTCACACTAACCTATCCCAGCGCGTCTCACACCAACGCACCAATCAGGAAACTCTTCGTTCTTCCACAACTGGCCAATACCAGCGCGGTTCTTGTTGACGTCAGTTCTACTCCTGCTTCTACTGACCCCTCCTTTACAAAAATTATCTGCAGTTTTCTTAGCTTTTCTTTTTGACAAAAATCGATTAGTTACAAAGTAAAACACATTTCCATTGTCTGTTTCTCTAAGCAAAAGAGATAGTTTATTCCCACTTACAAGAATACTGTTTTGTTCGATAAGTGTAGCACTTCTCTCTACCTTACCCTTCTCTCAAGCAAGAGGTAAACCCGTTTCTCTAGGGATAAAACACATGTGGAGACTACACTGCTCCTGAGAATTAAGGCCAGAGTTTCACAAGAAAACCTGTTGCTATTTCACTCAAACGGAATTCATACGTGAAATTTCCCTAACATAACACAGTCCTGTGTTATCACCAAATTTGAAATCAGACAATGCACAATTCCGTGTGACTTCTCTTGCCCCACGTGTCCACCTCCTACTTCCTGGAAGCTTCAAAATTTCGACTTACACATAACATAATACAAACTCAACATAGTGTGTTAGACATGAAAAATCAATAATCAATAATCACCAAACTAATCTATAGTAACCATAACTCTGCTACCAAGAAATCTGATCCAGCGCGGCTAATATAAATTTCTCCTTATGACACCAATCCAGAAAAACACCTACACAAAACGTATGTCAGTGGGGCCCATGACACCGCATACATACATTCATTCAATTTCTGGATTAAACATCAAGGAAAATGAGCTGCTGGACAAACGGGATACCTTGTTAAAATTGACAGAATAATAACCTATACATTATATACATTAACTTAGGATCCTGTTGGTTCTAAACATCAAGGTACTCCGCTATTCGGTCGATGGACCAACTAGTAGAATCCGTTGATGGTGATTAAGACCAGCTCAATCACAATTAAAACCTTCAACATTTATTAAATCATAAACTTTGTTTTAAAGAACCACAGACTCATTTTAAAGTTAGAATATATTTTTATCTAAAATTCTTCGAGCAAATAAGTAAAATTCTTTATTAAGTAAAACAGTTAGAAATATCAATAAACATTTTAGGAAAGATTTTTAGGAAAAGATAAAATTACTCATTACCCTCGGCCATGGGACGATGACAAGAATAGTTCACCAAAGGAAGATGAACCGCAGATCACAGGATAGGACTTCCAAACTGACTGACTGTCCCGCTAACCTCCTCGGACGCAATCACCTCCCAGGCAAATTCCCGCAACGATCTCGTTCCTTCCCCAGTCAAAGTTCAAAGTCCAAAATGACAGAGTCTCTCGCAGCATCAAGGTGGAAAAATGAAAAAGCAAGTTTTTTCACAACGTCAGAGCAGACCCTCTTATACTATATTTTCTGGCTCTCTACACTCAAAAGTTGCAATCTTTAGGGGCAAGAATCACGCTAATTGGCCCATTGGAGGGGTGGTGATGGTCACCTCATCGCCCTCCTTGTTCGAACCGGTTTGGGGACAATAAAGCACACAATAAGTTTCATGACCACGGTATCCAAAAAGTAGTCCAATTTGTTCATCCATTTTGTAACAATCTTTGATGGTCACACATTTGTTCATCCCCTGTCGCTCGGTTTTTCCCATCCGTTCCCAGGCATATATGCTGAACACTTGGCACGCTCCTCATTGCAGATCAGATTGGTCTTGACATCTCTCACTCCGAGCATAGGCCGCATACACGTGACTGGAGCATTCATGCTGAGTCTGCGCGGGGGCCATCTTATTCAGCGCACGCGATCTCGTCCTTTCCAGCGGCCATTTTAGAAGCATGGCCTAGCAGGCCCGAACAAAACTAATATAAGAACAAACACAATAGAAATTAAAATATGGAAAATAAGCCTTTCTGTTTACCACCCGCCATTCTAAAGACCCGTGTTAGATATTACCTAGCAGAAGCGACATTTAAAGCTATTTTACTTACCATCTGCATTCTTTGCCACAATACAATTCTATTACGCAACACAAATCATGCAATTCACTCTATTTACTATGCAAATCACAATACTAATGTTATTTGCTTCGCATTTTGTAAAAGGTGTATTTTGTTGATTAGTTCATGCGTTTCAAACGGTTAGTATCATTAGCGTTATGAGGTCATTAATTTCCAAGGGGTACAAAAAAATATTTCGTTTCCCCTGCTCCATCAATAGGAACATTACCCCCTTGTTGAAACTTTGATTCTGTATAGGAGCACGGGCTTTTGGACCTCCTAGTTAGGCTCCAAGTCCCCCCTTACTCCCTTCTCTTTGACAAGGGGCCTTTCTTGAAATATGCTAGCAGAGGAGCCTAGAGGCCAAGATTACATTTGAGTAAGTCGTCCAGTATGCTATCTGGACCACAGGCCTTATTAGGGGACAGTCCTGAAGAGCTGTAATCACCTCCTCCAAGTCCATTTGAATACTGGGAGTAAACTTTTCATCACCTCCCTTCTCCTGTTCTAAATGTAGCTCCTCACTATGATTAGAGCGATAAGCACTAGAAAAGTGCTTAACCCAGTCAACAGCCAGGATATGTGAGCTAAATGGCAACATTTTTGTGCTTTTATCTTGCTCACCCTAAGCCAACAATGTTGCCATTTTTCCTCTTCTTAGCCTTCATTATTGTCTCTAAGTTCTGTATTCTAGTATCCTTCTTTTTCTGTTTTAAAGTGTATTTATATTGAGCCCTCTATCTCTTTACCAGCTCCTTATTCCTTGGTGCAGTTCCAAGGGCAAGTCTCAAGTTTCCGTTTGCCTGAGAGAAGGCTGAATCAACCCACTTAGGGTTCTGATCAGCAAGCCTAAGAGCAGGCTTCATTAACAGTTTATTTGGCATCTCACAAACTTGAATAAAGGACTAAAGTTTTACCCGAACACCCTCCTCTGATGTAAAGCAAATAATAAAGGCCTCATAGCTATCCTTGATCAATTTTCTAAAAAGTTAGTTGGGTCAGATAATCCCCAGACTAGACATAGTATTTATCTTTAGTATGCATACATGTATTAGCACTAGGATTGGGGGCATCAAGACACAGAGGGGACATTTATCAAGAATTCATACAGCGCAATAAGCCACCTTACTGCACTGCACTGCGTAAAAGGGAAAGGGCAGGAATGTGCAGCATTTAACATTATACGGCGCATTCCTGTCCTTTTCTTGCACTGGCGCACCCTTGTGCTGTGTTGCAAGGATGCCTACGTTGTAGAAGGGATTGTTTTTCTGCATGAAGAAATACCTTCCTGCACAAAAATAATCCTCTGAGGCATGTTCCTCTTTCTATGTGTGCTGCAGAATGTAGCACACATAGAAAGAGGAACAAAGACGAGAAATAAAGATATTTCTCCTCGTTACGCCTCACCTGGGAAGGCATAGCATTTGTAGCATTCCCTGGTCAACCAGTAAAGATAAATCTGGGAATGCGCCAAAATCAACGGACGGATGTGTGGGAACACCCATGCTCCACACATGGAACGTCTCCCTAGAGCAGAGTAACGCAATGCAGTGATTTGTGCTGCGTTGCATTACTCCAGATTTATCAAGCCATGCATGGCCATGCAAGGTGGCCTTGCATGGCTTGATACATTTCACAGGGTAGTTGCGTCACCCTTCTGCCCCCTTGGGTGGCGCAAGGGCGACGGAATTCATTGATAAATATGCCCCGGAGTGTATAGGTTGCTATCGAAAATGCACATAACGATCTCACATTTAGAGACCATGGGGCATATTATCAAGAAACAGCGTTAAAATTATCGCCGCTTTAGCGGCAGAAAACTGCCGCTAAAGCGGCGATAATGGGCTTGATAATATGCCCTTGAGAATTCCAATAGAAGCCCATGTTCTGGTGTCAACATGGGCTTCTATTGGAATTCTCAAGGGCATATTATCAAGCCCATTATCGCCGCTTTAGCTGCAGTTTTCTGCCGCTAAAGCGGCGATAATTTTAACGCCGTTCTTGATAATATGCCCCCAAGTCAATAAGTGATCTGGACAAGAAGAAGTAATCTATCACACTAGAATGCCAACAACCGAAAAACGTAGGGACTACAGGTATTTGAGAGGAATATAGATTGTGGGTACAGACCAAATCTCTCTCAAGAATCAAATTGCCAAGCTCTATCCCTCTAAGATTTGAACGTTCAGTGGTATTAAGTGGTGTGCTATCAGCCCTGGTATATTTGTCAAAAGAGTCAAGATTTAGAACAGCATTAAAGTCCCCACATACAATTGCATTTATGCATTTCAATCTACCTCTGTTTTGCTTGATGACTGTTGGACTTGGCCCTTTTTGCAGGGTCATCCCTAAACTTTTTGCCTTTCTCCTAGCCATTTTTCTGACATGGTGTTGGTGGTTTTAGGACTCTGGGCACTTTACCACTGCTGTCCAGTGTAAAGTGCATGTGCTCTCTGTGTTAAATATGGTAAGATTGGTCTACACCTGATTGGCATATTTAATTTACCTGTCAGTCCCTTGTAAAGTGGTATCTCACATACACAGGGCTGGTAAATAAAATGCTACTGGGGGGCTTGCAGCGCTGATTGCGCCACCCACCAAAGTAGCCTTTCAAACCTATCCCAGGCCTCTGCCATTACAGGGCCTGTGCGCGCAGTGTTACTGCCGCTGTGAGGTGGCACCTAAAGTATGTGCCATGTCTGTGACTCCCCTTTTACTGCATATCAGTCACCCCTAAGGTAGGCCCTAGCTAGCCCTATGGGCAGGGTGCATTGTAGGTAAAAGATAGGACATGTACCTTAAGTGTGTGACATGTCCTGGTAGTGACAAACAGCCATTTTTGGTTTCTCACTACTGTGGGGCTGCCCTCCCATAGGAATGCATTGGGGATTCCCTGATAAGTGTTTCAGTGGTAATTCCTGATCTGAGAGGAGCAGCGTGGTCAAGTTTGGTATGTTTGGAATAGTAATAATAAATGCTACGCAATGGTGTGCGCAGATTTATTATAACTATTTTAGAAATGCCACTTTTAGAAGTTGGCATTTCTGTGTGCTATGTGTCTGCCTGCCTGATGTGAATTGCATGTCTGGCTTTTGAGTGACAGGGGCTGGTGAGGTGTGTGGCTCCAGGAGGGGCAGGGTGAGTCAGCGCTAGGCTGAATGGGAAACCTACATTTGGAGTAGTGGGAGGAGTAGTCCCCTGACCCTGAATAGGATTGTGCCTGCCCTGTACAATTCTGGCTCCGCCCCCTGTGGTGTGTCTGATCACCGAGCCCCCACCTGACAAAGGGAAAGAGGAGCCTGGTAAACAGGGTGCTCCAATTCCCCCCTGAACCAGTTTTTGCTGGTTCCCCCAAGCCCTGTACTGCAGACAAAGCAAATGTGTAGTATAAATATAGGGGCTGTGACCCCATGAAGAGGTGCTGTTGCTGGACTTGCTGGGGGCTTGCTGCTGCTGGGGGCCCAGGAGGAACCGCCACGAGGGCTTGCCTCCCTGCTGGAGGGCCCTGTGTGCTGGCCTCCCTGGGCCCAGCTATGCCCCCAAACTTTGCCTTTTGTTTTCCAGGACTTAGTGCCTCATGAGCGCTATATTTTAATTTTTCCAGAAGAGGAGCGCGAGGGCTTCGCAGCACGGAGCTGCAGCCCTGTCAGAGGGAATCCTGATGTGGGGATTCCCCGCATTTGCATCTACTCTAGCGGGAGCCCACCCCGCTGTGTTATGCCTTTAGCGGGAGCCTACCCCACTGTTTTATGCTTTTTGATGGCGGGTGCCCACCTCGCAATTGTCTTTGATTTATAGCGGGTGCCCACCCCACATTACACCGCTAACTGGAGGAGCCACCGGGCCGCTGCTAGCGCGACCCAGAAGACAGGCAAGTTGCCTGGTTGTGGGCGGGCCGACCGGAAGCTGACAGGGCCGCCCAATCGCAGCGCGGCTGCAGCGGAAGTCAGGCTGTGGTAGCCTGGACGTGGGTGGGGCTCCCATGAGCTGGAGGGAGCCCTGCGTGAGGCCGCAGAGATCGCCGGTGGCCGAGAGGGAGATCAAGGCACATTGCTGGTGCCTTCCTGCCTGCGGCCTGAAAGGGAGCCCCAGCACCAGGAGCGGAGTTGCCAGCGCGAACGGCAGGAATCCTGTGACGCCCCGGTGAGTGGGGGCTGAATCTTGAGGCGAGGCACATTGTCGGTGCCTGTGAGGGAGACGGAGGGGCTCCCCAGGCACAGTGAGTGCCAGTGTCCTAAGTGCCAGTGCCCACATTTTTGCCTGCACAGCTTCACCGCAATTAGCGGCAGCTGCCACATTTAGGCCTGCGCAATTGCGCACTTTTGGGATTCTGCTGCATTGGCAGCCAGCCCTGATATTGTGGGACAGAGGGCATTTGAGCCCCAGCGAAAGGCCAGTTGGCCAGGGGGTCAGTTCTATGTTGGTAGGGCGCAAGGCCCTAATGTGATTGCGTAATGTGAATTATGCTTGTGATGCCTATGACATAATGTGTTTATGTTTAGGATGTTTATGCATAATGGGTTTATGCTGGTGAGGCCTAGTGCGTAATGTGTTTATGCTAATGAGGTTTGGGCCTAATGTGGATATGCCTAATGTCATGCTATGATATTTTAGGATGGGGTCTAATGTGACTGTGATAATGCTTAGGTCATTATGGTACCAGTAGTTACTGGTTGTGTTTTACATTTAGTTACCTGTTCTGATGGTTCTGACCGTGGCCCGATTGGCCTGGTCCTGTATATAATCCCTTGTGAATATTGCCTAGTGCCAGTTGGCACAGTGTAAATGTGTGATTATGTTTCTAATGTGTTTATGCTAATACAAAGGCTAATTTTGATATAACCTTGTGTGGAGTTTCTTTTGTGGTGTGCCTAGTGTGTTGCTGCTGTGTGTGTGTG
This sequence comes from Calotriton arnoldi, assembly GCA_963921515.1. NCBI lineage: Eukaryota > Metazoa > Chordata > Amphibia > Caudata > Salamandridae > Calotriton > Calotriton arnoldi. The sequence goes on from CAWUFW010002137.1 coordinate 1,158,991, forward strand.
TTGCGCAAACGCTTTACACATTGCCTCTGGGATAAGCCTGACTGCTCGTGCCAAGCTACCAAGGGGGTGAGCAGGGGTTATCTTCAGCGTGTAACTCCCTTGCCCTGTCTAGAGTGGTGGTTTCTGCCTGGTTTAGGCGCATGCCCTAGGCAACCAGAAATCCCATTTCTAACATTGGTTGTCAGCGGTGAGGATAGGACTTGTGTTTGCGCAGTACCACAGCAACAACTGGTTGCACTACAAACTCTGCATTTAGAGAATCACAGGTTTGGGGATTATTTCTACTGATTATTTTTCTCCTAAAAGTGTAATTTTTTTAATTGTGTTCTCCTGTTGCACTTTGGGTTGTGTATCTTGCCAAGATGGGGTTAACCTATAATGAGGATAACCTTTTGGAGTACCCCCGGGAGGAGAGAGAAAATGACAGGGTGGGGACGCCAGTAGGTGGGGAGGAACGCATAGATAGGGAGTCCCTTGCTGGGTCCAGTGCCGGGGGCAGTGCCCATCCCTTTCCCTGTCCCCAGAGGAGTGGGTGGATAGGAGGGAAGAAAGGGAGCATCAGCTGGCATTGGAAAGACTCAAAGTGGAGCTAGCGCAGCTGAGTGTGGAGGAGAAAAAGCTAGCTCTGGAGGGTAGGTTATCCCCTGAGTGTAGTTTGAGTTGTCTGGATTCACCAGTGAGGGTGGGGTCCAGTGGTGGCAGCAGAAGTGATTCCAGTGTAGGAAGTCCCACTCCCAGAGCCCAGAAGATGGTACCTAGTTCCCAGGAGGAGGGTGTCACACCTGAAGGGTATAGGTTGAGGTTCAGGGGCAGTAGGAAACTGACTCACCAGTCTTGGAGTTTATGGATGAACGTTGTGATGCACTGGACGATTGGGTGATGGTTAGCAAAGCAAATGGTTTTGAAGGGCTGTTCAATCTGGTTGTCAGAGAGCACATGTTCAGTAATTGTTTTCCGGGGTTGCGCCAACACCTGTTGGAGTGTGAGTTCTCTGATCCCAGGGAGCTTGCACGGGAGGCAGACCTCTGGCTGTGTGCTAGAGGGTCTGAAGAGGCATTGGGGAGTGATCCCAAAAGGAGTTGCTCAGGTATCTTCCGGTCCTGTGTGGTGGAAGAGGTTCAGAGTAGCCCAGCTAGGTCCCGGTGTAGTGGGAGGGGTGTAGGGGCTCACGTCCTGTCTCAGTGGAGAAGGAGTGAGTGTGGGACTGTGTGTCCCAAGGTGCCCAAAACCCAGTCTCAGGGCCTGGAGGGTTCCTTAAGGGAACACCAGGTTGGGGGCCTAGGCTGTACTTGCAGGCCATTTGAGGAGGATCTCCTAGTGTCAAGAGAACCTGGAGCATCAGTAAATGGGGCTCCAGTGGTTCTGGTGTCTGGCGGTGCCGCTCCAGTTGGGAGGGTGCAGAAGTCCAGGGTGAGGGGTGAGAGGGGGATGTGTTCCCCAGTGGGAGAACCAGTGGGTCAGGGACCAGCCAGAAGGGCTGAGTCTCCTAGAAGTGACCATGGTGACACCACTTCTGTCCTGGGGGATCTTCACGCACTGTCAGATGGACAGGGGTCGGGAGATCTGCGCCAGGCAGACTGTCACACAACACATTAGTCATGTGTTACCCTCGGGGGGATACTGTGTGAGTCCCCAGAAGTCCTGGTGTGCCAGGCAAGTGCTCTGCCGCGGGGTTCAGCCCCAAGGTTGGGAGGCCAGGTTCAGGATCTGCCTGACCTGGAGGGAAGGACATTTGTAACCAGTGTCCTGACTGGTTTAGCTTCCAGGGGTACCGTTACAGGTGGGAGGGTGCAGAACTCTGAAAGGGGGTGCAGAGGGAGGGGGCCCTCGCCTCTGACCCTGGTGCAACCTGAGGGTTTAGACCCTAGGTTGGGAGACTAGGAAACTTCGTGATCAAGAAGGAATCCCTTCCAAAGAGAACAGCTGAAGAAGACTGAGGAAAAGTGCTGCCATTGCTGTGTGTCTGGGGGCTGACCTGCAGTTGCTGTTTCTACTTAGGAGAGATCTAAAGGACTGTGCTGTGTGCTTTGTCCCCTGCTTGAAGAGGAACTGTGCTATGTGCTTTGTTCTTCTGAAGACAAGAGTCTCCAAGGGCCTGAGTGAGCTGGCCTCCTGTTAGGAAGTTTCAGCTGGTGGGAATTATGTTCTGAGGGTGCCTCTCCAAGGAGGAGGGTACGGAACCCCAGAGGAAGAGGTAGGGGGAGGAGAGCCTCGCCCATGACTTCTGGCCAGCCTGAGGGTGCGGACCCTAGGCTGGAGGATCAGTGGCAGTTTAGAACTGCCCTGATGAAGGGTAGAGTGGAGAATGGTCACTATGTGCCAGGGGTTACCACCCCCCACTCTGTGAGATGGCAAGGACCAGATATATCTGGATGGCCTAGGGCCTGGTCCTGGTCGTGGACAGCTAGGGAGTACCAGTGGGGTAGCCTAGTTGGTCCTGAGAGCTTTGACAGAGGGAACCACGTGGGTTCAGGGTGGCTTAGAACTGGAGGGTGTCCCTGCAGTTGCGGGCCCGTGTCCGTGTTCTATCACCCAAGGCAGGGAAGCCCATCAAGGTGGTGATTGGTCTACCCTGCGTTTTGGCTGGAAGGGGGTTGTGTTGGACTTGGCCCTTTTTCCAGGGTCATCCCTAAACTTTTTGCCTTTCTCCTAGACATTTTTCTGACATGGTGTTGGTGGTTTTAGGACTCTGGGCACTTTACCACTGCTGTCCAGTGTAAAGTGCGTGTGCTCTCTGTGTTAAATATGGTAGGATTGGTCTACACCTGATTGGCATATTTAATTTACCTGTCAGTCCCTTGTAAAGTGGTATCTCACATACCCAGGGCTGGTAAATTAAATGCTACTGGGGGGCTTGCAGCTCTGATTCTGCCACCCACCAAAGTAGCCTTTCAAACCTATCCCAGGCCTCTGCCATTGCAGGGCCTGTGCGCGCAGTGTTACTGCCGCTGTGACGTGTCACCTAAAGTATGTGCCATGTCTGTGACCCCCCTTTTACTGCATATCAGTCACCCCTAAGGTAGGCCCTAGCTAGCCCTATGGGCAGAGTGCATTGTAGGTAAAAGATAGGACATGTACCTTAAGTGTGTGACATGTCCTGGTAGTGACAAACAGTCATTTCTGGTTTCTCACTACTGTGGGGCTGCCCTCCCATAGGAATGCATTGGGGATTCCCTGATAAGTGTTTCAGTGGTAATTTCTGATCTGAGAGGAGCAGCGTGGTCAAGTTTGGTATGTTTGGAATAGTAATAATAAATGCTACGCAATGGTGTGCGCAAATGTATTATAACTATTTTAGAAATGCCACTTTTAGAAGTTGGCATTTCTGTGTGCTATGTGTCTGCCTGCCTGATGTGAATTGCATGTCTGGCTTTTGAGTGACAGGGGCTGGTGAGGTGTGTGTGGCTCCAGGAGGGGCAGGGTGGGTCAGCACTAGGCTGAATGGGACATCTACATTTGGAGTAGCGGGAGGAGTAGTCCCTTGACCCTGAATAGGATTGTGCCTGCCCTGTACAATTCTGGCTCCGCCCCCTGTGGTGTGTCTGATCACCGAGCCCCCACCTGACAAAGGGGAAGAGGAGCCTGGTAAACAGAGTGCTCCAATTCCCCCCTGAACCAGTTTTTGCTGGTTCCCCCAAGTCCTGTACTGCAGACAAAGCAAATGTGTAGTATAAATATAGGGGCTGTGACCCCATGAAGAGGTGCTGTTCCTGGACTTGCTGGGGGCTTGCTGCTGCTGGGGGCCCAGGGGGAACCGCCACGAGGGCTTGCCTCCCTGCTGGAGGGACCTGTGTGCTGGCCTCCCTGGGCCCAGCTATGCCCCTAGAACTTTGCCTTTTGTTTTCCAGGACTTAGCGCCTCGTGAGCGCAATATTTAAATTTTTCCAGAAGAGGAGCGTGAGGGCTTTGCAGCGCGGAGCTGCAGCCCTGTCAGAGAGAATCCCGACGTGGGGATTCCCCGCATTTGCATCTACTCTAGCGGGAGCCCACCCCACTGTGTTATGCCTTTAGTGGGAGCCTACCCCGCTGTTTTATGCTTTTTGATGGCGGGTGCCCACCCCGCAATTGTCTTTGATTTATAGCGGGTGCCCACCCCGCATTGCACCGCTAACTGGAGGAGCCACCGGGCCACTGCTAGCGCGACCCGGAAGACAGGCAAGTTGCCTGGTTGTGGGCGGGCTGACCGGAAGCTGACAGGGCAGCCCAATCGCAGTGCGGCTGCAGCGAAAGTCAGGCTGTGGTAGTCTGCACATGGGCGGGGCTCCCGTGAGCTGGAGGGAGCCCCGCGTGAGGCCGCAGAGATTGCCGGTGGCCGAGAGGGAGATCAAGGCACATTGCCGGTGCCTTCCCGCCTGTGGCCTGAAAGGGAGCCCCAGCACGAGGAGCGGAGTTGCCAGTGCAAACGGGAGGAATCCTGAAACGCCCCGGTGAGTGGGGGCTGAATCTTGAGGCAAGGCACATTGTCGGTGCCTGTGAGGGAGAAGGAGGGGCTCCCCAGGCACAGTGAGTGCCAGTGCCCTAAGTGCCAGTGCCCACATTTTTCCCTGCACAGCAATTAGCGGCAGCTGCCACGTTTATGCCTGCGCAATTGCGCACTTTTGGGATTCTGCTGCATTGGCAGCCAGCCCTGGCATTGTGGGACAGAGGGCATTTGAGCCCCAGCGAAAGGCCAGTTGGCCAGGGGGTCAGTTCTATGTTGGTAGGGCGCAAGGCCCTAATGTGATTGCGTAATGTGATTTATGCTTGTGATGCCTATGACATAATGTGTTTATGTTTAGGATGTTTATGCATAATGGGTTTATGCTGGTGAGGCCTAGTGCGTAATGTGTTTATGCTAATGAGGTTTGGGCCTAATGTGGATATTCCTAATGTCATGCTATGATATTTTAGGATGGTGTCTAATGTGACTGTGATAATGCTTAGGTCATTATGGTACCAGTAGTTACTGGTTGTGTTTTACATTTACTTACCTGTTCTGATGGTTCTGACCGTGGCCCGATTGGCCTGGTTCTGTATATAATCCCCTGTGAATATTGCCTAGTGCCAGTTGGCACAGTGTAAATGTGTGATTATGTTTCTAATGTGTTTATGATAATACAAAGGCTATTTTTGATATAACCTTGTGTAGAGTTTCTTTTGTGGTGTGCCTAGTGTGTTGCTGCTGTGTGTGTGTGTTGCGCAAACGCTTTACACATTGCCTCTGGGATAAGCCTGAATGCTCGTGCCAAGCTACCAAGGGGGTGAGCAGGGGTTATCTTCAGCGTGTAACTCCCTTTCCCTGACTAGAGTGGTGGTTTCTGCCTGGCTTAGGCGTATGCCCTAGCCAACCAGAAATCCCATTTCTAACAATGACCATATCTACTACTTCCAACACACTTTTGAGATTAGCATTATTGGAGTAAGAAAACATGTCATTGTAGAAAATAACTAGACAGAGTTTATAGGTCTTCCCACTTTTAACTACTAAGCCCAGGATGACACGGCTGTCAATTGAGATAAGTCATTTCCTAATTCAAAAACTTCAACCAGATTGATAGCCCCCTTTTGGTCTCCCTGATCTGGAGGGCTGAGTCACGATGGAATAATATCTGTAACCATTATGAACAATGTCAATCGTTTCCCAGGTCTCCTGAAACAGACCAATGTCAAAGCTTTCTTTAAATGAAAGCCAAGTGCTACATTCTGCTATTATAGTGTACCCTGCAATGTTCCAGCTTACCACCTTAACTGCCCCAGGGCTACCAGTGAATTTGGATACAGAAATAGAATAAATTGTCCTGTCATCTCCGCTGGTTAAAGCACTAGGACCCAACTGTCAATCGATATTTGTGACATCTTGCAGTGGTAAACAGCAATTCTGCAACAGAATATCATTTCTTATGCACTGGAGCTGATGAATGATTCAAGGATTAAGGTGATTTGAAAGAAGAAAGAGTAGTTTTAAAAGGTTGTGTGACGGAACCACGCATGCCGTTTCCACGCATATGCCTTTCCTGTGCTTGCATATATAAAGAAATATGCATTTTTAAGGCATGTATAGCAAAGACATATGCATGGTTAAGACTTACCAGGCAAGTGTTACCCCCGACCCCAGCCACCCGCCCTGAGCCCTAAAACGTCCCCCAAGCCCAAGCCCACGCCCTAGGACCTAAAACTACCCCACTCCCTCCTGAAAACGAACCCCTTCCGAAGCCCTAAAACCTTCCCTGCCCCCCCATCCCTTAAAACAATCCCACCCTCCCTAAGCCCTGAAAACAACCCCGACCCGCAGCCCTGAAAACTACCCCCCAGGCCCCCAAATCCCAGCCTCAGCCCCATGTACCCCACCGTGTCCCCCGATCCTTCCTACTTCCGCCAATTCCAGCAGCTAGACCGTTCACCGCCTTAACCACGCATATGGGTGGTTCAGGCATATGCATGGTTAAGGCAAGTGTGCATTGTTGGGAGACACGTGGCTCTGCCAGCATTGTTCAGGCCGTTTCCCAGTTTAAAATAGTAGTCAAGTGGGAGTACCAAAATATCACAAGATACACCATAGGGTTGCAAACTCAAGACAGCAGACGTTTCACAGTGTGCAATAATAACATTGGTATCTTCAACAGTGGCTTTGTTTTTTGGATGATCCAATCGATGCTATTCTTTTTACAAATATTATTTGATCCAGTGCATTAGGGCTGTAATCAAGATGTTTAGAAAGCCAGTGCGTGCCCCTTGTTGATTCATTTATTGTCTTAGTTTTTGAGCGTCCAGGTAACTGCATGCTGCTCAGGTTAGCCGATTTCCTCTGCACCACTCACTTCCAAACCCCGTCCCACAAGTTTGTTTATTTTTCTTTTTAACATTTCACAAGGGCTCAGCACCTGCACACTGCTACTGTACCACTCACGTGTGCTGATTTGATCACTGACATGCACTCCCTATATTCACATTTGCTTTTTTATTTTTCTGAGGGCCCTGCTGCTGCACACTGCTACTGGGATACTCACTCATTGCCATTTATGTGCATTCTATGCAAATTGTATTTTTTAGTTTACGGGTCCGAAGAGGCCATCCACCTTCTTAGATCAGTAAATTAAAAATAAAGTACAAAGATGATCAAAGCTTATTTGAGCACTTGCATTGCATCCATCTTTAAATGATTTACCTTTTGCTTTATTAAGAATAATCCAAGATAATTGCAAACCAGTGGATCGATGCATATGCGCCATGGCCATATCGAGGGAAAAAGCATTGGAAAAGCCAACAGTTTTGGAACAGCATAAATTCGGCTCTAACCTTTCACATTTGACTAGGCCCCTTATATGTTTACGTATAGCCTCATGTATTCATGTGACTTAACATTATTAACATAATGTAGTGCACTTGAACAGTTACAGAAAGTGCGTTTACTGTGTAATTTTGACATTTATATGAGTGTGCATATTAAAGTTTTTTCTCAAAGTAACAACGAATTGCAGTTTTCAGATATATCTGCATTTGTGTGGTTTAGATAATATTGTTAATTCTTATATATTCATGTACTCATTCGAATAGTACTTTGTATTTATTTTATAACATGAAAATGTATTCATTTGAATAGTACTCTACATCTATATTGTAACCTTATATGTATCTATAATCATGCATTTAAACATGTATTGGGATGCTTCTCACACTAACTTGAACAAAGGCCTTAAGCATTTGGATTTCAGAATGTTTAAATTTCAACGCAAACGTTTGATTTGGACGCAATGTTTTCTCTCTTCTGCAGGTGCAGTCGTGTAATTTAAGGAATAGAGAAGTCACATTGTGTGAAAGATATAGTGAAATTCGGGAGGAGTATTTTTGGCAAGGATGAGAAGCTTTAACAAACAAGGGAGGGCTACTGTTCGTGCGGAATGGAGAGACGGGAGGAATTCAAGGATGTTCTGAATGTGTGGACCAAAGGAAAGGAGCCCCAAGTGTGGTTGCCAAGCTTTATTGTTTGAAGGAGGAAAATAATGACATATGTGACCTGGGATTCTTGAAGTTCTTTTGTGGGTATAAATAATGATCACACTCCAGCTTTATTCAGAGATTCCTTTTAGATTTTGAGAGGTACAGACTTCTTTGTTACACATCTGTTGTGTGGCGTCATGCTATAGAATATTCTTTCCCTTTAGAGAACTTCTGCAGAGGTTCTACTATGCTGATTATTGGAAAGTGGTTCATTAGCAGTGATAGGTAGAGACCTACCACTAGTAATAAGGCCACAAACACAATTAAAGGATCAATAAAGGTCTCAAGAAATTATTCCTTTGCTCAACCTTTGGTAGATAGCTGCTGGCAGGCAAGCTTAACTTAGGAGGCAGGTGTGTAAAGTATTTAAAAACACCAATACATTAACAAAGTAAGACACACTACACAATAATTTCAATTTTCAATTTCAATGATACTTTTTTCGGCCAGTCAGGCCATAAAAGACACACGATGAATACAGCATTGCACAGCAAACAAAAACAACGTCATGTAAAAAGAAGAGACCACAAGTCCAGCATCAATAAAATCAAGCATCTATAGTTCAATAGAATAATTCATTGTAAAATATATCAGCTAACAAAAATATATACATAATATCCTCTAATAAGTAATTCAAATGAAATTAAAAATCAAACACCAATTTATAAACCTAGATTATATTTTTTGAACAAATAGACACCAAAATGATAAAAATCCATTGTAGGGAACTAGAGATATGACATTTTAAAGATTGAAAGTGAAACTAGTGCTTAAAAGAATATAGAGCTCAAAGGGTAAGTTCGAGTTGGACTGGGACAAAGTCAAGAGTTCTTTACACTTACTTCCAGAAGTTTTCTTGATGCAGGAAAGTGGTTCACAGCACCAGCCAAGGGTTCAGAAGCTCTGGTTTGCCTCTTGGGATCTGGGACTACAACTCCCACAATGCACCTGGTCAACTATGGAACTTTTTACAAAAGTTGCTCCAAACTTCTCCAAACGTCTAGAAATTCTTAGACAAAATTGTGGGTGTTTAATTCACACAGGAAAATATGGCGCACGCCAAGTGTCGTTAAGTAAAAGAAAAGGCTGTAGTTCTTTGCGGTGCAAAAGGTGAAGGAAAAACCCCTAAATCTTCAAAATTGGGACCAAAAGTCCGTTACATGTAATATCAAATCCTATGCACCTGCTCACAAGTCATACGAAAGTTCGATTGGATAAAGATGAAAGGATGAAGGTAAATGATGGCTTTTGAGATGTTCTCCTTGTTTTTATTCTATGAAAAACATAGGGGCAGATTTACAAGCCCCTTGCGCCACTTTTGCGTCACTTTTAACATGGGAAAAGTGACGTAAAAGTGGCGCAAGGGGCTTGTAAATCTGCCCATAGGGTCCAGCCAGCTGCTGTGGTACATCTAGTATGGAAGCAAGCCAGGACAAACGTGCTGCTAAATATAAGAATAAATGATAAGGGACTGTAGGGTTGAAAGATAAGGTCAGTGTAGGCATACCTGTTGAAACTAATGAGTGATATCTCAGACCTGGGGATTAAGTATAATACTCTAATTAGTACACAATCGAAATATAATGTTAGAGGCAACTTGTCTGTATAATTGATGGTGCTAGAAGAGCAGAAATCTCACCTAGATACCGGTGATAATTCCAACCCGGCCGGTCATGAGGGGATCCAAAATGTCAACTCGAAATAAAATGTGCCGTAATTCTAGAATACATATAATAGCTGCTGTTAGTGATGTTGTTTATGAATATATTGAGGCTGCCTCCAACAAGTAAATCGATATACATTGTTTCTAAATCATATTTCAATGGACATGTATAGCAACATTGAACTGCATGTGAACACAGGCAATACACACCAGTATTCTGTATTCTTTTTTCTTCTGTAACTACCTGATACAAAACATATTGACCTTACACTTGGTCGCTCATTTACCTTCATCCTTTCATCTTTATCCAATCAAACTTTCGTATGACTTGTGAGCGTGTGCATAGGATTTGGTATTTCTGGAAATTCTTCCTGAAGTTACTCTTGTGGGTTCAACGTGTCCAAAACACCAATCCAAGGGTCTAGAAGCTCTAAGATGGTTCTTGGGATGTTGGGACTACGTTTGAAACAGTGCACCTAGCCAAACCCTTAAAAGTCCACTGGACGCACTCCAGATGGGGACGTCTTGGTGGAAATGAGGCAGGTGGGCTCTGTTAACCTGTAGGTTTCAGAGAGTCAAATTCTTAATCCTTGTGAAGCCAAGCAAAGTCCTCAGGGCTGTAGTACCAGATTCTGCAGCAGGTGCAGTCCTTCAGAGTGCTGTCTCCTTGTTGTTTCAGGCAGCAGAACTGAGTTGTCATTCAGCTCTCCCATATTCATTCAGTGTTCCTGGACGTCAAGCAGGAGGCACCCCTGACCAATGAGATGTAGGGTGCCACCCTCAGGTATGACCACTTCCTCCAAAAGTGTGTCATATTCTTGTTCCCGAAAGTATTATTCTTCCAAAATCCAAAATGGAAAAAGTCTCACCTGAAGAGTTAGATGAGGCTAAGCCAACCCACAGGTGTGACTAAGATTCCCTTGTGAGAAGTTGGCCTGGCATATGCTGTCCACTAGTTATAGTGGGCACCTTGCACCAGTCCAAACAACCCCTTATTGATGATAGGTTAAAGAGAACCTTTATTGAAAGCTATCCTAGTGGTAGCTATGGAGAGCAGCCTTCAGGCTAAGTCTTGGAGGAATGTAAAGCAGCTTGTTTCACTAGTCTATAATCTCTTGAGTGACCAAATGAAAGAGGACCACACCAGGTATATATATAAAATATATGTATTTAGTCTTAAACACACCCCTCTAGTCTCTTTATGAGGCTAGAGTTCGAAGTACATAAGTTACAAGGCAAATATCAGCAGTTATTAGCACAATACACGTTTGAGCCCTAGGGGCGTACCAAACCATATACTAAAATAGTGGTATAAGAACCACGACTGAGCTAGACACAAGGCCTAGAGCCTGTAGAAGTGCTTGGACCCCAAGGAACCACCCAAGGTAGTGACACAGGGGACCCACGGGGGACGCTTGCAGTGTGAGAACACAGCCGCGAATCGCCGTTGACTTCTATGGGGAAAGTCGCGGTTGGGTTTTAAAAGAAAAAGGACACTTCGGAGAGGACTTCCAATTAACCCCTTTAAACTTAAGAGTTTCTAGGGCCCACACCCACGTGAGTACCAAAATACTCGAGTTACCTCACCCAGGGAAGCTGGGTGCATACATGTTAAAAGGTGTCGGGAATCGTCGTCGTTTTCAATGGCGACCTCTTGGAAAGTGCTGCTGCCGTGAAGAGGAAGAGTGTCCGGTGTGATCCAAGCCTGGATTGAGGAAGAGGAAGACCTGAAAGCAGAGGGGACAGAGTCTGGGTCACTAGCCAGTGACCAGGGGCACGATAGTCGAATGCCCTCCAATGTTGGGTGCTTCAGGTGAGTTGACAGGTGCCTTGACTCTTCAGCCACGAGGTCCAGGAGGCGTCGATGACAGCCAGGAGCTGGATTCGAGCTGTCCCACAAAGTTTGTCGAGTGCTGCAGTGTCAGCGACCAGATGGGACCCAACAAGCCTTGGCAACGGCAAGTCATGGGGAAATGAAGAAAAGGCTGGGGTGCAAACCAGCAAGGTCTGAGGGACTCACTCAGCAAGGGTAAGTCAGGGCACTTCTGGAGCAACCAGAAAAGCCCAAGCAATTGAAGAGTTGCCTTCGTGGAGACCCACTAGTCAACGGACTAGAGATTGCAAAGGAGCCTCAAGCGGTCACACTTGGAGCTGGCCCACGGGACACTCGTGGAGTGTAGGCCAGTGATCTTTGCTGCAGTTGGTGCTTGGGGCTAGGGCTAGTTGTAACCCAAAGCACGGCTTCAAGAGATGTCAGGAAGTTGGTGCACTTGCAAATGTGCTTGGTGTCCAGGGGTCACGGTTTCACGTTACCCACAACAGCTACAGGCCTCAGCTTCACTGGGAAATCAGGGCAGCCTCGGCGAAGTCTGGAAATCTACCTCTGGTGATGCAAAGACTTAGGCGTCCGGCGGGAGCTTCAGAGATGCAGACCAGACAGATGCTTTGTTGGTGCCTGCCAAGCAGGGGAGTCACTCCTTGACCCCAAGGGAGATTCTTCAGTCCTCTAATCTTGATGTAGAGCGTCGAAGGTCCAGGATTCGGCTTCAGAGTTTCGTCCAGGGATATCTAAAGTCCTGTTGCCAGGGTTCCCTTACTTATACTAAGAAAAGGGGTTGGACTAACTCTGGGGACCCACCTATAGGAGGGTTTGGAAAGAGGGGTGGCTACACCCATTTCCTTTGTCCAGTTTCACACCAGAGCAGGGGCTGGCAGCCCCTGCAACCGGTTTGAACTGGGGTATGCACGAGGACACCAAATGTGCCCCCAGTGCAGGACTTCAAAGCACTCAGAGAGTGCACCACCCAGCCCTAATCCACTAAGGCCTGTCTGGGAGGTGGTAACACCTCCCTGAGACAGGAAACCTATTGTCCAGGCATCCCCTGCCGGAGTTTCGGTCAGCAGCAGGAGGCCAGACTCGTGTCTGTGGCTGCAGCATCCATTTTGTGATGCCAGGCTCTGTTTAGTTGGTAACGGGTATACTGGTGCTGTCATGTCTCTCCTCTAGAAGGGTGGGATCATACTCCCACACCAGTTACTGGTGTGGGGATATGATTCCAAGGTGTTTGACACCAAACACGACATGTTTCCGTGCAGCCATCCCAAAGTTAGCATTTACCGTTTAGATATAATGCACTTAAGAGTATATGGACAGGCTGCACCACGGACAACCCCGGAGAGGAGATTCCGAAGGCTGCAGAGGGGCTCTGCTCATGCATGGGCACCCTCTCACATAAAACCAAGCACCCTGCCTTCAGGATTGATAAGGCCTGCCATAGGGGTGACTGATAGGTTTGTATGTGCAGTGATAGGTGAGATATAGTGAACCTATATCTCTGTAAGGGGTGCATGCACCCCCTCACTCAGGCTGCAGTAGCAGTCTTGTGGTGTCATTTTGGAGGGCCTTCCAGGGGTGGCACAATACATGCTTCAACCCCTGGTAGGCCTCTGGGGTACCTATGCCCTGGGTACATAGTATACCATATACTAGGGACTTATAAGGGCACTCCAGAATCCAATCTGGGATGTACCTAAAGTACCTGGAATCACTTTATAAGAGAAAGCAGATAGACTGGGGACCTGAATAGCAGGTTCCCAGCCAAACTAAGTCAAAAACCATCAAAACACCAGAACAAAATGGGGGCAACCATGTAGTCAGATTCCACCTTCCTACATAACCCCCCCCCAAACGAAAGGAGATAAGGCTAACCTTGGCCAGTTGAGCCTTTATTGACTAAGTGGCCATATAAGGAAGTACCTGCACTAGCATGGGTACCCCCTGTCTTATGGTCCACTAAGCTATCCTCGCCCTAAGGGTATGAGAGGGTCTCCACCATGGGGAATTACTACCTGTGGTGTGCTTTGGTAAAGTAAAAGGCTGGTGAGGTGTCTGAGTAGGGAAGAGAGGTCCTAATAAAGTTGGTCTCAGCTTCCTCAGATCACTGGTCACCATGTATGCCTTTCTTTCCATGACTGAGTTGTACTTTGCTCTAAGGGTCAACCTTTGGCTGCCTACAGCTGGGGGTTGGGTCCCTTTGGATGGAACACTGGAGGGACATGGCAGGTTTGGAACCTTTGGTCCCAGGTTTGCCCTTGCCTAACAGAGTCCTTCTGGGGAGGTCCCTACACAAAGGTATGGGGGATCCCTCAGTGTGTTGAGGAATTTTCACCTGGCTAGGGCTACTAGACTGGGTGCCCCTAATCTACTGATGGGGGGTTCCTCTGGACAGGGGGCCCTGTGGGGTCCACTGACCTCCTTGACCTCTGCAGCCCTGGGCTGACTGAGGCAGGGTAGAGAGGGGCAGGTTACCTGCTCCAGACTGGGTACTACCTTGGAAGGGTCCTCTGCCATCAGGGGTGTGGCCAGGCCAGGCCTGACTACCTATGGGGCAGTTCCTTCACTAGCGGTAGGGTCAGTTCCCTGAGGAGGCTGACTCTTTCCTACTGTCTGGGGGGAAGAAGACTTTTCTTCAACCCTTGTGCTCTCTTTTGGGGGAGAGTGGGCCATTCTTCCAGGCTCCATCTCTCCAAAATTTCCCTGGGCTTGGACTGTGGCCATCACAGCCCCACTAACTCTTTCAGGGACGCCCAGCATTCTCAGATGGGCTTGGTGTTCAACTTCAGCCCAGGCTGAAAGTTCCAAATCATTGCCCATGAAGCAATCTACAGGCAAGTTGGGGGACACTGCCACTCTTTTTGGGCCTGTGACCCCTTCCCAGCTGAGATTGACTATGGCCATGGGGTGATCTGTTCTGACACCATCTATGTTGGTCACCTGGTATTTAAACTCAGGTAAAAGCTGGTGAGGGGGACTAGTTTCCTGCCACCATGGTGACACTAGCCCCTGTGTCCCTGAATGCCACAGCTTTATGACCATTAATCATTGGCTCCAGTCTGTACCTGCCCAATGCATTGGGACCCATGGTAAAGGTGGCAAATCCTATGCCACCATCAGAGTCAGAGGAGTCTGTTGAGGGGGTCCTGTCTAAACTAGGGCTCACCTCTGTTCCCCTTGCAAAAGCACCTAACTTTTTGGGTGCACTACTCCCAACTGGAGGATTACTACTGGTAGTACCAGGAGGGGTGGTAGTATTTGTTGGAGGAACATTTTCTTTATTGCCAATCCTGGGGCATTTGGGATCAGTTTTCCAGTGTCCAGGCTTTTTACAGACATGGCAATATGGTTTCTTTTCAGGAGAGGAAGGAGTTTGGGACCCACCCCCAGAAGAGGACTGTTGGTGCCCTGTAGTGGACTTATCCTTAGATTTATCCCCACCTTTCTCTTGGGACTTGGTAGAATCTCTCTTCTGGTCACCACCCTGATTCTTAGGCCTCACCCTGGTTCTGACCCATTTGTCTGCCTTCTTTCCCAATTCTTGGGGAGAGGTCAGATCAGAGTCCACCAGGTACTGGTGTAAAAGTTGGTTTTGACAATTATTAAGGATCTGCTCCCTCATAATCAAATTGTACAATCCTATAAAGTCATGCACCTTGCTGCCATGTATCCAACCTTCCAGAGCCTTAGTAGCACAATCTACAAAGTCAACCCAGTCTTGAGTCTGAGCCTTTTGGGTATCTCTGAACTTCAACCTATTCTGTTTAGTGGTTAGGCCAAACCCATCTATCAGAGCACTCTTCAAGACTTTGTAATTGTCAGCATCCTCTTCTCTTACAGTGAGGAGCTTGTCTCTACCTTTGTCTGCAAAGGAGAGCCACAAGATTGCTGCCCACTGCTCCTGGGGGACCCTTTGAACTTTACAGGCCCTTTCCAGTGCAGTAATCCATTTGTGGATGTCATCCCCACTCTGGTAGGGAGGGACAATCTTGCTCAGGTTTCTATGGTCATAAGACCTTTCCCTACCACTAGGGAAGTTGTTGCCACCATGGGACTCTAGTCCCAACTTTCTTCTTTGTCTATGAAGCTCTAGGGACTCCCTGTCTATAGCCAGCTGCTCTTTTCTGATCCTAAGCTGAGCTTCTTCATACTGGAGCAGTCTCTTTTTTCTCTCATTAGAGGTCTCCCTCCTATGAGAAGAAACAGAGGTCCCTACTGAGGTGTCAGAATGGTTAGACTCCTGAGAAGGAGATCTGGACCTTCTGGGCACACTCACAACTCTTCCTGGTGGGACAAAGGGGAGGTCATTCTGATCCTCCTCCTCATCTGCAGGAGGAGCTGGATTGTCCAGGGCAAGTTCATTTTCATCTTCCTGGCCAGTTTCAGAGGGCAGGTCCTGGGTATTTTCACCCCTGTTCCCTTCCTCATCTTCTGCCCCACCCTCTCTGCCTACCCCTGCAGACCCTAAGGGTTTTCTGAGATCATCCAGCAGAAGCATCTCCATGAGACGTTGGGTGTTGGCACTTTTGTCTGTCTTCAGCTTCCTAATCTTGCACAACTCTCTAAATTCCAAGAATGGGAGGTTGTCATATTTGGAGGGTAGGAGCCCACTGGTTCCTGGTAGGGACCTACTGGTTCATGGCCCTGAAGACATTACTAGTGAGGTGTGGTGTATGCACTACCTACTCTAGTGTGGCCTACTAAACTCTCTTGAGTTGTAGAAAGGGTGTGCTAAGCCCTTGACACACAACTCTAAGTTCAGTAGAACTTACTGTATTTCTAAGCTTGAATTTATATGTACCTTAGGTACCTTTATTGGTTTTCAGTTAGTCACTTCAGATTATCTGGTAAAACAATAGCAAGCTGGAATCCCACCGCTGCCACCAATGTGAGAAGTTGGCCTGGCATATGCTGTCCACTAGTTATAGTGGGCACCTTGCACCAGTCCAAACAACCCCTTATTGATGATAGGTTAAAGACAACCTTTATTGAAAGCTATCCTAGTGGTAGCTATGGAGAGCAGCCTTCAGGCTAAGTCTTGGAGGAATGTAAAGCAGCTTGTTTCACTAGTCTATAATCTCTTGAGTGACCAAATGAAAGAGGACCACACCAGGTATATATATAAAATATATGTATTTAGTCTTAAACACACCCCTCTAGTCTCTTAATGAGGCTAGAGTTCGAAGTACATAAGTTACAAGGCGAATATCAGCAGTTATTAGCACAATTCACGTTTGAGCCCTAGGGCGTACTCAAACCATATACTAAAATAGTGGTATAAGAACCACGACTGAGCTAGACACAAGGCCTAGAGCCTGTAGAAGTGCTTGGACCCCAAAGAACCACCCAAGGTAGTGACACAGGGGACCCACGGGGACGCATTCAGTGTGAGAACACAGCCGCGAATCGCTGTTGACTTCTATGGGGAAAGTCGCGGTTGGATTTTAAAAGAAAAAGGACACTTCGGAGAGGACTTCCAATTAACCCCTTTAAACTTAAGAGTTTCTAGGGCCCACACCCACGTGAGTACCGAAATACTCGCGTAACCTCACCCAGGGAAGCTGGGTGCATACGTGTTCAAAGGTGTCGGGAATCGTCAGTCGTTTTCAATGGCGACCTCTTGGAAAGTGCTGCTGCCGTGAAGAGGAAGAGTGTCCGGTGTGATCCAAGCCTGGATTGAGGAAGAGGAAGACCTGAAAGCAGAGGGGACAGAGTCTGGGTCACTAGCCAGTGACCAGGGGAACGATAGTCGAATGCCCTCCGATGTCAGGTGCTTCAGGTGAGTTGACGGGTGCCTTGACTCTTCAGCGATACAAAAGGGGATGATGGACGGAACGTTTGAGCCAATCAAACACTCACCCCCAGTCAACTGATCTGGGTTTAATCCATCATCATTCTTTAGCTCACTCCACCACCCCAGTTCAGACATGGCCATATGCAAATCAGTCTGACCCTGTGCCTCATGGGAACAGTCCAGCCCGATCTGCCAAGCCATGTCTTCCCTGGACCGGAAACAAGCATCCTAGGACCGCTTTCTGGCATTCCAGCCGTCATCAGCCAGGCTTGCTTGAATCCAGTGGCAAAGTGAGCAAGGGACCCACGTCTGGGCATACCCCCGCCAACTTAGGGCGAACAAAGCGATCTGAACTGGGGTGGTGGAGTGAGCTAAAGAATGATGATGGATTAAACCCAGATCAGTTGACTGGGGGTGAGTGTTTGATTGGCTCAAACGCTCCGTCCATCATCCCCTTTGTATCGCTTTGTTCGCCCTAAGTTGGCGGGGTATGCCCAGACGTGGGTCCCTTGCTCACTTTGCCACTGGATTCAAGCAAGCCTGGCTGATGACGGCTGGAATGCCAGAAACCGGTCCTAGGATGCTTGTTTCCGGTCCAGGGAAGACATGGCTTGGCAGTTCGGGCTGGACTGTTCCCATGAGGCACAGGGTCAGACTGATTTGCATATGGCCATGTCTGAACTGGGGTGGTGGAGTGAGCTAAAGAATGATGATGGATTAAACCCAGATCAGTTGACTGGGGGTGAGTGTTTGATTGGCTCAAACTTTCCGTCCATCATCCCCTTTTGTATTGCCTTGACTCTTCAGCCACGAGGTCCAGGAGGCATCGACGACAACCAGGAGCTGGATTCGAGCTGTCCCACAAAGTTTGTCGAGTGCTGCAGTGTTGGCGACCGGATGGGACCCAACAAGCCTTGGCAACGGCAAGTCACGGGGAAATGAAGAAAAGGCTGCGGTGCAGACCAGCAAGGTCTGAGGGACTCACCCAGCAAGGATAAGTCAGGGCACTTCTGGAGCAACCAGAAAAGCCCAAGCAATTGAAGAGTTGCCTTCGTGGGGACCCACTAGCCAACAGACTAGAGATCGCAAAGGAGCCTCAAGCGGTTGCACTTGGAGCTGGCCCACGGGACACTTGTGGAGTGTAGGCCAGTGATCTTTGCTGCAATTGGTGCTTGGGGCTAGGGCTAGTTGGAACCCAAAGCACGGCTTCAAGAAATGTCAGGAAGTTGGTGCATTTGCAAATGTGCTTGGTGTCCAGGGGTCACAGTTCCACATTACCCACAACAGCTACGGGCCTCAGCTTCAGGGAAGTTTGGAAATCCACCTCTGGTGATGCAAAGACTTCGGCGTCCGGCGGGAGCTTCAGAGATGCAGACCGGACAGATGCTTCATTGGTGCCTGCCAAGCAGGGGAGTCACTCCTTGACCCCAAGGGAGATTCTTGAGTCCTCTAATCTTGATGTAGAGCGTCGAAGGTCCAGGATTCAGCTTCAGAGTTTCGTCCAGGGATATCTAAAGTCCTGTTGCCAGGGTTCCCTTACTTATACTAAGAAAAGGGGTTGGACTAACTCTGGGGACCCACCTATGGGATGGTTTGGAAAGAGGGGTGGCTACACCCATTTCCTTTGTCCAGTTTCGCACAGAGCAGGGGCTGGCAGCCCCTGCAACCGGTTTGAACTGGGTATGCACGAGGACACCAAATGTGCCCCCAGTGCAGGACTTCAAAGCACTCAGAGAGTGCACCACCCAGCCCTAATCCACTAAGGCCTGTCTGGGAGGTGGTAACACCTCCCTGAGACAGGAAACCTATTGTCCAGGCCTCCCTGCCGGAGTTTTGGTCAGCAGCAGGAGGCCAGACTCGTGTCTGTGGCTGCAGCATCCATTTTGTGATGCCAGGCTCTGTTTAGTTGGTACCGGGTATACCGGTGCTGTCATGTCTCTCCCTCTAGAAGGGTGGGATCATACTCCCACACCAGTTACTGGTGTGGGGGTATGATTCCAAGGTGTTTGACGCCAAACACGACATGTTTCCGTGCAGCCATCCCAAAGTTAGCATTTACCGTTTAGATATAATGCACTTAAGAGTATATGGTCAGGCTGCACCTCAGACAACCCCGGAGAGGAGATTCCGAAGGCTGCAGAGGGGCTCTGCTCATGCATGGGCACCCTCTCACATAAAACCAAGCACCCTGCCTTCAAGATTGATAAGGCCTGCCATAGGGGTGACTGATAGGTGTGTATGTGCAGTGATAGGTGAGATATAGTGAACCTATATCTCTGTAAGGGGTGCATGCACCCCCTCACTCAGGCTGCAGTAGCAGTCCTGTGGTGTCATTTTGGAGGGCCTTCCAGGGGTGGCACAATACATGCTTCAACCCCTGGTAGGCCTCTGGGGTACCTATGCCCTGGGTACATAGTATACCATATACTAGGGACTTATAAGGGCACTCCAGAATCCAATATGGGATGTACCTAAAGTACCTGGAATCAATTTATAAGAGAAAGCAGATAGGCTGGGGACCTGAATAGCAGGTTCCCAGCCAAACTAAGTCAAAAACCATCAAAACACCAGAAGAAAAATGGGGGCAACCATGTAGTCAGATTCCACCTTCCTACATCCCTGACATTCCCTTCCAGCCCCTTCCCTAATCTAATTACTGGGGCTCCTGTCTGGCTGGGGGTGCAGGATGTGGGGGTCAGTCTGTGTCCTGCCCAAACTTTCATTCCCTCTTTGAAGACCACTTTGGCCCCTCCACCCTGTTCCTGCCTTGTGCCTCACAGCTTGAAGTTCTTCTCCCTTTGTCTCAAGGTAGCTTGGCTCAGCCTGGCAGAGACATGCCAATTGGAGAAGGGCTGCTTGAAGGCTGAATTTTGGCTCACAGATTGTGCAATAGTTATAACAAATCTTACAATGGCAAGTTGTTGGATTTATCATAACAATTGTTTTAAGTCCTTGAATTATATTTGTAGCTCCTTTCTATCAATAGTTATACTTTATTAAAGTACTCCCATGGTAGCCTATGGAGCCAATGGATTACAATGGCAGTTTTTCCCCCACCATGGCATATACAACATATTTTATAATGTCCCTGCTTATAGCTACAAGGCACCCCAACCCTGGGGCACCTAGGGCAGACTTTAGGGGTCAGTTATATGTAAAAATAAGTTAATCTACTACTTTGAAAGTACCTTTCATTCCAAAGTCGAATTTGCATATAATTCTACTTTAAAAGCAGCTTGCAAGGCAGGGCTGGCTTTTAAAATGACCGCAGGCATCACATTAGTGCAAGGAAAGTGAATGATTCCCTTTTCTTCTTCCTTTGTCTATATACACTGTTTAGAGTGGGGGCATCAATGTAGTAATTGACATGTATTTTGTGTCCTTCTTTGTTTCTATAGAGAATTTGTTTTTGATTTCCTGAAGAAGGTGGAGGAAAATAACATTTCACTGTTCACCGAAACGCCGCGACGACAATTTGTGCATATTTTTAATTATTGATTTTGTCAAATATATATATTTTTAATCACTGATCTAAAAAAGCGTTTGTGTATTTTTAATCGCTTATACACATGTATATTGGGTGATCTTATGGTCATGTGTAATATGTGATGTTTGTTTCATATGAAAGAAATTTAGTTAAGATGTACTTTGACAATTACATATGTCTGGTTTTTAATGTTTAATCTAATGTATTGTGGATTCATTATAAAGGGTAAGAAAATAATCTTTTAAATAAAATTAAATGAGAAATTATTCATATAAGCTTTGTGGTCTATGACATGTATTGAAGGACGTTTCAATCATTGGTTGTTCATAGAACTGTAGTGCCCACCTATTGATAATTGTATATATACAAAAAAAGAAGAAAAGGGAATCATTCTCTTTCCTTGTTTTACACCACCCTGTCCCTTTTTTTCTGTTATATAAGGATGACTCTCTTGTTCTTTGTGAGTCTTACCAGAGTAGTGCACACTTAAGTACATTAAATCTACTGGACCTCAAGACCTACATGCCTTACCACATACTCGGGACTTACAGGTAGGTTGTCAATACCAATTGTAATTATCCCTAATTACCCTGTACTTCCAAGCAGATAACAGGACCCGGGTCTGGTTAGCAGAGCTCAGGGCACAATCAGAGTCAGTAAACTAGCACCTAGTAGTCAAAATGGGGGCAAGAAGTGGGGGGACACTGCAAACAGGTCCTGATTTATTACACAACCTCCCACCCCCAGCCAACAGCCCAAGAGACTCAGCCCAACCCTAGGAGAGATTCCCTTGTCTGTCAGGTAAGGAAGAAAGTAGAGAAATCAGGCTGTACAATTTCAGGGCCTACGCTGCCTTACATCCTCCTGCTAAGGTAACTTCCTCTGGGAAGCTGACCCATCTCTACAGTAACAGGACCCATTTTAAATGGAAACATCATCACAGCTGTTTCATTTTCTTTCTCCCTCTTTAGTTTGGGTAGTGAGGTGCCCACCTCCTCTATCCCTAACTTTGCTAGGACGACACCTAGCTTACCCACAGAGGATATCCAACACTTGAGCAACCCCACCATGACCAACAGGGTTAGGGGGCTTAACCTACCTTTGGCTATGGGGTCTGCCTCCCATGCCAAGTACAGTGTTGCTAAGAAGGCCAGCACCCAGCAGAGGCTACTGACAGCTGTTAAAATCCAGAACCACACCCTATGATATCCACTGGCAGGTGATTGAGCTGCTTTAGGGTCAACTGTGGGTTCCTGGAGCCTCTCTTGCTGTTTCCAGTGGGGAGCTACCACATGCTGTGGCAGATACCCTTCTTCCACTCTCCCTTCTGTCAGTGCAAGGGCGGCAACCTGCTGCTTGACAGCTGTTTGACTGCTCAGGTCTTCCTTGAGGTCAGGTGAAGCCTCGCCATTGCCAACTTTGGGTTTCTCCCTTACTGGGACAGAAGACCCTTGGCCCCCTGGAACTCTCTTTTTGAGTGGCTTACCTTTCCTCTTCTTTTTCTCTTGTTTTTGGGACTCCAGTTTCCTAGCTGTAGGGGCTGGCTCCCCAGGATCTTTGGGTTATGTTGGGGGGCACCCTGGGCGACCGCCCCACTTGCGATCAGACCAACCTCTGGGAAGTCATTGCCCAGGAGACAATCTAAGGGGAGGTCTGCACTGACTACCTCCTTATACCAGTTAAGGGTTCCCTCCCACTCTAGGGGCACTATGGCTGCAGGTTTCGTTGTGACCTCACCAAGGGCTACCCTTACCCTTCTGGTCTCTCCTGGCACATACATGTCTGAAGACACCAACCTGCCACTAACTATAGTGTGACTGGCACATGTGTCTTGCAGGCCAATGGCAAGGATCCCATTCACCTGAATGGAGTAAAAGTGCTACTCCCACCCTCAGTAATCACCAGCTTACCATCTGGACCTGTCTCCCAACAAAATGCTAAGATCAAATCTAACAATGGCAAGTTGTTGGATTTATCATAACTATTCTTTTAAGCACTTGAATTATATGTTTAGCTCCTTTCAATCAATAGTTATATTTTATTTAAGTATTCCCATGTTAGCCTATGGAGCCAATACATTACAATGGGGGAAAACGAAATTGGCAGTTTTTCCCTCACCAGGGCATATAAAACCTATTTTATAATGTCCCTGCTTATAGTTACAAGGCAACCTACCCCTGGGGCACATAGGGAGACCTTATGAGTGACATATAAATAAAAATAAGGTAATTTACTACTTTTGAAGTATGTTTTATTCCAAAGTCGAATTTGCATATAATTCTACTTTAAAAGTAGCCTGCAAGACAGGGCTGGCTTTTGAAATGACAGCAGCCACCACAGTAGTGCACACTTAAGAACATTAAATCTACTTGGCCTCTAGACCTACATGCCATACCACATACTAGGGACTTACAGGTAGGTTGTCAGTACCAATTGTAATTATAACTAAATGCCATGCACTTTTAATCAGAGCACAAACCCTGGGCCTTGTTTGCAATGCCCAGGGCACAATCTGAGTCAGAAAACCTGCACCCAGTAGCCAAAATGGGGGCAAGAAGTGGGAGGACACTGCAAACAAACCCTGATTTCTCACTCTGACACCTTTCTTACTTCTCTGACTTAAATAGGGTTTCCCCAATTCCTCAGGTATAGGCAGAAGGATCGAAACCTTCAATCTAATCACAGGACTTTGTTTCTCATTCTCTGTATTGTGGCTGCAGAATTCCTCATTTGCTTTCTCTGATTGAGGATACATTTTGTACAATGTTTTGGAGTTCCATTACTGAATCTGTATCTATATACTATGTTTTTGAGACTGCTTTATATCAGCTAGGCTTTGAATTTGTAATAAATCCATACTTAATCCCATTTTCCGACTCAGAGTTTTACTGTGTGGCCAAATGGGTTACACTGTAATTGTTAAATTGTAATGGCTCCTGAATCCTTTTATTTCTCAGGCACCTTAGAAATTTCCATTGCAGGGAGTAGGGAAAGGGTCCCAAAGTCGATGCGTTATCACTTTTCATGGGCGAGATCTATTGGCCCTGCCAGTGCCTGTTCTTGAAAGGTGCCTGGTTTGGTTTACTTTAGTAATATGTGGTGCACCTCTCCCATCCTCAGGACCCAGGAGGCTGAGCAGCACCATGTCAATATCACTTACGCTCTCTGAGCCTGCTCTTAGACTTAGACATAGTGAACCGTATATTATATGTATTGTATTGCTAGATATAACTGCAAATATTATATGTATTGCTCGTTCTTGTATTGTTCCCTTTCACTACATTGCCAAAAGGCCACACATGTAACTCAACTTTGCTCCAAACATTATTTGTATGTGTGGCATCCAGAAGCATTTCTCTTCAGAAGAATAAACACCAATACATCTATTTAAATATGTAATTTAAAAATAGGTGGCTGCTTTGTTCATGTGCATTCCTTATGAATGCTTTATAATCTGTACAGTAGCTTGTTTGGCCCAAAAGACGATTAACAGACCACATTGCAGGACGTCAGTTCTCAGTGGCAAATTGCTATCCTACACATCAATAGAAAAACACCAAGAAATGGTATGTACTAAATGTCACATTTTGCATTATAAAAGGAACCAGTTCAGAACAGCAGCATAGGCCAAGTAAACAAACAAGGTGGTGTAGCAGAACAAATGTTTGTTGCAAGCCCCCTGTAACCGTGTCCGATATGCTATCACAGTTACTTCAAAAGTCATAGCCGCCAGGGAACCGGGTTCAATGAAAAATTGTCATTATTGGAGCATACTGTGACAGAGGAGCTTGGCCAGCACGTTGCAAGCGAACACAATCATTTGGTGTATCACACCTGTTTTCAAATAATTCACTTCTAGCCATGAAATGAAAAATCTGAATATTTATTAACAGCACTGACTTCTTAGCCGCAGCATCAGTTGAAATGAATGCTGACTGAGATGTGGAAAATACCTCGGGGTATATTAACAACAGCCAGCGATAATTATCGCTGGTCGTGCTTAGCGATAATTATATTATCGCAGGCTATCTCTGGTATTTATCGCCCTGGTAGCGCGTTATTAACAACGCGTTACTCCAGGGCGATAAAGATTCCAGAGATAGCGAGGTTATCGCTCTTGTAGGGAACATCGCTGGTTTTCCAGCGATGTTCCCTTCAAAACGGCGATAACCTTGCTGATACGACCCTGTGGTCGTATCAGCAGAATCCATCTCCTATGTCTAACATAGGTAAGTCAGGATTATAGCAGACGTTAGATTTTGGCGAAAACGGCCGTTTTCGCCAAAATTTAACTCTGCTATAACCCTGTGGGCTGCCTTGTAAATATCGCGATGTGCACATCGGCGATATTTGCAACGTAGCCCATCCGGGGTACGCCCAGTAATGCCCACTTTGCATCTCATTAGAGATGCAAAGATGGGCATTGGGGGAAAGGGCGATAGTGCAAGGATTCACGCGATAGCGTGACCTTGCTGATTAGGCGATAAGATTATCGCCGCTTTTCGTCCGAAAACGGACGCTAAAGCGGCGATAATTGTTTATCGCCTCGTTGTTAATATGCCCCCTCGAAAGTATTTCATAGGCTACTTTACCATACCGTTATAATACCGCTTCCTTATTTTTGTTGTTGCATTTTTTATACAGTGTTTTATTATTTTTCGACCTGAATTAGGGACAGTGGGTGAGGTGCACTAATTTAGGTCCTAAAACCATGATGGTAAAGGCTACTTTGATTTTATGGTTCAACTGTTAACAATGTATATTATAGATGTAGCTATTCATCTACAAACCTCTATTTTTTTATTGCTCTTCAAAATGTAATATGTTTGGTGTGTTTATGCATGCGAACATGTGTATATTTGTGTGTGTGAGTTTGTGTGTGGGCACACACATCTGTTTTTCTGTGCATGTCTGTGTGTGAGAGCCTGCATACACACAACATGGACAATATGGCGGGTTTCCTTTCTATCAGCCTGGTTCTCTATGAAATGCATCCATCAGCTGCGGCTCTTGCCGGTAAGAGCGGTGGGGCCGGGTGGGGGGTATTTCGACAGACGACCATGAGGGAAAATTAATTATTTATTTAATTTTCCCTCGTGGTCATCTGTCGAAATCCTCCCCTCACCCGGCCCCACCGCCCTACCACTCGTACCTGCATGAGCCGCGGCTGATTGCCATCAGTTACAGCCTCTAATTTATTAACCATTAAGTGGGTGTTTCTCACCTCCCATGAGATACTCTTCACTGTGGACACCTTTATCTGAGGGAACACGCAACAATGTTGTGTTTACTTTTGAATCCCTTGTGTTGCACTTGGTGCCTGCACAAACAATGTGGAGGTGCCCTGTCTATCCATTATAGATGTTTGTGATTTCCTGTCTTTTCAAGTAAAAAACATTTTCATTGACAATAGCGTTCCTTACAATAAAGTACATGTAAATAAATTGCACAATCATCAGGTTAGTCGTTATCACAGGTGTATGTGGAATTCACAATAAATGGAAAGGATTAGACAATGCATGTCACCAACACATTTATTGAAATATAATCCTCAATGAATGTGTTAAAGGCAAATAATAATTGAGCAGAGTGATATTGTGAGAAAGTTCATTCAGCAGGTTCGGTGGTAATCAGCAGTCAATTGTCCTCAGCTGTATCAATGGAGCCTTTACCTCTGGTGTCATAGGGCATCTCTGCTGCGGATGCTTACACTGGGGTCCTTTTACAGTTTGGTGGAGCAGGCCCACTGCCACATATTGGTGATGCTCACCCCCTGAAAAACTCTGGGTTCCCTTGCCCCATTTAGAGCAGGCTTGGCTGGCTCTACACATCTGTTATCTTTTACACATCTGTTAGAAACTGGGTTGTAGGTTTGCTGTGGTACAGGTGGGGACCGTCCCGAGACCTGCCCAAATCATCCCAAAAAGGGAAGGGGGGGTTCTTCACCACAACACACTCCCCCATCTCGCCCCTGCAGGGTTGGGGGTTGCCCCTGGAAATAAGAGTGATAGAGACACGCTGACACCATTCCTGCGTTAGAGAATATAGCAATTCTCAGGCCGTATTTATTACAATCATCATAAACACGACATCAACAAATATCAACAAATTCTCAAACTTTTTACATGATATTTACAATATTTACATCAACATCCTTTGATTAGGGGAACTAATACATGGCATCTCCTAACAACAGATCTCAAAGAAGTCATGATTGGCCACCTCCCAGGTGACTATTCCAAATGATTCAAGACCGTGATCCCCATACCACAAGTTCCATATCACAAGGCGAACTCACCTGCCCCCTCAAGATAAAGGGAGCGTGGGCCAGCATGAAATCTGGACTCTCAACATAACCATGCCAGAGCCAACCCAAAACGGGATCCTCCCTGGCACCCAGTGGGGGATGGGCCTGGGCAACCGGGCCATACCTTGGTCCCCTGGCGCAGTCGCCATCCCCCAACATCTTCCGGGGCCATGCAATGGAGTACCGTGAAAGGCTAAGGACAATTGGTGTAGCTGGTGTCCGGAGCCCTTCTCTACACCCCCACGGCACCCCCAACCCCGGTTTAAGCGAAAGGCTTTGTAATTGCATCCTAAATTTGCCTGCACTTCAATTACTGATGCCAAGGTTGTCCACTGTTTTGTGACCAAACATGACTCCTTCCCTGCCACAGGCCTGGGTGGATCCCCAACCAGCCAGATCTCCCCCCTAGATTCGGTGTATCAGTGTCGAGATAAAGTTTGCATCGTAAAAGCTACAAAGGCATCCACAAAAAGTCCATGGCCGCTGTCTGACAGGTGGACATCATCTTGGAGGAACATTGTATACCCTCAGATGCACCCATGGGAATAATTTTTAATCGTGCAGTGTTGAGAAGCTGCTTCATCCGGCCATTGAGGTACCTAGCTGACTCAGTAAGAACCTTAGCAGACTGCCCTAATTTCCATAGCTGTCTAGAAATGATGTGGGACCATGCGATAATAGCCCCTGGGCACCTTTTCGCCAACTAAGAATTTCTACCATCAAGTTCTCAAATAGGGCCCTTCTGTGAGCAGCAGCAAGCGTCCCAAATGTGGGCACGTCGGCGCGGTTGTCGGGGCAGCAAAGCAAGGAAAAACCAGGTGAGTTGTGTGGGGATGCACTCCCCCTTTTATCCCACCTGACTGCCCCCGCGACCCGCCCAGGCGCCCCTCTCCACTGATGGCCTCCCGGCCAATGGGTGATCCGTGGGATGCCTGCGAAATTCAAAACTGCAGCGCCTACTGTAGGCACCGCCCAGAACAGGCCTGATCCGGCCCGTACCTGTCTTGGGGGCCTGCCATCTGTTGGAGTTGCCCCCTGGGCCATGAGCCCTAGTCAAGCAGCAACCACAATCATTGTCAGGGTAAGAAACAGGCAAACCCTAAATTAACCTGTGCTCACCCTGTAGTAACTTGGCACAGACCAGTCAGGCTTAATTTAGAGGCAATGTGCAAAGTATTTGTGCAATGTTTCAAACAGTAAAAAAGTCTAAACACCACACAAAAAGATTTCACATTGGATAGAAAACTAGAACTTAATTTAATAAATGAAACAAGACCAAAACAACAAAAATCCATTAAGTAGAACTTGAGCTATGAATTTTTAATAAATAAACTGTAAAATAGTGCTTAGAAGCAATACACTCTTACTTGGGGTATCTGGTCGTGCCGGACCGAGACAAAGTCAAACGTCTAGGCTGACCATGATGGAGCGCGGGTCAAATACAGGGACCCAGTTGGGTATATAAATATGTTCATTCTTCCTCTGCTGGAGCAGTGGAGGCCATGGACTCTGTTGACCTTTCAGAATATTGGGCCACCCACCAGGGCCTAAACAACCATGCAGTGCTCTTTAATGCACATAACTTTTACCAAAAATCCTATCTACTACAGTAATCTATGAGATTACATGTACTAAAATACCTACATTCAGCCTTTAATTGATTACATTCACAATATACCCATGTTAGACCTGGCATCCTTGGCTTGGTTTTCCCCTGTCTTTTTGCCTCTGCCTCCTGTATTTTTGCTGTGTGCTGGATTTTGTTTTTGCTGGTCTAGATGCTTTTGGCCTTTTGCCACTGCTGATCAGTGCCAAATTGCAACTGCTCCCTCTGTAAATTTTTATTATGGATTGGTATTTCCATGATTGGCTTATTTGATTTACTACTATGTCCCTAGTACCATGCACTATGTGTGCCCAGGGCCTGTAAATCAAATGCTACTAGTGGGCCTGCAGCACTGATTGTGCCACCCACATGAGTAGCCTGTAAAAGTATCTCAGACCTGCCACTGCAGTGTCTGCGCGCAGTCTCTACTGCCATGTCGACATGGCAAGTGTACCCACTTGCCAGACCCTAACCTTCCCTTTTCTAACATGTAAGATACCCCTAAGGTAGGCCCAAGGTACCCCTGTGTGCAGGGTGCAGTGTATGTGAAAGGTAGGACATGTACTGATGTGTGACATGTCCTGGTATTGAACTACAGTGTAATTCGTTTTTCACTATGGAAAGGCTATCTGTCCCATAAAATAGAATGGGAGTTTATTTAAAACATATTATAAGTATAATTTACCATTGGGACAGGACAGAAAGATGGAGTTTAGTATGCCTGGACTCAGAATAGAAAAATGCATCTTTTAGTAAAGGCGATTTTTATGTTGTGGGTTTGAAAGTACCACTTTTATAAAGTAGGTATTTTCTTGCTTAGCCACCCTGTGTGGCTCTGCTGGTTTGTGGATTGACTGTCTGGCTTTGGAGTGACAGGGGCTGGGGATGTGCATTCACTGTAGACAGCCACTGGAGACAGCCACTGGGGTGGGGACGGGAGGATTGCGGTGTGTCCTGCCTTTCCTGGATGAGTCAGGGCTGGGCTGAACAGACCCGGGCTGCATTTAGAGTAGGGGGAGAAGATTTCCGTGCACCTGAATGGGCCTGGTCTGCCTTACATAATGCTGTCTCCACCTCCTGCCAGGAAGCTGGACCAGCGAGGACAGAACTGGTTTTGACTGAACACGGAGCCTCTCTGCCACCAGAGAACAAAGGAAAATGCTGTATAAATATTGGGGCCCAGACCCCAGAACTTTTAGAATACTTCTGGACTCACGAGGAACCTCTGCCAAGGAGAAGAGCTGGGAAGACTGAAGGAGAAGTACTGCCCCTTTGCTGTGTGCTGTCTGGGGTTGGCCTGCAGTGGCTGTTTCTGCCAAGGAGAGGACAAAGACTTTGCTGTGTATCCTGCTTGAAGAAGATCTCCAAGGGCTTAAAGTAGAACTTGCCTCCTGTTCTGAAGTCTCAGGGACACAAAGACTTCATCCCCTCTGTCGTCCTGCATCAGGAACTGCTGTTTCAGCTGCCACAGAAGGAGACTGCAACCCCGACACTTGCCAGCGATGCAGCGACCTGCAAGGAAGCCATGGGCACCGCTTGTGAAGTGCATGATGCACCGCCCCAACTTGCACCACAGCTTCGATGCCGGCCGCCACCGCCGCACCGTAGCAACTCCGAAGCCATCACTAAAGCCGCTGCCTGCACCGGAGCCAAGGGCACCACTGTTGACGCTCATGACGCACCGCTCCGACTCACCCCACAGCCCCGACCTCACCAACGCTGGTGCTTCATTATCGCGGGCCGATACCTGACATGGGTGTCATGAATCCATTGACAACGCACCGTCATAAGGAACCGACGCCTCGCCACCACCTCGACATCACCTCCCCGGCAACTGTAAGGAACCAACGCCTCACCTCCCCGACAATAGTAAGGAACCGACACCTCACCGAGACCTCACCTCCCTTGAGGTCATAAGGAACCGATGCCGCTCTGCGCCAACGAAGCATCAACTCCCCGACGAAGTGCACCCTCTTTGCTTTCATCGTTTGCCAAGGTACTGTTCTTTGGGGGTCTGTGTGACTCCACGCCCGACGCTGGACACCTTGGGGTCGGCGCCGTACTTTGGATTTTCATCTGTCACGACGTTGTAATAGCTCCAGGTGGAGTTATTTGTTGCTACAAACTGTATTTGTGTGAATAACCTATTTTTGAGCATATCTTGGTATATGTATAGTGGATTTCTTTTGTTGTTTTGGTGTTGTTTGGTTTAGATAAAGGTTACTTATTTTTCTAAACTGGTGTGGTGTCCATTTGTAGTGTTTTCACTGTATTACTGTATGTGTGCACAAATGCTTTATACACTGCCTCTGAGATAAGCCTGTCTGCTCATGCCAAGCTATCAAGGGGGTGAGCAGGGGTTGTCTAAGGGCGTAACTCCCTTACCCTGACTAGAAGCAAGGGTCCCTACTTGGACAAAGATGCAAACCATTGCCAACTAGAGACCCCATTTCTAACAACGCATAAAGGCCTCTTGATTTTAACATAATAATTCCAGCAACAGAGTAAGACCCTAGAGCAGAGGTCTTCAATCTGTGGGGCGCGACCCCCAGGGGGGCCCGGAGTCCTGGGAAGGGGGTCGCGCATTTCCAGGCCTAATTCTGCCAGGAATACAAAACGTGCTCTTCCTTTTGGACAAAGTCAAATGCGATCCTTAAAATGCTTCAGCTGAAGTTAATTGAGTGTCATGTGCTGTAAAACAAAGAGTCCCGGAAGACAGGTAAAACAATCCTTCAAGCAAGCCTTCATGCCAGGGTGCCTGCCTGAATGAAATTTAAATGTGTGCTAGGAGTTAATCTGCAAATGTAAAGGATGCTTGGGAGTGGTTCTGGCTTTAATTGCTGGAATCACTTCAAGCATTGTGATGGCAAAGATGTGTGTTTTTGTGTGGTGGTTAGCAACTTTGCTGTGAAGTGTGGGCTTTTAATGATAACTGTATTTACACAGCGCTTAGTCCCCCTTAGTAGGTGTTGAAGGGACAGTTATGCAAAAAAATGCATTACTTATGGTCTGACATTACACAAATCTACATTTTGGAAGCTCCATTTTATCCTAAAACTCTTTGCACATTTTGTAGCAGTCTATCTTATAATGTGTGTAATGCAAGTATAAAATAATGACTTGCACATTCACAGTGCTTTCTGTCACAGGCTGTGACCTCATAGCACTAAAAATACACAAGTCACTATTTTCCACTGCACCAACCAAATTTAATTCTGTGGCTCTCTGGTTACACACAGACCTATGCAGTGCATTAAATAATAGAGGTTTTATAATGTACTATATAGTAACAACTTTTAAAATGTATTTTTCATTTGAGCTACCCATTATTTTATATGTAGCTACCTGATGGTGAAAAAAAGAACAAAATATTTTGGGGCTGATTTATGAGAGGCTTGCGCTGCTCCGTGGCCTCATAGATATGGAGTAAGACAAAATAGTGCAAGTCGCTGCGTTTCCTTACTCTATGTCAAGTAGGCGTTTCATAGGCGTTGCAGTGGGTGAGTCAACGCCCATGGATTTTGACGCTGCCCCAGATTTACAAAACCATGTAAAACTGGGGCAGTGCCAAAACCTCACGCTTCCCCACACCAGGTGTAACTCTCCTTGTTTTTTCCTCTTGGATCGAGGAAAACCCCTCTCAGGATTGTTTTTATGCAGGAAGGTGCCCCTTCCTGCACAAAAACCATCCTGCCTATGATGGCGCTAGGCAGCAATTTGTGTGCCAACATAGGGGGAAAAGGACAAGAATGCACCATATTTCATAAATAAGGTGCATTCCTGCCCTTTCACATTGGCGTAGTGCAGCTGTAGAAAGTCCTTTTAGGAAATAATGAAGCCAACAACTTCCAGGAATGTAAAGTATAGTTGAAAGGTTTATTTCCACAGCAGAGACCCACGACAGATCCAGTTGAAGTCAGGCACAGAATCCAATAAGCACTACAAACATTCTAGATTACAGAATCCAGTGAACATTACATTCTAATAACAACTTTTAAAGGTACATACATATAACAATTAAATACCACTCTCTACACACCCCCTTCCTATAATAAAACAAACAAAGCGAAATGAAAGAAAGTAAAATCAATAAAACAACATTAATAATACACAAAATCATCAGAACGAAAAGGAGTGACTCTAATTCGAGAACTGCTTCTTACTTGTTTACTATCCCCAGCTCCTCTAATGTTATCTGGAATAGCATTTTCATCCATGCAGCTGGGAACAGACATAGCATCACCTTCCCCTCTATTCCCTAAAGAATGAGAACGAGTTGTATCATCAAGATTATTATGCTCATGAGTGAGATCACCAAGATCAAACCAGTTAGAATCAGATTGAGTTTTGACTCTCTTATAGATTATTTTTGCTTGTTCATCTGTAAGTTTTATTACAGCATTTCGATTCCACCATCCGCGATTCTGTAACATAACCGCCATTTTGGATATTTTAACAATTCTAACAGGTTCGGAAAACCTCGATTGACCTTTGCAAACCTTAATAGGTTTTTTAATGAGAACCCAATCACCTGGACACAAAGAAGTTATTTTAACATGTTTTCTCTTGTCATAATTCTCCTTATACAATCTTTGTTTTTCTTTCACATGTTCTCTGACTTTATGTAAATCAACAGAATGCGAATTTGTACTTCCAACTTTATCCTTCAGCCACGATGGACTAAGTAGAGAAATCGGTTTCCTCCCCCTCAATAAGACATACGGGGCCACATCAGTGGTAGAATGGGGAGTTGTATTATAATTCCACACCTTTTGACTTACATATTTGAACACATCCAAACTGTTCGCCAAAGCTGTTTGCACCCCTTCTTTCAAAAACTTGTTTGCTCTCTCTACAAGGCCATTTGAAGCTGGACTATACAAAGGTACTAAAATATGCTTAACAGAAACCTCCTCCATAAAATTTTCAAATTCATTAGATGTAAAATGAGTGCCATTATCAGTCACAATTTCTGCAGGCAGACCTTCTATCAAAAATAGACGTTGTAGAAACGAAATGACTGACTTTGAATCAGAATTACTCACAAAAGAAAAGTACATCCACTTTGAAAAGTAATCAATGATTACAATTAGAAACTTACTATCGCTCCCAAGTAGGTTAAAGGGGCCAGAAAAATCCAATCCTAACTTTTGCCAAGGACCGTTCGGCCATTCTACTGGACACAATGGAGTGGTGGATGTGCGCCAATGTTTATCAGAACATAAACATTCAGGACAATTATCCACAAACGACTTAACTTGACCATCAATACCTGGCCACCAGTATACATCCTTAATCTTGCGAACAGTGCTAGAAATTCCTAAATGTCCCTCATGGGCAAGGGAAATAATTTTGCTTCTTAAACCCTCTGGCGGAACGAATTTGTCTTCCCGAACTAAAATATCATTTACAATAGATAATTCCGCAGCAACTTGCGCAAAGCATTTGTCTTGAATAGACATGCTCCTATCGCACGGCCAACCATGGACTAAAAACTTCTTCACTCTTTCAAGACAAAGATCTTTTCTATCACATTCAACCCATTCGTTTTCAGATAACTTGCTATTCTGTATCAAATCATTTATGGTGAAAACAACATCACAATCATTGTCCTTAACTGGATCATCCATCTCCACACCTTCCAGAGGAATACGTGACAAACAGTCTGCCCTGACATTTTTACCGCCTGGAATATATTTAATATCAAAGTTAAATTCTTGTAACCTAGCTAAAAGTCTGATCAATCTAGAGGAAGCTTTGTTTGAACAGCTATCACCAAGCATATACATTAAAGGTTTGTGGTCAGTAAAAAGCTGGAATCTTGAACCCCAAATATACATCTTAAATTTTTCGACGGCCCAAGAACAAGCCAAAGCCTCCCTCTCGATGGTGCTATAATTAGCTTCAGCACTACTTAATGTTCTGGAGGCAAAAGCTACAGTAAACTCCTGACCATCAATCATTTGACTTAACACAGCACCTAATCCCTTAGAGCTGGCATCCACAGTGACGATGCTAGTTTGACCGTGAGTAAAAGCTCTAATGGCTGGTGCTTCCAAAATTAATTTTTTAACAGAATCAAATGACTGTTGGGTTTCTTCAGACCAAATGTACTTAGCATTTTTTTTAACAAATCCCTAAGAGGTTGCACAATGATAGCATAGCTTTGTATAAATCGAGCATAATATTCGCTAAGACCTAAAAATGCTCTTAACGAATCTTTATCCTGCGGTCTGGGAGCATCCTTGATAGCATTAATTAAAGATAGCTTAGGTTTTATACCATTGACAGAAATATTGTGCCCTAAATAGTCAACATTTTGTGTAATAAACTTGCATTTGTTCCTATTAACAGTCATGCCAACCGCTTCTAGTTTTTGTAAAACTTTATCCAACAGGGTATAATGTGACTCTAACGTAGCTGTATGAATTAAGATATCGTCCTGGAAAGCTTGGATACCCTTAATATGTGTAAACAATTGGTCCATTAACCGCTGAAAAACACTAGCAGCGGATGCTAAGCCGAAAGGCATTCGCTTATACATGTAGACTCCAAAAGGAGTAACAAATGTGGTTAAAGACTGAGAATCATTAGCAAGGGGAATCTGATGATAAGCTGACTTTAGATCAATTGTGGTAAAATACCTACTACCACCCAGATTAGCCAGCATTTCTTGAATTCTGGGTAGGGGATGGCAGTCCACAACTATATTGCGGTTAAGCACCCTTAAATCCGCACATAAACGAATCTCACCTGAACTTTTACGTGCGACAACCGCAGCGGAAACCCATTCAGCGGATTCTACAGGTGTTATAATATCCTGTAAACATAAATCATCAAGCATTTTTTTAAATCATCTCTAGCAGACAAGGGGACTGGTCTGCATTTTTGAACAACTGGAATAGCATTTTTTTTAGTTTAATAATGTGTCGGAAATCTTTGACCAAGCCTACTTTGTCAGAAAATACACTTGAATATTTTGAAAATAAATTCTCCAAAGCAGAATCCCCACCAGACTGGAGAACATTTGCAGGTTCTTGTACAACAGATAAAATTGGAAGATCTCCTAAGGTAACAGGTTCAGAATGCCCAGGTCTTAAAATGATCCCTAAATTCGCTTGGTCTTGCCACCCCAAAATGTCACGACCATTAAGAGCAACATAGATTTTAGTATAAATTTCTCTACCTTTAAATTTGATGGAATCTGAAAAATATCCAGACATCATGATATCGAATTCCCCAAACGCCTTGGGATTGACATCAGTGGGTTTGAGAAGAACTTTAGACCAGAATTTTTTGAAAGTCTTTTCATCTAGTATCGTGATTGGAGAACCTGAATCAGCCATGACGTTGATGTCAATAGGTCCTATTAATACATTACATAAGGGACCCTTACATCTTCTGGTATCACCACATAAAGTGTTAATTTCAATAGTAGACAAAGTATTACTCATGGCTTGACACAGGTCATCTTCAACATTGAGAAAATTAACTTTTCTCCTATGTTTAACTGATTTGCACACAGTATAAAAGTGGCCAATTTTTTTACACGTATTGCACCTTTTACCTTGCGCAGGACAATTCACATTGTTGCCCATATGATACTTAGATCCACATCTATAGCAAGAACCTTTTTTTCAACATTAATGCTTGGTTTAAGTTTTGTGGATACAACATTTACCTCCAGTTCGTTAGAATTAGCATTAGAAGCGACATGCATAACTTCTGAACTGCAAGAAGTTTTACTAACAGAATCTTGAGTTAAAATTTTTGACGAAACAACAGAACGTTCAATGCTTCTTGCGATATCCATTACTTCCTCAAGGGATGGATTCTTGCATGTTAAGATACGTTCTTGTATCTTTTGTTATAACAATTGAAAACTAATTGGTCACGCAAGGATGTGTCTAAATAAGTGCCAAATTGACATTTAGCTGCCAAAACACGCAAAACAGCTAAATAATCTTCGATCGATTCATCTTGTGTTTGTTTACGTTTAAAGAACATATGACGCTCAACCATGACAGATGGTTCATCTACATAATGTTTTCCTAATCTTGCTAAAGCTTCAGAAAAAACATCCCATGTTTCATCACTAGATGGGGCTGGAATGACAGGCAAATTATCAAAAACATCTTGACCTGCGCTACCTAAATGGTTGAACAAAAGTGCTCTTTTCCTTGAAGCAGAATATTTAGTTGCATCAATTGCTTCTAAATAATTGTCAAAAATTCTATACCATTTGTGCCAAGGAGTGAGAGGTTTACCAGGGTTTTGTAAAAGGGTGGTGGTTGCATCACATTGTTAGATGAGGAAGACATAATGTAAGTAGCAGTAATAATATAAGTAATGTAGTAATGTGAGCAACAAACAACAAGTAAAATTATTAAGGCACAATATGTACAATAAAAGGAAAATCAGAAGTAGGAATGAAAAAATAAGTAAAAAAATAATAATAATATTGTCACCGGGATGAATAATATGAGGGATCAACAGCAGCAAGTCCCAATTCGTGTGCTAGTCACGGAAGACAAGCACCAGCAAAACCCTGAGGTGAAATGCGCTGAGAAGTAGAAGCAATGAAAAGCAGAAATTCCCAGATCGTGTGCTTATCACGGAAAATAAACACCGATGAAATCCTTGTCAGCACTAGTTCAAAGTTCGTGTGTTTATCACGGAAGAAATTACCAAGCAAAGATGGCCACCGGAACGTGACTGACGCGATGACACAAATGCGTGAGGAGCGTCTTCAACGTGATGATTCAGTGGCGTTATTAATTGCAGTTGAAGAAACCAGGCTGACGTCAGGATAGACGGTAAATCATGGAGACAGAGCGGGAACACGAGCCATGGAACGAAGGCACTTTCAAAGAGAAGCAAGGGAGTAACGGTGGGATGCAGCTTCAACGGTAAACACCAACTCGAAAGCCCAGCAATCAAATAGGATTTTTGCTAATACACCTCCAAGCACTGAATAAAACAAGGCAACTTTGTATAAATGAAAGTACCTTTCAATAGAAATCCAAAGTCAGCCTCAGAGGTATTCGGAGGGATCGTAGTCAGGAAGTTGTAAAATCCAACGTAAATTAGTAACAGAAAAAAAATATATATAATCGTAACTCCTTGAACAGATCGTAACTCCTAGAACAGATGGTAACTTGAGCCCAGAGCGCAATGCCTTTGGGAGTGTTGGTAAGTGATCCTCCGTAAATCAGTGGAAAGGTCAAATTGGATGCAATAAAATCCCGTAGGTCGGTGGGTCCCATCCTCGTCGCCAATAAATGTAGAAAGTCCTTTTAGGAAATAATGAAGCCAACAACTTCCAGGAATGTAAAGTATAGTTGAAAGGTTTATTTCCACAGCAGAGACCCACGACAGATCCAGTTGAAGTCAGGCACAGAATCCAATAAGCACTACAAACATTCTAGATTACAGAATCCAGTGAACATTACATTCTAATAACAACTTTTAAAGGTACATACATATAACAATTAAATACCACTCTCTACAGCAGCGCAGCAATAAGACTTGCGAAGCTGCCCTACGCCAATGCCTCGTAAATGAGGCCCTTTGTTTTTAGCCACACCTTTGATCACGCCCCCAACCACTGACCTTTGGTTTGCTAAACACTGTTTCATTTATTTCCCCAATGTATAAATGATTTGCTGTGGGAATTGGGGGCGTTTATGGTTGTCGATAGTTCGCAATGATGAAGAGGCCAAAGTTCTAGAAATTTTTGTCAGGAAGGGGTCCTTACGCCTAAATGATTTTGACAGGGGGGTCTCGGCATCAAAAAGTTTGAAGACCTCTGCCCTAGAGGCTTGAAGATGTTTTTATACAATATTAATTATGAGAAAGACAGAAAGTACTATGGGCTTTGCATGAAGTAACACTCACTAGAAGACAAGCCAACCTTAGTCAGACCTAATATTTTGTACATAGCAATTAGCCTAAAGTTTGTAAAAAAACGACTAATCATCAATTTAGTCATATCCACTTTTTCACCAAAACTATTTTGGAGAACTAACTCAACTTCTGCCTGCATTCAAATCTTTCTCTTTATGTTCGAGTGGTTGCTTAGCAACCAAACAAGCTTTTCAATTAGGCATATGTTCTACTTAATTTTCAACTCTCCTAATGTCCCAATAGTACCTGTCCTGATGTATTCGTTTCTTTGTAGGTATCCCACTCCCCTGAGAACACCTAAACATTTTTTTTCTCTTTCTGGTCTCCACATATGTGCGGGACTTGTTTTTCCTTCCACCTGCTTCCTCCTCCTAAGTAAAGCATGCTGTGTCCTTGGTAAGGAAAACTCGTCACAGGTTCCAGTTATAAACGAAGTGGGTTTAATAGTAACTCCAGAGCAACACCAAGCAGTTACTTCCCGCTCCTCAGCCACCTCCCAACTGCCTCACTGTCCTCCTAACATTCTGCTAAGAACCCCACGACATAATAACACTCTAGTGAGGTAAAGCAAGCAAAGCACAACAAAGCACTCTTTTTCTTTGAACGCTTCTCTTCAATCCAGATGCAACAGGTGCAGACAGTGGCAGGTTGGGCTATCCTGCTCCAGAGAAGAGAGACTCTGCTGATAGTAGGAAACTCTGCTCAGCCTACATTGCCCTGCAGGCCCCCACTGGAGATCCTTGGGTGGCAGCAGTGGCCGCGGAGTGAGGAATAGTATTATAACAACGTGCTGGTGGACTGGTGATATTCCTATCCTGCATGGGGCCTTAGATTGACAATAAGTCACGGTTCATGTATTTACCTTGGGGCTGCTTACTGGAAAGGGCTGCAAATGTGGAAGCTTGACCTCTGAAGATTTTTCAGTCGTTTCCCAAAAGTCACCGATGGGCAGACATTTAAAATAGCAATATCTTGGTCCCAGGAGGACCAGTTTCCAGTATGTTTCTATATAGAAGAATTACAAACGGATGGTCTTGTGCACTGGTAGGATTCTGTTTGCAAGGCTGAGATGTGTGTTGCTGTGCAAGCACACGAGATGAAAGGGTGCAGCTGTAAATTAGTTTCCCAGAAGGCTTCGGTTTTGCATGCAGCAGACTGTAACTGGTGCAAGCGCATTTCTATGTGGCAGGGCAGATTGCTTGTTTTAATGAGGCGATGCCTGTAATCGTCCCTTGTAGATGTAACAAGGTTTGAGTTGAGGCTGTTGCCACAGATAATTGGGCAAAGAATTATGCAGTTTCCAAAAAAGTAGGAAAGATGCGAGGGTCGAGGGCACCTTGACAGAGTTCAGCCTATATTACCAAGATGTTTTGTAATGTAGCAAAAATTTGTTGTCTGCCTCCTCCACCTATGTGCTGTCTGCCTCCTCCACCTATGTGCTGTCTGCCTCCTCCACCTATGTGCTGTCTGCCTCCTCCACCTATTTGCTGTCTGCCTCCTCCACCTATGTGTTGTCTGCCTCCTCCACCTATGTGCTGTCTGCCTCCTCCACCTATGTGCTGGAAAGCGTTGATTATATTTAATACCAGCTGACACCGGACTGATACTTTCTCAGCTCCACTTGGGGAAAGGAAGTTGTTTGGTTAGCACTCGCATCCATGAAGGATGGCTCTAGTTAATAGTAAGTGTAAATCTGCCTGTGAACTGTGGTTAAATGACTATACCATGGGAAAGTTCAGGTCTCACCTGATTTTTAATTGCTTAAATGGAAGTTTGATAATGGTGAGCCTACTGTGGCCCATCAAGGTGTGCTCACAACCGAGCAACATTTTACACAATCAAAGCAAGAGAGTAATATGATGGGAGCGGCAGACAGTGTCAATAATTCACGATCACCTGTGTAGTCAGTTGAATCACAAACCCTAAAATCATTACCAACCACATGGATGGGGCAAAATTGCTTACGAAATTTGGTACAGGGTGAAGCCCACGCTACGTATGACCACCTGCATGGTGCACTTCCGAAAACCGCAAAAATGTGCCCAGCGCATAGACCAAAGAATAGGGAGGATTCTGTGCCTGAGCACAGCAAACAGGTTGTTCCTGTGGCTCCTTATATCCCAAGAAGCAGCCCAGAGAGGAATGGCCTGTCCATAGCTAGTCTGTATATCGTACGGACCCATTACTATGGCACTAATGCAAAAGCTATTCTTATTGGTGAAAAGCATGGCAATCAACTTTGCTGAATCAGTATGTTATAACAATGTATTATGTAACACTTTCAACCAATCAAAATAAGTTGACACAATATCTGTAAGTTAAAACCATGCTAATCTTTCTGGTAATCTAGAACCGTGGCATGGACTGTCTGCATTTAGCATGTGGGTGTCTGACATGAAGTAAGGTCATTAGCTTAGCCCAATTAGAAGCTCTACT